>OY987319.1:25934072-26534072 GCA_963920655.1 Geranium rotundifolium
TTCTGCTATCAGCTATATGGAAGGAGCTTCGTCAAGCAAAGGAACACAATCAAGAAAAACCAACCACGTAAGGAATGACGAGTCAAGGAGGTAAACTATCGAGCAAATATTGCTTACACCGCTCTAAAAGCTTCAACCAGCAACGATTGGTACTTTGATAGTGGATCCTCTCGGCATATGACGGGTAATAGCTCATTCTTGGTCACTTTAATACCTTGCACAAATAGCTTTCTTACTTTTGGTGACGGAGTAAAAGCTAGAGTACTCGGGAAAGGAAAACTAAACCTTCCCAACTCACCATGTTTGAAAGAGGCTCTACTGGTAGAAGGTCTTACAGCCAATCTCATCAGCATCAGTCAAATATGCGATCTAAACCTAGATGTCAACTTCACTCGTAACAAGTGCACTGTCAAGGACGAACAACAGAAGGAAGTCATGACAGGTCACAGATCTCTTGATAACTGTTATCTATGGTCTCCAAAAGTCACAACCTTGCCAAACAAATGTTTTTTAACCACAGCCCAAGAGACGAAGCTATGGCACCAAAAACTCGGCCACATAAATTTGAGGAGCATGCAAAAGATTCTATCTGAAAAGGCGATCATCGGAGTTCCCAACCTCAAGATCATTGAAGGAAAATTTTGTGGAGAATGCCAGATTGGGAAACAAGTCAAGACGTCACACAAGAAGGTACAACATCTCACTACTTCTCGTGTTCTAGAACTTCTTCATGTTGACCTTATGGGACCTATGCAAGTAGAAAGTCTAGGAGGGAAGAAGTACATATTTGTCTGTGTAGAAGACTTCTCGAGGTATACCTGGGTAGACTTTATCAGAGAGAAGTCAGACACCTTCTCAGTCTTTGAAGCCCTATGTCGGAGAGTTCAACGAGAAAAAGGAGAAGTCATTGGAAAAGTCGTCCGACTTCGAAGTGATCATGGAAAGGAGTTTGAAAACATCAGCTTCGCAAATTTTTGTGATGCTGAAGGAATTGCACACGAATTTTCTGCTCCCATCACTCCTCAGCAAAACGGGATCGTTGAAAGAAAAAATCGCACTCTTCAAGAAATGGCAAGAGTCATGATGCTAGCCAAAGACATCCCGCGGCACTTCTGGGCTGAAGCTTTGAATACGGCTTGTCATAATCATAATAGAGTGACCCTCCGACCTGGAACATCGCTCACTCTGTATGGAATATGGAGGGGGAGGAAGCCTAATGTCAAATATTTCCATGTCTTTGGATCAATCTGCTACATACTTGCAGATAGGGAACCTCGACGCAAACTCGATCCTAAAAGCAATGAAGGCATCTTCCTTGGATACTCCAGAAAAAGTCGGGCTTTTCGTGTATTCAAAAAACGCACCCGGACTATTATGGAATCCATCAATGTCGTGATCGATGACAGTAATGAGCAACCCAGTCACGAGGACGAAGAAGTCCTAAATCGGTCAGGAGAAGTCAGACCAGAAGTCAGAGGAGAAGTCAGACCCGAAGTCAGAGGCGAAGAGCGCATGAAAGAATCTGAAGACGAAAGCCCAATCATCCCAGACAAAGTGGCATCTCCTATAGTACAGAGAGCTCCGTCAAGAAGAATTCAGAAGAATCATCCACCCCAGGATGTGATAGGAGACATAAATGAGGGAGTGCGGACTCGACAAAAGGCATCTCTAGACTACAAAGAGATGATAGGCAACATTTGCTTTATTTCCAAAATTGAGCCAAAGAATATACAAGAAGCCATCAATGATGAGTACTGGGTTTGCACCATGCAAGAAGAATTGGTTCAATTTGCAAGGAATGAAGTCTGGGAACTAGTACCAAAACCTAACAATGTCAATGTCATCGGGACAAAGTGGATATTCAAAAACAAGCCTGACGAGCAAGGAAACATCACTCGAAACAAAGCAAGACTAGTGGCTCAGGGGTACACACAAGTAGAAGGAGTCGACTTCGAGGAAAACTTTGCTCCGGTAGTCAGACTGGAAGCCATACGACTTCTTCTCGGCATAGCATGTCATCTGCATTTCAAACTCTATCAGATGGATGTAAAGAGTGCCTTCCTCAATGGAAATCTCAACGAAGAAGTTTATGTTGCTCAACCAAAGGGATTTGAAGACCATGACTCTCCTCATCATGTCTACAAACTAAAGAAAGCCCTCTACGGTCTCAAACAAGCTCCACGAGCATGGTATGAACGTCTTACTCAATTCCTAGTTCAGAATGGCTATATTCGAGGGGGAGTAGACAAAACTCTCTTTGTGAAGAAGGAAGGAAGGGACATCATGATCGCTCAAATATATGTCGACGACATTGTATTTGCAGGAAAGTCAGACAAGATGGTGGAACGTTTCGTCCAACATATGCAGTCTGAATTTGAGATGAGTATGGTCGGTGAGCTCACATACTTCCTAGGCTTCGAGATCAAACAGATGTCAGATGAAATATTTATCTCCCAAAGCAAATATGCAAAGAACATTGTAAAGAAGTTCGGGTTAGAAAAGGCCTCACACAAGAGAACTCCTATTGCCACACATGTCAAATGCACAAAGGATGAGATGGGAGAATCAGTTGATCAAAGCCTTTATCGAAGGATAATAGGAAGTCTTCTCTATCTAACAGCAAGTCGACCCGACATCGCTTACTCCGTGGGAGTCTGTGCTCGATATCAAGCCAATCTAAAAGTCAGTCACTTATCTCATGCCAAGAGGATCATAAGGTACATCTCGGGAACCTCTGAATTGGGTTTACTATATTCCTTTGATACCTCTTCTACTCTTGTTGGATATTGTGATGCTGACTGGGAGGGAAGCACACCAGATCGAAGAAGTACCTCTGGAGGTTTTTTCTACCTGGGGAACAATCTTGTATCATGGTTCAGCAAAAAGCAAAATTGTATTGCTTTGTCTACTGCTAAGTCCGAATATATTGCAGCCAGAAGTAGCTATACTCTGCTTCTTTGGATGAATCAAATGTTGGTAGAGTATGGAGTCAAGCAAGAAGTCATGACTTTGTTCTGTGACAACATCAGTGCTATCAATATCTCGAAAACCCACTGCAACACAGCAAAACAAAGCATATTGATATCAGGCACCACTTTATTCGAGAGCTTGTAGAAGACAAGAAAATAAAGATCGAGTACCTACCCACTGAGAAACAAGTCGCTGACATCTTTACAAAAGAATTAGATGCTAACAGATTTGAAAGTTTAAGGTCATCCCTTGGACTTTGCTGTCTGGAGTAACCAGAAGTCAAGATAGAAGAGAGGGAGCTTTTGAGTGGATTTTTACTCTCTCTCTCTCTCTCTATGAGGACCAGCCAGGGTCCCCAAAATCTAGCTGGGCCCAAATCTCATTATCAGAAGCCCAGTTGGAATTATTTTTTTAAAAATTCAAAAAGGGGAATGATTGAAAAATTGACGACAAACCAATCGGTTCTCAACCCCCTTCAACTTCCGCAGAAAAAGCCTGCACATCCTCTCCATCTTCCCAAAACCGATAGGGCACCTCGAAAAGGCTAAAACAAATCTGCAAACAATAAGCAGTTGTTCTTCCTCTCAAAATCAAATCCGATCAAGTTTTCTGTCAAATGGTTGGTACCCGAAGTGGACGCATACCATCTACCTCTAAGACGCTACGAGAAAAAATGAGGGTAAAGGTGATTGCCAAGAAGTTGTCAGCCTCCAAATCAACAACAAAAAAATATGTAGTGAAGATTCGTGGAAGAAATCTCCCTGGGGAAGGATCGGCGAAACCTCGGGATGGACCAATGGAGGCGATTACCTCCACTGTAGAGAAGGACAAATCTGCCAACCTAGAAGAGGAAGGCTCTCACACTTCGCAGACGCCCCCACAAGGTACTTCTACTACCCCTTCTGTAGTAAACCCCGTAGACAAAGAGGTATTTGAAGAGGCTCAAGGAACTCTCGCCCCTGAGATCCATGATGCCGTCCGTGGAGATAAATCTAGCCCCCAAAAATCTACACCTGCGCCAGAGAAGTCCCCACCAACAGAAGCCTTGCGGAAAGCCGACAGCCCACCTATAGCCTAGGATAGTGATCCAAGGATAAATGAAGATACTGAAGGTATCCCAGAAGTTGCTCAACCTGTAGAGAATATTGTCAGTGTAGAAGAAGGAGACACAGCAGAGACCATGGAAGAAGAAGCTGATTACCCAGCCAGAAGATTCTGTTGATCCACCTCATCCCGAAAAGGTGTATAAGCTACAACGATCCATTTATGGATTGAAGCAAGCTTCCAGGAGTTGGAAATTACGGTTCGATGAGGCCATAAAAGAGTTCGGGTTTATCAAAAATCCAGATGAACCCTACATCTACAAGAAGAGCAGTGGGAGTAACATAATGTTCCTGGTGCTGTATGTCGACGACATACTGGTCATGAGAAATAACGTCCTAACCTTGCTTGAGACCAAAGCTTGGTTAGGGAAGTGTTTTTCCATGTAGAACTTAGGAGAGACCGCTTACATTCTGCAATCAGGATCTATAGAGATCGATTGAAGAGAATTTTAGGCCTAAGTTAGAGCACCTACATAGATAAAGTGTTGAGAACATTCTCAATGCTTGACTCTAAGATAGGGAACCTCCCAGTAAGACATGGCATCAAGCTCAGCAAGAGTCAGTGTCCTAGAACACCTGATGAGCTGAAGAAGATGGAGGGAATCCCGTATGCTTCGGCAGTGGGATCCATTCTGTATGCCATGATCTATACGAGGCCTGACGTATCGTTTTCCCTCAGATGTGCCAGCAGATTTTAGTCTAACCCAGGCCAAGATCACTGGATTGTCGTCAAGTGTATCCGCAAGTATCTGAGGAGAACAAAAGATGCTTTCTTAAGTGAGCGTCAATGGATATGTTGATGCTAGTTTTCAGATAGACCCAGATGACTTCAAGTCTCAAGAAGGGCAGGTGTTCATGTTGAACGGGGGAGCTTTTAGTTGGAAAAACTTCAAGGAAGCGACAATAGCCGACTCTACCACGGAGGCAGAATACATAGCTGCGTTAGAGGCAGCTAAGGTGGGTGTGTGGGTCAGGAGGTTCTTGAGTGGATTAGATTGTTAGCGTTATGCCCCAGTCCAATATAAAAGTAATCTACACATGTAATGTTTTATCATCTTTCCGAATAAATAAATCGGCATATATTACTAATGTGCTGTAGTAATATATCGAATGTAATTTATCTATGTCATTACGTGTGTAATTACTAATAGTAGAACTGTAGCTCAGAAAGAATTACATTTTATGAGTCCTTGATCAGCTAAGCTTCTTTAAGAAGTGATCAGTATGAGACTTGTGATCACGCTCTACTGATCATGGAAAGTATGTGCCGGCGTTATATCATGGATATCATCAGGTCGATGATATCGGACAACCCGATTGTGAGTGTGCAACATAGATACTGTCATGAGATACTCACATATCGTAGCTTGTCATTATATCCTAAGACCAATGAGTTTTTGTGTGCACTGTGTCATGAATCTCTAATTTTGACCTAGTCTAACGTTAACTGTGAAAGGGTAGCCATAAAGGCTGTAATTGACTTGGTTATGAATTATATTGGTGAACTCGAAAGAAGTCTGAGGGATTTATCACTCATGCTCCAGTATGAGAAAGATATCCGTTTAGGCTACTTGATGAGTATGAATGAAGGAATAGCACGGCCGTGTAGGTGATACCAAGAAACAGTGATTGATAAATTAGGGTGACGGTTCTATGCCTATTGATCAATCTGGATATCGATTTGATAAAAGGACAGTGACATGTACGATAACAGGTTAAGTTGAATAATCGATAATCACGAACGTTGGATAATCATAATCTCTTGCTAGAGACCACTTATGATGAAAAGGGTAAAATAGTAATTTTACCAGTCTGCCAACCGGTCGTGAGCCTAGAGTGTCACACACTTTAAGTACAATATGTGACAAACAAGCATGGATGGTAATTGGGAGAATTCGCTTTTCAGTTTAGTCAAATTGAAAACGATTCGCTTGATTTCTGGCCTAGATTTATTAACCAGACAGTTGAAGAAATCGGATTAGGGAGATTTGACCGGTTTAGCTAAACCATAGTTAGAACTCAATTAAATGGGTTTTAATTTGAATTCGGCTAAATTTAGGGTTTCAAGTCATGAATGTGGTTTAAGTTTAATTATGAGATGAAATGGATATATTTGTAATTATCAAAATGATATTCAAAATCAGATTTTTGATAAATACACAATATTTCTTTACCAAAAATATCACATAATTTCGACAATCAACCCCTTCTCTCCCTTACATGGCCGACTCTCCCATTTTCATCATTTCCTCCTTTGCCTTTTGTCTTCTTCTTCACCATTTTCATTAGCAAGAGAGCGTGAAGAAACCTCCCAAGGTATTCTGCTTGTGTAGACTTGCTTGAGAAACACTATCCTTGTGTTTTGCATCGATTAAATGTATTATTTTTCAGATTCGAAAAAGTTACATGTATGCTTTATTTCTTAATAAGATCTGTATGTTCTTCATAGATTCCTCTGGTTATTTCAATCTGCTGCATGAAATTAATCTATAGAACCCATGGGAATCCCTTTTAATGGTATTCGAGCATGAGTTATTTTGTGTTTAATTCAAAATGCATGATCTGATTTTTAATTTTATGTTCATATGTTCTTCGCTTGAATATGCATGAAAATAGAAAAAAAAACAGATTTTAATTGATTTGAATAATTGAAAAAAAATTATTTTGGGGGGTTTTTGGGAATTAATCATGCCCGATCTATGGCTAACCGGGGTCGAGCCCTTTGGTGGACCATGGAGAGCCCTCGCGCCGACCATGGTTAGCACCAAGGGCCGACCAGATTGCCTCGGGCGACCATGAATGGCCCACCGGCGTCCATGATCGCTGCCACGGGCGACCAAATCGGTCAGCCCTCGGCTCGACCATGGATGGCCCACGGGCGTCCATGGTCGCTGCCGTGAGCGACCAGATCGGTCAGCCCTCGGCTCGACCATGGATGGGCCACGGGCGTCCATGGTCGCTTCCGCGGGCGACCAGACCAGTCAGTTCCGTGGGCGACCATGGCAGCCCTCACGGGCAATAGTGGTTGTCTCCGCGGGCGACCTCGGTTAGGCTGGTTCGGCTCGACCAGATTCGAGTTGAACCGGCCAGTTCGCGAGAATATTTAAAACTCTAAAATTTTATTTTTCAGATTTGGTTCGGTTCTGATAAACCAGCGAGAACCGATTCAAAATTTAATTAATAAATTAAACCGTCTAGTTTCGATAAACCGGAAATTTTCAACACTTAAGAAAGATAAAATTTTTGGAAAATTTTTTTGTTTGATAAGCATGATGAGTGATCACATGATCTTTGATAACATGATGTTTTCCACATGATGTATAGCTCAGGCCCCTAGACTTGTATATTTTAATTTCGGTTTTGCAACCTGCGTGTTGCTAAGTTTTGGGTTGTAGTAAATACGGCATGCGTGTCGTGATTTGTAATTTATTTTATTTAAATTTGTAATCACGAAGACCGACGCAAGATACAAGTCAAGAGGAAGACTTGAAATTTGGAGGAGGCTCGAAGCCAGTGGGAGTCCACAAGAATGGAGAAAGTCTGGACCTAAAAGACCAAGTCTTTAGGATCAGTTTTGCTAGATTCTTAGGAACCAAAGATGGGCTTAGCTATGCATAATTTACCATTACATTTGTATGTTGTATATGTATGAATGTATGATAGTTTTGATATACAAGTTTATGTATGATTAGCTATCACCCACATGCAAAGATTAAAAAACCGGTATTTAATCAGACTTGCATGTAACCTGATAAGGATCATCTTTGCATGCATTTTTGCAATTGATGATTCTAGATTAAGATTCAATCGATATACAATCAGACAGTAATTATTCACTTAAACACAAATAATTACAAGTCAAGCGTGATACCATCCAGGTTTGGGCACTCAAAAGGGCTTTGAGCCTATGGATGTCGGTAGGCCTCCACGTAACATTCATAGAGGATAAGTCTGGTTTGGATGGACAATTCTATGTGGGTGCGTTCACCTCCGTGTACTAGCTACATTAGTTCTGTTCATTGTTCAAGCTTGGTAGACTTGTCTACGATTGTCAGCTAGGGCTGACCTAGGGTATCAATATAGGGTATGCTGTGTACGTTTAGTACAGACCCTAGAAAGGAACTACATAGTCTTGTAGATGGATGTATTCCTACCTTGATGCTCTTAAAGTGTTTTATAAATAAATCTCCAACTTGAATTTTAAATAATTTTACCATGTAGAACAAAAGGCAAACACAACAGAAAGGAGTAATGGCACACTGAGAGTCCAGATTGAGAACATACTCAAGGGCATGAATTACTTAGATTGGAATAGAAACTTGAGGCTTGTACTCAAGCATGAATGCAAGTAGTATATCCTTACCAAGGAACCTCTTGCTGAGCCACCGCTGAACGCCACTAGGGCACTAAGGATACTTATCAAAGTTCCTTAGTAATCAAATCGACGTGTCATGCATTATGGTGGGTAGTAGGATGCCGGAGTTGCAGAAGCAGTTCAGGAACGTTTCAGATGACCCTCAAACTTGTAAGGCAGAGGTCAAGGAAATGTTCAAGGAGAAAGCTCGTGTCAAAAGATATGATACTTTATGTAAGGACCTCTCCCGGGCAGTTAGACTAAAATCTGGGAAAATTCAAAATTTTTGAATAGTGATCAGATCGAGTCTGAACCTGACCCCGAGTGTTGTTTTGGACATAAGATGACGTTATTTTCGACCAAGCTAAGTTCAGGGCGACTAAAGACCACTTCGTGACCCATTCGGGGAAAGTTGACTTAGGTTGACTTTTTGCCGGAAAAGTTAACCGAGGACGTTTTGGGCGATTATGGACTCGTTAAGTCCCGAATCGCAAAACGGTCGATGCAGTATTCTTAGTTAGCCCATTTTAAGTCACTCGGGAGATTTTGCTGAAATCTCGATAAAAGTGCCCGTTCGGGGTCCGAAACGTCCGATTTTGGGAAATTTGATCCGTTTTCGGTTGGTGGAAAAGGTGACCGATGTGATTGATGGGTTAGGTATCAAGGGGACAAGGAAGTGACTTGTTGTGTGTGGGGTTTGGTGATGTTGGGAAAGAGGAAAAAGGGTTTATTTTTGGGTTTTCATTTTATTTAATTAAGTAATTAATTAAATAAAATGTGTTGTTATAAGGAGGGGGAGCTCCCATTTCATCCGAGAACAACCAAGAGAAAGAGAGGGAGAAGAGAAGAAAGAAGGAGAGAGAAAGAGAAAGAGAAAGAGAAAGAGAAAGAGGGAAGGAGAAGGAGGGTCCGGCCAAGCAAGGAGGATTTCCCGTCAATCCGTCCGTCGTTTCTTCGAGATTTCTTCATATTCGGAATCCCGGCATCGAGGACTACAAGAGGTATGGTTCTCTTTTCGATTTGGAGTAGTTTGGTTCATGGGTTTTAAGTAGAAATGTGTTGTTTTAAGTTTAGTTAGACACTAGAGATGATTAGGCATGTTTTAAGACAAATTTGAACAAATTCCAGTGACCGGAGGGTCGCCGGAGCTCCGGCCACGTTGGTGGCTGATTCCGGTGGCCATGGAACGCTGACTCGAAGTGCTTCAACCTTCATCTTGTGAGTTTTTCCAAAGGAGCAACGGTTTGGGAGCTAGAAGCCCGGGAAGTGACTGAACCGCTGAATCTGTCCAGCCGGACGGACAATCTGTTTTGCTCCAGACGGAGCCGTTCCCGTTCGAACTTGGTTTCGAGCAAAACCTGAAGTTTGTAGAGGACTGGCAGAGCTTCAACTTTCATGTTTACGTGTTTTCCAGAAGAGCTACGGATTTGGAGCTGCAAGTCCGGGAAGTGGACTGTTCTACCGAATCTGTCTCTGGACAGATTCGAAGTAAATCCCGTAGCTCGATTTTGTTTCCCGAGAATTAATGTGGTGGCTTGTGTGGGGCCCACGAGCCCGGGGCTCAGGTTTTGTGAGTTCGGGTGGTCCCGGGTGACCCCCGAGTCGATAACTTGCGTATTTGATAATTTCCGGATTTAAATTGTGAAAGACGGTTTTTCCACCAATAACTTTAATTGAAGTATTTTAACGCTCGGGTGTCGGAATTCGATTCCGTTAATTGCATTGGTCTTAGAATATTAAATGAGGATTTTAGAAACAAGTTTCGCAATTTTCGGAGTCCCGAGGGTCAAAAACTCGTTTCCGGGCAGATTGGGTGTTTCGGGGAAAATGGGTCATTCCGGACCCATTTTGGCTACTTTGATTACTTTGAAGTGTGTCCAAGTGTTAGGCACTTGTTGGAGTACACTTGTAAATTTATTGCATTCGTTTCGGAGTCTGTTTGAGTTTTTAATTATTGAATATAATTATTAGTTGATATTGACGCTCGCGGGAAAGGCAAGGCGTGAATAGCTCGAGCGGGAGGCTAGGAGAGTACGTGGAGCTTTCCTAAGGTAGGGGGACATAGCTACCTAGACTATATGGCTTGATGCCTTTGTTTGATTATATATGTGTGTATATATACGTGTGAGCATGATTTGGCACTATGGTAGTGGCGTGAATATGCTTGGTGTGATTATATGCGAATAGTGAGATTTGCATGATAATGTTGGGTGAATTAGTTTAGTATAACTCTGAACTGATTGTATGCACGGGATTGTGCCAGGTATTATATTATTTGCTTTTCAGACGATGATTTATTCCGTCTTGCACCTAGTATGTTTTCTGCATGAGTATGGTATGATACTTGTGTTACAGGTGGTGTGTAAGGTAAACCGAGTTGAGGGTGGATTCCCTTGATCGAGATCGGTTACCTTTATTTGTGGTAAAGGGTCAACCGAGCTGAGGGTGGACTCCCTTAGTTGTGATCGGTTACCTTTATTTAGGTGTAAGGTAAACCGAGTTGAGGGTGGATTCCCTTGATCGAGATCGGTTACCTTTATCTTTGTGGGAAAGGTCAACCGAGGTGAGGGTGGACTCCCTTAGTTGTGATCGGTTGCCTTTATTTAGGTGTAAGGTGAATCGAGTTGAGGGTGGACTCCCTTGATCGAGATCGGTTACCTTTACCTAAGGGAGGGTGAATCGAGGAAAGGGTGGATTCCCTGGGCTGAAATCGGTTACCCTAGGGTGTAGTTAATTATGTTATACAACTACTTTTGCATTGTTATCATCTTGTGTATGTGCGATGTTTGAGTCTTGGAGGTAGCGTGTTCACCCCTACAACTTGTGCAGGTTATGGATGCGTTTAAATCTTTTGACTAGGAGCTTGGGGGCGTGTCGTGTCGACGTGTCTTTGCCAGTGGTGTTTGGTCGGCTGTTGTAGACTCTGTTGAGTCGTAACCTGTTTTGTTACTGCTTTTCATTATCCGGTTTATTACTCTATTTTGTAAAACACTCGGTGAGGTGGCGTCATGCCTCATCATTATGGTATTTATTTATGAGTTACTTGCTTCATTTTCAAAGGATGTTTTGATGGAATTGTTTTAGAACTGGTTTACTTACTTGTGCAATCACCTTTAAGTTAGGGACGCCTAAACTAAAGTTGTTGACTTTGTGCGAGTATAGTTATGATACACTCGAGGACGCTCGAGGTGTTTCATAACTATTTCGTATATGTATCTTTGTATATGTATTATCTATACTTGTATTTTATCGCGTGACAACTAAAATTCGGAGAACCAGATC
The DNA here is from genome assembly GCA_963920655.1 of Geranium rotundifolium. NCBI lineage: Eukaryota > Viridiplantae > Streptophyta > Magnoliopsida > Geraniales > Geraniaceae > Geranium > Geranium rotundifolium. The sequence continues at coordinate 25,945,782 of OY987319.1, forward strand.
TTGGGGCGTTACACTTTAAGAGAACTTGACTGCTGCAAGCTTAAGGCCGGAGCCCTGTTAGTCCCCATGTCACAAAGATGAAATGTCTCAGGAATATCTAACCAGACTCGGTTTTCATGATCAGGTGGAAATGGCTACGGATTTTATGGTGCAGTCACTTCCAGATACATATAGTGATTTCATAGTAAATTACAATAGCATGACATGGACAAGTCCTTAACAGAGCTTCATGAGATACTTGGGATCGCTAAAACGAACCTCAAGGGCAAGACCAAAGAAGTCCTTATGGTCAACAAGAAGGTCAACTTCAAGAAAGCTGATCAGGGTAAGAGTAAAGCTCCTGAGCACCTTGGGGGCAGATCAGACACCCCAAGCGTCCAAAGGTTCAAGCAGCTCCTAAAGCTGCTCTGAAGGCTAAGGAAAAAATGGAGGAGGTCTTCTATCACTGCGATGAGCCAGGACACAAGAATAAGGGATCGTAAGCAATACAAGGATCATGTGAAGAAGAGTGGGTATCCACGTCATCAGGATCAGGTATTTACGTTGATAACCTTAATCGCTATAACGTAAATAAGAAAAGGCTTAAATCTGATGATATAAACCAAGTTATAATTTGACATTGTCATTTAAGGCACACAGGCGAGAAACGCATTTCAACACATCACGAGTGTGGACTTTAAGTCCGTTTGAATTCACTTAAACTGAAAGATGCAAGTCTTGCGTGATGAGCGAGAAACGCATTTCAACACTTCACAAGTGTGGATTTTTTAAGTCCGTTTGAATTCACTCAAACTGAAAAATGCAAGTCTCGCCTAATGGGAAAACTGACAAAGGCACCTTTCACAGGTTTATGTGAAAGGCGAGTGACTTATTAAGTCTAATACATTCTGACGTATGTGGACCTATGAGTACTCAGGCCAGAAGTGAGTTCAACTAATACTTGACTCTGGAAACGGCCACATTCATTTTGAATCGGGCTTCGATGTAGACAACGATAGTACACCTTGTGACAGTCATTCTGTCTCCCATTACTGTGGATGCGTGCACCTCTGCGTAGTATTCATTGGGATGCGAGCTGAATAAGGTAATCAGTTCTATTTGGATGCGTGCATCTCCGCGTAGTAGCCAAATAAGAGCTGGACCAGAGTCATTGAAGGTACACCGCATGACACTCATTACGTCTCCCGTTACTGTGTATGCGTGCGCCTCCGCATAATATTCATTGGGATGGGAGCGGGATGAGATGGTCAACTCTATTTGGATGCGTGCGTCTTTGCGTAGTAGCTAAATAAGAAATGGACCATAGTCATATATGGTGTGGGAAACATCCTAGTATGTTTTTCTTAAAAGATTTGGGTAGCAGAGATGCACGCATCCAAATCAGACAAATGTGTCTTCGTAAGGTATCGTTAAGAAACTAAGAGATACAACTTCTACATACCCAGCGAGTGCAAAGTCTTTGTTTTTCGAGGAGGGGTATTTTTGGAGAAATATTTTATTTTCAAAACAGCAAGTTGGAGTCTCGTACATGCTGAAGCAATTCATGAGCCTGCTATGCAAGATGTAGAAGTACTGGAGCCTCAGATGGTCCTAGATGAAAAATCAATCCCTACAGAAATTCCAGATGGTCTAAGGAGGTCTGAAAGATCTCGTCATGTTCTAGAGAGATATGGCTTCATAGCCACTGAGGGAAATGACTTGATGATTGTGGATTAGGATGATCCATAAACCTTCAGACAAGCTTTGACCAGTCCAGACTCCGAAAAATGGCAGAACGCCATGAATAAGGAAATGAAGTCCATGTATGACAACCAAGTCTGGTGCTTGGTTGATCAAACCCCTGGATAAAACCCATTGGTTCTGAGTGGGTCTATAAAATGAAGACTAACATGGATGTAAATCCTCAGACCAATAAGGCTGGAATAGATGTAAAAGGCTATCGTCAGGTTCAATGTATGAATTATGATGACACATTTTTACTAGTAGCAATGGTCAGTTTGATCCGGATTATTCTTGGCCATAACTATGGCAGATGGATGTCAAAACCCCTTCCTTAGCAGGAACTTACTAGAAGGGCGTGTATATCACACGGCCTGTGGGTTTTGTAGATCCAAAGGATCCCGGAAAGATATGTAAGCTGCAAAGATCCATTTATGGATTGAAGCAAGCTTCATGGAGTTGGAACCTTCATTTTGATAAAGCTGTAAGGCAACTCGGCTTCATCAAAAACGAAAGTGAGCCTTGCGTACATAAGAAAGCGAGTGGGAGTAATATTGTATTCTTGGTATTTATTCATCGGGAATGACATCCCGACCTTGCCACCAAAGCTTGGTTAGGGAAGTACTTATCCATGTAGGACTTAGGTCATGCTACATATATTGTAGGCATCAGGATCTCCCTAATTTGAGAATTTGCAGGAGGATGTCTATATGACCCAGCCAGAAGATTTTGTTGATCCGGATCATTCCGAAAAAGGTGTGTAAGCTGCAACGATCCATTTAAGGATTGAAGCAAGCTTCCAAGAGTTGGAAATTACGGTTCGATGAGGCCGTAAAAGAGTTCGGGTTTATCAGAAATCCAGATGAACCCTGTATCTACAAGAAGAGCAATGGGAGTAACATAGTGTTCCTGGTGCTGTATGTCGACGCCATACTGTTCATGGGAAATAACGTCCTAACCCTTCTTGACACCAAAGCTTGGTTAGGGAAGTGTTATTCCATGAAGGACTTCGGAGAGGCCGCTTACATTCTGAGGATCAGGATCTATAGAGATCGATTTAAGTGAATTTTAGGCCTAAGTTAGAGCACTTACATAGATAAAGTGTTGAGAAGATTCTCAATGCTTGACTCTAAGAAAGGGAACCTCCCAATAAGACATGACATCAAGCTCAGCAAGAGTCAGTGTCCTAGAACACCTGATGAGCTGAAGAAGATAGTGGGAATCCCGTATGCTTCGGCAATGGGATCCATTATGTATGTCATCATCTGTACGAGGCCTGACGTATTGTTTTCCATCAGCTGTGCCAGCAGATTTAAGTCTAACCCAAGCCAAGATCACTGGACTGTCGTCAAGTGTATCCTCAATTTTTTGAGGAGAACAAAGGACGACTTCTTAGTGTATGGCGGGTAGAAGGAGAACTGAGTGTCACTAGATATGTTGATGCTAGTTTTTAGACAGACCCAGATGACTTCAAGTCTCAAGGAGGGTAGGTGTTCATGTTGAACGGGGGAGCTTTCAGTTGGAAAAGCTTCAAGGAAGCGACAATAGCTGACTCCACCAAAGAGGAGGAAGCTTCAAGGAAGCGACAATAGCTTCGTCAGAGGAAGCTATGAAGGGTGTGTCGGTCAGGAGGTTCTTGAGTGGATTAGATTGATAGAGTTATGGCCAGTCCAATATAAAAGTGATCTACAGATGTAATCGCCATATATTACTAATGTGTTGTAGTAATATATCGAATGTAATTTGATCTATGTCATTACGTGTGTAACCACTAATAGTAGAACTGTAGATCAGAAAGCATTACATTTGATGAGTCCCTGATCAGCTAAGCTTCTTTAAGAAGCGATCAGTATGAGACCAACTCCTTGTGATCACGCTCTACTGATCATGGCAAAGTATGTGTCGGAGTTATATCATAGAAATCATCAGGTCGATTATATTGGACAACCTGATTGTGAGTATGCAGCATAGATACTATTATGAGATACTCACAGATCCTAGCTTGTCATTATATGTTAAGACCAATGAGTCTTTGTGTGCACTGTGTAATGAATCTCTAAGTTTGACCTAGTCTAACGTCACCTGTAAAAGGGTAGCCAAAAAGGTTGTGATTCGCTTGGTTGTGAATTACATTAGTGAACTCGAAAGACGTCTGAAGGATTTATCACTCATACTCCGGTATGAGAATGATATCCGTTAAGGCCACTTGATGAGTATGACTGAAGGAATAGCACGGCCGTGCAGATGACACCTTAGTATCAGTTTTCAGTCATCTCTGATATCAAGAAACAGTGATTGTTAATTAGGGTGACGGTTCAATGCCTATTGATCAATCTGGATATCGGTTTGATAAAAGGACAGTGACATGTACGATAACAGGTTAAGTCGAATAATCGATAATCACGAACGTTGGGTAATCATAATGTCTTGTTAGAGACCACTTATGATGGGTAATCATAATGTCTGCCAACGGGCCGTGAGCCTAGAGGGTCACACGCTTTAAGTACAATATGTGACAAACAAGCACATATGGTAATTGGGAGAATCCGCTTTTCAGTTTAGTCAAATTGAAAACGATTCAGTTGATTTCTGGCCTAGGTTTTTTAACCAGACGGTTGAAGAAATCGAATTAGGGAGATTGGACCGGTTTAGCTAAACCATAATTAGAACTCAATTAAATGGGTTTTAATTTGGATTTGGCTAAATGGTCTTAAAGCCCATTTAGGGTTTCAAGTCATGAATGAGGTTTAAGTTTAATTATGAGACTAAATGGGTATATTGTGTAATTATCAAAATGATATTCAAAATCAGAATTTTGATAAATACACAATATTTCTTTACCAAAAATATCACATAATTTTTGCAATCAACCCCTTCTCTCCCTCACATGGCCGACTCTCCCATTTTCATCATTTCCTCCATTGCCTTTTGTCCTCTTCTTCACCATTTCATTAGCAAGGGAGTGTGAAGAAACCTCCTAAGGTATTGTGCTTGTGTGGACTTGCTAGAGAAACACTATCCTTGTGTTTTGCATCGACTAAAGGTATGATTTTTCAGATTCGAAAAAGTTACATGTATGCTGAATTTCTCAATAAGATCTGTATGTTCTTCATCGATTCCCATGGTTATTTCAATCCGGTGCATGAAATTAATCTATGGAACCCATGGGAATCCCTTTAATAGACATACTGCCGCGAACGTCTGATCTCGTGAGCTTAAAGTGTGACAACACGGGGGCCGTAGCACTCGCTAAAGAGCCCAGATTTCACAACAGGACCAAGCACGTCGAGAGAAAGTATTACATCATTTGAGAGATGGTTGATAAAGGCGAAGTAGAGATAAGCTACGTTTCAATGCATGATAATCTAGTTGACCCCTTAACACAGGCACTTCCGCAGCCTAAGCATGAAGAGCATGTCAGGGGAATGGGTTTAGATTGGAATACCAATTGGGTATAGGCCAAGTGGGAGACTGTTGGGATTTTGTGCCCTAGCACAATGTATTTTCAATCTACTCATGTAATGAGATTATTAGTTGAAATAAATTCGGCATTCATATTACTAAGTGTTGTAGTAATATCTTAAGTGTGATTTGATTTGTATCATTGATGTGTCAACACATAATAGTAGATCTACAGATCAGATAAAATCTTACTTAAGCTGTCCCCGATCAGAAAAGTTTTATAAGAAGCGATCGGTATGAGGCTAACTCTAAATGATCACGATCTACTGATCGTGGCCAAAAGGGGGCCGGAGTTAGGTCATAGTATCGCCAGACAGGGTGATATAGGACGACCCGATCATGAGTATGTTACATAGACACAGTCAGGAACATACTCATATGTCGGTGCGTGAAATCAAATCCTCAGACGAAAGGATCATTGAGGTCACTATGTAATGAGTGACGAGTATGACTCAGTCTAACGTCTCCTGTAAAAAGGTTACAATAACGACTGTGATCGATCACAAGTCACATTAGTTGACTCAATAGATCACTGAAGGATTTATCCGTCATACAAACGTATGAGCAGATATCTATTTAGGCCACTTGATGAGTACAACTAAAATACAATAGCATGGCCATGTAGTCGATACGGAGTATCAGTTACAAATTCAGTTAACTCAGATCAAGAAACATGACAATTGAACGAGGATGACTTGTTTATGCCTTGTGGTTGTCAAGATATGAAGAGGATAAAAGGATAGATTCATGTACGACAAGGTTAAGTCGAAATCTCGATAATCACAAGCGTTGGGTAATCATGATGTCTTGCTAGAGGCCATTCATGATGGAAAGGGTAAAATGGTAATTTTACCAGTCCATCAACGTGTCGTGAGCCTAGAGGGTCACACACTAAAGGTTGAGTAAAACGGATGGAATCATATAGAGGAATGATGAGAGAGACAAACTCTGGTTTTGGATTAAACCAGATTAGACCGATTTCGGTTTAGGATTAAACCGGAAATCAAGAACGGTTTAGCTGGACCAATTAAGTAGAATCAAAATAAATAGCTAAACAGGACCTAGCCAGATTACTTAATTAATTAATAAGCTTTGGGCTTTAAGCACATTAAAGCTTTTAATTAATTATTGCCTAAAAAGAATTATAAAAGGAAAATTTTCAGATTTTTAATCATAAGAAAATTTTCCCAAAACCCTAGCCACCCTCTCGCTCTCTCTCTCTCTCTCTCTCCTGGCCGAATTTGGCCACTCCCTCTCTCCTTCCCGTTTTGCATGCTTCGATCTTCTAGCAAGGATCGTTGTGAGTATCTTCGAATTGCTCTTCCTGTGTGGACGTTGTTTAGAGGTCACTGAATCTAATTTAGTGACAAAGGGATTTCGAATCAAGGTAAATCTATGAATTTTATTCTAGCCTAGATCTCATGATTAATTAATGATCATGTAAGATCCTTATGAAATATGGACTTTTGAGGTTAAATTCTTGTATGTGCATGAATTTAAATCTTTGGAACCCTCAAAAATTCTTTCAATTTAATGCTGATTTATTTATTCGGAAAGATGATAAAACATCACATCTGTAGATCAGACTGGGACACAACTCTAACATTTCTTGGTAGTGTTGTATGTTGGGAACATACTGATAATTGGAAACCATATCTCAACATGTCAAGGCATGGTTATGGAATTGTTATGCAATTTATGGCTTAGGGGATGTTGTACATGTTGTTGAAGGAAATCCATGGGTTCCATAGAATCAATTTCATGCAGCGGACATTAAACTAACCATGGATTTCGAACTAGAGATCATCATGTGATAAAAATTCCAGCAATAACATAAAATTATCAAATCTGAAAATGTACCTTTTCAAATAAAAACCACAACGATATGTGTTCTCTATATCGTCTACACAAGCACGACACCTTATTACTCTAAGGTCTCTACATACAAATATGCTAGTTTTGTGTATAGAATAAAGCAAACCCTAGCTATGTAGAGAAGAGAGAGGGACGGCACAAGAGAGGGGAAAGAGCCGAAAAATAGAGAGAAAAATAAGAGTGGGATTTCATAGCAATCAGATTATAATTATCTTTGATATTTACTAAATCAATTCCTAAAATAACTCTCATAATTATCTTAATTTAATTATAATAATAATTAAGATTAACATTGGGCTTAAAGCCCATTTATCTAAAGTCTAATTAAACCCATTTAAAATGGGTTCTAATTAAACTGTTTAGATAAATCGATCCAATCCCTTTAATCTGATTTCCTACACCGTCTGGTTATAAACCTAAGCTAGAAATCAACTGGTTCGTTTTCAATTTTACTAAATTGAAAAGCGGATTCTCCCAATCTTCTATCCAAGTTTGTTTTACTATACACCATGCTTAAAGTGTGTAACCCTCTAGGCTCACGACCCGTTGGCAGACTGGCAAAATTATCATTTTACCTTTTCCATCATAACTGGCCTCTTGCAAGACATTATGATTACCCAACGTCCGTGATTATCGTAGATTCGATTTAACCTCTTATCGTACATGTGAAAGGGATCACCATGGGTTCCAATCAATAATTTTATGCAGCAAAGCTTTATGTAACCATGGTGATCGAAAAGAATACTTAATCTTAATAAAAAATTCAGAATGTTTATGAACTTTATAATCTGAAAATTACCTTTGTATAATCGATTAAAACACAAGATATTGTTTCTCTATCGAGTCTACACAAGCACAACAATCACCGAAATGATTTTCTCTCAACCTCTTGCCAATGATGCTTTTGAGAAGTATGAACAAAGAAAAACAATGGTGGAAATGCAATAAGAGGGTCGGCCAAAAATGAAGAAGAGAGAAGGGGAAAAAATGCCAAAATTATGTGAAAATAAAGGAAGAGGATAATGTGTAATTATGTGAGATAATTAAAGAAAAAATCTGATTTTAAAAATTAAAAAAAATTTGATTTTAAATGTTAAATTCAAATAAAATAATTAAACGTATCACCCCTTTAAATTCAGAATTGCACTCTTGCCCTTTCATGAATTGAAACCCCAAATGGGCCTCAAGACCGTTTAACTAAATCCAAATTAAAATCCATAAAATTGAGTTCTAATTCTGGTTTAGATAAACCGGTTCAATTTCCTCAACTTGATTTCTTCAACCGTCTGGCTAAAACCCTAGGCCAGAAATCAACCAAATCGTTTTCAATTTGACTAAACTGAAAACCGGATTCTCCCAATTTCCATCCATGCTTATTTGTCATATAGTGTGCTTAATGCGTGTGACCCTCTAGGTTCACAAACAGTTGGCAGACTAGTAAAAATTACTATTTTACCCTTTCCATCATAAGTGGTCTCTAGCAAGACATTATGATTACCCAACGTTCGTGATTATCGATTATTTGACTTAACCTGTTATCGTACATGTCACTGTCCTTTTATCAAACCAATATCCAGATTGATCAATAGGCATAGAATTGTCATCCTAATTTATCAATCACTGTGTCTTGATATCTGAGATGACTGAAAACTGATACTAAGGTATCACCTGCACGACCGTGCTATTCCTTCAGTCATACTCATCAAGTGGCTTAAACGGATATCTTTCTCATACCGGAGTATGAGTGATAAATCCCTCAGACGCCTTTCGAGTTCACTAATGCAATAAATATCCAAGCCAATCGAAGCCGTTATAGCTACCCTTTTATAGATGACGTTAGACTAGGTCAAACTTAGGTATTCGTTACACAGTGTACACAAAGACTCTTTGGTCTTAGGATATAATGACAAGCTACGATTTGTGAGTATCTCATGACTGGATCTATGTAGCATACTCACAATCGGGTTGTCCGATATGATCAACCTGATGGTATCTATGATATAACTCCGGCACGCACTTTGCCATCATCAATAGAGCATGATCAAAAGGAGTTAGTCTCATACTGATCGCTTCATAGAGAAGTTAGCTGATCAGGGACTCATCAAATGTAATTCTTTCTGATCTACATTTCTACTATTAGTGGTTACACACATAATGACATAGATAAAATTACATTTGATATATTACTACAATACATTAGTAATATATGCCGATCTATTTATTCGTAAAGATGATAAAACATTACATCTGTAGATCACTTATATATTGGACTGGGGCATAACTCTAACAATCTCCCACTTGCCTCTGGTTCCAATTTAAGTTCTGATCTACTCCCATAGACCCTGCATGTTCCTCATGCCTAGGCTGCGGCTGAGCCTTTCTCAAGGGATCGGCTATATTATCATCAGGCGAATAGTGTTTAATCTCCTCATCACCTTTATGTGCGATAACTCTCACGAGGTGATGCCTACTGAGTATATGTTTGGATCTGTTGTGAAATTTGGGCTCTTGAGCAATAACTACAACACCTATTTTGTCCCATAACAAGCTTATCGAATCATATGCTTGCAGCGTTGCATCTAATCCGATCAGAAAGCTTCTAATCCACACGGTCTCTTTAGTTGCTTTTGTTGCAGCTATATACTCAGCCTCTGTTCTAGAGTTGGCAATTTTTCCTTGCTTAAAGCTTATCCAGCTGAAAGCGCTACCACTCAACACAAAATATATCCTAAATGAATTTTAAAGTCATCTGAATATGTCTGAAAACTAGCATCGGCTTGTCCTTTGACTGCTAGTTCTCAATCAATATCCCCATACACTAGGAATGCATCCTTGGTCCTCCTCAAATATTTGAGGATGACCTTTGAAAGCAATCTAGTGTAATTGGCCGTGGTTAGATTGGAATCTGCTGGTACAATTTAGTGCAAACGAGACTTCCAGTCTCGTGCACATCCTGGCATACATGATGGACCCGACAGCTGAAGCATAAGAGATCTTACTCATCCTGCTCAGCTTATCAAGAGTACTAGGACTCTGTAGCTTGCTGAGCTTAATGCCATGACGCATGGGTATGTATCATTTCTTAGATTCAAGCACTGAGAGTCTTCTCAACACTTTACCTATGTACATGTTCTGACTTAGGCCCAAAATCCTTTTGAAATGATCCGTAGAGATCTTGATGCCTACATTAAATGTAGCATCACCTAAGTCCTTCATCGATAAGTACTTCCCTAACCAAGCTTTGGTGGCAAGGTTGGGACGTCATTCCTGATGAATAAATACCAAGAATACAATATTACTCCCACTCGCTTTCTTATGTACGCAAGGCTCACTTTTGTTTTTGATGAAGTCGAGTTCCCTTACAGCTTTATCAAAATGAAGGTTCCAACTCCCTAAAGCTTGCTTCAATCTATAAATGGATTTTTGCAGCTTACATATCTTTCCGGGATTCTTTGGATCAGCAAAACCCACAGGTCGTGTGATATACACGCTCTCTAGTAAGTTCCTTCTACGGAAGGGGTTTTGACATCCATCTGTCATAATTATGGCTAAGAATAATCCGAATCAATCTTACCATTGCTACTGTTGGAAAGGTGTCATCATAATCCATGGATTGAATCTGACGATAACCTTTTACAACCATCCTAGCCTCATTGGTCTTAGGATTTCCTTCCATGTCAGTCTTGATCCTATAGACCCACTCAGAACCGATGGGTTTTATCCTAGGGGTTTCATCAACCAAGCACCAGACTTGATTGTCTTACATGGATTTCATTTCCTCGTTCATGGCATTCTGCTATTTTTCGGAGTCTAGACTGGACAAACCTTGTTTGAAGGTTTCTAGATCATCCTGATCCACAATCATCAAGTCATTTCCCTCAATGGCTGTGAAGCCATATCTGTCTGGAATATGACGAGATTTTTCAGACCTCCTTGGACCATCTGGAATTTCTGTAGGGACTGATTCTTCATCTATGACCATCTGAGGCTCCAGTACTTCTACATCTTGCATAACAGGCTTTGTCACTCGCCTTTCACATAAACCTGTGAAAGGTGCCTTTGTCGTTTTGCCCATTAGGCGAGACTTGCATCTTTCAGTTTGAGTGAATTCAAACGGACTTAAAAGTCCACACTTGTGAAGTGTAGAAATGCGTTTCTCGCTCATTAGGCAAGACTTGCATCTTTCAGTTTGAGTGAATTCAAATGGACTTAAAGTCCACACTTGTGAAGTGTTGAAATGCGTTTCTCGCCTATGTGCCTTAAATGACAATGCCATATTATAACTTGGTTTAAATCATCAGATTTAAGCCTTTTCTTAATTACGTTATAGCAATTAATCTTACCAACATAAATATTTGATCCTGAAGACGTGGATACCCACTCTTCTTCACATGATCCTTATCTTGCTTAAAATCCCTTATTCCGATGTCCTGGCTCATTGCAGTGATAGTAGATGTCCTAGCTTAATCTTCACAGCAGCTTTGGGAGCTGCTTCAACCTTTGGACGATTAGGGTGTATTATCTGCCCTGCAATGTGCTCAGGAGCCTCATCCTTACCCTGATCAGCTTTCTTGAAGCTGACTTTCTTGTTGACCATAAGGGCCTCCTTGGTTTTGCCCTTGAGGTTTTTTTTTCAGCGGTCACAAACATCCCATGAAGCTCTGTTAAGGACTTATCCATGTCATTCATATTTTAATTGCCTACGAAATCACTATATGTATCTAGAAGTGACTGCAACATAAAATCCGCAGCCATTTCCACCTGATCATCAAAACAGTCTGGTTAGATGTTCCTGAAGACATAAAATCTTCGTGACAGTATTTTTGCAGGAGTTAAGTTCTATGAAAGTATCATATGTTTTGACACAAGCTTTCTTCTTGAACATTTCATTGACCTCTGCTTTACAAGTATGAGGGTCATCTGAAAAGTTCCTGAACTGCTTCTACAACTCTGGCATCCTACTGCCCACCAAAATGCATGACACGTCGATTTGGTTACTGAGGGACTTTGATAAGTATCCTTAGTGCCCTACCGGCGTTCAGTGGTGGCTCAGTAGGAGGTTCCTTGGTAAGGATATACTACTTGCGTTCATGCTTGAGTACAAGCCTCAAGTTTCTATTCCAATCTGCGTAATTCACGCTCTTGAGTCTGTCCTCAATCTTGACTCTCAGTGCGCTATTACTCCTTTGTGTTGTGTTTGCCTTTTAGTTCTACATGGTAAAATTAATTAAAATTCAAGTTGAAGATTTAGTTATAAAACACTTGTCTGTTCTAACATTACAATCTTAATCAGGATTCTATCATACCCTCAATTGAAGTGAACGGGGGCTCACTGCTCCAATTGAGAGCATCAAGGTAGGAATACATCCATCTACAAGACTATGTAGTTCCTGGCCAGGGTCTGTACTAAAAGTACACGGCATACCCTACACTGATACCTTAGGCCAGCCCTAGCTGACAATCGTACACAAGTCTACCAAGCTTAAAATTTTAAGGCTTTAAATATTCTCGCGAACCGGCCTAGTTCGTCAAGGTAGGAATACATCCATCTACAAGACTATGTAGTTCCTGGCTAGGGTCTGTACTAAAAGTATAGGGTATACACTATACTGATACCCTAGGCCAGCCCTGACCTGACAATCGTACAGAAGTCTACCAAGCTTAAAATTTTAAGGCTTTAAATATTCTTGCGAACCGGCCCGGTTCAGCTCGAATCTAGTAGAGCCGAACCAGCCCAACTGAGGTCGCTCGCAGAGGCAATTACAGTGGCCCGCCAGGGCTGTCGTGGCCACCCGCGGGGCTGACCGTGGTTGCCCTAGGGCATTCCATGGTCCACCAAGGGTCTCGACCCTGGTTAGCCATGGCTCGGCCATGGCTAACCCGAAACAACCCCAAAAAATAATTTTCCAATTTTTCCAAAATTAACTAAACTGAATTTTTTTTTCAATTGCATGCATATTCAAGTGATGAACTCATGAACAAAAATAAAATTTCAAGTTCAAACATATTGAATAAATATTATAACAACCATCCTCTGATACCACTGAAAGGGATCACCATGGGTTCCAATCAATAATTTCATGCAGCAGAGCTTTATGTAACCATGGTGATCGAAAAGAATACTTGATTTTAATGAAAAATTCAGCATGTTTATGAACTTTATAATTTGAAAAATTACCTTTGTATAATCGATTAAAACACAAGATAGTGTTTCTCTATCGAGTCCACACAAGCACAACAATCACCGAAATGATTTTCTCTCAACCTCTTGCTAATGATGCTTTTGAGAAGTATGAACAAAGAAAAACAATGGTGGAAATGCAATAGGAGGGTCGGCCAAAAATGAAGAAGAGAGAAGGGGAGAATATGCCAAAATTATGTGAAAATAAAGGAAGAGGATAATGTGTAAATATGTGAGATAATTAAAGAGAAAAAATCTGATTTTAAAAATTAAAACAAATCTGATTTTAAATTTTAAATTCAAATAAAATAAAATAATTACACATATCAGCCCTTTAAATTCATAATTGCTCTCTTGCCCTTTCATGAATTGAAACCCCAAATGGGCCTCAAACCCGTTTAACTAAATCCAAATTAAAACCCTTAAAACTGAGTTCTAATTTTGGTTTAGATAAACCGGTTCAATTTCCTCAACTTGATTTCTTCAATCGTCTGGTTAAAACCCTAGGCCAGAAATCAACCGAATCGTTTTCAATTTGACTAAACTGAAAACCGGATTCTCCCAATTTCCATCCATGCTTATTTGTCATGTATTGTGCTTAATGCGTGTGACCCTCTAGACATTTATTAAGTAAGAACTCCAAGAATTAGTAGTCACTATGTATTGGACATAGATGATACTAACGGAAGGTCAGTCTATAATATAAATAGAGAAGGGCTTGAATCTGGTTATTCAAACTGAATTGTAATATGGCATTGTCATTTAAGGTCACACAAACAAGAAACGCATATTAACTCTTTACAAGTGTGGACTTTTAGATCCGTTGGAATCCAATTCAATTAATGGATGCGAAGCTTGTTTGATGGGAAAAATGACGAAAGCGCCCTTCACATGTAGAGGTTAAAGGGCGAGTGACTTGTTGGGTCTAATACATTCCGATGTATATGGTCCCATGAGTGCACTTGCCTTAAGAGGGTTCAGCTAGTTCATCACATTTACTGATGATTTCAGTAGATGTGGTTATGACTATCTTATGAGACATAGGTGTGAAGCTTTTGACGAGTTCAAAGAGTTTAAGAATGAAGTGCATAACCAGTTCGGGAAAAGTATCAAGGCACTTCAATTGGATTGAGATGGAGAATACTTATCCCAACAGTTCATCAATAATCTTGGAAATTGTGGGATCGTCTCTGAATGTACTCCACCTGGAACACCACAAATTAAATGGTGTGTCCGAATGCAGAAATCGAACACTATTGGATATGGTTCGTTCCATGATGAGTCAGGCTGATCTCCCAATATCTATTTGGGGTTATGCTCAAGTATCAGATACATTCATAGTGAATGAGGCTATGATAAAGACAAAGGAAAGCACACTATATGACACTCATTTCGACTCCCATTACCGTTGATGCGTTCACCTTCGCGTAGCATCCCATTACCGTTGATGTAATGTGGATAAGATGGTAAGTTTTATCTAGATGTGTGTGCCTTCGCGTAATGGCCAAATAAGAACTGGATCATAGTTGCGTATGGTGTGGGAACCATCCCAATATGTCGTTCCTAATGATTTGGGTTTGCAGGGCTGCCTGCATCCAAATCAGACAAGTGTGTTTCATAAGGTATCCTTAGGAAACTAAGAGATACTACTTATACAAACCTAGCAAGGGCAAGGTTTTGTTGCTCGAGGTGGGATGTTTTGGAAATGAATTTCTTTTCAAAAGTCAGTGGGAATACTGTGCATCTCCAAAAATTTGGGAGTGCATAGTGCAATCTGAAGAAATTCAGGAACCCCACAATGACAATGTAGAAGTTATGAAGTCGGAGCTGACTGTAGAGGCAGAACCAATTCCTGAGGGTCCAAGGCCGCCTGAAAGAACCCGTTATGCAACTACTATATTGGGGTTCATAATATCCTGAAGGTGATGATATGGTCGTTATTGATCATGGTGATCCAATAACCTTTAAAGAGGCCATGAACAGTCCCGACTCTGAGAGACATGAAAGAAGAGAAGTAATACATGTCAGATAGGAAAGTTTGGAACTTGGTTGATTCAATCGTTGGTGTAAAAGCCACTGGTTGAAGTGATTCTTTAAGGTTAAGACAGACATTGGTGACGAAATTGTTGGAAATGTGCCCTAGCCCAATATACAGTTTAGGTGTACATGTTCTATCATCGTTGCAATAAATAAAACGAAAATATATTATCATTGTGTTATGATAATAACTAAGTGTAATCTGATGTATATCATCGAGTGTGTCATCCCTGATAGTAGTATTAGAGTTATGCCCCAGTCCAATATAAAAGTGATCTACATATGTAACGTTTTATCATCTTTCCGAATAAATAAATCGACATATATTACTAATGTGTTGTAGTAATATATTGAATGTAATTTGATCTATATAATTATGTGTATAATCACTAATAGTAGAAATGTAGATCAGAAAGAATTACATTTGATGTGTCCCTGATCAGCTAAGCTTCTTTAAGAAGCGATTAGTATGACATTAACTCCTTGTGATCACGCTCTACTGATCATGGCAAAGTAAGTGCCGGAGTTATATCATAGATATCATCAGGGCGATGGTATTGGATGACCCGATGGTGAGTATGCAGCATAGATACTGTCATGAGATACTCATAGATCGTAGCTTGTCATTATATCCTAAGACCAAGGAGTCTTTGTGTGCACTATGTAATCAAAATCTAAGTTTGACCTAGTCTAAAATGACTTGTAAAAGGGTAGCCATAACGGCTTTGATTTGCTTGGTTATGAATTACATTAGTGAACTCGAAAGACGGCTGGGGTATTTTTTAATTTTCATGCTGAGTGATCATATGATCTTTGATAACATGATGTTTTCCACATGATGTATAGCTAAGCCCTCTAGACTTGTATTTTTAATTTCGGTTTTGCAACCTGCGTGTTGCTAAGTTTTGGGTTGTAGTAAATACGGCCTGCGTGTCGTGGTTTGTAATTTACTTATTTTATTTAAATTTGTAATCACGAAAACCGATGCAAGATAAAAGTCAAGAGAAAGTCTAAGCTAGTGGGAGTACACAAGAATAGAGCAAGTCTTGACCTTGAAGACCAAGTCTTTAGGATCAGTTTTGCTAGATTCTTTGGAACTTAAGAGGGGCTAAGTTATGCATAATTTACCGTAACATTTTTATGTTGTGAATGTATAAATGTATGATAGTTTTAATATACAAGTTTATGTATGATTAGCTATCACCCACATGCAAGGAATAAAAACCGGTATTTAATCATACTTGCATGTAACCTGATAATGGATCATCTTTGCATGGATTTGCAATTGATGATTCCAGATTAAGATTGTATCAATATACAATCAAACCGTAATAATTCACTTAAACACAAATAATTACAAGTCAAGCGTGATACCATCCAGGTTTGGGCACTCAAAAGGCCTTTGAGCCTATGGATGTCAGTGCACCTCCGCGTAACATTCATAGAGGAGAAGTTTGGATGAGATGGGTAATTCTATGTGGGTGCGTGCGCCTCCGCATAGTAGCCACATTAGTTCTGTTCATAGTTCAAGTGTGGTAGACTTGTCTACGATTGTCAACTAGGGCTGACCTAGGGTATCAGTATAGGGTATGCCGTGAACTTTTAGTACATACCCTAGCCAGGAACTACATGGTCTTGTAGATGGATATATTTCTACCTTGATGCTCTCAATTGGAGCAGTGAGCCTCCGTTCACTTCAATTGAGAGTTTGATAGGATCCTGGTTCAGATTCTAATGTTAGAATCAGACAAGTGTTTTATAACTGAATCTCCAACTTGAATTTTAATTAATTTTACCATGTAGACCTAAAAGGCAAACACAGCACAAAGGAGTAATAGCGCACTAAGAGTCCAGATTGAGGACAGACTCAAGGGCATGAATTACTTAGATTGGAATAGAAACTTGAGGCTTGTACTCAAGCATGAACGCAAGTATTATATCCTTACCAAGGAACCTCCTACTAAGCCACCGCTGAACAGCGCTAGGGCAAGAAGGATACTTATCAAAGTTCCTTAGCAACCAAATCGACGTGTCATGCATTATGGTGGGCAGTAGGATGCCAGAGTTGCAGAAGCAGTTCAGGAACGTTTCAGATGATCCTCATAACTGTAAGGCAGAGGTCAAGGAAATGTTCAAGTAAAAAGTTCGTGTCAAAAGATATGATACTTTCAGAGAACTTAACTCCTGCAAGCTTAAGGCTGAAGACCTGTTAGTCCCCATGTCACGGAGATGAAATGTCTTCAGGAACATCTAAACAGACTCGGTTTTGATGATTAGGTGGAAATGGTTGGGGAATTTATGTTGTAGTCACTTCGAGATATATATAATTATTTTATAGTAAATTACAATATGCATGACATGGACAAGTCCTCAACAGAGTTTCATGGGATGCTTGTGACCGCTGAAAAGAACCTCAAGGGCAAGACTCAAGAGGTCGTCATGGTCAACAAGAAGGTCAGCTTCAAGAAAGCTGATCAAGGTAAGGGTAAGGCTCCTGAGCACCTTGCAGGGCAGATCAGACACCCCAAGTGTCCAATGGTTTAAGCAGCTTCCAAAGCTGCTGTGAAGGCTAAGGACAAAATGGAGGTTGTCTGCTATCACTACAATAAGCCAAGACACAGGAATAAGGGATTGTAAGCAATACAAGGATAATGTGAAAAATAGTGGGTATCCATGTCTTCAGGATCAGATATTTACGTTGCTAAGCTTAATCGCTATAACGTAAATAAGAAAAGGCTTAATTCTGATGATTTAAACCAAGTTATAATCTGGCATCGTCAATTAAGGCACATAGGCGAGAAACGCATTTCAACACTTCACAAGTGTGGACTTTAAGTCCGTTTGAATAGACTCAAACTGAAAGATTCAAGTCTGGCCTAATGAGCGAGAAACGCATTTCAGCACTTCACAAGTGTGGACTTTTTAGCCCGTTTGAATTCACTCAAACTAAAAGATGCAAGTCTCGCCTAATGGGAAAAATGACAAAGGCACCTTTCACAGGTCTATGTGCAAGGCGAGTGACTTGTTAAGTCTAATACATTCCGACGTATGTGGACCTATGAGTACTCAGATCAGAAGAGAGTTCAACTAATAGTTGACTCTAGAAACGGTCGCATTCATTTTGAATCGAGCTCCGATGAAGACAACGATAGTACACCTTGTGACAGTCATTCTGTCTCCCATTACTGTGGATCCGTGCGCCTTCGCGTCGTATTCATTGGGATGCGAACTGAATAAAGTAATGAGTTCTATTTGGATGTGTGCGCCTCCGAGTAGTAGCCAAATAAGAGCTGGACCCGAGTCACAGAAGGTATACGACATGACACTCATTACGTCTCTCGTTACCATGGATGCGTGCGCCTTCGCGTAGTATTCATTGGGATGGGAGCGGGATGAGATGGTCAATTCTATTTGGATGCATGCGCCTTCGCGTAGCAGACTCATGTGTCTTCGTAAGGTATCGTTAAGTAACTAAGAGATAGAACTTCTACATACCCAGCGAGAACAAAGTCTTTCTTGCTCAAGGAGGGGTATTTTTGGAGAAAGAATTTATTTCCAAAATAGCTTGTGGGAGTCCCGTGCATCTCGAAGAAATTCGAGAGGGTACGGAACATTCTGCAGCAATTCAGGAGCCTGCTATGCTAGATGTAGAAGTACTGAAGCCTAAGATGGTCGTAGATGAAGAATCAATCCCTATAGAAATTCCAGATGGTCCAAGGAAGTCTGAAAAATCTCGTCTTGTTCCAGACAGATATGGCTTCACACACACTGAGGGAAATGACTTGATATTGGTGGATCAGGATGATCTAGAAACCTTCAGACAAGCTTTGACCATTCCAAACTCCGAAAAATGGCAGAACGCCATGAGTGAGGAAATGAAATCCTTGTATGACAAGCAAGTGTGGTGTTTAGTTGATCAAACCCCTGGGATAAAACCCATCGGTTCTGAGTGGGTCTATAGGATCAAGACCGACAAGGATGGAAATCCTCAGGCCAATAAGGCTAGGATGGTTGTAAAAGGTTATCGTCAGATTCAATGCATGGATTATGATGACACCTTTTCACCAGTAGCAATGGTCAGTTTGATCCGAAATATTCTTAGCCATAACTATGGCAGATGGATGTCAAAACCCCTTCCTTAGCAGGAACTTACTAGAAGGTGTGTGTATCACATGGCCTGTGGGTTTTGTAGATCCAAAGAATCCTGGAAAGATATGTAAGCTGCAAAGATCCATTTATGGATTGAAGCAAGCTTCAGGGAGTTGGAACCTTCATTTTGATAAAGTTGTAAGGGAACTCAGCTTCATCAAAAACAAAAGTGAGCCTTGCGTACATAAGAAAGCGAGTGGGAGTAATATTGTATTCTTGGTATTTATTCATCGGGAATGACATCCCGACCTTGCCACCAAAGCTTGGTTAGGGAATTACTTATCGATGAAGGACTTAGGTGATGCTACATATATTGTAGGCATCAGGATCTCTACAGATCATTCCAAAAGGATTTTAAGCCTTAGTCGGAACATGTTGCTAAGTGAGAACATGTACATAGGTAAAGTGTTGATAAGACTCTCAATGCTTGATTCTAAGAAAGGATACATACCCATGCGTCATGGCATTAAGCTCAGCAAGCTACAGAGTCCAAGAACTCCTGATAAGATGAGCAGGATGAGTAAGATCCCTTATGCTTTAGCTATGGGATCCATCATCTATGCCAGGATGTGCACGAGAATGGAAGTCTCGTTTGCACTAAGTTGTACCAGCAGATTCCAATCTAACCCCGGCCAATTACACTAGTTTGTTGGCAGAAGCCATCCTCAAATATTTGAGAAGGACCAAGGATGCATTCCTAATGTATGGGGTTTAGATAGAGAACAAGCAGTCAAAGGCAAGTCAATGCTAGTTTTCAGGCATATCCAGATAATTCAAGTTACGACTTTGTGTTCGACTTCTTGACTCGGCTACAAATCAGAATTTCAATTGATATCAGAGGAGGCACCATATCACTTAGGTGATTTTCCTACAAAATTTTGAGTAGCTAATATGGATTCAAAGGAAGGAGGATCTGTCAATAGACCATCGGTGCTCGACGGAACAAACTATGGGTACTGGAAAGCACGGATGTGTGCCTTTTTGAAGTCTCTCGACAGTAAGACCTGGAAGGCTGTCATCAATGGATGGGAGGAACCTCACTATACTGATGCTCAAGGAAATTAAACTACCATTAAACCCGAAAAAGAGTGGAGCGCGGAAGAAGATGAAGCCGCCCTAGGTAATTCTCGTGCACTCAATGCTATTTTTAATGGAGTAGACAAAAATGTGTTTCGACTCATCAACACGTGCACAAGTGCCAAAATTGCTTGGGACACTCTTGCTGTTGCTTATGAGGGTACATCCAAAGTCAGAGAGAAAAAGTTACAGTACCTCACGACCAACTTTGAGGCCCTTGCCATGAATGAAGACTAAACTATAGCTGAGTTTAATGTGCGCATCAAGGATCTAGCCAATGAATCATATTCACTTGGCAAACCTATGACCGATGAAGATTTGGTCAGAAAAACGCTGAGAGCCCTAAGTCCCAGATTCAAGACGAAGATTACAGCCATAGAAGAAGTTCATGACTTGAAAACGCTGAAGTTTGATGAACTCATGAGATCCCTAATGATCTTCGAGCTCTCTCTACCTCTTATCGAAAAGAAACATAAAGTTGTAGCTTTCAAGAGTTCTACCCAAAAGCAGAAAAACTTGACGTGCTCTGATTCGGATAGTGACATTGAGGAGACTATCGCTATGCTGGCCAAAAACTACAATAAAGTCATGAAAAGATTTAACTAGATGACAGGAAGGAATGTCACCCGAGAAGTCAGAGACAAGCCGCAGCACAAGTTCCAAAAGTTCGAAAGCACAAATAGCGATGGTAGACGAGGAGAGCGATCAGGAAAAGAAAAAGGAGTTCAGTGCTTTGAATGTGAGGGGTATGGGCACATGCAGAAAGAATTTCCTAACTTCTTAAAGAAACAGAAGAAGGGATTCAATGCCTCTCTAACTGATGATGAAGATGAGGAAGGCAGTGACTCTGAGCATACAAGTAACTATGTTGCTTTTACTGCCTCCACAATAGATCAACCATCCGAAAGTTCAAAGAAGTATGACTCTAATGACGAGCTATCCGATGAGACCCTCAACAACGCTTACAACGAATGGTATGTCAAATGGCTTGAAGACTCTCAGGTAATCGAAAAACAGAATGCTCTCATTCTTTCTCTTAATGAAGACAAGTCACGACTTCTCGAAACTACTGTTGATCTAAAAAGGGAAGTGGCTCGATTAAAAAGCGAGTTAGAACAAGTCACCAAGTCGGTAAAGATGATGAATCCCAGCACCGACACTCTAGACCAAATCCTCTCGATTGGAAAACCAGCTAGAAATATGGAAGGTCTTGGATATAAGAAAGAAGCTTCATCATCACACACCGTCTTCGTTCCTCAGAAGGTCGTCACACACAAGCCCCGTCAGAAGTCTACTAATTTCACACCTGACCAAGCAACCAAGAAGCTTCATACCTTGGTCACTTTAAGGACGCAGAACAAAAGACATAACTGGGTATGTCACCACTGTGGACAAAGAGGGCATATTCGACCTTTCTGCTATCGTTTATATGCAAGGAGCTTCGTCAAGCAAAGGACCACCATCAAGAAAGCCCAACCACACAAGGAATGGCGAGTCAAGGAGGTAAACTATCGAGCAAATATTGCTTACACCGCTCTAAAGGCTTCAACCAGCAATGATTGGTACTTTGATAGTGGATCCTCTCGACATATGACTGGTAATAGCTCATTCTTGGTCACTTTAATACCTTGCACTAATAGCTTTGTCACTTTTGGTGACAGAGTAAAAGCCAGAGTACATGGAAAGGGAAAACTTAACCTTCCCAACTCACCATACCTGAAAGAGGCTCTACTGGTAGAAGGTCTTACAGCCACCTCATTAGCATCAGTCAAATATGCGATCTGAATGTGGATGTCAACTTCACTCGTGACAAATGCACTGTCACGGACGAACACCAGAAGGAAGTCATGACAGGTCACAGGTCTCTTGATAACTGTTATCTATGGTCTCCAACAGTCACAACCTTGCCAACCAAGTGCTTTTTATCCAAAGCTCAAGAGACGAAGCTATGGCATCAAAAACTCGGTCACATCAACTTGAGAAGCATGCAGAAGATTCTCTCTGAAAAGGCGATCATTGGAGTTTCCAACCTCAAGATTGTTGAAGAAAATTTTTTTGGAGAATGCGAGATTGGGAAACAAGTTAAGACGTCACACAAGAAGGTACAACATCTTACTACTTCACGTGTTCTAGAACTTCTACATGTTGACCTTATGGGACCTATGCAAGTGGAAAGTCTAGGAGGCAAGAAATACATATTTGTCTGTGTTGGCGACTTCTCAAGGTACACGTGGGTAGACTTTATTAGAGAAAAGTCAGACACCTTCTCAGTTTTTGAAGCCCTATGTCAGAGAGTTCAACGAGAAAAAGGAGAAGCCATTGGAAAAGTCGTCCGACTTCGAAGTGATCATGGAAAGGAGTTTGAAAACATCAGCTTCGCAAATTTTTGTGATGCTGAAGGAATTGCACACGAATTTTCTGCTTCCATCACTCCTCAGCAGAATGGGATCGTAGAAAGGAAAAATCGTACTCTTCAAGAAATGGCAAGAGTTATGATGCTAGCCAAAGACATCCCGCAGCACTTCTGGGCTGAAGCTCTGAATACGGCTTGTCATATTCATAATAGAGTGACCCTCCGCCCTGGAACTTCGCTCACTCTTTATGAAATATGGAGGGGGAGGAAGCCTAATGTCAAATATTTCCATGTCTTTAGATTGATCAGCTACATACTTGCAGATAGGGAACCTCGACTTAAACTTGATCCTAAAAGCGATGAAGGCATCTTGCTTGGATACTCCAGAAATAGTCTGGCTTTTCGTGTATTCAACAAACATACTCGGTCGATCATGGAATCCATCAATGTCGTGATCGATGACAGTAACGAGCAACCCAGTGACGAGGACGAAGAAGCTCTAAATCTCTCAGGAGAAGTCAGGCCAGAGGTCAGGCCAGAAGTCAGAACCGAAGTTCACAACAAAGAATCTAAAGCCGAAAGCCAAAACATCCCTGACAAAGAGGCACCCCCTGTCATAGAACAGAGAGCTCCGTCTAGAAGAATTCAGAAGAATCATCCATCCCAGGATGTGATAGGAGACATCAATGAAGGAGTGCGGACTCGACAGAAGGCACCTATAGACTACAAAGAGATGATAGGTAACATTTGCTTTATTTCTAAAATTGAGCCAAAGAATATACAAGAAGCCATCAATGATGAGTACTGGGTCTACGCCATGCAAGAAGAATTGGTTCAATTTGCAAGGAATGAAGTCTGGGAACTAGTACCCAAGCCAGACAATGTCAATGTCATCGGGACAAAGTGGGTATTCAAAAACAAGTCTGACGAGCAAGGAAACATAACTCGAAACAAAGCAAGACTGGTAGCTCAGGGGTACACACAAGTAGAAGGAGTTGACTTCGAAGAAACTTTTTCTCCGGTAGCCAGACTGGAAGCCATCCGACTTCTTCTCTATCAGATGCATGTAAAGAGTTCCTTCCTTAATTGAAATCTCAACGAAGAAGTCTATGTTGCTCAACAAAAGGGATTTGAAGATCATGACTCTCCTCATCATGTCTACAAAATGAAGAAATCCCTCTACAGCTTCAAACAAGCTCCACGAGCATGGTATGAACGTCTTACCCAATTCTTAGTGCAAAATGGCTATATTCGAGGAGGAGTAGACAAAACTCTCTTTGTGAAGAAGGAAGGAAGGGACATCATGATTGCTCAAATATATGTCGATGATATCGTATTTGGAGGAAAGTTAGACAAGATGGTGGAACGTTTCGTTCAACATATGCAGTCTGAATTTGAGATGAGTATGGTTGGTGAGCTCACATACTTCCTAGGCTTCCAGATCAGACAGATGTCACATGGAATATTTATCTCGCAAAGAAAATATGCAAAGAACATTTTGAAGAAGTTCGGGTTAGAAAAGGCCTCACACAAAAGAACTCCTATTGCCACACATGTCAAATGCACAAAGGGTGATCTTGGAGAAGCAGTTGATCAAAGCCTCTATCGAAGCATAATACGAAGTCTTCTCTATCTAACCGCAAGTCGACCCGACATCGCTTTCTCTGTGGGAGTCTGTGCTCGATATCAAGCCAATCCAACAGTCAGTCACTTAGCTCATGCCAAGAGGATCATAAGGTACATCTCGGGAACCTCTGAATTGGGTTTTCTATATTCCTTTGATACCTCTCCTACTCTTGTTGGATACTGTGATGCTGACTGGGCGGGAAGCACACCAGATCGAAGAAGTACCTCTGGAGGTTGTTTCTACCTGGGGAACAATCTTGTGTCTTGGTTCAGCAAAAAGCAAAATTGTATTGCTTTGTCTACTTCTGAGTCCGAATATATTGCAGCCAGAAGTAGCTGTACTCAGCTTCTTTGGATGAAACAAATGTTGGCAGAGTATGGAGTCAAGCATGAAGTCATGACTTTGTTCTGTGACAACATCAGTGCAATCAATATCTCGAAAACCCCAGTGCAATAGAGCAAAACAAAGCATATTGATATCAGGCATCACTTTATTCGAGAACTTGTAGAAGACAAGAAGAATAAGCTTGAGTACCTACCCACTGAGAAACAAGTCGCTGGCATCTTTACAAAGGCATTAGATGCTAACAGGTTTGAAAGTCTAAGGTCATCCCTTGGACTTTGCTGTATGGAGTAACCAGAAGTCAAGACAGAAGACAGGGTCCACAAAATCAAGCCAGGCCCAAAATTCCTTTGTCAAAAGCCCAGTTGAAATTTTTTTTAAAATTCAAAAAGGGAATGATTGAAAACTGACAACGAACCAATCAGCTCTCAATCCATTCAACTTTCATGCAGAAAAGGCTCTGCATATCCCCTCCACCTTCCTAAAACCGCTAGGGCACCACGAAAACCAAAAACAAATCTGCAAACTATAGCAGTTGTTCTTTCTCTCAAAATCAATTCCGATCAAGCCCTCTGTCAAATGGTCGGTACCAGAAGTGGACGCATACCATCTGCCTCCAAGAAACTACGAGCAAAGATGAGGGCGAAGGTGATTTACTAGAAGTTATCGGCCTCAAAATCAACTACGAACAGATATGGAGTGAAGATTCGTGGAAGAAATCTCTCGGGGGAAGGTTCGGCGAGACCTCAGGATGCACCAATGGAGGCAATCCCACTGAAGAAAAGGACAACAGTGCACCCAAATCTGCTAACCTAGATGAGGAAGGCTCTCACTCTTCTCAAACGACTCTACAAGGTGATCCTACTGTCCCTTCTAAAGTAGACCCCAATATGTCTAAAGAAGCTCTAGGAACTCCCGTTCCTGAGATTCATGGTGCTAGCTGTAAGGATCAATCTAGCCCCCAAAAATCAACACCGGCACCAGAGAAGTCCCCACTAAAAGAAGCCATGCAGAAAGCCGACAGTCCACTTGTCGCTCCGGATAGTGATCCACGGTTGAATGAAGATACGGAAGTTATACCAGAAGTTCCTCAACCTGTAGACGATCCTGTCAGTATAGAAGAAATAGATACGACAGAGACCATGGAAGAAGAAGCTGTGCCTAAAAGTCTTGAGAAAAGGAAACAACCGAAGAGAAGGGTGATTGATAAAGAAGAAGAACCACCAGTTCCAAGAAGACAAACCCCAAAAAGAAAAACCACAGAGAAAAGAGGAGCTTCTGCTTCTAAACCACTGAAGAAGTCTAGAGGGAAGTCGTTGACTTTGGTAACAACCTCTGCCCAAGAAGAAGAGGAGTCAGAAGAAGAAACTCGTGTCATACTTCCACGGGTCAAGAAATCGATGGGAGGTCTGAAATTTCTCAAGAATGTTCCAAAGGCTCCAACAGACAATGTCTCATTTCACTCAGTAGACAACGCTGTCAAATGGCAGTATGTGTACCAGCGCAGCATCTACCCGGAGAGAGAGCTCTCTACAGAAGCCCAGGGAATGAACACAATTGTGGAACTCCTCCGTGGCTCAGGCCTGACCAACACGGTCATCAATATCGGGCCGTTATACCCAGCGCTGGTCAAAGAGTTCATTGTCAACCTCTCAAGTGAGTTTAATGAACCAGAAGACGCGGAGTACATGAAGGTATTTGTTCGAGGAGAGTGCTTTGAGATATCTGCCACCACAATCAATGCTTACCTTGGCAGAGAGGACCCAGAAGTCACTCCAAAAGTCCCGCACTTGAACAAAGTGGCTTTTGAGATCACTGCAGGACGGAAAAAGATCTGGCCCTTCAAGGATACGATTGCGGCTGCAGAGCTCACTGCCAAATATTCAATTCTGTACCGCATTGGCTTGGCAAACTGGGCGCCCTCCACTCACAGGTCGAGCATCAAAACTGAACTAGCAAAGTTAATATACCAAATAGGTACGCAATCCCCTCTTGATTTTGGCTCATATGTCATTGAACATCTTGTCAAATATGCCAAATCATGTGCTGTCAAGCTGCCTATTGGATTTCCATCATTGATCACCGGACTTCTCCTCCAACAATGTCCTCACATTGTTCGAGAGACGGATGTTCCTAGAAAGAAGCCACTGCCCCTCACGATAAGTCTCAAAAACTTTGAGGGAAAGCATATGAGGGATCTCGCTCCTCCCGTGGCCAAAGCCTCTGAAGCTGGCTCCAGCTCACGCCCCTCCGGACCACTTGGCACCAGGATGGAGGAAGAGTTGGTGGAGATGATCAATGACCTGGAGAAGACAATTGCTATGCTATCAACCCGCAAAACTGCTTGTGAAGCTCTCCTCAATGACCTCCGCACTGCTGCTGCTGAAGATGACGATGTCGATGACTCCACCTCGTTCTAAAGATTTCTCTGTTTTAATCTGATAACTTGTTTCAAACACACTACTTAAATCCTTGGGGACTGTCCGAGTTAATTTCTGGCACATTATGACACTTGTTTTTTGGGATATTTTCTCATGGTTTGAGCTGGTTTATACCCTGCTATTATTCGAAAACCATTTTATGATTGCTTTTGGCAATATTGTTAGACAAACAGGGGAGATAGATAGACTAACGGGCAAGACGAAAAGTTACGCCAGAAGTCGCAAACAAGAAGTTGCACACAGAAGTCGCCGCTCCAGAAACCGCTGCAGAAGACGAACTAGAAGCCACACCAGAAGTAGCATCGCTTGCTGTGCCTAACTGCCACAAGATGACTATGTACTTAGAACGGTGTTTAGTCGGATCGCTTGCTGTGTGTAACTGCCAAAAGATGACGATGTGACTAAAAATGTGTTTGCCAAAAAAATTGCCAAAGGGGGAGATTGTTGCTACGTTTAAGTGTTGGCATAATTTTTTAGCGCAAAAGTAAGAAGTCTGTGCAACATGTTACATGACATGTGGAGCGACGTATTACGGTCCAGATTAGGAAAGGTCTGAAGCTTTCCTATTTAGACGAAAAAGATTGACGCCACGAAGACCTGGACCGCAAGAGAGTGACGTCGACAAGCCAGGCGACTTCCAGCTGTCACTAACACATCAGCAAAGGCGGCAACTCTGCTTGCCTGATTTATTTAGGAAGTCAGAGACTTCCTATTCCTAATCCAGGAAAGATTAGGAAATTGGAGCTGCTATAAAAAGCGTGAAGCTTCCCCATTAGCAGTCATCCGTTCTTGTTCTAAAATAGCTAAATTTCTCAGAACTCTTAACCGTGCACTATTGGCGTGTTGAGAGGCTGATTAAGTTTTCTAGAACGGCTTTGCTCCGATCAAACATCAAGTCGCGAAGATTGAGTGCTTGATCGGTTAGGGTTCTTGTGTTCGTGATTGAAGATTCACAAATTCGTCAAAGAAGACTACGACACCGAGCATAGGCGCTTGCTCGAAGGGTGGAATTGAGAGGATCTCAAAGACAGGAGGAGAGGACCTTGGTCGAGGTTGTTCATAGTGAGATCTATAGTAGCTTAGGACAATAGCTTGTGTGATAGCTAGTTCGTGCTTGAAGTTGTACTATAGACTACCATATAGTGAAAACCTTTCCACTGGCAAAGTGCCCCCAGATGTAGGTGCGGAGTCACCGAACTGGGTAATCATCTCTGGTGTCATTCTTATTGCTTGGTTGTTATTTCCACAGTCTGCAATTTAGGCAAGTAGTCGATACACAAGTTACGATTTTGTGTTCGACTTCTTGACTCAGCTACAAATCATAATTTCAAGAAACTTTCTTATCGGATTAGATGCAACGCCGCGAGCGTCTGATCCGATAAGCTTGTTGTGGGACAACACAGGTGCCGTAGCTATTGCTCAAGAGCCCTGATTCCGCAACAGATCCATACATATACTCAGCAGGCATCACCTCGTGAGAGTTATCACATATAGAGGTGATGTGGAGACTAAACACTATTCGACTGATGATAATATGGCCGATTCCTTGACAAAGGCTTAGCCGCAGCCTAGGCATGAGAAACATGCGGGGTCTATTGGAGTAGATCATAACTTCAATTGGAACCAGGGGCAAGTGGGAGATTGTAAGAGTTATGCCCCAGTCCAATATAAAAGTGATCTACAGATGTAATGCTTTATCAACTTTTCGAATAAATAAATCGACATATATTACTAATGTATTGTAGTAATATATCAAATGTAATTTGATCTATGTCATTATGTGTATAACCACTAATAGTAGAACTGTAGATCAGAAAGAATTACATTTGATGAGTTCCTGATCAGCTAAGCTTCCTTAAGAAGCGATCAGTATTAGACCAACTCCTTCTGATCTCGCTCTACTGATCATGGCAAAGTATGTGCCGGAGTTATATCATAGATATTATCAGGTCGATGATATCGGACAACCCGATTGTGAGTATGCAACATAGATATTGTCATGAGATACTCACAGATCGTAGCTTGTCATTATGTCCTAAGACCAAGGAGTCTTTGTGTGCACTGTGTACTGAATCTCTAAGTTTGACCTAGTCTAACGTTACCTATAAAAGGGTAGCTATAACGGCTTTGATTGGCTTGGATATTAATTGCATTTGTGAACTCAAAAGGCGTATGAGGGATTTATCACTCATACTCCGGTATGAGAAAGATATCCGTTTAGGCCACTTGATGAGTATAACTGAAGGAATAGCACGACCGTGCAGGTGATACCTTAGTATCAGTTTTCAATCATCTCATATATCAAGAAACAGTGATTGACAAATTAGGGTGACGGTTTTATGCCTATTAATCAATCTGGATATCGGTTTGATAAAAGGACGGTGACATGTACGATGACAAGTTAAGTCGAATAATCGATAATCACGAACGTTGGGCAATCATAATGTCTTGCTATCGACCACTTATGATGGAAAGGGTAAAATAGAAATTTTACCAGTCTGACAACGGGTCGTGAGCCTAGTGGGTCACACGCTTTATGTACAATACGTGACAAATAAGCATGGATGGAAGTTGGGAGAATCCGCTTTTCAGTTTAGTAAAATTGAAAACGATTCGGTTGATTTCTGGCCTAGGTTTATTAACCAGACGGTTAAAGAAATCGACTTGGGGATATTTGACCGGTTTAGCTAAACAATAATTAGAACTCAATTATGTGGGTTTTAATTTGGGGCTACCAAGAACACCATGGCAACGGAAGAAAGAATATATAAACCCCAAAATCTATTAAAGATCGTGAAACCATTAATCCCAAGGAAAAAATGAAATCACAAGTCTTTACCTTTTGATTTGCTCGAATCGAAACTTGAAGAACGTTTGAGATTTTCAACTCCAAAGTAGTCCACACGGATGGGATGATCTTGAAAGATCCTTGCACACTACTACCTACTAGAGTATAGTGTGAAGTTTGAGAGAAAAATGGAGGAGGGGAGCCCTTGGGGGGTTTCGGCCGACAGAGCTAGAGGAGGGAGAATGAGTGTTTTCTTTTGTGTTGTGTGTTATGTCTTATGACACAATCCTGAAATTTTGATCAGTCTAGTCGTGCAAGATGTCACACACAATGTCACGTACGAAGCTATAACACCGTGTATGACTTCTTGGGTAGATAACGCAGGACAAAAATATAAAGCTATAAATAATGACACAGCAGATTGTTTACCCTGTTCGGTGCAACGTCACCTACGTCTGGGGGCTCTCAGCCTAGTGGAAAGATTTCACTTATCAGTAATTCGTCAGAAATACAAGTACCTGTGATCATCCCTAGATCTATACTTTATGCTACGTCTTATAGTGCAATCTATCTCAGGGTCTCCCCCTGAATCCAAGACTCCGTCTTGATTCCACTCTTCGAGCAATCGCCCTGCTCTGTCGGTTCAAGTCTTCGTTGAACATGGTGGTTGCGTGCAGTCTTCACTCACGCGATCAGTAAACCCTCAATCACCTAACTCTCAATAGTTATGTGATGCACAATATCCTTAGCTCAATCTGCAATCTCTCAGCCTGCAATCCTTCACGTCTAAGAGCCTTGCAAATTATTTCTAAGAGACAAATAAAGAACCACACGATTGCTAAAGGGGTAGCCTAAGCTTTTATAGCAATCGAGGATGAGTACTAACCCTAATGGGTTTCCTCTTAATCACCGTCTTTCTTCTTTCCAGATTTGAAGTCGTTTCTGGAATTTCCTAATCGTCTTCGAACTTTCTGCAGAAACTGCACTTTCCTGATTTCTGTCGATCAGGTTGTTTGCCGAGACGCCGTCAACAATGTTACACAAGATGTCGCAGAAGATGCTTCGACATTCTTTGTAACATGTTCTTCAGTTCCTTTAAAAATCAGCCAATCTCTAAAACCGTCGTAACTACAATCTCCCCCTTTGGCTATTTTTAAGGACAGCATTCTTCTTCGCATTCTGCGTCGCATTTGTCGTCGATGCACACGATCGGCAGTCATCAAGTCTTCTTTTGCGTTTCACGTCTCATAATGTCTTTTGCACATACGTGTGTGTCACCGCACGTATCATCGTGTCTTCGCGTCGTCGTGTCTTCTCTTATCTATATTACTCCCCCTTGCTGGCTCAAAAAGAGCGAAAATTTAAACAAATATTTGTAACAAACAGGGTAATAAGAAACAAATCCAAACTTAACTCACACATACTCCCGATCAGCAGTCGAGAGTAAGTGTGAAACAGTCTTCAACAAAAATTACAAAATAAAGATGTTCAGGTGTTCGGAAATCAGAAAGTTTATGAAATTAAATAGAGCTGCTGCTGGAGCTGGCAGTCTCTTCTTCAGTAGCGTCAGTGGAGGCATCTTGAGTAGATTCTTCTGGATCATTTCATCATCTTCGGAGCCAGGAGGGGACATGGACTTTAGCAAGTTGGCACAATGTGATCGTTGCTGGGAGAGATGCTTCAGGGCTGTCTTCAGATTGATGATGTCCTTATCAAGCACGGCTATCTCTCTTTCAAGCATCACTGCATCCCTGCTAGTGGTCTTGGTTGGAGGGGCGGCACTTGTGGCTCGACTGGTCGTTGCCTTGGCTTCTGGCCTGACAAGATAAGGAGCATGCTTGCCCTCAAACAGCTTGTGGCTTACCACAATCAGTCCTCCTCGTTTGCCAACCTTATCAGTTGTCTTCAACACTCCGGGGTGTTGATGTACAAGCACCTCAGAGATAAGGGAAGGAAAGGCAATAGGTATTTTTACAGCAAGTGATCTGGCATGTCGGATAAGATGATCAATAACAAATTGCCCAAAATCAAGTGTAGACCCAGTACCTATTTGGAAGATGAGTATCGCCAGCTCTTGTTTGATAGAGGATGCGTGTGTGGAGGGAGCCCAATTTGCTACTCCGATGCGAAAGAGAATGGAGTACTTGGATGTAAGGTCCGATGCTGCCACAGTGCCTTTGGTAGGCCACTTTTTGCTTTTGTCTCCGGTAATCTCACGGAGTACCTTGTTCAGGTCAGGTGGAGGCACAAATCGAACACGCTTTCTCCCCAGGAAGTCATTTATGATGTCAGAGGAGATGTTGAAGCGAATGCCTCTGACATAAACTTTCTCAAAATCCGGATCATCTGGAGACCCAAACCCAGTAGGCAAATTGGCAATAAATTCCTTGACCAAGAGGGGATAGTGGTTACCAATGTTCGTGACGGTCTTCATAAGCTCTGCCTGCTCCAGAAGTTGGACAATGGCTTCTAGTCCCAGCAGTTCTGATGACAGGGTCTTCTCGGGGTACGCCGTTCTTTTGAACACGAATTCTCATTGTTTGGCACCGTCTGCAGAGTGAAATGACACGTTGTTGTAAGGAACACTCAATGTGTTCTTGTCCTTCTTCAGGCATTCTTCCTTCCTCGCTTTCCTTGTTGTAACCTCCTCTTCAATGTAATCAGTTGCTTCATCCACTAATCTCCTTTTGGGGACACTTTTCTTCCCTTTTTCCTTAACGGACATCTTCTTCCTTTTGTTGCTGAAGCCTCCAACATCTTTCACCTCCTTCCTCTTCTTGGTTTCCTTGAGTTTTTCAACAATCACAGCTAGACTTTCATTTTCTTCTAGTACCTTCTTCTTCAGGGATGACAACACCGTGTGTGCTGCTTCAGCAGCATCTTCTGTCGCATCTTCTCTAGCATCCAGAGAAACTTCTTCTGTGTTAATTGTGGCGACACTGTTGTCCTTCTCAGCTTCTTCCTCGGCTTTTTTCGAGTCAGCGACTTCTTCTTCTACTACAGCCTCCTTTGCGGGTTCAGGAATGACATCTGTTGCAACTTCTTCCTTTCCTTCTCCTTCAGCAATACGCTCCAACCCATGACTGACCGGGGTCAAGTCTTCCTTTTCTCCTTCAGGGTTTATCAGTTCCTCTACCACACCTTCTTGAGGTGGGTCTTTGTTTTCCAGTAGCGATTCCAACAAATCACTATTTCTAGAGGTATCGGTGTTTGAAATATTGGAGAAATTGATACCTGAGACATTTGTTGATACTGGAACGGGAACAATCTGCATGGAAGCTTCTCGGCTTTCTTGGGTTCAGATCGTTTACTCCCAGTGGCCTTCTTTGGTGCTAAAGTGCTACGAGTCTTCACCATATCTGTGGTTTTTCGTTGCAGAGTGTGAAGGTGAGGGAGACGAGAGCGAAAGCGAGAAGAGGCAGACTAGGTTTTGATTTTGAAAACAGGTAGATTTAAATCAAATTTGTTGAAGTTTGAGCATATCTTTTGTGACCTTTCCTTCCTTTATATGGGCTTTTGGTATGCTTGGCCCAATGGCATGTGTTGGGATTTTGGACCGGTTCATGAAGAGGCACCAACTAACTCCTCTCAACCGTTTTAGCAACTTCTATAGTTTGTTGAAGGTGCACAGACCGAGTGACAACCTTAGATATTCAAATCTGCTCGCATCTAATGCCTTCGTGAAAATATCAGCAAGTTGCTTCTCTGTATGGATGTGCTCTAGGATGATCTTCTTATCTTCGATCAGCTCTCGAATGAAGTGGTGTCTAATGTCAATGTGTTTGGTCTTACTGTGTTGGATAGGATTTTTGGAGATGTTGATGGCACTGACATTATCACAATATAAAGTCATGGCTTCCTGTCTGACATTGTATTCGACTAATATCTGCTTCATCCATAGTAGTTGTGTGCAGCTACTCCCAGCAGCAATATACTCTGATTCGGCAGTGGACAGGGCAACACAGTTTTGCTTTTTGCTAAACCATGATATGAGATTGTTGCCAAGGAAGAAGCATCCTCCAGATGTGCTTTTCCTATCCATTGTGTTTCCAGCCCAATCGGCATCACAATACCCCACCAGGGTAGAGGATGTGTCGAATGAGTATAATAAACCCAAGTCTGTAGTCCCAGAGATATATCTTATAATTCTTTTAGCTTGGGAGAGATGACTAATGTAAGGACCTCTCCCGGTCGGTTAGTCGAAAAAAAAAAAAAAAAAAAAAAAAAATCGGAAAAATTTAAAATTTTCGACATGGACCTAAATGAACCTGAATTTGACTCTGAGGGTCAACTCGGACTTAAGTTGACCCCAAAATCGACCAAACTGAGTCCCAGACGACTCAGGGCAACTTCTGGACCATTTCGGGAAAAGTTGACTTTTTGCCGAAAAAGTCAACCGAGAGCCGTTTTGAGCCGTTCGAGGCTCGTTTCGAACTCAAAAAGCTTAACGGTCGTCGCAGCGATCTTAGTTGGGTCATTTTAAGTCAGACAGGACGTTTTGCTGAAATCTCGAAAAACGTGCCCGAACGGGGCCCGAAACGTCCGATTTTGGAAAATCCGACCGGAAAATATTTTCTAGGATATATTATGAGTTAGTGGTTGGTGGGACCAACCACTTTGGACACTTGTCACAAAATGGGTGGTGGAACAAATATATGTGGATGAAATTGGTTTAAGTGAATTATATTAGTTTTTTTAGTTAGTTTTTAATTAGTTTTTTGTGTGGGCTTTAAGAGAGAGGGGAGTAGTCTC
The DNA here is from genome assembly GCA_963920655.1 of Geranium rotundifolium. Classification (NCBI taxonomy): domain Eukaryota; kingdom Viridiplantae; phylum Streptophyta; class Magnoliopsida; order Geraniales; family Geraniaceae; genus Geranium; species Geranium rotundifolium. The sequence continues at coordinate 25,980,585 of OY987319.1, forward strand.
GGCTGAACCAAAAAGGAGAGAGAAAGAGAGGGTGTTGGCCAAGAGAAGAGGGGAGGAAGAAAGAAGAAGAAAAGAGAAAAGATTGTGGCCGTATATCCGTACATGACTTGGGAAAGTTACTAGTAATTGCATGTGGGCACCTTTTGTGTTCTTAGTATATGTATGTGTAGAATTGCATGTGGGCACCTGATTGTGTCTATAGGTTGATTATACTACAGCGACGTGCCATTCCGCTGTATGCTTTATTGGGGGTGTTACCGCTTTACTCATTGCGTTTGGTTTGAATGTGTTATGCTTGTTCAATTGTGAGTAATGGTAAATTGTGATTTGACGTGTTTGAAGATGTCGTGCCTTAACATGTAAATTGAAATGATTTGAGTTGAGTATATTCTTCACTATGGTTGAACTGTATTGTGAGTAAATGGTGAATGCGATTTGATGTGTTTGAAGATGTTGTGCCTTAACATGTAAATCGAAATGACTTGAGTTGATTATTTCTCTCCTGTGGTTGAAATGTTTTGTGGATGATGGTTACGGGTGGGAGCCCAGTGTGTGTGGATGTTGGTTACGGGCGGGAGCCCAGTGTGCGTGGTGGTTTGTGTTTGTTGCTGGTTGACGCCCAGGTGGGAAAGATACGTCCGTGATCTCCGTTCGGGTGGGGTAGATTTGCGCTCTTACCGCGCTTCTCCATCCATGCCGCGAAGAGGCGTCCACGCCTTTCGATTAGCAATCGAAGAAGTGGGGGGCAGACCAGGCCCAGACAGCTAGCCACTGTAAACTGGCGGCCGCGAAGAGGTTTCACGCCTACGACTAGCTATCGAAAAGTGGGAGGCAGACCAGGCCCAGACAGCTTGCGACTGTAAACTGGCGTGTTATAGGTTGCATCACCTGGTCGTGTAGACCTTGTCCAACACCGTGCGTGTTTGGCAAGATGGACTCGACGAAGTACCCGGATTGTTGCCTTTCCTTGAGTGAAAGGTTTGTTTGATTGATGTTGCTTGGTTGATTGTGTGATGATTTGAGTATTGAGAATGAGACGAAATGTTTGGATAATGGTTGAGTTTTACTAATGATCTTTTTCGAACTGTGCTTATGTATCACCCTGTCAATTACTTGTATGCCGTTGTCAGTCGGGTATCCGTTGCGGTGAGCGTAAATGCTCACCCCCTGCTACTCTTCCTGCAGACAGGTGAGGATCGTGATTGTGGATAGGAGGACATCTCGAAGCTGGAGGAGCTGGAGAGTCCGGGTTGTTTTGGGCGTGTTAGTTGACGTACAATTTAGTGTCGACGTTTTGTTGTTTCTTGATCATACTCAGAGTCTCTGACTCGTGTTGTATATTCTTTTGAGCAGTTATAAAATTCGCGGTTCATTGTATTTGTGTTCTTTTTATTTGGTTACTATTACTGTTTCAGTTGTTTCGGACACTGATTCCTCGTTCGCGTTCCGGGCTCGGTCTCTACCGAATTTGGGGCGTGACAGTTTGGTATCAGAGGTTAGGTTTAACACCTCTGGCCGTACGTCAACTAGGTGGGTAGAGTTAGTCCATTAGGCTCCTGTCGTGTGTTGGTTGTGCAAGGTCAGAAATCGTGCGTGATTTTTCCGTGAGATATTTTCACCGTCGCGACTTGACTCAGGGGCGCCCCTGGGTCGAACGTGACGGTAGTGATGTCCGATCGTTACCTCTTAGTTCGGGGACGCCTGGACCGGGTTGTGACGACGTGATATCAAAATGGGGTTTTGTGATTGAAAAGAGAAATTGTTGAAAATATGGGCAAGTTCGAAATTGATGTTGACCTTACTAGTCATGTTCAAAAAAAAAATCTTACATGTTGAATAAGTTTTAAAATGCGAGATGTAGCTAAGTATGCGGGGTGATTGTGACTGTGGTAGGTTGTGTGATGCCATGTGTGGTGATTGTGTGAGCATATGTTGATTGCGAGCATGTGAAATATGTATGATAATACGTTGTTTGTAGACATGTGTGTCCAGAGTATATGAACGCCCGTATAATGAGCGTGCTCGTTGTGTTGTGAGTTCTGGAACTGAGTGTGTACGTGTATTTGTGCAGTAGATACATACGACATGGCACCTAGACCTAGGAGAGGTAGGTCGGCCGGATTGCCGACGCAACCGCCCACCGTCGAGCCAGTTGAGGCGACGGGTGGACCGGCAGCTCCCGCTGGGGAGGATCGGAGGAACGACACGGGACCATCGGTGGTTCCGCCCAACGTTCCGCCAGTTGCGGACCCACCTACTGCGGCCATTCTAGGAGAGCTGACCCGCACAGTGCAGAGTTTAGTGGCAATCATTGCGCAGAGAGAGTCTGCATCGCCAGCCCCGCAGACTCCGCCGACTGCTACTACTATTCCAGCGAGGTCCGTTCAGGCCGAGGGCCATACGGCACATGCGCTGAGGGATTTTCTGAGGTTGGATACACCCTCATTCTACGGGGAGCCAGACCCTGATATGGCGGAGCGATGGCTGGATCAGATTACGCGGAACCTGGACACGTCCGGGATCATGGACGAGCACACCAGGGTGTCCTTTGCAGCTCATCAGCTGAAGGACAACGCCTACCATTGGTGGAGGCGCGTGCAGGACCGAGTCGGGGGTGACTACCGAGTATTCGAGACGGTCTTCCTGGAGCAGTACTTTCCGGAGTCTGCCAGGGAGGAGCGACAGCAGCAGTTCCTGGAACTGCGACAGGATGGTTTGTCGGTGGCAGAGTACGAGGCTAGGTTTACGACGTTGTCTCGCTTTGCACCAGAGATGGTGGTGACTGAGGCTCACCGATGCAGGAGGTTTGAGAGGGGACTTAGGACCTCGATTCTGGATCGAGTCCTCGCCCTGAGGATTCGAGTGTACTCTGAGCTGGTCGACACGGCAGTGGCCGTAGAGCGAGGTATTAGGGAGGCCGCGAGAGCCCGTGAGAGTAGGCCGCGACCGAGCAGCGTCGCAGGTCTGTCCGAGTCCCGAGACTCGAGGAGGCAGAGGATCGTGGGGTCTTTCAGACCACAGTCTCAGTTTAGCGGACCGAGACAGTCGGGTTCAGTGGCATCAGTGGGGCCCGTCGTTGCAGACCAGAGGCCAGTATGTTTTCTCTGCCAGCAGCCAGGCCATATGAGGCGCGATTGCCCGCGCAATAGAGGACCCGCAGCACTACCGGCGACGAGTAGTCGGTTCAGTCAGGGGAGTCGACCGAGCGGCAGCGAGGTTAGGTGCTACCTATGTGGCCAGACAGGACACATAGCTAGGGAATGCCCCGGTCAAGGTGGGGGAACGTCAGTGCAGCGACCGCAGCAGTCGCACACGGCACAGTCGCCGCAGGCTCACCAGCGTCAGGGCCAGCCGTTGAGATTTTCGCAGCCATCTACGAGCGCACCAGTTCCGAGGCAGCAGTTGAGGTCCGCACAGCCGGCGTCTGGCGCGTCAGCTCCGAGACAGGGAGCGCAGGCGCCGCAAGGCAGAGTGTATGCTGTCGGCGACTCACGTGCTGCAGGACCGTCCCCAGACCCTTCGGTCGCTCACGGTACGTTACTGTTGTATAACTCTTGGGCGTCATTTCTGTTCGATACGGGCGCATCGCATTCCTTTATTTCTGCTGCTTGTGCTGAGATGCTGGGGCTAAGCAGTGAGCCGTTGAGTCCACCTCTGTGCCTTGACACACCAGTCGGAGGTGAGGTTGTGTTGACTAGAGTGTGCCGAGCCTGCGAAGTTAGAGTAGCAGACCTTTCTTTCCTTTGTGACCTAATCGTGCTGGGTATGACTGCCTTCGACGTGATCTTAGGCATGGATTGGCTTGCGAGGTACCGTGCGTACATCGACTGTTATCGGCGACGGGTGACAGTGTCAGCAGGCAGCACGACCGTTTCGTGTTCGCTGGGCAGCAAGAGCAGAATTCTCCTATCGGCATTATACACCGTTGATGAGGTGTCGATCGTGCAGAGCCGAGAGTTACCGCGAGTAGTATGCGAGTTTCCAGAGGTCTTTCCCGAGGATTGAGTGGGTTGCCGCCAGTTCGCGAGGTAGAATTCAGGATCGACCTGATGCCGGGGACGGCGCCGATATCAGTAGCGCCTTACAGATTCGCGCCAGCAGAACTGACCGAGCTGAAGACTCAGCTCGAAGAACTCCGAAAAAAGGGGTTTATACGTCCGAGCACATCACCGTGGGGAGCGCCAGCACTCTTCGTGAAGAAGAAGGGTGGAGCGCTGAGGATGTGCATAGATTACCGGAAACTGAACCGGGTCACGGTGAAGAACTGGTACCCGATGCCGAGAATCGACGATCTATTCGACCAGTTGAGAGGGTCGACGTGCTTTTCGAAGATCGATCTACGTTCGGGATACCACCAGTTGCGAGTCCGGGAGGAGGACGTCGCAAAGACCGCGTTTCGGACGCGGTATGGGCATTACGAGTTCCTAGTAATGCCCTTCGGGTTGACAAACGCGCCTGCAGCGTTCATGGATCTGATGAACCGCATATTCCGGCCGTTCTTAGATCAGTTTGTAGTGGTTTTCGTAGACGACATCCTGGTCTACTCTCAGAGTGAGGAAGCGCACGTGGTGCATTTGAGGGCTGTCTTGACTTTACTGCGCACGCATCAGTTGTATGCCAACCTGGAGAAGTGCGAGTTTTTGCTCGCCGAGGTGAAGTTCCTCGGACATGTCGTTTCGGCCGACGGCATACTGGTCGATCCGGCGAAGGTCGACGCGGTCTCGAAGTGGGCGCAGCCCACGAACGTCTTCGAGATTCGTAGCTTCTTGGGTTTGGCGGGTTATTATCGACGGTTCGTACAGGACTTTGCGCGCCTAGCCGCGCCTTTGACTTTCCTTACGCGCAAGGGAGTCAAGTTTGCGTGGACTGAGGACTGTGAGCGTTCATTTACAGAGCTGAAGGCTCGCCTGACTACCGCTCCAGTGTTGATAGTGCCAGAACGCAGAATTGGCTATGAGATTTATTGCGACGCGTCCGGTGAGGGACTAGGCTGTGTATTGATGCAGACAGGTAGGGTAGTTGCTTATGGCTCCAGGCAGCTGAAGACGCACGAGCGCAACTATCCTACACACGACTTGGAGTTGGCAGCAGTCGTGTTCGCACTGAAGATCTGGCGCTATTATCTGTACGGTGAGGGATTTCAGGTTTTCTCGGACCATAAGAGTCTCAGATATATCTTTACCCAGAAAGACCTGAATATGCGCCAGCGGCGATGGATGGAGCTACTTGATGATTACGACTTTGAGCTACTCTATCACCCGGGCAAGGCGAACGTGGTCGCCGACGCCCTGAGTAGGAAGTCGATCCATTGCCTTGCTAGCATAGCAGTCCGAGAGTGGGACATGATGGGAGAGCTTGGCACGTTTGGGCTTGAGCTAGAGGAGGTAACAGATCGGGTATCTATGTGCTCGTTGGTGGCGCGGCCCACACTACTTGCCCGAGTTTTGGAGGCGCAGTGTGAGGATGCCGAAGCAACGGCGATCCGGGCGAGGGTTGCTGACGGCATTGACGCAGAGGGTTGGGAGCAGAGCGCAGATTGGGGTTTGCGGTACCGAGGAGGGTTGTTTGTGCCACGTAGCTGTAGAGACGACGTGCTACGAGAGTCACATCATTCGCGTCTTACGGTGCACCCTGGTGGCACTAAGATGTACCGCGACATCAGACGTTATTTCTGGTGGAGCGGAATGCGGAGAGCGGTCGCGGAGTACGTATCGAGATGCCTTACCTGTCAGCAGGTGAAGGCCGAGCATCAGCGTCCCTCTGGTTTGTTGCAGCCCCTGCCCATTGCTCAGTGGAAGTGGGAGCACGTCACGATGGATTTCGTGAGTGGTTTACCGAGATCGCCGAAGGGGCGTGATGCAGTATGGGTAGTGGTCGATCGGTTGACGAAGTCGGCCCATTTCCTGCCCATGAGGATGACTGACTCAGTCGACGTGTTGAGCACCCTATACATCCGTGAGATCGTCCGTCTCCACGGAGTTCCCGTATCGATAGTGTCTGATAGGGATCCTCGATTCACTTCCAGGTTCTGGCCGAGTCTTCAGACGGCTTTGGGTACTGAGGTCCTACTGAGTACAGCATACCACCCTCAGACAGACGGCCAGTCAGAGCGCACTATCCAGATTTTGGAGGACATGCTGCGTGCATGCGTACTAGATTTCAGAGGCTCGTGGGAAGACCATCTACCGTTGGTCGAGTTCGCCTACAACAATAGCTTCCAGTCCAGTATTGGGATGGCGCCTTTTGAAGCATTGTATGGGAGGCCGTGTAGATCGCCCGTGTGTTGGGCAGAAGTGGGGGACAAGAGTTTGATCGGTCCCGAACTTGTTCGAGAGACGACTGAGAAGGTCGCACTGATACGTGAGCGGTTGAAGACCGCACAGAGTCGGCAGAAGAGTTATGCTGACAGATGGCGCCGACCTCTTGAGTTCGCAGTTGGTGATGTAAGGACCTCTCCCGGTCGGTTAGTCGAAAAAAAAAAAAAAAAAAAAAAAAATCGGAAAAATTTAAAATTTTCGACATGGACCTAAATGAACCTGAATTTGACTCTGAGGGTCAACTCGGACTTAAGTTGACCCCAAAATCGACCAAACTGAGTCCCAGACGACTCAGGGCAACTTCTGGACCATTTCGGGAAAAGTTGACTTTTTGCCGAAAAAGTAAACCGAGAGCCGTTTTGAGCCGTTCGAGGCTCGTTTCGAACTCAAAAAGCTTAACGGTCGTCGCAGCGATCTTAGTTGGGTCATTTTAAGTCAGACAGGACGTTTTGCTGAAATCTCGAAAAACGTGCCCGAACGGGGCCCAAAACGTCCGATTTTGGAAAATCCGACCGGAAAATATTTTCTAGGATATATTATGAGTTAGTGGTTGGTGGGACCAACCACTTTGGACACTTGTCACAAAATGGGTGGTGGAACAAATATATGTGGATGAAATTGGTTTAAGTGAATTATATTAGTTTTTTTAGTTAGTTTTTAATTAGTTTTTTGTGTGGGCTTTAAGAGAGAGGGGAGTAGTCTCGGCTGAACCAAAAAGGAGAGAGAAAGAGAGGGTGTTGGCCAAGAGAAGAGGGGAGGAAGAAAGAAGAAGAAAATAGAAAAGATTGTGGCGATTTCCCGACGTTCCGACCGTCCAAACGTCTTGATTTTTGCGTATTCGGGTTCTCCTCGTCGTGGGCTACAAGAGGTATGTTTTGGATTCTCATTTCCTTGAGTTTGGATTTATGGAGTTGTGGAATATGGATTGATTGAGGTTGGATTAGTGTTAAGGGGGTAATTTGGAGCGTTTTGAGACAAACGGGAGGTTTGTCCGGTGACCGGGAGCTCGCCGGAGCTCCGGCCGGTCACCGGAGGTGGGGCCCGCGTGCCCGGAGTTCGGGTTTTTACGTTTTATGCAATCCCGGAAAATCCCTAGAACACTAATTCGTGACTTTGGAAGAAATTGGAATTAATTTGGCTAAAATGTGTTTGTTTCGCTAAACTTTAAAGTCGAGATTAAATCCCCCGGAAGTCGGAACGTAATTCCGTCAATTTTATTGGTGATCTCGAATTTAATTATGCGCGTAGAATAAATTTGAGAATTGTTGGAATTGAATTGTGGGAAAAGATTATTTATTATTTGAGGAACCTTAATGACGGGATTGAGTCGCTCGGGCGTCGGAATTTGGTTCCGTCGATTGCGTTGGACCCCTTGAATATAATTATGATTTGTTGATGCGAAAATGGAATTTTTCGGGGTCCCGAGGTAATTTTAGCGTTTCCGGGCAGATTCGGGAAAGTGTGCGAATTGGGTCGTTCCGGGTCCTTTTTGGCAACTCGGTGTAATTAGGAAGTATTGGAGTGATCGGGACTCATTGGGGTGTACTTGGGCGTTAGTTTCGTTAGAATCGGACTTCGATCAATTGCTAAAGTTTGTGCGTTTGTCGTTATTAGATTCTTCCATCGCTCGTGGAAAGGGAAGGATTTAGACGTGGTGTCGCGAGAGACTTGGAGCTAACGTTGGATAATTATCGAGGTAGGGAAAAGTAGCCGTATATCCGTACATGACTTGGGAAAGTTACTAGTAATTGCATGTGGGCACCTTTTGTGTTCTTAGTATATGTATGTGTAGAATTGCATGTGGGCACCTGGTTGTGTCTATAGGTTGATTATACTACAGCGACGTGCCATTCCGCTGTATGCTTTATTGGGGGTGTTACCGCTTTACTCATTGCGTTTGGTTTGAATGTGTTATGCTTGTTCAATTGTGAGTAATGGTAAATTGTGATTTGACGTGTTTGAAGATGTCGTGCCTTAACATGTAAATTGAAATGATTTGAGTTGAGTATATTCTTCACTATGGTTGAACTGTATTGTGAGTAAATGGTGAATGCGATTTGATGTGTTTGAAGATGTTGTGCCTTAACATGTAAATCGAAATGACTTGAGTTGATTATTTCTCTCCTGTGGTTGAAATGTTTTGTGGATGATGGTTACGGGCGGGAGCCCAGTGTGTGTGGATGTTGGTTACGGGCGGGAGCCCAGTGTGCGTGGTGGTTTGTGTTTGTTGCTGGTTGACGCCCAGGTGGGAAAGATACGTCCGTGATCTCCGTTCGGGTGGGGTAGATTTGCGCTCTTACCGCGCTTCTCCATCCATGCCGCGAAGAGGCGTCCACGCCTTTCGATTAGCAATCGAAGAAGTGGGGGGCAGACCAGGCCCAGACAGCTAGCCACTGTAAACTGGCGGCCGCGAAGAGGTTTCACGCCTACGACTAGCTATCGAAAAGTGGGAGGCAAACCAGGCCCAGACAGCTTGCGACTGTAAACTGGCGTGTTATAGGTTGCATCACCTGGTCGTGTAGACCTTGTCCAACACCGTGCGTGTTTGGCAAGATGGACTCGACGAAGTACCCGGATTGTTGCCTTTCCTTGAGTGAAAGGTTTGTTTGATTGATGTTGCTTGGTTGATTGTGTGATGATTTGAGTATTGAGAATGAGACGAAATGTTTGGATAATGGTTGAGTTTTACTAATGATCTTTTTCGAACTGTGCTTATGTATCACCCTGTCAATTACTTGTATGCCGTTGTCAGTCGGGTATCCGTTGCGGTGAGCGTAAATGCTCACCCCCTGCTACTCTTCCTGCAGACAGGTGAGGATCGTGATTGTGGATAGGAGGACATCTCGAAGCTGGAGGAGCTGGAGAGTCCGGGTTGTTTTGGGCGTGTTAGTTGACGTACAATTTAGTGTCGACGTTTTGTTGTTTCTTGATCATACTCAGAGTCTCTGACTCGTGTTGTATATTCTTTTGAGCAGTTATAAAATTCGCGGTTCATTGTATTTGTGTTCTTTTTATTTGGTTACTATTACTGTTTCAGTTGTTTCGGACACTGATTCCTCGTTCGCGTTCCGGGCTCGGTCTCTACCGAATTTGGGGCGTGACAGTTTGGTGTCAGAGGTTAGGTTTAACACCTCTGGCCGTACGTCAACTAGGTGGGTAGAGTTAGTCCATTAGGCTCCTGTCGTGTGTTGGTTGTGCAAGGTCAGAAATCGTGCGTGATTTTTCCGTGAGATATTTTCACCGTCGCGACTTGACTCAGGGGCGCCCCTGGGTCGAACGTGACGGTAGTGATGTCCGATCGTTACCTCTTAGTTCGGGGACGCCTGGACCGGGTTGTGACGACGTGATATCAAAATGGGGTTTTGTGATTGAAAAGAGAAATTGTTGAAAATATGGGCAAGTTCGAAATTGATGTTGACCTTACTAGTCATGTTCAAAAAAAAAATCTTACATGTTGAATAAGTTTTAAAATGCGAGATGTAGCTAAGTATGCGGGGTGATTGTGACTGTGGTAGGTTGTGTGATGCCATGTGTGGTGATTGTGTGAGCATATGTTGATTGCGAGCATGTGAAATATGTATGATAATACGTTGTTTGTAGACATGTGTGTCCAGAGTATATGAACGCCCGTATAATGAGCGTGCTCGTTGTGTTGTGAGTTCTGGAACTGAGTGTGTACGTGTATTTGTGCAGTAGATACATACGACATGGCACCTAGACCTAGGAGAGGTAGGTCGGCCGGATTACCGACGCAACCGCCCACCGTCGAGCCAGTTGAGGCGACGGGTGGACCGGCAGCTCCCGCTGGGGAGGATCGGAGGAACGACACGGGACCATCGGTGGTTCCGCCCAACGTTCCGCCAGTTGCGGACCCACCTACTGCGGCCATTCTAGGAGAGCTGACCCGCACAGTGCAGAGTTTAGTGGCAATCATTGCGCAGAGAGAGTCTGCATCGCCAGCCCCGCAGACTCCGCCGACTGCTGCTACTACTATTCCAGCGAGGTCCGTTCAGGCCGAGGGCCATACGGCACATGCGCTGAGGGATTTTCTGAGGTTGGATACACCCTCATTCTACGGGGAGCCAGACCCTGATATGGCGGAGCGATGGCTGGATCAGATTACGCGGAACCTGGACACGTCCGGGATCATGGACGAGCACACCAGGGTGTCCTTTGCAGCTCATCAGCTGAAGGACAACGCCTACCATTGGTGGAGGCGCGTGCAGGACCGAGTCGGGGGTGACTACCGAGTATTCGAGACGGTCTTCCTGGAGCAGTACTTTCCGGAGTCTGCCAGGGAGGAGCGACAGCAGCAGTTCCTGGAACTGCGACAGGATGGTTTGTCGGTGGCAGAGTACGAGGCTAGGTTTACGACGTTGTCTCGCTTTGCACCAGAGATGGTGGTGACTGAGGCTCACCGATGCAGGAGGTTTGAGAGGGGACTTAGGACCTCGATTCTGGATCGAGTCCTCGCCCTGAGGATTCGAGTGTACTCTGAGCTGGTCGACACGGCAGTGGCCGTAGAGCGAGGTATTAGGGAGGCCGCGAGAGCCCGTGAGAGTAGGCCGCGACCGAGCAGCGTCGCAGGTCTGTCCGAGTCCCGAGACTCGAGGAGGCAGAGGATCGTGGGGTCTTTCAGACCACAGTCTCAGTTTAGCGGACCGAGACAGTCGGGTTCAGTGGCATCAGTGGGGCCCGTCGTTGCAGACCAGAGGCCAGTATGTTTTCTCTGCCAGCAGCCAGGCCATATGAGGCGCGATTGCCCGCGCAATAGAGGACCCGCAGCACTACCGGCGACGAGTAGTCGGTTCAGTCAGGGGAGTCGACCGAGCGGCAGCGAGGTTAGGTGCTACCTATGTGGCCAGACAGGACACATAGCTAGGGAATGCCCCGGTCAAGGTGGGGGAACGTCAGTGCAGCGACCGCAGCAGTCGCACACGGCACAGTCGCCGCAGGCTCACCAGCGTCAGGGCCAGCCGTTGAGATTTTCGCAGCCATCTACGAGCGCACCAGTTCCGAGGCAGCAGTTGAGGTCCGCACAGCCGGCGTCTGGCGCGTCAGCTCCGAGACAGGGAGCGCAGGCGCCGCAAGGCAGAGTGTATGCTGTCGGCGACTCACGTGCTGCAGGACCGTCCCCAGACCCTTCGGTCGCTCACGGTACGTTACTGTTGTATAACTCTTGGGCGTCATTTCTGTTCGATACGGGCGCATCGCATTCCTTTATTTCTGCTGCTTGTGCTGAGATGCTGGGGCTAAGCAGTGAGCCGTTGAGTCCACCTCTGTGCCTTGACACACCAGTCGGAGGTGAGGTTGTGTTGACTAGAGTGTGCCGAGCCTGCGAAGTTAGAGTAGCAGACCTTTCTTTCCTTTGTGACCTAATCGTGCTGGGTATGACTGCCTTCGACGTGATCTTAGGCATGGATTGGCTTGCGAGGTACCGTGCGTACATCGACTGTTATCGGCGACGGGTGACAGTGTCAGCAGGCAGCACGACCGTTTCGTGTTCGCTGGGCAGCAAGAGCAGAATTCTCCTATCGGCATTATACACCGTTGATGAGGTGTCGATCGTGCAGAGCCGAGAGTTACCGCGAGTAGTATGCGAGTTTCCAGAGGTCTTTCCCGAGGATTGAGTGGGTTGCCGCCAGTTCGCGAGGTAGAATTCAGGATCGACCTGATGCCGGGGACGGCGCCGATATCAGTAGCGCCTTACAGATTCGCGCCAGCAGAACTGACCGAGCTGAAGACTCAGCTCGAAGAACTCCGAAAAAAGGGGTTTATACGTCCGAGCACATCACCGTGGGGAGCGCCAGCACTCTTCGTGAAGAAGAAGGGTGGAGCGCTGAGGATGTGCATAGATTACCGGAAACTGAACCGGGTCACGGTGAAGAACTGGTACCCGATGCCGAGAATCGACGATCTATTCGACCAGTTGAGAGGGTCGACGTGCTTTTCGAAGATCGATCTACGTTCGGGATACCACCAGTTGCGAGTCCGGGAGGAGGACGTCGCAAAGACCGCGTTTCGGACGCGGTATGGGCATTACGAGTTCCTAGTAATGCCCTTCGGGTTGACAAACGCGCCTGCAGCGTTCATGGATCTGATGAACCGCATATTCCGGCCGTTCTTAGATCAGTTTGTAGTGGTTTTCGTAGACGACATCCTGGTCTACTCTCAGAGTGAGGAAGCGCACGTGGTGCATTTGAGGGCTGTCTTGACTTTACTGCGCACGCATCAGTTGTATGCCAACCTGGAGAAGTGCGAGTTTTTGCTCGCCGAGGTGAAGTTCCTCGGACATGTCGTTTCGGCCGACGGCATACTGGTCGATCCGGCGAAGGTCGACGCGGTCTCGAAGTGGGCGCAGCCCACGAACGTCTTCGAGATTCGTAGCTTCTTGGGTTTGGCGGGTTATTATCGACGGTTCGTACAGGACTTTGCGCGCCTAGCCGCGCCTTTGACTTTCCTTACGCGCAAGGGAGTCAAGTTTGCGTGGACTGAGGACTGTGAGCGTTCATTTACAGAGCTGAAGGCTCGCCTGACTACCGCTCCAGTGTTGATAGTGCCAGAACGCAGAATTGGCTATGAGATTTATTGCGACGCGTCCGGTGAGGGACTAGGCTGTGTATTGATGCAGACAGGTAGGGTAGTTGCTTATGGCTCCAGGCAGCTGAAGACGCACGAGCGCAACTATCCTACACACGACTTGGAGTTGGCAGCAGTCGTGTTCGCACTGAAGATCTGGCGCTATTATCTGTACGGTGAGGGATTTCAGGTTTTCTCGGACCATAAGAGTCTCAGATATATCTTTACCCAGAAAGACCTGAATATGCGCCAGCGGCGATGGATGGAGCTACTTGATGATTACGACTTTGAGCTACTCTATCACCCGGGCAAGGCGAACGTGGTCGCCGACGCCCTGAGTAGGAAGTCGATCCATTGCCTTGCTAGCATAGCAGTCCGAGAGTGGGACATGATGGGAGAGCTTGGCACGTTTGGGCTTGAGCTAGAGGAGGTAACAGATCGAGTATCTATGTGCTCATTGGTGGCGCGGCCCACACTACTTGCCCGAGTTTTGGAGGCGCAGTGTGAGGATGCCGAAGCAACGGCGATCCGGGCGAGGGTTGCTGACGGCATTGACGCAGAGGGTTGGGAGCAGAGCGCAGATTGGGGTTTGCGGTACCGAGGAGGGTTGTTTGTGCCACGTAGCTGTAGAGACGACGTGCTACGAGAGTCACATCATTCGCGTCTTACGGTGCACCCTGGTGGCACTAAGATGTACCGCGACATCAGACGTTATTTCTGGTGGAGCGGAATGCGGAGAGCGGTCGCGGAGTACGTATCGAGATGCCTTACCTGTCAGCAGGTGAAGGCCGAGCATCAGCGTCCCTCTGGTTTGTTGCAGCCTCTGCCCATTGCTCAATGGAAGTGGGAGCACGTCACGATGGATTTCGTGAGTGGTTTACCGAGATCGCCGAAGGGGCGTGATGCAGTATGGGTAGTGGTCGATCGGTTGACGAAGTCGGCCCATTTCCTGCCCATGAGGATGACTGACTCAGTCGACGTGTTGAGCACCCTATACATCCGTGAGATCGTCCGTCTCCACGGAGTTCCCGTATCGATAGTGTCTGATAGGGATCCTCGATTCACTTCCAGGTTCTGGCCGAGTCTTCAGACGGCTTTGGGTACTGAGGTCCTACTGAGTACAGCATACCACCCTCAGACAGACGGCCAGTCAGAGCGCACTATCCAGATTTTGGAGGACATGCTGCGTGCATGCGTATTAGATTTCAGAGGCTCGTGGGAAGACCATCTACCGTTGGTCGAGTTCGCCTACAACAATAGCTTCCAGTCCAGTATTGGGATGGCGCCTTTTGAAGCATTGTATGGGAGGCCGTGTAGATCGCCCGTGTGTTGGGCAGAAGTGGGGGACAAGAGTTTGATCGGTCCCGAACTTGTTCGAGAGACGACTGAGAAGGTCGCACTGATACGTGAGCGGTTGCAGACCGCACAGAGTCGGCAGAAGAGTTATGCTGACAGACGGCGCCGACCTCTTGAGTTCGCAGTTGGTGACCACGTATTTCTCAGGGTGAGTCCGAAGAAGGGACTGATACGGTTTAGCCGCGGCGGAGGCAAGCTAGCCCCGCGCTACATTGGGCCATTCGAGGTGTTAAGCAGAGTCGGAGCAGTTGCTTACCGTCTGGCTCTGCCACCGCAGCTTGGAAATGTGCATAACGTCTTCCACGTTTCCCAACTGCGGAAGTATCACGCAGACCCCTCTCACGTCATTGAGTGGGCGGATGTTGAGGTTGCTGATGATGTCTCATACGAGGAGAAGCCGGTGCTGATTGTAGATTCACGGGAGCAAGTCTTGCGTGGCAAGACTATCCGGCTAGTACGTGTACTTTGGCAGCATCACGGAGCTGAGTCGACATGGGAACGCGAGGACGAGATTCGCACGAAGTACCTAGACCTATTCAACTCTTGAGGTACATTTTAATTTCGCGGACAAAATTCCTTTAAGGAGGGGAGGTTGTAAGGACCTCTCCTGGTCGGTTAGTCGAAAAAAAAAAAAAAAAAAAAAAAAAAATCGGAAAAATTTAAAATTTTCGACATGGACCTAAATGAACCTGAATTTGACTCTGAGGGTCAACTCGGACTTAAGTTGACCCCAAAATCGACCAAACTGAGTCCCAGACGACTCAGGGCAACTTCTGGACCATTTCGGGAAAAGTTGACTTTTTGCCGAAAAAGTCAACCGAGAGCCGTTTTGAGCCGTTCGAGGCTCGTTTCGAACTCAAAAAGCTTAATGGTCGTCGCAGCGATCTTAGTTGGGTCATTTTAAGTCAGACAGGACGTTTTGCTGAAATCTCGAAAAACGTGCCCGAACGGGGCCCGAAACGTCCGATTTTGGAAAATCCGACTGGAAAATATTTTCTAGGATATATTATGAGTTAGTGGTTGGTGGGACCAACCACTTTGGACACTTGTCACAAAATGGGTGGTGGAACAAATATATGTGGATGAAATTGGTTTAAGTGAATTATATTAGTTTTTTTAGTTAGTTTTTAATTAGTTTTTTGTGTGGGCTTTAAGAGAGAGGGGAGTAGTCTCGGCTGAACCAAAAAGGAGAGAGAAAGAGAGGGTGTTGGCCAAGAGAAGAGGGGAGGAAGAAAGAAGAAGAAAAGAGAAAAGATTGTGGCGATTTCCCGACGTTCCGACCGTCCAAACGTCTTGATTTTTGCGTATTCGGGTTCTCCTCGTCGTGGGCTACAAGAGGTATGTTTTGGATTCTCATTTCCTTGAGTTTGGATTTATGGAGTTGTGGAATATGGATTGATTGAGGTTGGATTAGTGTTAAGGGGGTAATTTGGAGCGTTTTGAGACAAACGGGAGGTTTGTCCGGTGACCGGGAGCTCGCCGGAGCTCCGGCCGGTCACCGGAGGTGGGGCCCGCGTGCCCGGAGTTCGGGTTTTTACGTGTTATGCAATCCCGGAAAATCCCTAGAACACTAATTCGTGACTTTGGAAGAAATTGGAATTAATTTGGCTAAAATGTGTTTGTTTCGCTAAACTTTAAAGTCGAGATTAAATCCCCCGGAAGTCGGAACGTAATTCCGTCAATTTTATTGGTGATCTCGAATTTAATTATACGCGTAGAATAAATTTGAGAATTGTTGGAATTGAATTGTGGGAAAAGATTATTTATTATTTGAGGAACCTTAATGACGGGATTGAGTCGCTCGGGCGTCGGAATTTGGTTCCGTCGATTGCGTTGGACCCCTTGAATATAATTATGATTTGTTGATGCGAAAATGGAATTTTTCGGGGTCCCGAGGTCATTTTAGCGTTTCCGGGCAGATTCGGGAAAGTGTGCGAATTGGGTCGTTCCGGGTCCTTTTTGGCAACTCGGTGTAATTAGGAAGTATTGGAGTGATCGGGACTCATTGGGGTGTACTTGGGCGTTAGTTTCGTTAGAATCGGACTTCGATCAATTGCTAAAGTTTGTGCGTTTGTCGTTATTAGATTCTTCCATCGCTCGTGGAAAGGGAAGGATTTAGACGTGGTGTCGCGAGAGACTTGGAGCTAACGTTGGATAATTATCGAGGTAGGGAAAAGTAGCCGTATATCCGTACATGACTTGGGAAAGTTACTAGTAATTGCATGTGGGCACCTTTTGTGTTCTTAGTATATGTATGTGTAGAATTGCATGTGGGCACCTGGTTGTGTCTATAGGTTGATTATACTACAGCGACGTGCCATTCCGCTGTATGCTTTATTGGGGGTGTTACCGCTTTACTCATTGCGTTTGGTTTGAATGTGTTATGCTTGTTCAATTGTGAGTAATGGTAAATTGTGATTTGACGTGTTTGAAGATGTCGTGCCTTAACATGTAAATTGAAATGATTTGAGTTGAGTATATTCTTCACTATGGTTGAACTGTATTGTGAGTAAATGGTGAATGCGATTTGATGTGTTTGAAGATGTTGTGCCTTAACATGTAAATCGAAATGACTTGAGTTGATTATTTCTCTCCTGTGGTTGAAATGTTTTGTGGATGATGGTTACGGGCGGGAGCCCAGTGTGTGTGGATGTTGGTTACGGGCGGGAGCCCAGTGTGCGTGGTGGTTTGTGTTTGTTGCTGGTTGACGCCCAGGTGGGAAAGATACGTCCGTGATCTCCGTTCGGGTGGGGTAGATTTGCGCTCTTACCGCGCTTCTCCATCCATGCCGCGAAGAGGCGTCCACGCCTTTCGATTAGCAATCGAAGAAGTGGGGGGCAGACCAGGCCCAGACAGCTAGCCACTGTAAACTGGCGGCCGCGAAGAGGTTTCACGCCTACGACTAGCTATCGAAAAGTGGGAGGCAGACCAGGCCCAGACAGCTTGCGACTGTAAACTGGCGTGTTATAGGTTGCATCACCTGGTCGTGTAGACCTTGTCCAACACCGTGCGTGTTTGGCAAGATGGACTCGACGAAGTACCCGGATTGTTGCCTTTCCTTGAGTGAAAGGTTTGTTTGATTGGTGTTGCTTGGTTGATTGTGTGATGATTTGAGTATTGAGAATGAGACAAAATGTTTGGATAATGGTTGAGTTTTACTAATGATCTTTTTCGAACTGTGCTTATGTATCACCCTGTCAATTACTTGTATGCCGTTGTCAGTCGGGTATCCGTTGCGGTGAGCGTAAATGCTCACCCCCTGCTACTCTTCCTGCAGACAGGTGAGGATCGTGATTGTGGATAGGAGGACATCTCGAAGCTGGAGGAGCTGGAGAGTCCGGGTTGTTTTGGGCGTGTTAGTTGACGTACAATTTAGTGTCGACGTTTTGTTGTTTCTTGATCATACTCAGAGTCTCTGACTCGTGTTGTATATTCTTTTGAGCAGTTATAAAATTCGCGGTTCATTGTATTTGTGTTCTTTTTATTTGGTTACTATTACTGTTTCAGTTGTTTCGGACACTGATTCCTCGTTCGCGTTCCGGGCTCGGTCTCTACCGAATTTGGGGCGTGACAACTAACCTTGGGATTAGCTTGATATCGTGCACATACTCCTACAGAGTAGGCAATATCTGGTCGACTCGCAGTAAGGTAGAGAAGACTACCGATAATGCTTCTGTATAGATGTTGGTCGACGGCTTCTCAAGATCATCTTTAGTTAGCTTGATATGTGTAGCTGCAGGTGTCCTTTTATGTGAGTCTTTCTCTAGCCCAAACTTTTTGACAATATTCTTCGCATATTTGCTCTGAGATATGAAGATGCTATCTTTTAGTTGTTTGATTTGGAAGCCTAGAAAATAGGTAAGCTCTCCCACCATGCTCATCTCGAATTCTGATTGCATCTGTTGAATAAATTGTTCTACAATCTTTTTTGACATTCCTCCAAAGACAATGTCATCGACATAGATTTGAGCTATCATCAAATTCTCGTCCTCATTCTGCACAAATAGAGTCTTGTCGACTCCCCCTCTAGTGTAGCCGCTTTGAATCAGAAATTTTGTGAGCCTTTCATACCAAGCCCTTGGTGCTTGTTTCAACCCATAGAGAGCCTTCTTGAGTTTATACACATGATCAGGGGAGTGTGGATCAATAAACCCTTTAGGTTGTGATACATATACTTCTTCGTTGAGATCTCTATTCAGGAAAGCACTTTGGACATCCATCTGGTATAGCTTTGTCTGTAGATGACATGATATCCCTAGTAGGAGTCTGATTGCTTCAAGTCTTGCTACTGGAGCAAAAGTCTCATCAAAGTCAACTCCCTCAATTTGAGTGTACCCTTAAGCAACTAACATGGCTTTGTTGCGAGTGATGTTACCAAGCTCATCGGACTTGTTTTTGAAGATCCATTTTGTGCCAATGATATTTTCTTCACTTGGTTTGGGCACCAGTTCCCACACCTGGTTTTCCTCAAATTGAATCAGCTCTTCTTGCATAGCATTGACCCAATACTCATCATTGATGGCTTCATTGATATTCTTGGGTTCAGTCTTTGAAACGAAGAATATGTTGCCTATCACCTCGTTGTAGTCTTCATGAGTTTTTGAGCGAGTCCGTATGCCTTCATTTAGGTCTCCAATTACTCCAGAGATTGGATGGCTAGCCTGGATTTTTCGCGAGGGATTCTTGTTGTTGGTTTCAGGAACTGTCTCATCATTATTGACATTTGGACTAGCATCGTTGTTTTCTGATTTGCTACTAGCATCTTCTCTGACATCCGTAATGGCATCCTTCCTACCATTGTTGGGAGGATAGACTCTGTCTTCGTCTGTCGCATCTTCTGAGGCATCTTCACAGTCATCATCAACAACAACATTGATTGATTCCATCATGGTTTTTGTTCGTTTGTTGAAGACCCGAAACGCGCGACTTTTCCTTGAGTAACCAAGGAAGATGCCTTCATCACTCTTTGAATCAAGCTTTCGACGAGGCTCTCTATCAGCCAGAATATAGCAAGTAGATCCAAAGATGTGGAAGTACTTAACATTGGGCTTTCTCCCCCTCCATATTTCATAATGAGTTACTGACATACCTAGTCGGAGAGTGACTCGATTGTGGATATGGCAAGCAGTGTTAAGTGCTTCTGCCCAAAAGTGAGTTGGTATGTCCTTTGCCAGCATCATAACTCTAGCCATCTCCTGTACAGTCTTGTTCTTGCGCTCAACAATGCCATTCTGTTGGGGAGTGATTGGTGCTGAGAATTCATGAGCTATCCCTTCAGAGTTGCAAAATTCTGCAAATTTGCTGTTTTTGAACTCTCGACCATGATCACTATGAAGGCGGATTATTTTGCCAATTGTCTCTCCTTTTTCTCGTTGGACCTGGATGTACAGATTTTTGAAGATCGAGAAGGTGTCTGATTTGTCACGAGGGAAGTCAACCCAAGTGTATCATGAGTAATCATCTACACATACAAAGACATATCATTTTCCTCCAAGGCTTTCAACTTGCATTGGTCCCATGAGGTCAACATGTATCAGCTCAAGTACTCGAGAGGTGGTGATATGCTGTAGCTTCGTGTGTGACATCTTGGTTTGCTTACCAATTTGACATTCTCCGCAGATCTTTCCTTCCACTATTTTCAGGTTCGGAATTTTTGTAATTGCCTGCTCGGAGATTGCCTTCTGCATGCTTCTAAGATTTAGATGTCCAAGCTTTATGTGCCACAGTTTGGTTTCTTTTGCTTTGGAGACAAGGCACTTGGCCGCTTCGATATGTGATTCGGGCGACCAGATGTAACAATTATCCGTTGAGCGAACTCCTTGTAGAATAGTGACTTGATCGAAGTCTTTAACTATACAGGCTTCCTTAGTGAATTTCACTTCTGAACCCAGATCTTGTCAAGGCTTTCCGTGCTTGGATTCATCATCTTTAACGATTTAGTCATAAGACTAATTTCTCCATTAAGTCTGGTGATTTCGCGTTTTAGCTCCACGATCGTCTCTAGGAATCTAGATTTTTCGTTGGTAAGACTGATAATCCGTTCACCTTGTTGATCAAGTATCAGAGTTTCCTTGATCCATCTGGTATGTAAGCCTTTGTATGCCTCAACTAGTTGATCTTTAGTCCAATTCTCATTTGGAGTTGGATGGTGGTGATTATCATTGATATTGGCAGAATTATAAATGTTACATACAGGAGTAGTAGTAGTGACTGCAACAAAGTTGCTTACCTCTTCAGATCCACTATCTTCATTGTCATCATCTGATAGGGTGGCATTATATCCTCGTTTTTGTTGTTTGAGGAAATTTGGACATTCTCTGCGAAGATGGCCGAATCCTTCACATTCATGGCATTGAAGTCCTTTGTTCTTGTTGTTTTCTTCTCCACTCCTGTTTGGTCTGTCAAGACTTCCTCCTGGTTGAGCTTTTTGTGGAGCTTTGTTTCTGGCATTAGTTTTGACATTTCGTCCACCCATTCGACTGAATCTTCTTATAACTTTGTTGTAACTTTTTGTGAGAAGGGCCATTGTAGCATCGATGTCTTCTTCGGAATCAGAATCCTCATGTTCTGGTTGCTTGTGTGTTGAGCTTTTGAAAGCAACTCCTTTATTCCTTTTGTCGATGTTGGGCAGAGACAACTCATAGGTCATTAGAGACCCCATTAGCTCATCAAATTTTGAGATTTTGAGGTCATGAACTTCCTCAATTGCAGTGATCTTCATCTTAAATCTAGGGCTAAGAGCACGCAGGGTTTTTCTAACCAGTTTTTCATCAGACATTGGTTCTCCCAGAGAATAGGATTCATTGGCTAGATCACGAATACGAAAATTGAATTCTGCAATTGATTCGTCTTCTTTCATGATGAGGGCTTCGAAGTTGGTTGTCAGGTATTGGAGTTTTTGTTCTCGAACCTTGGTTGTTCATTCATAAGCAACAGCAATGATGTCCCATGCGGATTTGGCAGTTGTGCATGTGTTGATTAGTTTGAATACGTTCTTGTCAACGCCGTTAAAGATAGCATTCAGAGCTCGAGAGTTTCCCAGTGATTCCTCGTCTTCATCATCAGTCCAATCTTTTTCTGGTTTTGGACCGATAGGATTACCATCGTTGTCACTGAGTTGTGGGGCATTCCAACCATTGATCACAGCCTTCCATGTTTTGTTGTCAAGTGACTTCATGAAGGCATACATCCGAGCCTTCCAATAGCTGTAGTTACTTCGATCTAGAACAGGTGGTCGATTTATGGATCCTCCTTCTCTGGCATTGTCCATCTTGATCAAAATATTTGTTTTAGGCACTCACCTAAAGCTGTAGGTGCCCCTCTAATACCAATTGAAATTTTGATCAGTCTAGTCGTGCAAGATGTCACACACAATGTTACGTACGAAGCTATAACACCGTGTATGACATCTTGGGTAGATAACGCATAACAGAAATATAAAACTATAAATAATGACACAGCAGATTGTTTACCCAGTTCGGTGCAACGTCACCTACGTCTTGGGGCTCTCAGCCTAGTGGAAAGATTTCACTTATCAGTAATTCGTCAGAACATACAAGTACCTGTGATCATCCCTAGATCTATACTTTATGCTACGTCTTACAGTGCAATATATCTCAGGGTCTCCCCCTGAATCCAAGACTCCGTCTTGATTCCACTCTTCGAGCAATCGCCTTGCTCTGTCGGTTCAAGTCTTCGTTGAACTTGGTGGTTGCGTGCAGTCTTCACTCACGCGATCAGTAAACCCTAAATCACCTAACTCTCAATAGTTATGTGATGCACAATATCCTTAGCTCAATCTGCAATCTCTCAGCCCGCAAACCTTCACGTCGAAGAGCCTTGCAAATTATTGCTAGGAAACAAATAAAGAACCACACGATTGCTAAGGGGGTAGCCTAAGCTTTGATAGCAATCGAGGATGAGTACTAACCCTAATGGGTTTCCTCTTAATCACTGTCTTTCTTCTTTCCATATTTGAAGTCTATTCTGGAATTTCCCAATCGTCTTCGAACTTTCTGCAGAAACTGCACTTTCCTAATTTCTGTCGATCAGGATGTTTGCCGAGACGCCGTCAACAATGTTACACAAGATGTCGCAGAAGATGCTTCGACATTCTTTGTAACATGTTCTTCAGTTCCTTTAAAAACCAGCCAATCTCTCAAACCGTCTCTTGCTATCGACCACTTATGATGGAAAGGGTAAAATAGTAATTTTACCAGTCTGACAACGGGTCGTGAGCCTAGAGGGTCACACGCTTTATGTACAATACGTGACAAATAAGCATGGATGGAAGTTGGGAGAATCCGCTTTTCAGTTTAGTAAAATTGAAAACGATTCGGTTGATTTCTGGCATAAGTTTATTAACCAGACGGTTGAAGAAATCGACTTGGGGAGATTTGACCGGTTTAGCTAAACAATAATTAGAACTCAATTATGTGGGTTTTAATTTGGGGCTACCAAGAACACCATGGCAACGGAAGAAAGAATATATAAACCCCAAAATCTGTTCAAGATCGTGAAACCATTAAATCCCAAGGAAAAAACGAAATCACAAGTCTTTACCTTTTGATTTGCTCGAATCGAAACTTGAAGAACGTTTGAGATTTTCAACTCCAAAGTAGTCCACATGGATGGGATGATCTTGAAAGATCCTTGCACACTACTACCTACTAGAGTATAGTGTGAAGCTTGAGAGAAAAATGGAGGAGGGGAGCCCTTGGGGGGTTTCGGCCAACAGAGCTAGAGGAGGGAGAATGAGTGTTTTCTTTTGTTTTGTGTGTTATGTCTTATGACACAATCCCACCTCTCTCTTGGTCTTATATGGATGAGTTGGTGATAGAGCATGGCAAGCCCATGCCTTGGCCATGCCTAGGCCATGCCTAGCCCATGCCTAGGCCATGCCTAGCCCATGCCTTGGCCATACCTTGCCCATACCTTGGAAAATCACCATCTTGTCAAGAATGTTCAATGATTGTGTGGACCCACAAGTGGGCCACCTATTGGGCCGGCCACCATGGGCCTCATGGGCCAAAGCCCAATTGCTTCGGCCATGTGGGCCCGTGCCGGGTCCAATTATTATCCGACCTTTCTTGCCTCGCGTCGAACTAATTCTCGATCTTTTGTCGTTTCTCTCAAAATCCATATCCTATGTGTGTGTGACCCTTTAGGATCATGCCATCGTCGGCGGATCGGCGTAAAATTCCATTTTACCCGACCCATCATAAATGGCCTTTAGTAAGACGTTATGATTACCCGACACACATGATGATCGATGATTCGATTTAACCTCATGTAGTATATGTCGTTATCCCTTTAATCGCCCGGTATCTAGATTGATCATATAGCATAGAGATGTCACCCTTATTTAATCAATCTCTGTTTCTCGATCTGAGAGATTACTGAATATTGATACCCTGTATTGTGGGCATGGCCATGCTCTCCATTCAGTTAATCTCTATCGAGTGGCCTAAACAGATACATATCTGATACCATTGTATGAGGGATAAATCCCTTAGCCGCCTTTCGTATCACGCATACAATCCGTCCCCGTGCCAATCTTGTCCATTATGGAAGTCTTGTTACGGACAACGTTAGGAGCAAGTCAAACGCGGTTCTTTATTGTAAAGCGATCACAAAGACTCCTTGGTCTAAGGATACAACGAAAAGCTACCACAATTGAATGTGTTCATGATTGTATCTATGCAACACCATTAAGTGCGGGTCGTCCAATATCACTCACCCGAGTGATATCTATGATCTGATTCCAGGAACCCTCCCAATGGTAAATAGAACTATACCATAAAGAATCATCCTCATACTTGGTCGCTTCATTGAAGCATATTTGACCAGGGACCCGTTAAGTGTGATCCGTACAGATATATAGTTCTACTACTTTGATGGGCAAATATCATATCAAACTTAACCTATTACTTCAACACATAAGTAATACAATGTCGATTTTATATAGTGCAACTGATGATTGATACATACAGGCATTTACAGAATAATACATTTGAACGAGGGCACAAAATGCTTACAATTTCCCACTTGCCCCTAGTTCCAATCTAAGCCCCAATCTATACCCATTGACCTCACATGCTTTTCGTACTTAGGTTGAGGAAGAGCCTTGGTCAAAGGGTCGGCTGTGTTATCATCTGTTGCAACGTACGTGATCTTCACATCACCCCTCTCGATGATTTCTCGAATCAGGTGATATTTCCTGGGTACATGTTTGGATCTGTTATGTGCTCTAGGCTCTTTAGCTTGCGCAATGGCCCCTGTGTTGTCACAAAATAAGCTTACTAGATCAGACGCGTTTGGCATTACGCCTAATCTAGTTAGGAAGATCCTGATCCATACAGCCTCTTTCATTGCTTATGAGGAAGCGATGTACTCGAATTCCATTGTAGAGTCAGCGGTGGAATTCTTTTTCTTGCTCTTCCAGCTAAAAGCTTCTCCATTCAACATGAACACATATCCAGACTGACTTTTATAGTCATCCGGATCCGTCTGGAAACTAGCGTCAACAAAACCTTTGACGACTAGTTCATCATCTTCTCTTCCCCCATAAACAAGAAAAGCGTCGTTGGTTCTCCTGAATTATTTGAGGATTGCCTTGACCGCAATCCAATGTTCCTCACCGGGGTTGGATTGATGCCTACTGGTACAGCTTAAGGCAAACGAGATGTCCGGTCTCGTACATATCATGGCATACATGATGGATCCAATAGCCGAAGCGTATGGAATTCCACTCATTCTTTTCAGCTCATCAGTCATCACCGGACGCTGAGTCTTGCTTAGTCTTATGCCATGACGGATGGGTAAGAATCCTTTCTTGGCATCAAGCATTGAGAATCTCCTCAACACTTTGTTTATGTAAGTGCTCTGACTTAAACCCAAGACCCGCTTGGTGCAATCTCTCCATATCTTAATACCCAAGATGTAAGAGGCTTCGCCTAAGTCTTTCATTATGAAATACTCCCCTAATCAAGCCTTTGTTGAGTGCAAGGTTGGGATGTCGTTTCCAATGAGTAATATGTCGTCAACATATAGCACCAAAAAGACTATCTTACACCCATCCTCCCTTTTGTAAACGCAAGGTTCACCATCGTTCTTGATAAAGCCGAACTGTTTCACAGCTTGATCAAAACGTTGATTCCAACTCCTTGAAGCTTGCTTCAACCCATAAATGGACTTGAGCAACTTACAAATCTTTCCCTTATTCTTTGGATCTACAAAACCTTCAGGCTGCATCATATAAACGTCCTCATTTAAGTTCCCATTAAGGAAGGCGGTTTTGACATCAATCTGCCATATCTCGTAGTCATAATATGCTGCGATGGCAAGAAGAATTCGGATAGATTTGACCATAGCCACTGGAGAAAAGGTTTCCTCATAGTCAATTCCCTGAATTTGTCTATAACCTTTTTATAGGTCTTAGGATTGCCATCCATTTCTTTCTTCTTTTTGAAGACCCATTTACAACCAATGGTTTTAACACCAACAATTGGATCAATCAAGCTCCAGACTTGATTATCGTACATCGATTGCATTTCCTCCTTCATGGCTCCCATCCATTTCTCGAAGTTGGTACTGTCCACGACTTCTCGAAAGGTGGTGGGTTCGTTATCTTGATCCACCAATACCAGCTCATCACCTTGAGTTACACAGAATCTGTATCTCACAGGTGGATGACTGGTCCTTTCAGACCGCCTTGGACCGTCCTGAAGAACTGTAGTGATCGGTTCCTGCTCTACTACCTATTCTGGCTCCATATCATTTACTGGGCTTTCAGGTGCTTCCTGAGAAGCTACATCCTCTGGAATTTCATCCAGATCTATCGTTCTCCCATTATATGTTTTGGAAATGAACTCCTTTTCCGAAAACACCCCTCCGCGAGCAACGAAAACTTTGTTCTCGCTCGGTTTGTAAAAGTAGTATCCCCTTGTTTCTTTGGGATACCCAACGAAGACGCATTTGTCTGGTTTTGATTCGAGTTTGTTTGAGAGCATACGCTTCACAAAAGCCTCGCAACCCCAAATCTTGAGGAAGGACAAAACGGGTTTCTTCCCGTACTATTTCTCAGAAGGTGTCCCTTCCACTGTCTTCGTTGGAGCCCTATTCAATATGAATGCGGTAGTTTCTAAAGCATAACCCCAGAAGGATATTGGCAAATCAGCGTTACTCATCATGGATCGAACCATATCTAATAATGTTCGATTCCTTCACTCAGACAGTCCATTTAATTAAGGTATTCCTGGTGGAGTCCACTCTGATAATACCTCCCAAGGGTATTGTGCTTGTCTGGACTTGCTAGAGAAACACTATGCTTGTGTTTTTGCATCGATTAAAGGTATGATTTTCATATTCAAAGAGGTTACATGTATGCTGAATTTCTCAATAAGATCTGTATGTTCTTCTATGATTCCCATGGTTAATTCATTCCGCTGGATGAAATTAATCTATGGAACCCATGGGAATCCCTTTCAGTACCAACAGATATCAGTCTAACCCAGGCCAAGGGTACTGGATTGCTTTCAAGAGTATCCTCAAGTATTTGAGGAGAACTAAGGACGCATTCCTAGTGTATGGTGGGAAAGATGGAGAACTAGCAGTCAAAGGATATGTTGATGCTAGTTTTCATATAGATCCCGATGATTTCAAATCTTAGGCAGGATTTGTATTCGTGTTAAATGGTGGAGCATTCAGCTGGAAGATCTTCAAGGAAGCCAAAACTGCCGATTCTACAACAGAGGCTGAATACATAGCTGCAGCAGAAGCAGCTAAGGAAGCCGTATGGGTTAGAAGCTTTCTAACCGGATTAGATGTAATGTCGCGAGCGTCTGATCCGGTGAGCTTGTTGTGTGACAACACGGGGGCCATAGCATTAGCTCAAGATCCCAGATTCCACAATAGAACTAAACACATACAGAGGAAGTATCACATTATCAGGGAGTATATCGATAATGGTGATGTGGAGATTACTTATGTACCGACTAATGATAACGTTGTTGATCCCTTGACGAAGGCTTTACCGCAGCCTAAGCATAAGGCACATGTGAAGTCTATGGGGGTACATTGGAACTTAGGTTGGAACTAGGGGCAAGTGGGAGATTGTTAGTATTATGCCCTAGTCCAATGTAATTCCTCAATCTATATTGTAATGCATATCATTTTTCGATCTAAAATAAAGGCATTATATTACTAATGTGTTGTAGTAGTATATGGAATGTTATTTGATATATGTCATTATGTGTATAACGACTTATGTATAACCACTTATAAAAAGAACCTTTGTGTGCATTGTGTGAAGAATACCTGAGTTTGACCTAATCTAATGTTACCTGTAAAAGGGTAGCCATAACGGTTTTGATTGGCTTGGTTATTAATTGCATTAGTGAACTCAAAAGACTTCTGAGGGATTTATCACTCACACTCCGGCATGAGAAAGATATCCGTTTAGGCCACTTGATGAGTATGACTGAAGGAATAGCACTCCCGTGCAGGTGATACCTTAGTATCAATTTTTAGTCATCTCAAATATCAAGAAACAGTGATTGATAAATTAGGGTGACGGTTCTATGCCTATTTATCAATCTGGATATCGATTTGATAAAAAGACAGTGACATGTGATAGCATTTTGTGCCCTAGTCCAATTGCTAGTAGCCTGTAAACGTCTATGTACATTATCATCGTTTGTAACATATATAAAACGGCTTTGTATTACTTATGTGTTGAAGTAATATGTTAAGCATGATCTGATTTATGACCACTAAAGTAATAGAACCATAAATCTGTACGGATCACGCTTAACGAGTCCCTGGTAAAAATATGCTTCCATAGAAGCAACCAGTATGAGGATGGTTCTTAATGACGTAGTTCTACTTGTCATAGGGATGAGGGATCCCGGAATCATATCATAGATATCATGAGGTAATTGTTATCGGACGACCCGCTTTGAATAGTGTTTTCATAGATTAAGCCATGAACATATTCAAATGCGATAGCTTGTCACGATATCCTTAGACCGAGGAGTCTTTGTGATCACTATGCAATGTATGTGCGGCTTTAACTTGCGCCTAATGCTTTCTGTAACATGATTGCAATAACGGGCATGATTGGGTGGCGGAACGGGTTGCATGAGTGACACGAAAGACGGCTAAGGGATTTATCCCTCACACTACGGTATGGGAAAGATATCCGTTAAAGGCCTCTTGATCGAGACTGGCTGAGAGTCAGAGCATGGCCGTGCCGGTGATACGGGTTATCAGTTCTCAGCCATCTCACATATCAAGTAACAATGATTGATTAAACAAGGGTGACGACTCTATGCCTTGTGATCAATCGGGATATCTAGAGATAATAGGATAGTGACTTGTACGCACAAGGTTAAGTGGAATAATCGATCGTCATGCACCTTGGGTAATCATAACGTCTTACTAAAGGCCCCTTATGATGGATCGGGCAAGAGCGATCTTTTGCGCCGATCTGTCAACGGTGGCATGAGCCTGAAGGGTCACACACATTCAAGACGGATAACTTGAGACAAGGAAACCTTAACGTTTCTTGAGGAGCAATACATGGACAAAACTGAAGGTTTTGTGCCATGGGTTCAGTTTGAGAGAATAATTAGCGAATCGAGAAAACTGAGTTTTTTCGTCGATGTCGCGTCGGACTTTGTTTGATAAGTAACGACAAAAAGGGCCGGGCGACTTTTAGACACGGCACGAAACCACATGGGCGAGCCCATTGGGCTCGGCCCATGAGGTCTCATGGCCGACCCAACAAGGGCCCATTATGGGCCCAATAAGCCCTATATGGCCGGCCCACATGGTGGGTCTATGTGTGGGGGCCACACAACACCATGCTTAGTTGGTGATTGTGGATTAAGAGGTGAGTGATTTAAGGGGTATGGGTTAAAGCACCCTTAAGCCCATACCAATCACTTTTAACCCATGCTTATGAGTTGGATGATGAATTGAAATATCTAACATTCATTCATTAATCAAATAATCACACAACTCACAAAAATCTCTCTCTCTCTCATAGTGGCCAGCCACCCCAAGCTCTCTCCTCTCTCTTGCTCTCTTGTTCTTCATTTAATTGTTCTAGTAGGTAATTAAGTGAAGGATCTTCAAGATCATCCCCTTGGTGTGGACTTGCTTTAGAGAAGAAGATCCGAAAGTTCTTCTTTATCGATTCAACAAAGATTTAAAGGTAAACATCTTGTGGAATAGATTTTGCCTTGGGATTTAATGGTTTATGTTCTTGGACAAGGTTTGGAGTAGATTTTGTTATAATGCTTCCGCTATCTCGACGATCTAGAACGCTCCAAAACACTACAACATGTACGATAACAGGTTAAGTCGAATAATCGATAATCATGAACGTTGGGTAATCATAATGTCTTGCTAGAGACCACTTATGATGGAAAGGGTAATATAGTAATTTTAACAGTCTGCCAACGGGTCGTGAGCCTAAAGGGTCACATACTTTAAGTACGATATGTGACAAACAAGCATGGATGGTAATTGGGAAAATCTGCTTTTCAATTTAGTCAAATTGAAAACGATTCGGTTGATTTCGAGCCTAGGTTTATTAACCAGACGGTTGAAAAAATCAAGTTAGAGAGATTGAACATGTTTAGCTAAACCAAAATTAGAACTCAATTAAATGAGTTTTAATTTTAATTTGGTTAGGTGGGCTTAAAGCCCATATAAGGTTTTATTTGAGAATGGGGTTTAAATGTGATTATGGGATTAATGGGTTTATTGTGTAATTAATGAAAGATATTCAAAATCAGATTTTTTTTTAATTATTTACACATTATTCTTTCCCTTAATTCTTTCTCTGATTTTTGGCAAACTTATTCAATTCTCTTCCATATTCGGGCAACCCTCTCTCTTACCATTCAACCATTGTTCTTGTCCAATTCTTCACAAAACCATTAGCAAGAGAGTGTGAAGAAACCTAGCCAAGGTATTGTGCTTGTGTGGACTTGCTAGAGAAACACTAACCTTGTGTTTTAGATCGATTCAAAGGTAATATTTTCATATTTCGAAAACACATGTATGCTGAATTTTAACAATAAGATCCTATGTTTTTCATCGATTCCCATGGTTATTTCAATCTGCTGCATGAAATTAATCTATGGTACCCATGGGAATCTCTTTCAGCTAGGGCCCTAATGATACTCATCAAAATTCTTTAGTGACCAAATCGACGTGTCATGCATTATGGCGGGCAGTAGGATGCCAGAGTTGCAGAAGCAGTTCATGAACATTTCAGATGACCCTCATGCCTGTAAGACAGAGGTCAAGAAAATGTTCAAGGAGAAAGCTCGTGTCAAAAGATATGATACTTTTAGATAACTTAACTCCTGCAAGCTTAAGGCTGGAATCCTGTTAGTCCCCATGTCACGAAGATGAAATATCTTCAGGAACATCTAACCATACTCGGTTTTGATGATCAGATGGAAATGGCTGCGGATTTTATGATGCAGTCATTTCTAGATACATATAGTGATTTCGTAGTAAATTACAATATGCATGACATGGACAAGTCCTTGACAGAGCTTCATGAGATGCTTGTGACCGCTGAAAAGAACCTCAAGGGCAAGACCAAGGAGGTCCTTATGGTCAACAAGAAGGTTAGCTTCAAGAAAGTTGATCAGGGTAAGGGTAAGACTGTTGAGCGCCTTGCAGGGCAGATCAGACACCCCAAGGGTCCAAAGGTTAAGCAGCTCCCAAAGCTGTTGTGAAGGCTAAGGAAAAAATGGAGGAGGTCTGCTATCACTGCAATGAGTTAGGACATGGGAATAAGGGATTGCAAGCAATACAAGGATCATGTGAAGAAGAGTGGGAATCCATGTCTTCAGAATCTAATATTTACGTTGTTGAGCTTAATCGCTATAACGTAAATAAGAAAAGGCTTAATCTGATGATTTAAACCAAATTATAATCTACATTGTCGTTTAAGGCACATAGGTGAGAAACGCATTTCAACACTTCACAAGTGTGGACTTTTATGTCCGTTTGAATTCACTCAAACTGAAATATGCAAGTCTTGCCTAATGAGTGAGAAACACATTTCAACACTTCACAAGTGTGGACTTTTAAGTCCGTTTGAATTCACTCAAACTGAAAGATGCAAGTCTTGCCTAATGGGAAAAATGACAAAGGCACCTTTCACAGGTTTAGGTGAAAGGGCGAGTGACTTGTTAAATCTAATACTAATACTTGACAGAAAAGTGTGCCTTAAACTAATACTTGACACTTGAAATGGCCGCATTCATTTTGAATTGGGCTCCGATGAAGACAACGATAGTACACCTTGTGACATTCATTCTGTCTCCGATTACCATGGATGTGTGCGCCTTCGCGTAGTATTCATTGGGATGCGAGCTGAATGAGATAATCAGCTTTATAAGAACTGGACCAGAGTCACAGAAGATACACCACATGACACTCATTACCACTCCCGTTACCGTGGATGCGTGCGCCTTCCCGTAGTATTCATTGGGATGGGAGCGGGATGAGATGGTCAGCTCTATTTGGATGCGTGCGCCTTCGCGTAGTAGCCAAATAAGAAATGGACCATAGTTGTATATGGTGTGGGAAACATTCTAGTATGTTTTTCCTAAAGATTTGGGTAGTAAAGATGCATGCATCCAAATCGGACAAGTGTGTCTTCATAAGGTATCCTTAAGAAACTAAGAGATAAAACTTCTACATACCCAGCGAGAATAAAGTCTTTGTTGCTCGATAAGGGGTATTTTTGGAGAAAGAATTTATTTCCAAAATTGCTAGTGGGAGTCCCGTGCATCTCGAAGAAATTCGAGAGGGTACGGAACAGCCTGAAGCAATTCGGGAGCCTGCTATGCAAGATGTAGAAGTACCGGAGGCTCATATGGCCGTAGATGAAGAATCAATCCCTACAGAAATTCCAGATGGTCCAAGAAGGTCTGAAAGATCTTGTCAAGTTCCCATCAGATATGGCTCTCTAGCCACTAAGGGAAATGACTTGATATTGGTGGATCAGGATGATCCACAAAACCTTCAGACAAGCTTTGGCCAGTCCATACTCCGAAAAGAGGCAGAATGCCATGAATGAGGAAATGAAATCCATGTCAGATAACCAAGTATGGAGCTTGGTTGATCAAACCCCTAGGATAAAACCCATCGGTTCTGAGTGGGTCTATAAGATCAAGACCGACATGGATGAAAATCCTCAAACCAATAAGGCTAGGATGTTTGTAATAGGTTATCGTCAGATTCAAGGCATGGATCATAATGACACCTTTTCACCAGTAGTAATGGTCATATCGATCCGGATTATTCTTAGTCATAGCTACGGCCGATGGATGTCAAAACCCCTTCCTTAACAGGGACTTAATAGAGGGTGTGTATATCACACGGCCTGTGGGTTTTGTTGATCAAGAGAATCCCGGAAAGATTTGTAAGCTACTTAGATCCCTTTATGTATTGAAGCAAGCTTCACGGAATTGGAACCTTCGTCTTGATGAAGCTGTAAGAGAATTCGGCTTCATCAAGAATGAAAGTGAGCCTTGCGTATATAAGAAAGTGAGTGATAGTAACATTGTATTCCTTGTGTTGTATGTTGATGACATATTGATCATCGGGAATGACATTTCAACCTGCTTGAGGTTAAAGCTTGGTTAGGGAAGTGCTTCTCGATGAAGGACTTAGGTGATGCTGCTTTTATTTTGGGCATCAAGATCTACAGAGATCGTCCCAAAAGAATATTGGGCTCAAGTCAAAGCACTTACATAGATAAAGTGTTGAGAAGATTCTCAATACTTGATTCTAAGAAAGGATACATACCTATGCGTCATGGCATTAAGCTCAGCAAGCTACAGAGTCCTAGTACTCCTGATAAGCTGAGCAGGATGAGTAAGATCCCATATTCTTCGGCTGTGGGATCCATCATGTATGTCCGGATATGCAAGAGACTGGAAGTCCCGTTAGCACTGAGCTGTACTAGCAAATTTTAATCTAACCCCGGCCAATTACACTGGATTGTTGTCAAAATCCATCTTCAAATATTTGAGGAGGGCCAAGGATGCATTCCTAGTGTATGGGGTGTAGATAGAGAACTAGCGGTAAAAGGACAGGTGATGCTAGTTTTCAGACATATCCAGATGACTTCAAAACTCAATCAAGTTATATTTTGTGTTGAGTGGTGGCGCTTTTAGCTGGATAAGCTTTAAGCAAGCCAAAATTGCCAACTCTACAAAGGAGGCTGAGTATATAGCTGCAACGAAAGCAGCTAAAGAGGCCGTAGGGATTAGAAGCTTTCTAATCGGATTAGATGCAACGCCGCGAGCGTCTGATCCGATAAGCTTGTTGTGGGACGACACAGGTGCCGTAGCTATTGCTCAAGAGCCCAGATTTCACAACATATCCAAACATATACTCAGCAGACATCACTTCATAAGTGTTATCACTATCGTTTGGGTCGCATAAATGAGAAGCGCATTTCAGCACTTCATAAGTGTGGACTTGTAAGTCCATTCGAATTACATTCAATTGAAAGATGCGAGGCTTGTTGGATGGGAAAAATGACTAGAGCGCCCTTCATCTAGAGAGGTGAAAGGGCGGGTGACCTATTGGGCCTAATACACTCCGGTGTGTGTGAGCCAATGAGTTCACTTGCCATAAGCGGTTTTAACTCCTCTATCACTTTTACTAATGATTTTAGTAGATTTGATTATGTCTATTTAATCTGGCATAAGTCTGACGCTTTTGATAAATTCAAAGAGTTTAAGCTTAAGTAGAAAACCAGCTAGGGATAAGTATTAAGGCATTTCGTCTCAATAGAGGCGGAGAGTGCTTGTCCCAAGAGTTTCTCGATCATCATGTGGAATGTGGGATATAATCACAGTAGATTCCGCCAGGAACACTGCAATTGGATGGTGTGTCCGACGGCAGGAATCGAACATTGTGGGATATGGTTCGATCTATGATGAGTCACACTGATCTCCCAATCTCCTTCTCGGGTTATGCTCTAGAAAAAGCCGCATTCATTTTGAATCGGTCTTCGACGAATACAGAGGAAGGGACACCATACGGGATATGGTATGGGAGGAAGCCCATTTTGTTCTGTCTAAGGGTTTGAGGTTGCGAGGCTTTTGTGAAGCGTTTTCTTGAAAATAAACTCGAACCGAAATCTGATAAGTATGTCTTCGTCAAGTATCCCAAGGAAATGAGGGGATACTACTTCTACAAATCAAGCGAGAACAAATTTTTGTTGCTCGTTGTGGGGTGTTTTTGAAAAGGAAATTCATTTCCAAAACAGACAGTAGGAGGACTATAGATCTGGATGAGGTTCCAGAGGATGTAGTTTCTCGGGAACCACTTGACAATCCTATAGAAGTGGAGGAGCTAGAGCTGGTCGTAGAGAAAGAACCGCCTATTGCAGTTATTTCAGACGGTCTAAGGCCATCTGAAAGGACCAATCGTGCACCTGTTAGATACGGGCTTCTCGTTCCTGAAGGTGACGAGTTGGTAATAGTGGATCTGGATGATCCAGCTGCCTTTCAAGAAGCCATGGACAGCCTAGACTCTGATACATAGCTGAACCCATGTGCTAAAATCTATTTATGGATTAAATCAGAATTCTCAGAGTTTGAACCTTCGTTTTGATAAAGCTATTGTAGAATTTGGCTCTATCGAGAACGAGTATGAACCGTGCGCTTATAAGAAGGTTGACGGGAGTAAAATTACCTTTCTAGTGCTATATGTCGATGACATTCTGCTCATTGAAAACGACATCCCAACCTTGCATGAGACTCAAGCTTGGTTAAGGAAGTGTTTTCCAATGAAAGACTTAGGTGATGATGCTTATATCTTAGGGATTAAGATATATAGAGATCACACCAAGAGGATCTTGGGTTTAAGTCAGAGCGCCTATGTGAACAAGGTATTGAGTAGGTTCTTAATGCTCGATTCCAAGACAGGATTCTTGCCCATGCTTCATGACATTAAGCTCAGAAAAACTCAGTGTCTGAGGACACCTGATGAGCTGAAGAAGATAATGCGAATTCCCTACCCCTCGTTGGTAGAATCGATCATGTATGCCATGATATGTACTAGGCCGCGCGTCTCGTATGCCTTGAGTTGTGCCAGTAGACATCAGTCTAACCCCAGTGAGCAACACTGGATTGCGGTCAAAGCGATTCTCAATTATTTGAGAGGAACTAAAAATGTGTTTCTGGTGTACGGGGGGAAATATGATGCTGAACTAGTCGTCAAAAGATATGTTGATGCTAGTTTCGAGACAGATCCTGATGACTTCAGGAGTCAGTCAGGATATGTGTTTATGCTGAAGGGCGGAGCTTTCAGCTGGAAGAGCGTGAAGCAAGATACCGTCGCCAACTCAACGACAGAGGCCGAGTATATAGCTGCTGCGGAGGCAGCTAAGGAGGCTGTGTGGATTTGAAAATTCACGATTGGGTTGGGCGTAATTAAAACCTGTCTGGCCTAGTGAATTTATTTTGCGACAACACGGGGTCGTTGCGCAAGCTAAAGAGCCCAGATCGCATAACAAGTCCAAGCATATACTCCGGCGATACCATCTCATCAGAGATAATATGAATAGGGTGATGTCAGGATCACCTACATTGCGACAGATGATAACATAGCCAACCCATTGACTAAGGCTCTCTCACTGCCTAAACATGAGAGACATGAAAAGTCAATGGGAATAGACTGGATTTAGATTGGAACTAGTGGCAAGTGGGAGATTGTTAGTCCTAGTGCCCTAGTTCAATTGTAATAAATCAGTAAATGTCTATACTGTACTTTGTCATTGTTTATAATGAATGAAAAGCGGCTTTATATTACTTAGGTGTTGAAGTGGTATGTCGAACTGTGTTTTGATCTATGTCCACCATGAGAAGTAGAACCATATATCGGGATAAATCACACTTGACGGATCCCTGGTCATTTACGCTTCTTAGAAGCGACCTGTATGAAAGATGACTCTTTATGGCTCACGTTCTATTAATCATTGGAATGGGATTACGGAATTTGATCATAGATATCATGTGGGACATGATATTGGACGATCCGACCTAAATATGTGTCATAGATACAGTCATGAACATATTCAATGACGTAGCTTGTCATGTATCCTTAGACCGAGGAGTCTTTGTGATTGATATGCGGTAAACAACTGAGTTTGACTTGTTCCCAACACCATCCGTAATAGGGGGCAATAACGGGCATGCTTGGCTTGGGGACGGACTACATGAGTGACGCGAAAGACGGCTAAGAGATTTACCCCTCATACTATGGTATGGGAATGATATCCGTTTGGGCCACTTGATCGAGAGTGACTGAAAGTAACGCATGGCCATGCATTTGATACAAAGTATCAATTTTCAGTCATCTCACAAATCAAGAAATAGTGATTGAGAATAGTAAGGATGACAGCTCATTGCCTTATCTCAATCAGGATATCTAGTGATAAAAGGATAGTGACATAAACGACATAAAGATTATATCGACGAGGGTCAATTTTCATGCGTAGTCAGGCGATTCTAGAGTCTCACTAGTCGTCACTTATGTAAGATCAGGTAAAATGAAATTTTATGCCGATCTAATGATGTTCATGAGCCTAAAAGGGTCACACCGGAAGAAATACTCAAAGAACAATATGGAGGACATCGACCAATTGAGAATGACACGAGACATGACCAAAACGGGGTTTTTGTTCATGTGCCAATGAGTGATGAGAAGTGAATGGATCGGGACAAGACCAAGCATCTTGGGAACGATAGCGTCAGGTAATATCGAACATACCCTAGATGAGAGGGCGTGGGCGACGACGAGCACAGCCACAGCCCACAAGGCCCATGGCCGGCCCAAGCCACCACCGGCCCAAGCCACCACCGGCCCAAGGAGACTATCCGTTCATGGCATGACTAGATAGCTCTCATTAATTAGTTACATTGGTTAGTTAGTGATAAGATTAGGCCCACACCCCACTAACTAATCCAATTAAACTAATATAATCTCATCATTCTCATCCACATAATAAGATGAAGATATTAAGTTATGGGATTAATATATATCACATAATTCTCATCTTTATCATTCCATTCCAACAAAAGAAAGAAAAGATGAGCTCTCTCTCTCTTCCTTTTTCTTGCTCTCGGCCAAACCTCCCTCCTCCTCCTTCTTGTGTTCTTGAGTCTTCAATCACAAGAACTATGTAGTTTTGATTCCTAGAGGGGGATACGTAGGTGTCTTGGAGACTCAAGCCCCTTTTTCCATATATCTGGTGTGTTGTCAAGTTCTGGCGACCAAAATGGTGTGAGCTATAGCTCCCTGTTCCGAGCTCCGATTTATCTGAAACTAGCGGGGATCGAATTAAATTCAAAGGGCTACCTTTATTGTTAAATAGCAAATTTCCAAAATAGCTCTAGTTTGGGAGCTACAAGCCCGACAATGTGACTGCTCTGCAGAATCCGGTTCGGGCAGTTTTTAATGGTAAAACTCGGAAACTCTTTTTCCTTATGAATCTAACTGTGGTAGTGGTCCTTGTGTCGTCTCGGGATTTTGTCTTGCTTCCATTGTGCTAGATGTTCTTCCCTCACCCGAGACCCAACAAGTGGCCCCGCTCCTTTAGGGGTATGGTCCCCCCTTCCTTTAGGGCTCATGGGTGTGGTCCGCCCCTCCTTTTGAGGTGTTGTCCCCCCCCCCCCCCCCTTTCTTTTGGGCTCATGGGTGTGGTCCACCCTTCTTTTTGGGGACTTTCTAGTAATTTTTCCCAATTGCTAGAAAGGCCCCTAAAGCCTCTCATTCCCTATAAATAGAGAATATTCTCGCTTGTTTTGCGCATCTTGAAACCTTAGGGAACCTCTGCCAAAATTGCTCGGGAATCTCCAACTTGTTCTAGTAGGCCTTTGGAGATCAGTATTATATACCTCTTAATTCGTGTGTATTACATTTGAAGTGCTAGCCTTGCGGGGATAACTTGGAGACGATCCTCTTGATTCTCTACACCTTCTTGTTCATCATCTTGCTAAAGAGGTAGGAATTTCGAAATCTCTATTCTCTTACCATGCTTCTTCTCCTACATCATTTCTAGTTCAAATGCAAGTCCATCCATGCTTGGGATATTATAAAGTTTTAATTTTTAATTTTTCCGCTACCCTTGTATGATCATATCATTCCCCAACATAAATCAATCCGAATTTTTCTTACAAAAGAATACTGGAAAGATTTGCAAGCTGCAGAAATCCATTTATGGATTATAGCAGGCCCCTCGGAGTTGGAGTCTTCGTTATGATGAAGTTATTTACAAGTTCGGCTTTATCAAGAATAAAGATGAACCTTGGGTATGCAAGAAGGCCAATGGGAGTGCTATTGTCTTGCTAGTGTTGTATGTTGGGAACATACTGATAATTGAAAACCATATCCCAACATGTCAATGCATGGTTAGGGAATTGTTTCGCAATTTATGGCTTAGAGGATGTTGTACATGTTGTGAGCATCAAGATCTGTAGAGATTGTTCCAAAAGAACTTTGAGTCAAAGCACTGAAAGACAAAGTTATTGAGAAGATTCTCAACTCACATCTTCAAGAAAGCATTCTTGCTCACATAACATGACATAAAGGACTCAGCAAGAATCAATGTCCTATGGGGTCTTGTTTTTGGAGTTATGTATCTCATACAAACTATTTATTTTAAAACATTTGATTTATCTAATGTTAAGACATGTTTTAAATACTCTTTAACATGCATATTAATTAACCGTGTTATTAATCATACATATTCTTTTAACTTCATCATACATTCTATGCATATAAACTCAAACATTTAATCTCATGCATATCTAAATAAGCATAAAGTAAACGTGCATAGCATAGCCCATAACTAAGTTGAACTTTATAGGG
Source organism: Geranium rotundifolium (assembly GCA_963920655.1). Taxonomy (NCBI): domain Eukaryota; kingdom Viridiplantae; phylum Streptophyta; class Magnoliopsida; order Geraniales; family Geraniaceae; genus Geranium; species Geranium rotundifolium. The sequence goes on from OY987319.1 coordinate 26,019,761, forward strand.
TCGGTCTATAAAGATCAAAGGTCAATCCTAAGAGTGACATGCATTCGATGCACCGAGAACTCTTCTCCTTCTTATGCCACCAACGAGTCTCCCTCTACGACGATCTCTACGCCTCTTCTTGTCACCTTTATCCGTCATTAAGACCACCATCTTCGACTTCTCTTGTGTCGCTCCAAGTAGTATAATAATTTAAACAATTACAATAAAAGAAACGACGCGCATGCCGTATTTAAATTACATTCCCAAAACTTAAATAACAACACGCGGGTCGCAAAATTAATTACAAACCTTTGAATTTAAATAATACGAAGTAAGACATTCACATTGATCTCAATGGGCTATTCTTTGCACCATGCAATGACATTCATCACAAATCATGTTATCAAACAATCATGTCATCATACAATCATTAACAATTAATTATTTATTAATACCCTTTGAATAATTATTCGAGTGGTGATTGATTTAGGGCGAAGGAACGCAACTCGTACGATTTGTCACACATTTGTTGCGAACGTCACAACTGGTGACGATCGTTACAACCCTTGTGGCGATCGCCATAACAATTGTGGTGATCGTCACTACTAATGTGGCGATCACCACAACCCTTGTGGCGATCACCACAACCCTTGTGGCGATCGTCACATACGTGACGACCAGATTTCAAGATTTGTTCGAAAACCTATCTGGAAAACTCATCTAACTCGAATCAGAAGTCGAAGATGGAGTAAAAGCTAGAGTGCTCGGGAAAGGAAAACTCAATCTTCCCAACTTTCCATGTCTGAAAGAAGCTCTGCTAGTAGAAGGCCTCACAGCAAACCTCATCAGCATAAGCCAGATATGTGATTTAAATCTGGATGTCCACTTCACTCGTGACAAGTGCTTGGTCAAAGACGAACAACAGAAGGAAGTCATGATAGGCCACAGGTCCCTGGACAACTGTTATCTATGGTCTCCAACAGTCAGTACCTTGCCAACCAAGTGCCTGTTATCCAAAGCACAAGAGACAAAACTCTGGCATCAAAAACTTGGTCACATCAATTTGAGGAGCATGCAAAAGATTCTCTCTGAAAAGGCGATCATTGGAGTTCCCAACCTCAAGATCATTGAAGGAAAAATCTGTGGAGAATGCCAGATTGGAAAACAAGTCAAGACGTCACACAAGAAGGTACAACATCTTACTACTTCTCGTGTTCTAGAACTTCTTCATGTTGACCTTATGGGACCCATGCAAGTAGAAAGTTTAGGAGGGAAGAAGTACATATTTGTATGTGTAGACGACTTCTCGAGGTACACCTGGGTAGACTTTATTCGAGAAAAGTCAGATACCTTCTCAGTCTTTGAAGCCTTATGTCGAAGAGTTCAACGAGAAAAGGGAGAAGTCATTGGGAAAGTCGTCCGACTTCGGAGCGATCATGGAAAGGAGTTTGAAAACATCAGCTTTGCAAACTTTTGTGATGTTGAAGGAATTGCCCATGAATTTTCTGCTCTCATCACTCCTCAACAAAACGGGATCGTTGAAAGAAAGAATCGCACTCTTCAAGAGATGGCAAGAGTCATGATGTTAGCCAAAGACATCCCGCAGCACTTCTGGGCTGAAGCTTTGAATACGGCATGCCATATTCATAATAGAGTGACTCTTCGCCCTGGAACTTTGCTCACTCTTTATGAAATATGGAGGGGGAGAAAGCCGAATGCCAAATACTTCCATGTCTTTGGATCGGTCTGCTACATACTCGCAGATAGGGAACCTCGACGCAAGTTGGATCCTAAAAGCGATGAAGGCATCTTCCTCGGATACTCCAGAAATAGTCGGGCTTTTCGGGTATCCAACAAACGCACCCGGACTATCATGGAATCCATCAATGTCGTGATTGATGACAATAACGAGCAATCAAGTGACGAGGACGAAGAAGTCCTGAATCTCTCAGGAGAAGTCAGACCAGAGGTCAGAGGAGAAGCCAGACCAGAAGTCAGAAGAGAAGTCAGACCAGAAGTCAAGGACGATGAGCGCAACAAAGAGTCTGAAGACGAAAGCCAAATCATCCCGGATGAAGAGGCAACTCCTACAAGGCAAAGAGCTCCGTCAAGAAGAATTCAGAAGTATCATCCACCCCGGGATGTGATTGGAGACATTAATGAGGGAGTTTGGACTCGACAAAAGGCATCTCTTGACCACCAAGAGATGATAGGTAACATGTGCTTTATTTCCAAAATTGAGCCAAAAAATATTCAAGAGGCCATCAATGATGAATACTGGGTCTGCGCGATGCAAGAAGAATTTGTTCAGTTTGCAAGGAATGAAGACTGGGAACTTGTACCCAAGCCTGACAATGTCAATGTTATTGGGACAAAATGGATATTCAAAAACAAGTCTGACGAGCAAGGAAACATCACTCGAAGCAAAGCAAGACTGGTGGCTTAAGGGTACACACAAGTCGAAGGAGTCGACTTTGAAGAAACCTTTGCTCCGGTAGCCAGACTGGAAGCCATACGACTTCTTCTCGGCATCGCATGTCATCTGCGCTTCAAACTCTATCAGATGGATGTAAAGAGTGCCTTTCTCAATGGAAATCTGAACGAAGAAGTCTATGTAGCCCAACCAAAGGGATTCGAAGACCATGACTCTCCACACCATGTCTATAAGCTAAAGAAAGCTCTCTACGGACTCAAACAAGCTCCTCGAGCATGGTATGAACGTCTTACCCAATTCCTTGTACAGAATGGCTATATTTGAGGGGGAGTAGACAAAACTCTCTTTGTGAAGAAGGAAGGAAAGGACATCATGATTGCTCAAATATATGTTGACGACATTGTGTTTGGAGGGAAGTCAGACAAAATGGTGGAACGCTTCGTCCAACACATGCAGTCTGAATTTGAGATGAGTATGGTCGGTGAGCTCACATACTTCCTAGGCTTCCAGATCAAGCAGATGTCAGATGGAATATTTATCTCCCAAAGCAAATACGCAAAGAACATTGTCAAGAGGTTCGGGTTAGAAAAGGCTTCGCACAAAAGGACTCCTATTGCCACACATGACAAGTGCACAAAGGACGAGAAGGGAGAACCAGTGTATCAAAGTCTTTATCGAAGCATAATAGGAAGTCTCCTCTACCTAACAGCAAGTCGACCCGACATTGCTTATTCTGTGGGAGTCTGTGCTAGATATCAAGCCAATCCAAAAGTCAGTCACTTGGCTCATGCAAAGAGGATCATAAGGTACCTCTCAGGAACCTCTGAACTGGGTCCACAAAATCAAGCCGGGCCCAAAACCTTTTATCAAAAGCCCATTAGTCTTATTTGAATTTTAAGAATGATTACAATCTCACAATCCACCTATCAGAAATCATTTTGTTCAACTCCCACATACTCTGCACCTCCTCCACCATTTGAAATCGCTAGGGTTTCTCAAATCAAAATTTCAGCAAAGAATCTGCTCACTCCCCTCAAAGAACAAATCCTAGCTAAATGGTTGGTACTCGAAGCGGACGAATACCATCTGCCTCAAAAGCGATACGAGCAAAAATAAGGGCAAAAGTTATTGCCAAGAAATTATCAGCCTCCAAATCGACAAGAAACAAGCATGGAGTGAGGATCCGAGGAGGAAAAGTCTTAGGGGAAACTTCGGCAGCACCTCAGGAAGTAACAAGTTCACCCCCAACGATCACACCTGAAGACACAATTCCCGTCGTTGAGAAGGACGACACTGTAGCCGATTCTGCAAACGAAGAAAAGGAAGCTTCTCACTCTACTCCGACTCCAACACGAGGTAAATCTGCTATCCTCTCTGAAGAAAACATAGAAGAAAGCCTGCCTGTAGAGGGTTTAGAAACCCTTGTTCCTAAAGACTACGGCACTAGCACCAAGGACCAATCCAGCCCCTCTAAGTTGACACCTGCACCAGAGAAATCTCCTCTAAACGAGGACTTGCAGAAAGAAGGAAGTTCCCATGTCGCCCCGAACAGTGATTCAGGGCTTAATGAAAATCCTGAAGCCATTCCAGAAGTTACTCAACCTTTAGAGAAACCTGTCAACATTGAAGAAAGTGTCGACATTGAAACCATGGAAAAGGAAAAAGCTGTGCCCAAAAGGGCTGAGAGAAAGAAGCTATCAACACGAAGGTTGGTTGATGAAAAAGAAGAACCTCAACTACCGAGGAGATTGACCCCAAAGAGGAAAGCCACAGTGAAAGGAGAATCTTCGGCGTCCAAACAGCCGAAGAAGTACTGCAGTAACCTCTGTCCCTGAAGAAGAAGAATATGAAGAGGAAGACACCCTAATTGTGCTATCACAGATCAAGAAGACATTAGGAGGCCAGAAACTCCCCAAGTATGTACCTAAGGCGCCTACAGACAACGTCTCTTTCCACTCTGTAGACAGTGCCGTTAAGTGGCAGTATGTCTATCAACGCAAGATCTATCCAGAAAGAGAACTCTCCACATAAGCACAAGGGATAAATTCGATTGTATAGCTTATCCGAAGAGCAGGCCTGGCCAACACGGTCATAAATATTGGGCCATTCTACCCAACTTTGGTCAAGGAGTTTATTGTCAATCTGTCAAGCGAGTTTGAGGAACCTGAAAACGCTGAATACAGAAAGGTGTTTGTTTGGGGAGAGTGCTTCGAAATCTCTGCCTCAACCATCAACACCTACATTGGCAGAGAAGACCCAGAAGTCACTTCAGAAGTCCCGCACTTGAACAAAGTAGCAGTCGAAATAACTGGAGGACGTAAGAAGGGCTGGCCAGTCAAAGACACCATTGCGGCAACCGAGCTCACAGCAAAATATTCAATTCTCTACCGCATCGGTCTGGCTAATTGGGCACCCTCTACGCATGGGTCAAGCATCAAAACCGAGCTGGCGAAACTCATTTACCAAATAGGTACGCAGTCTTCTATTGATTTTGGCGCTTACGTTATTGAACATCTAGTCAAGCACGCCAAATCATGTGCTATCAAACTTCCGATCGGGTTTCCTTCCTTGATCACGGGTATCCTTCTCCAACAATGTCCTCACATTGTTCGAGAATCGGATATTCCGGGCAAAAAGCCACTGCCCCTTGCTATCAATCTCAAGAACTTCGAACGGAAGCAGTTGGAGGACCTCGGACTTCCTATGACCAAAGCATCAGGAGCTGGATCAAGCTCTCGACCCTCAGGACCAATTGGCTCTAGGATGGAGGAAGAATTGGTGGAGATGATCGCTGATCTTGAGAAGTCGATTGCGATGCTCTCAACCCGCAAAGTCGTCTGTGAAGCCCTTCTAGAAGACCTCCGCTCTGTTGTTGCTGCTGAAGAAGATGTTGACGACTCCACGTCGTTTTAAGTAATTCTCTGAAATTTGCTATGATAACTCTGTTTCACACACACTCTTAAATTCTCGGGGTCTGTCCGAGTTATTTTCCGCACATTATGACCTTTTATTTCTGGATTTTTGCTCATGGATAAGCTGGATATTTGCTCATGTTTGAGCTGTTTATTTTGCTCATGGTGTGAGCTGGTTTTATCCTGTTGTTTAGTCGAATTTCATTGTAAGATTGCCTTGTGCAATATTGTTAGACAAACAGGGGGAGATAAATATGATACGACAGAAGTTACGCCAGAAGCTACACCAGGAGTTACGCCGGAAGTCGCGCCGAGAAATGTGCATAGAAGTCGCGGCTCCAGAAGCCGGCCCAGAAGTTAAAGCTCCAGAAGTTGCTCCAGAAGATAACCAGAAGCCGCACAAGAAGTCGCATCAGAAGTCACGAAACTTGCTGTGTGCGTAACTGCCTCAAGGTGACGACGATGTGCCTGCTTGGAGTAAAGAAGTCACATCACTTGTTGTGCGTAACTGCCACAAGATAAATCACTTGCTGTGCGTAACTGCCACAAGATGACGATGGGCTTAAAAAGGTGTTTGCCTAAAAAATTGCCAAAGGGGGAGATTGTTGCTACGTTTAAATGTTGGCATGATTTTTTAGTGCAAAAGTAAGAAGTCGTGCAACATGTTACATGACATGTGGAGCGACTTGTTACGGTCCAGATCAGGAAAGTCTGAAGCTTTCCTATTTCGACGAAGCTTGGAGCGAAAGAAGAAAGGCGCCACGAAGACTTGGAGCGCAAGAGAGTGACGTCGACAAGTCAGGCGACTTCTAGCTGGCAGTTACACGTCAGCAATAGGCGGCAACTCGACTTGCCTGATTTCATCAGGAAGTCAGAACAGGCAAGACGACTTCCAGCTGTCATGGAAGGCGGCAACAACTTGCCTAACTTTCCTGTTCCTGGTCCAAGGAGGATTAGGAATGTGAGCTGCTATAAAAAGCCCTTGGCTTCCCATTAGCAGTCATCCGTTCTTGTTCTAACACTGCAAGATTTCTCAGAGCTCTTAACCGTGCACCATCGGCGTGTTGAGAGTCTGATTAAGATTCATTAGAACGGACTTTTGCTCCGATCAAACCTTGAGTCGCGAAGACTAAGTGTTTGGATCGGTTAGGGTTTTTGTTTGTGATTGAAGATTCACAACTCCGTCCAAGAAGACAACGACACAGAGCATAGGAGCTTGCTCGAAGGGTGGAATTGAGGGAATCTCAAAGACAGGGGGAGAGGCCCTTGGTGATAGCATTTGTGCCCTAGTCCAATTGGTATTAGCCTGTAAACGTCTATGTACAAATATCATCGTTTGTAATGTATAAATATAAACGGCTTTATATTACTTATGTGTTGAAGTAATATGTTAAGCATGATCTGATTTATGACCACTAAAGTAGTAGAACCATAAATCTGTACGGATCACACTTAACGAGTCCCTGGTCAACCTATGCTTCCTTGAAAGCGACCAGTAAGAGGATGGTTCTTAATGACGTAGTTCTACTTGTCATAAGGATGTGGGATCCTGGAACCATATCATAGATATCATGAGGTGATTGATATCGGACGACCCGCATTGAATAGTGTTTTCATAGATTAAGCCATAAACATATTCAGATGCGATAGCTTGTCACGACGTCCTTAGACCAAGGAGTCTTTGTGATCACTGTGCAATGAACGTACGGCTTTAACTTGCGCCAAACGCTTTCTGTAAAAGGATTGCTTTGAAGGGCATGATTGGGTGGCGGAACGGGTTGCATGAGTGACACGAAAGACGGCTAAGGGATTTATCCCTCATACTATGGTATGGGAAAGATATCCGTTAGAAGGCCTCTTGATGGAGACTGACTGAGAGGAAAAGCATGGCCATGCAAATGATACGGGTTATCAGTCCTCATTCATCTCGCATATCAAGTAACAATGATTGATTGAACAAGGGAGACGACTCTATGCCTTGAGATCAATCGGGATATCTAGAGATAAAAGGATGGTGACTTGTACGCACAAAGGTTAAGTCGAATCATCGATCATCGTGCACCTTGGGTAATCATAATGTTTTACTAGAGACCACTTATGATGGATCGGGCAAGAGCGAGTCTTGCGCCGATCTGCCAACGGTGGCATGAGCCTAGAGGGTCACACACATACAAGACGGATAACTTGAGACAAGGAAACATGGATGTTTCTTAAGGAGAAGTATATGGACAAAACTGGAGGTTTTGTGCCATAGGTTCGGTTTGAGAGAATAATTAGCGAATCAAGAAAAATTGAGTTTTTCGTGGATATCGCGTCGGACTTTGTTTGATAAGTAACGACAAAAAGGTCGGGAAACTTTTGGACGCGGCATGAGACAACACGGGAGGGCCCATTGGGCTCGGCCCATGAAGCCTCATGGCCGGCCCAATAAGGGCCCAATAAGGCCATATGGCCGGCCCACTTGGTGGGGCCATTGTGGGGGCCACACAACACCATGCTTAGTTGGTGGTTGTGGATTAAGAGGTGAGTGATTTAGGGGTATGGGTTAAAGCACCTTTAAGCCCATACCAATCACTTTAAACCCATACTTGTGAGTTGGATGATGGATTAAATGCAAGACTTTGATTCATTAATCATTTAATCACAAAACACTCACAAAACCTCTCTCTCTCTCTTGTGTGGCCGGCCACCCCTTCTTCTTCTCCTCCATCTTGCTCTCTTGTTCTTCATTTAATTGTTCTAGTAGGCAATTAAGTGAAGGATCTTGAAGATCATCCTCTTGGTGTGGACTTGCTTTAGAGAAGAAGATCCGAACGTTCTTCTTTATCGATTCAAACAAGACTTAAAGGTAAACATCTTGTGGAATAGATTTTGCTTTGGGATTTAATGGTTTAAATGTTCTTGGATAAGGTTTGGAGTAGATTATCTTTTTATTGCTTCCGCTATCACGATGACGATCTAGAACGCTCCAAAACCCTACACCTGGTCGAGGCGATTCACGGTGAGATCTATAGTAGCTTAGGACAATAGCTTGTGTGATAGCTAGTTGGTGCTTGAAGTTGTACTATTGACTACCTATAGTGAAAAACCTTTCCACTGGCAAAGTGCCCCCAGACGTAGGTGCGGAGTCACCGAACTGGGTAATCATCTCTGGTGTCGTGATTATTATCTGTCTATTACTTTGCTTACGGTTTCCACAAGAAGTCGATACACAAGTTAAAGACTTTGTGTTCAACTTCCTGACTCGGCTACGATTCAAAATTTCAATTGGTATCAGAGGAGGCACCTTAATCTCTTAGGTGATTTTCCTGCAAAATTCTGAGTAGCTAATATGGATTCAAAGGAAGGAGGATCTGTCAATCGTCCGCCGGTGCTCGACGGAACAAACTATGGGTATTGGAAAGCACGGATGTGTGCTTTCCTAAAGTCCCTCGACAGCAAAACCTGGAAGTCTATCATCAATGGATGGGAGGAACCTTACTATGCTGATGCTCATGGAAATCAAACTAGCATCAAACCAAAAAAGGAGTGGAGCATAGAAGAAGATGAAGCCGCCCTAGGTAATTCTCGTGCACTCAATGCTATTTTTAATGGAGTAGACAAGAATGTGTTTCGACTCATCAACACATGCACAAGTGCCAAAATTGCCTGGGACACACTTGCGGTTGCTTACGAGGGTACTTCAAAAGTCAAAGAGCAGAAGTTACAGTACCTCACGACTAACTTTGAGGCCCTGACCATGAATGACGACGAAACTATTGCGGAGTTTAATGTGCGCATCAAGGATCTGGCCAATGAATCATATTCACTTGGTAAGCCTATGACCGATGAAGATTTGGTCAGAAAGACGCTGAGAGCTCTAAGTCCCAGATTCAAGATGAAGATCACCGTCATCGAAGAAGTCCATGACTTAAAGACACTGAAGTTTGATGAACTCATGGGCTCACTAATGACTTTCGAGCTCTCCCTACCTCCTATCGAGAAGAAACATAAAGGTGTGGCTTTCAAAAGTTCTAGTCAGAAGAACTCAATGCACTCTGAGTCGGATAGTGACATTGAGGAAACTATCGCCATGCTGGCCAAAAACTACAACAAAGTCATGAAAAGATTTGGCCAGATGACCGGAAGAAAAGTCACCCGAGAAGTCAGAGACAAGCCACAGCACAAGTTTCAGAAGCTCGACAACACAGCTAACGATGGAGGACGAGGAGAACGATCAGGTAAAGGCGCTTAGTGCTTTGAATGTGAGGGGTATGGACACATGCAGAGAGAATGTCCCAACTTCTTAAAGAAACAGAAGAAGGGATTCAATGCCTCTCTAACTGACGATGAAGATGAGGAAGACAGTGACCTTGAGCATACAAGTAACTATGTGGCTTTCACTTCCTCCACAATAGATCAACCAGCTGAAAGCTCTAAGAAGTATGACTCTGATGATGAGCTATCCGATGAGACTCTCAACAACGCTTACAACGAATGGTATGTCAAGTGGCTTGAAGACTCTCAGGTAATCGAAAAACTGAACGCTCTCATTCTTACTCTTAATGAAGACAAGTCAAGACTTCTTGAGACGACTATTGATCTCAAAAAGGAAGTTGCTCGACTAAAAGGCGAGTTAGAGCAGGTCACCAAGTCTGTAAAGATGATGAATCCAAGTACTAACACTCTGGACCAAATACTTTCGATCGGGAAACCATCAAGGAATATGGAAGGTCTTGGATATTCGAAAGAAGCCTCATCATCGCACACCATCTTCATTCCTCAGAAGTGTGTCTCCCAGAAGTCTCGCCAGAAGTCTCTTAACTTCACGGCTGACCAAGCGACCAAAAACCCTTCTACCCTGGCCGCGTCAAAAACCCACAACGAAAGACATAACTGGGTTTGTCATCACTGTGGACGAAGAGGACATATTCGATCCTTCTACTATCAGCTATATGGGAAGAGCTCGGACAAGAAAAGGACCACCATCAAGAAAAGCCAACCTCGGAAGGAATGGCGAGTCAAAGAGGTCAACTATCGAGCTAACATCGCGTACACCGCTTTAAAGGCCTCAACCAGCAACGATTGGTACTTCGATAGTGGATCATCTCGACATATGACGGGTAATAGCTCTTTCTTGGTCACTTTAACACCATGCACAAATAGCTTCGTCACTTTTGGAGATGGAGTAAAAGCTAGAGTGCTCGGGAAAGGAAAACTCAATCTTCCCAACTCTCCATGTCTGAAAGAAGCTCGGCTAGTAGAAGGCCTCACAACAAACCTCATCAGCATAAGCCAGATATGTGATTTAAATCTGGATGTCCACTTCACTCGTGACAAGTGCTTGGTCAAAGACGAACAACAGAAGGAAGTCATGATAGGCCACAGGTCCCTGGACAACTGTTATCTATGGTCTCCAACAGTCAGTACCTTGCAAACCAAGTGCCTGTTATCCAAAGCACAAGAGACAAAACTCTGGCATCAAAAACTTGGTCACATCAATATGAGGAGCATGCAAAAGATTCTCTCTGAAAAGGCGATCATTGGAGTTCCCAACCTCAAGATCATTGAAGGAAAAATCTGTGGAGAATGCCAGATTGGGAAACAAGTCAAGACGTCACACAAGAAGGTACAACATCTTACTACTTCTCGTGTTCTAGAACCTCTTCATGTTGACCTTATGGGACCCATGCAAATAGAAAGTCTAGGAGGGAAGAAGTACATATTTGTATGTGTAGACGACTTCTCGAGGTACACCAGGGTCGACTTTATTCGAGAAAAGTCAGATACCTTCTCAGTCTTTGAAACCTTATGTCGAAGAGTTCAACGAGAAAAGGGAGAAGTCATTGGGAAAGTCGTCCGACTTCGGAGCGATCATGGAAAGGAGTTTGAAAACATCAGCTTCGCAAACTTTTGTGATGCTGAAGGAATTGCCCACGATTTTTTTGCTCCCATCACTCCTCAGCAAAACGGGATCGTTGAAAGAAAGAATCGCACTCTTCAAGAGATGGCAAGAGTCATGATGTTAGCCAAAGACATCCCGCACACTTCTGGGCTGAAGCTTTGAATACGGCATGCCCTATTCATAATAGAGTAGCTCTTCGCCCTGGAACTTCGCTCACTCTTTATGAAATATGGAGGGGGAGAAAACCGAATGTCAAATACTTCCATGTCTTTTGATCGGTCTGCAACATACTCGCAGATAGGGAACCTGGACGCAAGTTGGATCCTAAAAGAGACGAAGGCATCTTCCTCGGATACTCCAGAAATAGTCGGGCTTTTCGGGTATTCAACAAACGCACCCGGACTATCATGGAATCCATCAATGTCGTGATTGATGACAATAACGAGCAATCAAGTGACGAGGAAGAAGAAGTCCTGAATCTCTCAGGAGAAGTCAGACTAGAGGTCAGAGGAGAAGCCAGACTAGATGTCAGAAGAGAAGTCAGACCATAAGTCAAGGACGATGAGCGCAACAAAGAGTCTGAAGACGAAAGCCAAATCATTCCGGCTGAAGAGGCAACTCCTACAAGGCAAAGAGCTCCGTCAAGAAGAATTCAGAAGTATCATCCACCCCGGGATGTGATTGGAGACATTAATGAGGGAGTTCGGTCTCGAAAAAAAGGCATCTCTTGACCACCAATAGATGATAGGTAACATGTGCTTTATTTCCAAAATTCAGCCAAAGAATATACAAGAGGCCATTAATGATGAATACAGGGTCTGCGCGATGCAAGAAGAATTAGTTCAGTTTGCAAGGAATGAAGTCTGGGAACTTGTACCCAAGCCTGACAATGTCAATGTCATTGGGACAAAATGGATATTCAAAAACAAGTCTGACGAGCAAGGAAACATCACTCGAAACAAAGCAAGACTGGTGGCTCAAGGGTACACACAAGTCGAAGGAGTCGACTTTGAAGAAACCTTTGCTCCGGTAGCCAGGCTGGAAGCCATACGACTTCTTCTCGGCATCGCATGTCATCTGCGCTTCAAACTCTATCAGATGTATGTAAAGAGTGCCTTTCTCAATTGAAATCTGAACGAAGAAGTCTATGTAGCCCAACCAAAGGGATTCGAAGACCATGACTCTCCACACCATGTCTACAAGCTAAAGAAAGCTCTCTACGGACTCAAACAAGCTCCTCGAGCATGGTATGAACGTCTTACCCAATTCCTTGTACAGAATGGCTATATTCGAGGGAGAGTAGACAAAACTCTCTTTGTGAAGAAGGAAGGAAAGGACATCATGATTGCTCAAATATATGTTGACGACATTGTGTTTAGAGGGAAGTCAGACAAAATGATGAAACGCTTCGTCCAACACATGCAGTCTGAATTTGAGATGAGTATGGTCGGTGAGCTCACATACTTCCTAGGCTTCCAGATCAAGCAGATGTCAGATGAAATATTTATCTCCCAGAGGAAATACGCAAAGAACATTGTCAAGAAGTTCGAGTTAGAAAAGGCTTCGCACAAAAGGACTCCTATTGCCAAACATGACAAGTGCACAAAGGACGAGATGGGAGAACCAGTTGATCAAAGTCTTTATCGAAGCATAATAGGAAGTCTCCTCTACCTAACAGCAAGTCGACCCGACATTGCTTATTCTGTGGGAGTCTGTGCTATATATCAAGCCAATCCAAAAGTCAGTCACTTGGCTCATGCAAAGAGGATCATAAAGTACATCTCGGGAACCTCTGAATTGGGTTTGCTATATTCTTTTGATACCTCTCCTACTCTGGTTGGATATTGCGATGCTGACTGGGCGGGAAGCACACCAGATCGAAGAATCACCTCTGGAGATTATTTCTACCTGGGAAACAATCTTGTATCTTGGTTCAGCAAAAAGCAAAATTGTATTGCTTTGTCTACTGCTGAGTCTGAATATATCGCAGCCGGAAGTAGCTGTACTCAGCTTCTTTGGATGAAACAAATGTTGGCAGAGTATGGAGTCAAGCAAGAAGTCATGACTTTGTTCTGTGACAACATCAGTGCAATCAACATCTCAAAGAACCCAGTACAACATAGCAAGACAAAGCATATTGACATCAGGCACCACTTTATTCGAGAGCTTGTAGAAGACAAGAAAATAAAGCTCGAATACCTACCCACTGAGAAACAAGTCGCAGACATATTTACAAAGGCGTTAGATGCCAAAAGGTTTGAAAGTCTAAGGTCAACCCTCGGACTTTGCTGTCTAGAATAGTCAGAAGTCAAGCAAGAAGAGGAAGAGCTTTTAGTTGATTTTACTCTTTCTCTCAATCAAGACCAAACAGGGTCCACAAAATCAAGTCGGGCTCAAAACCTTTTATCAAAAGCTCGTTAGTCTTATTTGAATTTTAAGAATGATTACAATCTGACAATCCACCTATCAGAAATCATTCTGTTCAACTCCCACAGACTCTGCACCTCCTCCACCATTTGAAATCGCTAGGATTTCTCAAATCAAAATTTCAGCAAAGAATCTGCTCACTCCCCTCAAAGAACAAATCCTAGCTAAATGGTTGGTACTCGAAGCGGACGAATACCATCTGCCTCAAAAGAGATACGAGCAAAAATGAGGGCAAAATTTATCGCCAAGAAATTATCAGCCTCCAAATCGACAAGAAACAAGCATGGAGTGAGGATCCGAGGAGGAAAAGTCTTAGAGGAAATTTCGGCAGCACCTCAGGAAGTAACAAGTTCACCCCCAACGATCACACCTGAAGACACAATTCCCGTCGTTGAGAAGGACGACACTGTAGCCGATTCTGCAAACGAAGAAAAGGAAGCTTCTCACTCTACTCCGACTCCAACACGAGGTAAATCTGCTATCCTCTCTGAAGAAAACATAAAAGAAAGCCTGCCTGTAGAGGGTTTAGAAACCCTTGTTCTTGAAGACCACAGCACTAGCACCAAGGACCAATCCAGCCCCTCTAAGTTGACACCTGCACCAGAGAAATCTCCTCTAAACGAGGACTTGCAGAAAGAAGGAAGTTCCCATGTCGCCCCGAACAGTGATTCAGGGCTTAATGAAAATCCTGAAGCCATTCCAGAAGTTACTCAACCTTTAGAGAAACCTGTCAACATTAAAGAAAGTGTCGACATTGAAACCATGGAAAAGGAAAAAGCTGTGCCCAAAAGGGCTGAGAGAAAGAAGCTACCAACACGAAGGTTGGTTGATGAAAAAGAAGAACCTCAACTACCGAGGAGATTGACCCCAAGGAGGAAAGCCACAGAGAAAGGAGAAATTTCGGCGTCCAAACAGCCGAAGAAGTCAAGAAGGAAGTCACTGACTACTGCAGTAACCTCTATCCCTGAAGAAGAAGAATCTGAAGAGGAAGACACCCTAATTGTGCTACCACAGGTCAAGAAGACATTAGGAGGGCAGAAACTCCCCAAGTATGTACCTAAGGCGCCTACAGACAACGTCTCTTTCCACTCTGTAGACAATGCCGTTAAGTGGCAGTATGTCTATCAACACAAGATCTATCCAGAAAGAGAACTCTCCACAGAAGCACAAGGGATAAATTCGATGGTAGAGCTTATCCGAAGAGCAAGCCTGACCAACACGGTCATAAATATTGGGCCATTCTACCCAACTTTGGTCAAGGAGTTTATTGTCAATCTGTCAAGCGAGTTTGATGAACCTGAAGACGCTGAATACAGAAAGGTGTTTGTTCGGGGAGAGTGCTTCAAAATCTCTACGTCAACCATCAACACCTACCTTGGCAAAGAAGACCCAGAAGTCACTCCAGAAGTCCCGCACTTGAACAAAGTAGCGGTCGAAATAACTTGAGGACGTAAGAAGGGCTGGCCAGTCAAAGACACCATTGCGGCAACCAAGCTCACAGCACAATATTCAATTCTCTACCGCATCGGTCTGGCTAATTGGGCACCCTCTACGCATGGGTCAAGCATCAAAACCGAGCTGGCGAAACTCATTTACCAAATAGGTACGCAGTCTTCTATTGATTTTGGCGCTTACGTTATTGAACATCTAGTCAAGCACGCCAAATCATGTTCTATCAAACTTCCGATCGGGTTTCCTTCCTTGATGACGGGTATCCTTCTCCAACAATGTCCTCACATTGTTCGAGAATCGGATATTCCGGGCAAAAAGCCACTGCCCCTTGCTATCAATCTCAAGAACTTCGAAGGGAAGCAGTTGAAGGACCTCGGACTTCCTATGACCAAAGCATCAGGAGCTGGATCAAGCTCTCGACCCTCAAAACCAATTGGCTCTAAGATGGAGGAAGAATTGGTGGAGATGATCGCTGATCTTGAGAAGTCGATTGCGATGCTCTCAACCCGCAAAGTCGCCTGTGAAGCCATTCTAGAAGACCTCCGCTCTGCTGCTGCTGAAGAAGATGTTGACGACTCCACGTCGTTTGAAGTAATTCTCTGAAATTTTCTATGATAACTCTGTTCACACACACTCTTAAATTCTCAGGGTCTGTCCGAGTTATTTTCCGCACATTATGACCTTTTATTTCTGGATTTTTGCTCATGGATGAGCTGGATATTTGCTCATGTTTCAGCTGTTTATTTTGCCCATGATGTGAGTTGGTTTTATCCTGCTGTTTAGTCGAATTTCATTGTAAGATTGCCTTTGGCAATATTGTTAGACAAACAGGGGGAGATAAATGTGATACGACAGAAGTTACGCCGGAAGTCGCGCCAGGAAATGTGCATAGAAGTCGCCGCTCCAGAAGCCGGCCCAGAAGTTAAAGCTCCAGAAGCTGCTCTAGAAGATAAACCAGAAGCCGCACAAGAAGTCGCATCAGAAGTCACGAAACTTGTTGTGTGCGTAACTGCCTCAAGGTGACGACGATGTGCCTGCTTGTAGTAAAGAAGTCACATAACTTGTTGTGCGTAACTGCCACAAGATAAATCACTTGTTGTGCGTAACTGCCACAAGATGACGATGGGCTTAAAAAGGTGTTTGCCTAAAAAATTGCCAAAGGGGGAGATTGTTGCTACGTTTAAATGTTGGAATGATTTTTTAGTGCAAAAGTAAGAAGTCGTGCAACATGTTACATGACATGTGGAGCGACTTGTTACGGTCCAGATCAGGAAAGTCTGAAGCTTTCCTATTTCGACGAAGCTTGGAGCGAAAGAAGAAAGGCGCCACGAAGACTTGGAGCGCAAGAGAGTGACGTCGACAAGTCAGGCGACTTCCAGCTGGCAGTTACACGTCAGCAATAGGCGGCAACTCGACTTGCCTGATTTCATCAGGAAGTCAGAACAGGCAAGACGACTTCCAGCTGTCATGGAAGGCGGCAACAACTTGCCTGACTTTCCTGTTCCTGGTCCAAGGAGGATTAGGAATGTGAGCTGCTATAAAAAGCCCTTGACTTCCCATTAGCAGTCATCCGTTCTTGTTCTAACACTGCAAGATTTCTCAGAGCTCTTAACCGTGCACCATCGGCGTGTTGAGAGTCTGATTAAGATTCATTAGAACGGACTTTTGCTCCGATCAAACTTGAGTCGCGAAGACTAAGTGTTTGGATCGGTTAGGGTTTTTGTTTGTGATTGAAGATTCACAACTCCGTCCAAGAAGACAACGACACCGAGCATAGGAGCTTGCTCGAAGGGTGGAATTGAGGGAATCTCAAAGACAGGGGGAGAGGCCCTTGGTTGAGGCGATTCACGGTGAGATCTACAGTAGCTTAGGACAATAGCTTGTGTGATAGCTAGTTGGTGCTTGAAGTTGTACTATTGACTACCTATAGTGAAAAACCTTTCCACTGGCAAAGTGCCCCCAGACGTAGGTGCGGAGTCACCGAACTTGGTAATCATCTCTGGTGTCGTGATTAATATCTATTTATTACTTTGCTTACGGTTTCCACAAGAAGTCGATACACAAGTTAAAGACTTTGTGTTCAACTTCCTGACTCAGCTATGATTCAGAATTTCAGTTATAATTCAGTTAACTCAGAATCAGTTATAATTCAGTTAACTCAGAATCAAGAAACAGGACAATAGAACGAGGATGACTTGTCTATGCCTCGTGGTTGTCAAAGATATCAAGAGGATAAGAGGATAGATTCATGAACGACAAGGTTAAGTCGAAATCTCGATAATCACAAGCGTTGGGTAATCATGATGTCTTGCTAGAGGCCACTCATGATGGAAAGGGTAAAATGGTAATTTTACCAGTCCGCCGACGTATCGTGAGCCTAGAGGGTCACACACTTTAGGTTGAGTAAAACAGATGGAATCATATGAAGGAATCATGAGAGAGACAAAATCCAGTTTTGGATTAAACCAGTTTAGACCGATTTCGGTTTAGGATTAAACCGGAATCAAGAATGGTTTAGCAGGACTAATTAATTATAATCTAATTAAATAGATTTAATTAAATTAGCTAAACTGGGCCTAGCCAGAATGGGCTTCTCTACACAGTTAATTAAAAGCTTTGGGCTTTAAGCCCATTAAGGCCTTTAATTAATTAAAAGCCCGATTAAGGTCTATAAAAGGGAAATTTTTAGATCTGAAAATTACAGAATAATTTTGAGAAACCCTAGTCGTCTTCTCTCTCTCTCCCTGCCTAGTTTCGGCCGGCCCCTCCCCTCCCCGTGCTCCGTCCGTTTTGCTTGCTTCGATCTTCTAGCAAGGTTCGTTGCAAGTATCCTTTTGGATTGCTCTTCCTGTGTGGATGATCTTTAGAGGTTACTAAATCTAATTTAGTAACAAGGAGATTTTGATTCAAGGTAACAATTTATTTTAATCTAGTCTAGATCTCATGATCAATTCATGATCATGCAAGATCCGTATAAATCATGGAACTTTGAGGTTAAATTTCTTGTATGGGCATGAAATTAATTGTTTGGAACCCTCAAATAATTCCTTCAGTGGTATCAGAGCCTTGGTTACGCATGATTTTGTATTCGAGCATGATAGGCTAGATTTAATTTTTTGCAATTTAATTCAGTATTGTGAATTGGAAAATTGCAAACTTTAAGATTTTGGTTGATGAATTAATTGCTGGAACTTTTTTATAATGTTGCTGAAAACAATTTTTGATCGAGCATGATCGGGATCGAGACCCGTGGAGAGCCGAGGCTAGCCGAAAGGCCAACCCCGGCCGAACCACGGGCCGATCGGCCAGCCGGGAAGGACCGACCAGATCTGCCCATGGCAGATCTGGCCGAGCCCCTCGGCTCCGGCCAGGGAAGGGCCTCGGCCCGACCAGACCAGGCCAGGCGGCCCGCCTCGGCCAGCCCTCACGGGCTGGTCGGCCACGGCGCGGTCTGCCCGACCGGCTAGGGTTTCGGCCGAACCCTAATTGGCCCTCGGGTCAATTTTGGTTCGGCCAAACCCGGTGGATTTGGGTCAAGACCCGACCCAGAAAATCCAGAATTTTCCAGCAAATATTAATTAAAATTTCAGACCGGTTCGGTTTCGATAAACCAGCGCATGAACCGATTTAATTCAGAAATTAACCGGTTTAAGAAACGGTTTAAATAAACCGTATTTTATGATTTAAATCAAGATAAAATTAAAATAATATGCTTGCTTGATAACATGCTTGTTTGATAACATGGTTGTTTGATAACACGATGTTTGCAACATGATTGCTAAGTTAGCCCGAATTTAGGATTTAATTTCGGTTTGCAACCTGCGAGTTGCTTATGGGTTGTAATTTATCAGTGACCTGCGTGTCACATCATTTATTTTGTTTAAATTAAATGTAATTACAAAGTCCCAAGACAAGAAGAACCGAAGAGAAGGACGGAAATCCCGAGGAGGCCTGGAGCCAGTGGGAGTCCAGGAGAATGAGGAAAGACAAGACCTAGTATAGGTTCTAGTTTATTCCAGTAAGGTTAGCGGGCTAGCTAAAGCAAATTTACATTTATGTTTATGAATGCATGGATGAATGTGTGATTTAATTTTCATAAGTTCATGATTAATTAGATCATCACCCACATGTGTAAAGATTAATAATAATCAGTCAATCACGCACATGTAAACCGGAATTGAAATTATCTCTACATGGATTTGTAGATGGTAAGTTCATATTAAGATCAAATAATGATCAGTGATAATGAACATTTAAAAGGCAAATAATTACAAGTCAAGCTAGATACCGCCCACTTTTCATCACTTCGATTAGCTCTCGGACTCATGGGTAGACACGATTAACGTGGATCCATGAGAAAGGGTTCTAATAGAAGATGGACCAGTTTGCATGGGTGCGTACGCATTAGCGTAGTAGTCATGTAGATTGGACCATGCGTTGAAAATTGGTTGACTTGTCTGCGATTCTCAGATGATCTAAGCCAGGGTATCAGATATAGGGCAATGCCGTATACACACAATGTATAAGCCCTAGCCAAGAATCACATGGAATTGTGAAAGGACTGGACTGTCCTACTCCAATGTCCAAAACTGGGGCGATGAGATTAACTCACTCTAGTTTTGGGTATGCGGAGATCTTGGTTAAGATTCAGACACAAGAATCAGTAATGTTCATAATCAAGTGTCTCTTACTTCAACTTAATTAAGAATCTGATCGAGTTTGTTTTCATGTATAGATTAGATGGCAACCTCGCTACCCAAAGCAACACGTTCTGGCAGTGAAGCCTTAAAGTCTCTTCTGTCGAATAACAGGCTGACTGGGACCAACTTCCTACAATGGGAGAGGAACCTGAAGCTTGCACTTCAGTATGACAGACAGGAGTATATCCTTACAGACAAGCCTTTTGTTGAGCCTACTGATGATGCCAGCGATGCCGATAAGAGTGCTTTTGAGAAATACAAAAGCGATCGACAAGACGTTGGCATCCTCATGGTCGGGTCCATGGAAAATGAGACCCAGGACCAGTTCATGCATCTCATGGGAGAACCCAGGAGATGATGGAGGAAATCAAGATATACTACCAAAAGAATGCCCGTGTCAAAAGATACGACACTCTTAGGGAAGTATTCAATTGCAGACTCAACGCTGGTGAGGCAGTTAGCCCACACGTCCTAAAGATGAAGCGGCTCTTCGATCGCTTGGCCAGTCTAGGTCATAAGTTCACGGAGCAGCTGAAATCAGACATAGTCCTGATGTCGCTTCCAAAGGCTTATGGAGATGTGATCACAAATTACAATCTCCATAATATGGAAAAGACCATCAAGGAACTTCATGGAATGTTGGTGACAGTAGAGAAAGACCTCAAGGGCAAAACCCCTGAGGTCCTGATGGTCAATAAGGCTGTAAGCTTCAAAAGAGCTGGCAAGCCTAATACCAAGTCACCAGGACAACCCAACAAGGGCAAGGCACCAGTAGTGTCAGGTAAGGGTAAGGCGCCAATGCACCTAGCTGGGAAAATAAGGGCACCTAGAGGTCCGAGAATCCAAGCGGTTCATAGAGCCGAAGGGAGCTCTTCGGCCTCAGAGGTGATCTGTTACTACTGCCAGCAGCCAGGTCATTGGAAGAAGGATTGCAGGCAACACAAGGATTATGTGAAGAGCTTGCCGAAGGGAGGACACCCTTCAGGACCTGGATCAGGTATTTACGTTGTTAATCTCAACGCTACTTTCTCAGATACATGGGTAGTTGATACCGGAGCAGAATCTCACATTTGTGTTAATCTGCAGGTTCTGGAAAGTAGAAAGCTCCTTGGGAAAGGCGAGCGGGATCTGAGAGTCGGAGACAACAGTTCGGTGTCAACGACGGCTGTCGGTTCTGTTAGTCTTAGGATGCCCACAGGGCTAGTATTAGTTTTGGATGATGTCTTATGTGTACCTACGTTTTGTAGGAATATCATTTCAGTGTCCAGTTTGGACAAGCTTGGTTTTGTATTTGCCATAGACAATGGCTTATTTACTTTATCAAGAAATAATATCGTTTACGGCACTGCATCTATGGTTGGTGGATTATATATTTTAAATGTTGATGACACTAACTACAGTTCAAACTATAACGTAAATAAGAGGTTAAAGTCGGATGACTCAAACCAGACAGTGATGTGGCACTGTCATCTAGGCCACATAGGCGAGAAACGCGTCTCGACACTTCATAAGTGTGGGCTCTTGAGCCCGTTTGAATTCACACCAATCGAGAGATGCGAATCTTGCATTTTGGGCAAGATGACAAAGGCGCCTTTTGGCGGCTTAGGTGAAAGGGCAAGTGATCTCTTGGGCCTAATACATTCAGACGTATGTGGGCCCATGAGTACACAAGCCAGGAGAGGTTTCAGATACTTCATAACCTTTACCGACGATTTCAGTAGGTTTGGGTATGTCTATTTAATGAGACATAAGTCAGAGTCCTTTGATAAATTCAAGGAATTCCAGAATGAAGTACAGAACCAGCTTGGTAAAAGTATAAAGGCACTTCGTTCCGATCGAGGTGGCGAGTACTTGGATCAAGAGTTTCTCAGTCACCTAAAGGATAACGGTATACTCTCATAATTAACCCCGCCAGGAACCCCTCAGATGAATGGTGTTTCCGAACGGAGGAACAGAACCCTGCTAGACATGGTTCGTTCCATGATGAGTCACGCCGACCTTCCAGTATCTTTCTGGGGCCATGCCCTAGAAACAGCCGCATTCATATTAAATCGAGTACCTACAAAGGCAGTGGAGACCACTCCATTTGAGGCTTGGCAAGGGAAAGTTCCCAAGTTGTCTTTCCTCAAGATCTGGGGGTGCGACGTTTACGTCAAGCGGTTGCTTGGTGATAAACTCGAACCCAAGGCAGATAAGTGTGTCTTTGTAGGGTACCCCAAAGGAACCATGGGGTACTACTTCTACAAACCCGAGGAAAACAAAGTCTTTGTTGCTCGAGGTGGGGTTTTCTTGGAAAGAGAATTCTTATCCAAGAAACCCAGTGGGAGTCCTGTGCTTCTTGAAGAAATTCGAGAAGACACGGAACAGCCAGCAGATATTGTAGAGGTACCCGATGAGGTAAATGATCCAAGTCCTAATCCAACAGAAACTCTTGTAGAACCAAGGAGGTCTGAAAGATCTCGTCAAAACCCAGTCAGATATGGCTTCTTAGCCACAGAGGGTAATGACTTGATAGTTGTAGATCAGGATGATCCTGCAACAGTTCAGCAAGCCTTGGCCAGTCCCAACTCAAAAGAATGGCAGAAAGCCATGGATGAGGAAATGAAGTCCATGAAAGACAATCAGGTCTGGAACTTAGTAGACAGCACACCTGGGATAAAACCCATAGGTTGCAAGTGGATATTTAAGTTAAAGACAGATATAGACGGTAAGCCTCAGACTTACAAAGCAAGACTGGTTGCTAAAGGTTATCGTCAAGTCCAAGGTATGGACTATGATGAGACTTTTTCGCCAGTAGCTATGATTAAGTCAATTCGGATGATGTTGGCCATTGCAGCATATTTCGATTACGAGATATGGCAAATGGACGTCAAAACCGCATTCCTTAACGGGAATTTGCAGGAGGATGTCTATATGACCCAGCCAGAAGGTTTTGTCGACCCTAAACATCCCGAAAAGGTGTGTAAGCTGCAACGATCCATTTATGGATTGAAGCAAGCTTCCAGGATTTGGAACTTACACTTCGACGAAGCCGTAAAAGAATTCGGGTTCATCAGAAATCCAGATGAACCTTGTATCTACAAGAAGAGCAGTGGGAGTAACATAGTGTTCCTGGTGCTGTATGTCGATGATATACTAATCATGGGAAATAACGTCCCAACCTTGCTTGAGACCAAAGCTTGGTTAGGGAAGTGTTTCTCCATGAAGGACTTAGGAGAGGCCGCTTACATTCTGGGGATCAGGATCTACAGAGATCGATCCAAGAGAATATTAGGTCTAAGTCAAAGCACCTATATAGATAAGGTGTTGAGAAGATTCTCGATGCTTGACTCTAAGAAAGGGAACCTCCCGGTAAGACATGGCATTAAGCTAAGCAAGAAACAGTGTCCTAAAACACCTGCTGAGCTTAAGAGAATGAATGGAATCCCGTATGCCTCGGCAGTGGGATCTATCATGTATGCCATGATCTGTACGAGGCCTGACGTATCGTTTGCCCTCAGCTATGCCAGCAGATTTCAGTCTAACCCAGGCCAAGATCACTGGACTGCCGTCAAGTGTATCCTCAAGTATCTGAGGAGAACAAAGGACGCTTTCTTAGTGTATGGTGGGATAGAAGGAGAGCTAAGCGTCACTGGATATGTTGATGCTAGTTTTCAGACAGACCCAGATGACTTTAAGTCTCAAGGTGGGTATGTGTTCATGTTGAATGGGGGAGCTTTCAGTTGGAAAAGCTTTAAGGAAGCGACAATAGCCGACTCCACCACGGAGGCGGAATACATAGCTGCGTTAGAAGCAGCCAAAGAAGCGGTGTGGGTCAGGAGCTTCTTGAGAGGATTAGATGTACTGCCGCGAACATTTGATCCCGTGAGCTTAAGGTGTGACAACACAGGGGCCGTAGCACTAGCTAGAGAGCCCAGATTTCACAACCGGACCAAGCACGTCGAGAGAAAGTATCATATCATCAGAGAGATGGTTGATAAGGGCGAAGTAGAGATAAGCTACATTTCAACGCATGATAATCTAGCTGACCCTTTAACTAAGGCGCTACCGCAGCCTAAGCATGAGGAACATGTCAGGGGAATGGGTTTAGATTGGAATACCAATTGGGTCTAGGGCAAGTGGGAGACTGTTGGGATTTGTGCCCTAGCACAATGTATTTTCAATCTAATCTTGTAATAAAGATTATTCGTTGAATAAAAATCGGCATTAATATTACTAAGTGTTGTAATAATATCTTAAGTATGATTTGATTTATATCATTGATATGTCAACACATAATAGTAGATCTACAGATCAGATAAAATCTTACTTAAGCAGTCCCCGATCATAATAGCTTCATAAGAAGCGATCGGTATGAGGCTAACTCTAAATGATCACGCTCTACTGATCATGGCCAGTAAGGGGCCAGAGTTAGGTCATAGTATCACCAGTCAGGGGTGATATAGGACGACCCGAATCATGAGTATGTTACATAGACACAGTCATGAACATACTCATATGTCGCATCATGAAATCACATCCTCAGACCGAAGGACCATTGAGGTCAATATGTAATGAGTGACGAGTTTGACTCAGTCTAACGTCTCCTGTAAAAGGGTTACAATAACGACTGTGATTGGCTCGATCACAAGTTACATAAGTTGACTAGATGGATCGCTGAAGGATTTATCCCTCATACGGACGTGTGAGCAGATATCAATTTAGGCCACTTGATGAGTACAACTAAAATACAATAGCATGTCCATGCAGACGATACGTAGTATCAGTTATAATTCAGTTAACTCAGAATCAAGAAACAGGACAATAGAACGAGGATGACTTGTCTATGCCTCGTGGTTGTCAAAGATATCAAGAGGATAAAAGGATAGATTCATGAACGACAAGGTTAAGTCGAAATCTCGATAATCACAAGCGTTGGGTAATCATGATGTCTTGCTAGAGGCCACTCATGATGGAAAGGGTAAAATGTTAATTTTACCAGTCCGCCGACGTATCGTGAGCCTAGAGGGTCACACACTTTAGGTTGAGTAAAACAGATGGAATCATATGGAGGAATCATGAGAGAGACAAAATCCGGTTTTGGATTAAACCAGTTTAGACCGATTTCGGTTTAGGATTAAACCGGAATCAAGAACGGTTTAGCAGGACTAATTAATTATAATCTAATTAAATAGATTTAATTAAATTAGCTAAACTGGGCCTAGCCAGAATGGGCTAAGCCAGAATGGGCTTCTCTACACAGTTAATTAAAAGCTTTGGGCTTTAAGCCCATTAAGGCTTTTAATTAATTAAAAGCCCGATTAAGGTCTATAAAAGGGAAATTTTCAGATCCTAAAATTACACAATAATTTTGAGAAACCCTAGCCGTCTTGTGTAAAATTACACAATACGGATCATGCAAGATCCGTATTAAAACATGGAACTTTGAGGTTAATTTCTTGTATGGGCATAAAATTAATTGTCTGGAACCCTCAAATAATTTCTACAGGGTAATCATAACGTCTTACTAGAGGTCCGTTATGATGGATCGGGCAAGAGAGATCTTCTGCGCCGATCTGCCAACGGTGGCATGAGCCTGGAGGGTCACACACATTCAAGACGGATAACTTGAGACAAGGAAACCTTAACGTTTCTCGTGGAGCTATGCATGGACAAAAATGGAGGTTTTGGGCCATGGGTTCGGTTTGAGAGAATAATTAGCGAATCGAGAAAACTGAGTTTTTTCGTCGATGTCGCGTCGGACTTTGTTTGATATGTAACGACAAAAGGGGTCGGGCAACTTTTGGACACAACACGAAATCACATGAGCGAGCCCATTGGGCTCGGCCTATGAGGTCACGTGACCGGCCCAACAAGAGCCCATTATGGGCCCAATAAGCCCAATATGGCCGGCCACATTGGTGGGTCAAATGGTGGGGGCCACACAACACCATGCTTGGTTGGTGATTGTGGATTAAGAGGTGAGTGATTTAAGGGGTATGGGTGATGACACTTTAAGTCCATACCAATCTGATAGCATTTGTGCCCTAGTCCAATTGGCATTAGTCTGTAAACGTCTATGTACAAATATCATCGTTTGCAATGTATAAATATAAACGGCTTTATATTACTTATGTGTTGAAGTAATATGTTAAGCATGATTTGATTTATGACCACTAAAGTAGTAGAACCATAAATCTGTACGGATCACACTTAACAAGTCCCTGGTTAACGTATGCTTCCTTGAAAGCGACCAGTATGAGGATGGTTCTTAATGACGTAGTTCTACTTGTCATAGGGATGTGGGATCCTGGAACCATATCATAGATATCATGAGGTGATTGATATCGGACGACCCGCATTGAATAGTGTTTTCATAGATTAAGCCATAAACATATTCAGATGCGATAGCTTGTCACGACGTCCTTAGACCAAGGAGTCTTTGTGATCACTGTGCAATGAACGTACGGCTTTAACTTGCGCCAAACGCTTTCTGTAAAAGGATTGCTATGAAGGGCATGATTGGGTGGCGGAACGGGTTTCATGAGTGACACGAAAGACGGCTAAGGGATTTATCCCTCATACTACGGTATGGGAAAGATATCTGTTAGAAGGCCTCTTGATGGAGACTGACTGAGAGGAAAAGCATGGCCATGCAAATGATACGGGTTATCAGTCCTCAGTCATCTCGCATATCAAGTAACAATGATTGATTGAACAAGGGAGACGACTCTATGCCTTGAGATCAATCGGGATATCTAGAGATAAAAGGATGGTGACTTGTACGCACAAAGGTTAAGTCGAGTCATCGATCATCGTGCACCTTGGGTAATCATAATGTTTTACTAGAGACCACTTATGATGGATCGGGCAAGAGCGAGTCTTGCGCCGATCTGCCAACGGTGGCATGAGCCTAGAGGGTCACACACATACAAGACGGATAACATGAGACAAGGAAACATTGATGTTTCTTAAGGAGAAGTATGTGGACAAAACTGGAGGTTTTGTGCCATAGGTTCGGTTTGAGAGAATAATTAGCGAATCGAGAAAAATTGAGTTTTTCGTCGATATCGCGTCGGACTTTGTTTGATAAGTAACGACAAAAGGGTCGGGCAACTTTTGGACGCGGCATGAGACAACACGGGAGGGCCCATTGGGCTCGGCCCATGAAGCCTCATGGCCGGCCCAATAAGGGCCCAATAAGACCATATGGCCGGCCCACTTGGTGGGGCCATTGTGGGGGCCACACAACACCATGCTTAGTTGGTGGTTGTGGATTAAGATGTGAGTGATTTAAGGGGTATGGGTTAAAGCACCTTTAAGCCCATACCAATCACTTTTAACCCATACTTGTGAGTTGGATGATGGATTAAATGCAAGACTTTAATTCATTAATCAAAAAAAAATCACAAAACTCACACAAAAACTCTCTCTCTCTCAAGTGGCCGGCCACCCCTCTCTTTCTCCTCCATCTTGCTCTCTTGTTCTTCATTTAATTGTTCTAGTAGGCAATTAAGTGAAGGATCTTGAAGATCATCCTCTTGGTGTGGACTTGCTTTAGAGAAGAAGATCCGAACGTTCTTCTTTATCGATTCAAACAAGACTTAAAGGTAAACATCTTGTGGAATAGATTTTGCTTTGGGATTTAATGGTTTAAATGTTCTTGGACAAGGTTTGGAGTAGATTATCTTTTATTGCTTCCGCTATCTCGACGATCTAGAACGCTCCAAAACCCTACACAATCACTTTTGACCCATGCTTATCAGTTGGATGATGAAGGTAAATATCTATTATTGATTCATTACACAAAATAATCACTCAACTCTCACAAGCTCTCTCTCTCTCTCTATTGTGGCCGGCCACTACCTCTCTCCTCTTCATCTTGCTCTCTTGTTCTTTATTTAATTGTTCTAGTAGGCAATTAAGTGAAAGATCTTCAAGATCATCCCCTTGGTGTGGACTTGCTTTAGAGAAGAAGATCTGAAAGTTCTTCTTTATCGATTCAACAAAGACTTAAAGGTAAACATCTTGTGGAATAGATTTTGCCTTGGGATTTAACGGTTTATGTTCTTGGATAAGATTTGGAGTAGATTTTGTTAAACGCTTCCGCTATCTCGATAATCTAGAACGCTCCAAAACCCTACAGTGGTATCAGAGGGTGGTTAACCCTCTTAATCTTTGTCTTGTGTAACTTGTTTCGGTTTTATGATTATTTGCATGCCAATCTTGTTGATAACATGTTTTTAATGCTTTTTGGGATGTTTGCATGAAAAATGTTATTTTTGGAATATATATTGAATTTGGAATTTTTCGGAAATTATTGGATTTGTCGGGTCCGAGAAGAGACTCTCGGGGAGCCGGATCAGGGGTACCGGACGGAGGTCACCGGAGGCCGGGGAGACCGGCAGTGACCGGAGCCGTCCCCACTCTAGGCCGAGGCCGAGAGTGGAGGCAAGCTCGGTTTGGGCCTTCCAAGGCCCAAACCGAGCCGTGGTGTTGGGCCTTCCAAGGCCCAAACCGAGCCGCGGTGTTGAGCTCGGCCCAATAGGCTTCGGCCCGTTGAGCTTGGCCCGACTTGGTTCGTGCACGGTGTTTGATCCAGGGCATGAACCCGCGATCCAATATTTCGAAAACTTTCAAAATTTAATCGATTTCGATAAACCGTTTTTCGAAAAGGTCTAGTTTCGATAAACCCGACCAAGCAACTTGGCAAAATTAAAACCGGAATAATTGCATATTATTTGATAACATGTTTGTGTGATAACATGTTGGATGATGTGATGAGATGTATGATGCATTAGTAGCCCATTAGATTTTATCGCTTTCACGGTTTGCACACCGTTAGTGTTAGCGTGTAATTATTCTTTCATTCGAGCCCATAAAGTGTAATTATTTTTTTTATCCAGTCTACGAACCGAGTATTAATTGTAATTACTACTCAAAGACGAAAAGGATGGAAAATCGAGCACAATGACGGTCTTGGAGGAAGTCCAAGAGCTAGTGGGAGCCCGAATGAGAAAGACGAGAAGATGTGGTGACTCGTAGAATCCTAAGATTAGGATGGGCTATAAAATGCATATTTAACGCTTTATGTTTGCTTGCTTGAATTATTTAAATAATAACATGCTTGCATGCTTAGCTTATAAGTTTATAAGCCATAACCTCACATGCAAAGATTAAAATCGATTTTAATTGTTTGCATGTTTAAAGCGTTGTGAACCATCATCGCACGGGTTGTGATGGATGAGTTCAAATTTGAAACGTGTTTGCACGGGTTGCAAACGACGGCTTCAAATGAAGATAGTATGTGATACAATTAGAAACGTTACAACACGGGTTGTTGATTACGGGTTCGTAATTGTGCCAAATACTTTCGAATTATTAATCACAACCAAATTACAACATAATTTGAGTGAAGTGAGATGCCACCCAAATTCACACCCATGTAGAAAAATTTTATCGGTGTCGTACGCCTTAGCGGAGCATCGATGGAATGGGTTCTATATGGGAATGGTAAATTTTGTGGGATGTCGTGCGCCTTGGCGCAACATCTGCACAAAGTTAACTCGTTAGTGAAGGTTGGTTGACTCAACCACGATTCTTGGCCTGAGGTCGAGCTGGGGCATCGGAAGGGTAAGCCGTGTGTTTTTTGCACATACCCTGACCAAGAGTTACACGGGTTGTAATTGGATGGACGCCCTACCTAAATGAGTCAATTGGAGCGGTGCGCCTTAGCGTACTTCAATTGACAAATAAGGGATCTTGGTTTAAAGATTCTAATCCTCAGAATCAGATGGTTGGTGTTTAATTCGGATCTTCATAAATTTATTCAACTTTTCTGATTAAATTTACTTTCTTCGTGTAGAAATGGCTAGTAATTCAACAAACTCGTCTAATTTGTCGTTGAGGACTATACTCGAAAAGTGTAAACTCAACGGGAAAAATTATCTAGACTGGGACAGGAATTTACGACTTGTGTTAAAGTTGGAACGCAGGGAGTACGTCCTTGATAAGGCTATCCCGGTGGAGCCAGCTGCCAACGCAACGAGGGTCGTTAAGGATGCGTACCAGAAACACCTTAGCGACTCTATCGACGTTGCGTGTGTCATGCTAGGCTGCATGGAGGCGGACCTCCAGAAGCTATTTATAGAGCTATCCCATGATCCGTTTGCAATGTTTGCACAGATCAAGAATATGTTCAAAGAGAAAGTACGTATTGAAAAATACACTGTTCTCCGAGAACTCATTGCCTGCAAGATGTCAGCAGGCAGCTCCGTAGGTCCACACATCCTACGTATGAAGGGACATTTCGATCATATCACTAGTCTCAGAATGACTATGGAGAAAGAAATGGCTGCAGATTTTATTCTGCAATCCCTTCCTCATGCATATGGTGGGTTCGTCATGAACTATCACATGCATGACATGGACAAGACCGCGTCGGAGTCGCACATCATGCTAGTGACTGCCGAGAAGAGCATAAGGGGCAGTTTGCCCAAAAGTTTTCTTATGGTCAAGAAGGGATCCAGCTTCAAAGCTGTGGTGGCAAGGGTAAAGGCCCAATGCACCTGGCAGGAAAGATCAGACGACCATTTGTTCCTAAACCTTCCATGCCCGTAAAAGGCAAGGGGAAGGCAAAGGAGTCGGTCTGTTTCTACTGTCAAAAACCTAGTCATTGGAAGAAAGACTGTCAGCAGCTAAAGGAGGATCAGAAGAAGGGCGGTGGGGCCGCTACTTCGTCAGGTATTCCATTAGAGCTAAATCTTTCTACTATAAATGCTTGGGTACTAGACACTAGAGATGAGTCTCATGTCTGTGCGGATGTGCAGGTGTTGCATAGTAGAAGAGATATGGGGGAAAGCGAGCTGAACCTAAGAGTTGGGAACAAAGAGAGAGTTACCGCAACTGCCGTGGGTTCTGTTAACCTTGTTTTTGCCCAGTGGGCTTGTAATTGAACTTTTTGATGTGTTTTGCGTACTTGCTTTCAGCGGAAATATTATATCAATATCTCTTCTTGAAAAAGAAGGTTATTATTTTAATATTAAGAACGGGTTTTTTAATATTATGCGCAACAACATGTTTTTAGGCAATACTCACACTGTTGGAGGTTTATACATATTGAATATGCAAGACTCGAGATCCAACATGCTCTATAATATAAATGCTAAGAGGTTTAAAGCTAATTTTTAGACCAAACTCTAATCTGGCATTGTCGTCTAGGTCACATAAATGAGAAACTCATCTCAGCGATTCATAAGCGTGGACTTCTAAGTCAATTCGAATTCCAAACGATTGATAGATGCGAAGCTTGTTTAATGGGCAAGATGACTAAAGCACCCTTCACTGATTTAGGTGAGAGGGCAGGTGATCTATTGGGTCTAATACATTCAGACGTATGTGGACCAATGAGCACACCAGCCAGAGGTGGTTTAGGCTACTTTATCACATTTACTGATGATTTCAGTAGATATGGTTATGTCTATCTCATGAGACATAAGTCCGAAGCCTTTGATAAATTCAAGGAGTTTAGGACTGAAGTAGAAAACCAACTCGGAAAGAGTATCAAGGCACTCCGTTCTGATCGGGGTGGAGAATACTTATCCGAGAAGTTTCTTAGTCATCTTACTGAAAGTGGAATACTATCTCAGTGGACTCCGCCAGGAACACCGCAACTCAATGGTGTGTCTGAGCGAAGGAATCGGACATTGTTGGATATGGTTCGATCGATATTAAGTCTCACTGATCTCTCGATCTGCTTCTGGGGTTACGCTCTGCAAACGAACGCATTCATAATAAACAGGGCTCCGTCGAAAGCAGTGGAAGGGACATCATTCGAGAAATGGTACGGGAAGGAACCCGTTTTGTCCTTCCTAAAAATCTGGGGTTGCGAGGCTTATGTAAAACGGTTGCTTGCAACCAAGCTCGAACAGAGATCAGATAAGTGCACTTTCGTCGGATATCCAAAAGAAACAAAAGGATACTGCTTCTACAAAACGAGCGAAAATAAAGTTTTTGTCGCTCAAGGTGGGACATTCTTGGAAAAGGAAATTATTTCCAAGACAGTCAGTGGAAGGGTTGTTCATCTTGATGAAGTTCTAGATAAGATGGTCACTCGGGAACCACTAGACGACCCACTAGAAGAAGTAGAGCCAGAAGTGGTCGTTGAGCAAGAACCAATAGCTACAGTTAATAAGGACGGTCCAAGGCGGTCTGAAAGGATAAGTCATGCACCTATCAGATACGGTTTCCTAGTAACTGGAGGTGATGATTTAGTGTTAGTGGACAATGATCCAGCTATCTTTTGTGAGGCCTTGGACGGAACCGACTCTGAGAAATGGCTGGAAGCCATGAGGGAAGAAATGCAATCCATGTCAGATAATCAAGTGTGGGACTTGGTGGAACAAACCCTTGACGTAAAAGTCATAGGGTGTAAATGGATCTTTAAAATAAAGATAGACATGGATGGCAAACCTCAGACCTATAAAGCAAGACCTATATATAGAGACTATGCCAAGCGGGTCTTGGGCTTAAGTCAAAGCACCTACATAGACAAAGTGTTCAGAAGATTCTCAATGCAAGATTCAAAGAAAGGACTGCTGCCCATGCGTCATGGCATGAAGCTTAGCAAAAAGCAGTGTGCTGAGACACCTGCAGAGCTAGCAAGAATGAATGAGATCCTATATGCTTCGGCTATAGGGTCCATAATGTATGCCAATATATGTACGAGACCGGATGTCTCGTTTCCCTAAGCTGTACCAGTAGACATCAATCCAAACCCGGTGAGGAACACTGGATTGCCGTCAAGGTGATTCTCAAATATTTGAGAAAAACCAAAGACGCTTTTGTTGTATACGGGGGAAGAAATGATGATCTAGTCGTCAAAGGATATGTCGACGCTAGTTTCCAGACAGACCCCGATGACTTTAAGAGTCAGTTGGGATATGTGTTTACGTTGAACGTTGGAGCATTCAGCTGGAAAGCAAGAAGTAGGACACCATTGTCGACTCTACGACCGAAGCTGAGTACATTGATGCATCGGAAGCAGCAAAAGAGGCTGTATGGATCAGGAGTTTCATGGCTGGGTTAGGTGTAATTCAAAACTCATCTAACCTAGTAGACTTATATTGTGACAACACCGGGGCCATTGCGCAAGCTAAGGAACCCAGGGCACATGACAGATCCAAACATGTACTCAGGAAGTATCACATCATCCGCGACATTGTTGCTAGAGGTGACGTGAAGATCCACTACGTTGCATCTGATGATAACACAGCCGACCCCTTGACCAAGGCTCTTCCTCAAGAAAAACATGATAAACATGTTAGGTCAATGGGTATAGACTAGGACTTAGATTGGAACTAGGGGCAAGTGGGAGATTGATAGCATTTTGTGCCCTAGTCCAATTGCTAGTAGCCTGTAAACGTCTATGTACATTATCATCGTTTGTAATATATATAAAACGGCTTTGTATTACTTGTGTGTTGAAGTAATATGTTAAGCATGATCTGATTTATGACCACTAAAGTAGTAGAACCATAAATATGTACGGATCACACTTAACGAGTCCCTGGTCAATATACGCTTCCATAGAAGCGACCAGTATGAGGATGGTTCTCAATGACATAGTTCTACTTGTCATAGGGATGAGGGATCCCGGAATCATATCATAGATATCATGAGGTGATTGATATCGGACGACCCGCTTTGAATAGTGTTTTCATAGATTAAGCCATGAACATATTCAAATGCGATAGCTTGTCACGATATCCTTAGTCCAAGGAGTCTTTGTGATCGCTATGCAATGTACGTGCGACTTTAA
Organism: Geranium rotundifolium; assembly: GCA_963920655.1. Lineage (NCBI taxonomy): Eukaryota > Viridiplantae > Streptophyta > Magnoliopsida > Geraniales > Geraniaceae > Geranium > Geranium rotundifolium. The sequence goes on from OY987319.1 coordinate 26,053,347, forward strand.
CTTACGCCTAACGCTTTCCGTAACAGGATTGCAATAACGGGCATGATTGGGTGGCGTAACGGGTTGCATGAGTGACACGAAAGACGGCTAAGGGATTTATCCCTCATCCTACGGTATGGGAAAGATATCCGTTAAAGGCCTCTTGATCGAGACTGACTTACAGTAAGAGCATGGCCATGCCGGTGATACGGGTTATCAGTTCTCAGCCATCTCACATATCAAGTAAAAATGATTGATTAAACAATGGTGACGACTCTATGCCTAGTGATCAATCGAGATATCTAGAGATAATAGGATAGTGACTTGTACGCACAAGGTTAAGTCGAATCATCGATCTTCATGCACCTTGGGTAATCATAACGTCTTACTAGAGGCCCCTTATGATGGATCGGGCAAGAGAGATCTTTTGCGCCGATCTGCCAACGGTGGCATGAGCCTGGAGGGTCACACACATTCAAGACGGATAACTTGAGACAAGGAAACCTTAACGTTTCTTGAGGAGCTATGCATGGACAAAACTGGAGGTTTTGGGCCATGGGTTCGGTTTGAGAGAATAATTAGCGAATCGAGAAAACTGAGTTTTTTCGTCGATGTCGCGTCGGACTTTGTTTGATAAGTAACGACAAAAGGGGTCGGGCAACTTTTGGACACGACACGAAACCACATGGGCGAGCCCATTGGGCTCGGCCCATGAGGTCACGTGACCGGCCCAACAAGGGCCCATTATGGGCCTAATAAGCCGAATATGGCCGTCCACATTGGTGGGTCCAATGGTGGGTGCCACACAACACCATGCTTGGTTGGTGATTGTGGATTAAGAGGTGAGTGATTTAAGGGGTATGGGTGATGACACTTTAAGCCCATACCAATCACTTTTGACCCATTCTTATGAGTTGGATGATGAAGGTAAATATCTATTATTGATTCATTACACAAAATAATCACACAACTCTCACAAGCTCTCTCTCTCTCTCTCTATTGTGGCCGGCCACTACCTCTCTCCTCTTCATCTTGCTCTCTTGTTCTTCATTTATTTGTTATAGTAGGCAATTAAGTGAAGGATCTTCAAGATCATCCCCTTGGTGTGGACTTGCTTTAGAGAAGAAGATCCGAAAGTTCTTCTTTATCGATTTAACAAAGACTTAAAGGTAAACATCTTGTGGAATAGATTTTGCCTTGGATTTAACGGTTTATGTTCTTGGAAAAGGTTTGGAGTAGATTTTGTTAAACGCTTCCGCCATCTCGATGATCTAGAACGCTCCAAAACCCTACAATGGTCATGTAAAATCTATGGGAATAATCTGGGAGGAGTTGTGCCCTAGGCCAATATCAGTTTATGTGTAATTGTTACATCATCACTGCAATAATAAAATGGCATTATATTATCATTGTGTTGTGATAATATGTTGAATGTAATCTGATCTATGTCATCGAGTGTGTCGTCACTGATAGTAGAACTATAGGTCCGTACGTAACACATTTAATGGGTCCTTGGTCAGGTAAGATTCACAAGAAACGACTAGTATGAGGATGAATCTTTATAATCACGCTCTACTGATCATTGGAAATGAGATTGCTGGAGTCAGATCATAGATATCATTTGGGTAATGATATTGGACAACCTAACCTGAATATGTGACATAGATCCTGTCATGAGCATATTCAGTTGTTATTGCTTTTCATTGTATCCTAAGACCGAGGAGTCTTTATGATCACTATGTAGTCAACATCTGAGTTTATCGTATACCCAATGTTACTTGTAAAAGGGTAGTTATAACGTATTTGATTGGCTCAGGGACATGATGCATGAGTGATACGAAAGACGGATAAGAGATTTATTCCTTATACTCCGATATGGGAACGATATCCGTTTAAGCCACTAGATGAGTATGACTGAAAGGAAACGCATGGCCATGATGATGATACGGGGCATCATTTTTCAGTCATCTTACATATCAAGAAACAGTGATTGATGGATATCTAGTGATAAAGGGATAGTGACATGGAAGATTAGAGGTTAAGTCGAATCATCGATAATCATGAACGTTGGGTAATCATAATGTCTTACTAGATGCCACTTACGAAGAAAAGAGTAAAATAGTAATTTTACGCCAATCTGTCAACGGGACATTAGCCTACAGGGTCACGCACAAAAAACAAGTTCAAATCAATGGGAAAAATGACAGAGGAAATGGAAGAAATTAGGGAAATAAGCCTAGGGTTTTTGGTCTTGGTGATAGCATTTTTGTGCCCTAGTCCAATTGCTAGTAGTCTATAAATGTCTATGTATATTTATCATCGTTTGTAATAAATAAAACGGCTTTGTATTACTTATGTGTTGAAGTAATATGTTAAGCATGATCTGATTTATGACCACTAAAGTAGTAGAACCATAAATCTGTACGGATCACACTTAACGAGTCCCTGGTCAATATACGCTTCAATTGAAGCGACCGGTGTGAGGATGGTTCTCAATGATGTAGTTCTGCTTATCATAGGGATGTGGGATCCCAGAATCATATCATAGATATCATGAGTGATTGATATCGGACGACCCGCTTTGAATAGTGTTTCATAGATTAAGCCATGAACATATTCAAATACGATAGCTTGTCACGATATCCTTAGACCAAGGAGTCTTTGTGATCGCTATGTGGTCGATGTACGGCTTTAACTTGCGCCTAACGCTTTCCGTAACAGGATTGCAATAACGGGCATGATTGGGTGGCGGAACGGATTGCATGAGTGACACGAAAGACGGCTAAGGGATTTATCCCTCGTACTACGGTATGGGAAAGATATCCGTTAAGGCCGCTTGATCGCGAGTGACTGAGAGAAAGAGCATGGCCATGCCAGTGATACGGGTTATCAGTTCTCAGCCATCTCACATATCAAGTAACAATGATTGATTAAACAAGGATGACGACTCTATGCCTTGTGATCAATCGGGATGTCTAGAGATAATAGGATAGTGATTTGTACGCACAAGGTTAAATCGAATCATCGATCATCATGCACCTTGGGTAATCATAATGTCTTACTAGAGACCACTTATGATGGATCGGGCAAGAGAGATCTCTTGCGCCGATCTGCCAACGGTGGCATGAGCCTGGAGGGTCACACACATACAACATGGATAACTTGAGACAAGGAAACCTTAACGTTTCTTGAGAAGCAATACATGGACAAAACTAAAGGTTTTGGGCCATGGGTTCGGTTTGAGAGAATAATTAGCGAATCGAGAAAACTGATATTTTCGTCGATGTCGCGTCGGACTTTGTTTGATAAGTAACGACAAAAAGGGTCGGATAACTTTTGGACACGGCACGCGACCACATGGGCGAGCCCATTGGGCTTGGTCCATGAGATCACCTACCCGGCCCAACAAGGGCCCAAATGAGGCCCAATAAGCCCATATGGTCGGCCACCTTGGTGGGTCCAAGGGTGGGGGCCACACACCATACTTAGTTGGTGTTGTTGATTAAGAGGAGAGTGATTTAAGGGGTTTAGGTGATGACTTGCCTTTAACCCATGCTTTCATCAGTTGTTACTTTAATGACCCATGCTTATGAGTTGATGAAGTAGACAAATATCATTGAAATTTATTTCACACTCTCACTCACACTCTCTCTCTCCTTGGACGGCAAAGTCCATCTCTCCTCTCTTCTTGCTCTCTTGTTCTTCACATATTAGTTCTAGTAGGCTTTTTGTGAAGAATCTTAAGGATCATCCTCTTAGTGTGGACTTGCTCTAGAGAAGAAGATCACATAGTTCTTCTTTCTTGATTCAACAAAGACTAAAAGGTAAATTTCTCGTGGAATAGATTTTGCCTTGAGATTTAATGGTTTATGTTCTTGGACAAGGTTTGGAGTTGTTTTTGTTTATACTTCCGCTATCTCGATGATCTTGAACGCTCCAAAACCCTACACTTGGGCCAAGAGGTTGGGCCTTGGAGCCCCAGACTTGGCCCACGGGCGGACTAGGATTGGCCCGTGGGGCTGCCCACGGCAGCCAATGGGCCACTTGGGCCGCACCAGACCTGACGTCGATGTCCTTAAACCACCCAGAATCACCGCGACCACTGCGACTTCTTCCTTCGACCGGAACCCTTTGCAGACGGAGCCGCCCAGTGTCGTCAAGTTTGCCACCTCGATACTTCGATAAACTGACGAAAACCCTAGTCACTCTCAAGTGCAGGGTACGGACCGCCTTTTCTTGATAATTAATTAATTGTATTCAAGTGAAAATATAACTTTTTTAGTTTAAGTGTTTTCCCCAATATTTTATTAGTTAAAAATTGAACTGATATGACTAAATATTGAAACGAAAGTCCGGAATTGAAAATTGTAGCTGACTGTTAAGTTTTATCGGGAACCATCGAAGTGTCGTCTCCGAGAGGATCAGCTCCTTCCTCCCTACCTCCCTCAAGTCTTGAGCCTGTATAGCCGCAGCAACACCAATTCCCATTCCTTTCACCACCAAACCCGACGATGAAGATAATGGTGGCGATCAAGCGAGTCGTTGACTATGCCGTCAAGATCAGAGTGAAATCCGACAAGGTAAAGCCCCCGATTCAGTGATATTATCTTCACCAATTTCACTCACTCGCTCATACGAAATGAAATGAATCCCAGACGGGAGTGGAGACCCAGAACGTGAAGATGTCGATGAACCCATTCTGCGAAATAGCGCTGGAAGAGGCGCTGAGGATGAAAGAGGCAGGTTTGGCCTCCGAGGTGGTCGCGGTCAGTATGGGTCCGCCGCAGTGCATTGACACGCTCAGGACTGGTCTCGCCATGGGCGCCGATAGGGCCATTCACGTCCACAGCGCTACTGCTCTTCATCCCCTTTCTGTGGCTAAGCTCTTCAAGGCTCTTGTCCACCTCGAGAACCCTAATCTTCTCATTCTAGGGAAACAGGTTGCTCTATTTCTTCATTTCTAGCTTGCAAATTTACTGGCTATCTTGACAATTTTCTTCTTGTTTGTCTTAAATTGTAAAATTTGGGTTGTGTTTCTATTAGCTGAAAATGTGTATTTGGCTGTAGGCAATAGATGATGACTGTAATCAAACAGGTCAAATGGTGGCCGGTCTGCTCAACTGGCCTCAGGCGACTTTTGCTTCAAAGGTGATTCTCTCTGTCGAGTAAACAAAACCTGTATGCAAAATTTCTTCTTTTTTTCTTATTGATGTTCAAGTGAAATTATGGTTAGGGATGGCTGTTGGGCTCACTACAATCTGGTTGTCCACTTGAATACATGCTGTGTTTACTGAGTTTCATCTTAGGATCTTTAGTGAAAGTCAATGGTAACTTGTTGAGGCATCTGGCCAAGATTTTTCATTTTCTTTCATCCAACAAAATGAAATAGGTTTTTCAGTCACTTGTTTGTTTTTAACTTATTGATTGGATATATAAAAAAGCGCTGTGACATCCTTTTACGATTTGTTAAAATGCAAAGACTCGCGACTTTAATTTATAGGATTTCCGAGAATGGTTATCTATGCGCTAGCATGTAGGAACCCGTTATTCATATTAACATTTTATTGAGGGGACATAGGAGAAGCGTGCTTTTGCAATGTTGCATTACATAGATGCTTGTTCCATATTCATGGATTGCATGTTAAACTGACAGTAGAAGTTGGTTCCATATCTCTCTGATAGAAGCAGGGTAATGGAATAAGAATAAGAAACAAAAAATGCGCTGCTTCCTGCTTGTATTGGCTGAGGTGCGTGCCATTGGACTTGGAAGTCATGAATATGATGAGTGAATATTAAATGGTTTTACTGACAAGCAGGAGTTGGCTCATATTATGGTGATGCGAGTAGTTAGAATATATTAGTATCTATTTATCTATTCTAACTAATATATTGACATGTCCATAAGAACTATAATAAGGTCTGTCAGTCCTTTGGAAAATTGTGTCAATGCCTCAAGTAATTATGAAATTCCTCTCGGTATATGCAATTGGGTATTGGTGTTATCAAGATGGGGTAATACAAAGGACCTTAAAGAACTTCGATACATAGATGAGCTGTTGTGAATATTTATCACATTCATCCGCCTTATTTTTATATACTTGTATTATTAATAAACGTCATAGGTTCTATGGGTTTCATTTTATATGTCAGTTATGTCATTATGGAGCTACAAATACAATCAATAAATATTAGCGGCTCCTTTTCTATACCTATGCAACATAAGTATCATGTTTAGCTATGATGATATACCTAGCATGCCCAAACAAGGAATCGACCAATCATTAGTAGGATATGTAAGGACTGATTTACCATAACTTGTTTAAAAATTGTTAATAAAGTACATATCCTATGTTGTAATCATGTTGTAGCACAACCTCAAATCTCAAAATACGTGTCCATTTGAATTTTGCCAAAATTAAGAATTAGTGGGATTATTGCTTGACATCCCACCACATGCTTAACCAATTAAGTGGTTATAACTAAATAAAACAAAGGATATCGTTGGTAATTTACTCATAACTCTTTCCTCTAGAGGTATGTTGGCACTTGTTTTGTGATCGATCTCCAATATATAGAAGTAGGATCCTTATTTTGGGATGGTGTGGGTAAAAGTTACTTAATGCGTGATGTGTATTGGACATGGACTATATGATATTTAATCTAACATTATCAATCCAGCCTTTCTAGGAGCAACTATATTCTGTTATCTTTTTTTTCCTTGTCTATAATAATCCTTTTCTGTATAATTTGTTATTTGCTTAGCATTACTTATGGACATGTCAATCATCTGACCTATACCAGCTCCTACATGGCTATCATTCTGTAGTCAGTTGTTTTATTCTTACATTGATGGAAACTTAATAGTTATGAACATTTTAGCATATTGAACTCAGTACGGTTTGTACCAACAGTGACTTTATTTACCTGTAACTCAGACATTACAGTTGGCCAGGATAAAAGAAAAATATATATTGACGTGTTTTCATCAATTCAAATATGTTAGTATAAGTTTTGAGAGAGGTTGCATGTTGACTAAATGCTGATAGAATTTTCCTATACAATTTTATTTTGCTGTAGTTTGTCTTGATTTTCTTTATAACTCTAACTAAATACTTCTTAATAGGTTGTGCTGGATAAAGAGAAACAAGTAGCAACTGTGGAAAGAGAAGTGGATGGAGGTCTTGAAACATTATGCCTAGACTTGCCAGCAGTAATCACGTAAGTACCAGTTCCACATCCTCCCTTTCCTTGAATTCACATACTCAGCAAAATGTGTGAAAAATGAAAACGCTCTCTTTTATAGTGTTGATATTCCTCATTGAAAATAATTCTCATTGTTATGTTAGTATATGGGTGAATCAAAATGAATTCATAATATGTTAGGATCCCAAACATAATTAGATAAGATTGGGTTTTTAATTTCATAATTTTTAGGATATTTTAGCTTTCAAATTCTTAGATTTGAATTTTAAAGATTAGTTGTTGCCAGGTTGTCATCAGGATATAATCCTGATTACTTGGGTTGTTGGTTTTGAAATACTTCAGGGTATAAAATGAATTCATGATTACAACGGGAACACCCACGAAGTTACAACAGGAACACCCGCAAATTCAGTAACTGCTTAATCACGGGATAACTCATCAATTCAACCCGGAAACAAGAGAGTGCTAAAATTTACATGTCACAAAGAAATATAGGAACTATTGCAATATCTCTGTAAAGTCATATGCTCATCTGAAACTGTAAAGACATCAGACTAATAAATGGAGTACACACGGACTGTCCTAATTACTCCTTTAGAGGAACTTGCAGGTAGTAGCTTTTTTCATCTTCATTGATTACTGATGGCTTTATTTGTTCCTCATGTAAATGAAGTACCGATTTGAGACTTAACCAGCCCCGTTATGCGACGCTTCCCAACATAATGAAAGCAAAGTCAAAGGCAATAAAGAAATACACTCCGCAGGAGTTGAATGTGGAAATCAAATCTGATTTGGAGGTCGTTGAAGTCACAGAACCGCCCAAAAGAAAAGGTGGGGTCATTGTTTCTTCTGTGGATGAGCTGATTGATAAACTCAAGAATGAAGCTCGTGTCATTTGATCATTTTCACAACTTTTCTATAAATGCTCTGTGCTAATCATGTTCTGCACCAGCTATCCAAATACAGTTGTTAATAAGAAAGGAACATTTATACAGAAATGTATGTACACAACCGATATTGATATATGTGGTTATCTGGTGTTCATTCATTGGAAAATTTAATTTGGTCATTTTTGAAAGATTAACCTCAGTTATACAGTTTGTACTGTTAGATATTGATCAAGTCACGGAATGCGACATTCAAATTTTGGAAGGAAGGTGAACAGAGAAATGTGATAGAAAAGAAAACTACGAAATAATTGGTACATATAATAAGGATTTGGAGTTTAATTTGAAAGGTCCATTCCTAAGGGTACCTCTACCTCAAAACGCTATCTTAATAGAATTATTACTTAATTTTAGTGAAAATATTATATTTCATTCCAATTAGTTTGAGTGTTCAAATATACCCAACAATCCAACCCAACCCACTCGTAAGACCCGTCAGTGTCGTCACTAGTGGGTGGTGATTGAAATTGTAAACTCAATCACCAAGACTAAAATAAACTGACTGTGGGTATAATAGGTGACACCTGAGACCTGAACCTGCCCGTAAATATTATAAAAGTCTAGCAAATTCCTAGCCCATCTCAGAGCAAGCCCTCCGGTGTTGAAAGCACGCACATATGAAAGGTTACATAGATAGAGTCCGAGTCGGACCGTTGGGGATTCAAGATGAGTGAATTCGTTGAAACCCAAACATACAATATGTGGTGAGCTGCTTGTAGGAACTATAATTTATGGTATGGCAATGGTAGGTTAGAAATCACTTCCTCATGTAAAGTTACTGTGCCATTGTATGATATTCACCGACTTGAAAGCGATTTTTTCGATTGAATCAAGGTGGTGATCTTGTTCCGGTCGCTTCCGAGATTAACGCGATAGTCCATCTGATGCATGCTCACTCGCACATCAAAATCTGGAACTTGCACGGGTCAATACCCATGAACAAACTGTGGAGAAATATTTGTTGAGAAGTTGTTCATGTGAAAATACTTTGTATAATTCATATGTATTTACTTAAACCTCTTAAGTCTTTTTACCGAATCAAAATGAGAATGATGGTGCTAAGAGAGCTTAAATGTGAAAATAAAAGGGCAATGAATGGTGGAATAACACCGTGAATTTATGATCAATTAATAACCTGAAGTAGGAAGACAAAAAAGCAACTATTGTATAGTTATGTAAAAACCGACTATACTTAAGTACAGTTAATTGTCATTTTTCCTATTAATAAATAAGATTCGTATGTCATGTTATTAATATACCGAATTCTTGCATCAAATATTGTATATTTACGCGTGTACCCAGTGCAATGCAATTGAGTTAGATTTGTTTTTTTAAATCTAAAAATCCTTATACAGGGAAGGTATTAGATACGAACCTCTCATCTGGTGTCAAAATGTCCAAACCATCTCCCAACCGTCTGATTTGCGCGGAGCGAAGGAGATGATGACACGTGTAACCACACGGATTGGGAGGGAGATAATTGGCGCTGACGGAGCCGTTAGGGTGTTGGTGTGTAACATACTTATTCTGCGTGTGTAAACATTGTGTGTGTGTAACTGGCCAGTTGTTACTGTGTAACACCTTCAAATAGTGCGTACATGTGTTCGGTTTTATGAACGTGTAACTGGTACCGTGGTAGTGTATAACACCTACAATATAATTGTATAACCATTAACGTATAACGTAAAACCATAATTGATATGTGTAACTGATGAATTATATAACAATGGTTACACACGCGAAACAAGTATGTTACACACCAACACTCTAACGACTCCGTCGGCGACCGTAATCTCCCTCCCAATCCGCATGGTTACACGTGTCATCATCCCCTTCGCTCCGCGCAAATCAGATGGATGGGAGATGGTTTGGACGCTCAAACATGATTTATAGTGGAGAGCGTCCCTCCTCTTATATATATATATATATATATATATATATATATATATATATATATATATATATATATATATATAAGACCTTTTTGTGCACCAAAATATACACTTTTCACACTTTCATGTAGAGTTGTTCACGGTTGGAGAACCGACTCGACCCGACGGAAACCGAACAAACTAAGTCCGTTCTCCAAACCAATCACCCCAAGCCCGAACCGAAAATTAGACTCAGTTAGTCTCAAAGCCAACCGAAGTTGTCGGTCAGTTCTCGGTGTGACTCGAGAAAACCGACTTGAATTGGGTCCAACGAAATCAGGCCCATATGCATGTTTTTAGCCCAACTTCCTGAGCCTAAATGCATGATATTGGGACAAATTTCAGAACCAAAATATAATTTATCCAAAAAAATATTGATATTCATTAATAATCAAAACTGATATTATGATTATTAATAAAAAAATTAACGTAAACCTCGTTTAAAGGTGAGTTCTCGTTTGGATTAAATCAGTGATTCTTGCTTTATTTATAAAGCAGAGAAAGATTAAATTTTTTATTGTTTTCCAATGTGGGAATCATTAGTTGCTGCAATTTTTGGAGAGTGAAAATCTAATTCCATAATATATACAAATAAATTAGTAATGATCTCAATTTGGTGTATGGTTAAGTGGTTAGGCTCTACATGGAGAACCTCCTTGTCATTGGTTTAAATCCAAGTGCAACCATTAATGTGTATCATTTTTCCCATATTAGTGTGATTCTCAGTTATTAATTGAGCCATCAGTTTGGTTTCGATCGTTCCCCAGCAGACTAGACTGAACTGGTGATTGGTTGGTTGTTGTGAGAACCGAACTGCCCAGAACAGACTGGTTCGGTTAACCACCCGAACAATATTGGTTCTGATCAGTTCGGTTCGGGTTCAAATGAACACCCCTACTTTCATGCCCTACTTTTTTTTTTCAGTATCCTGAATTATACTTTGGGACAATCTCCTCATGAAATTCCAAAATACCTAAACTACCCCAGAAATTGAACCAAAATTAAATCTTGTCTAATTGAGAGAACCGATGAGTGAATAAAATGCTAGTCAAATCTCCTCATTTTTATTCTCATTTTGTCCTGAATTATTAGTTTTAAGTGAATAAAATGCTATTTTATCTCACAAATGGTCCGAGGAATATTTTAGATAAAAACAGGTCGAAAAAGGGGCTAATAGGAGCTAAAAATGCAAAGTCGGGAAAAAGGAGCAAGGTTGCTGAGTCAACCTGCCGGATCCAACACGGGAGGCCTTGCCTAACCCAGCAACCTGTGGAATTGAAGTGGAGCATGGAGAGAAGCCTGGGAGCTCACCTGGGGACCCTCAGCAGCAACCTGTCGGGTGGCACCCGACCCCTCCTCCCTTAACACGGCAACCCGAAGGCAGCGTAAGAAAAAAAAGAGAACCTGCCCGGTCCCACCCGGCTGGCTCACCCGGCAAGCTGGTCAAAATAGCTCCTAAAATCATGAAATTTTTTATTTTTGAATAGATTCTCCCTCTCCAATATATACCCAACCCTCTAAACACAAAATTATGACCCATTTATCAGATTTAGAGTTATATTAGAGTGATTTAGAGGTAGAGAGGTGTGGGTGATCAAGTGGCGACAATTTGGAGACGACTTGGAGGCGGTTTCGAGGTGCATTCGAGGAACGATTGTGTGGTTGGTAGTAGTGTTATCTAGGGTTTTATTTTCAGATTGTAATTGGGATTTTGATGCTTGTATTGGGAATAGAATAAGTATTTTTGTGAGATTTTTGTTTAATTGCTTACTTGAAATGATGATTGCCATGTTTATATTGATTTATGTTCTTGATGCCATGAGTAGCTTAATATCTAGGTCGTGGAAAGGGATGAACGGGGATATAAATTTGATTGATTAAATGGATATAAGGTTAAATTATTGGGTTTGTGAAATGGATTAAGACCTTAAATGTGAACTTATTTCTATCTCTACCAGGTATGCCTGAGTTTAGATCAAATTTAGGAAGAGATGCGATAACAATCGACCTATGTAGACTGTAGCATTTAGGGGCCAGACTTACACGATGTATCTTGGGGTTATTATTTGATTTGTGACGACTTCATAATTATAACCTGTGACAGGGGTACAGATGCCGCGGGCACAGTTTACATCAATAGGGTACCAACCTGAAGGATAGAGATTCCTACACAACCTTTAAGACGAACCTAATTAGGTATTTTAATTAATGGCCTAACTAGTTTATTTTAATTGGATGAAACTCTTGCAAACGAAAGATATGTTTGGGTGGGTTTGGAATTCTCGACATTTAATTTTGTTTCTTAATATGCTTTCATGTCATTAATAATCGAATCCGCTAAAATTGACTAAATGATATATCCTCCGAAATCCCGACTCCGCGATCGACTTTATATTGTTTGGTTCTTGTGTATTGCATATTTCTTGAGTGTGCATTTGTGATTGGTGACGCTTTCATTTGTGCATGCTTGTGTTTGGTCACCACCTTTCCAAAACCGACCAGACCCGCATAGTGGTCCCTAAGCTCCTAGTGTTCACGCCTTTTAGACAAACACTCTCCCTGTGGGATCGATAACTCTGGGACGAAATACTCCTCATATTACTTGGAACGACTAGTGCACTTGTAAGGCGTGTCAAGATTTGGTGCCGTTGCCGGGGAGAGCGTCTTATTTAATTCAAATCATCAACGTCTTTAAGTTATTGGCGTCGTTGCTGGGGAGAGTTATTTTTTCTAAATGGCCCGAGGAGTACGAATCATTCCGATGCTTTGGTCAAATTTATTGTTTTCTTTAAAAAAGAAAAAAATTATTGCTATTTTATTTTCATTATTGAAAAAAAAATCAAAAATATTTTTCTTGTGTGCTCGATTGATATACTCGGTGTGTGCGGTTTATGCTTTTAAGATGTCCCGTGTCTAGTGGTGTAGTTGATATAGACAGAGATCTCGAGAGGACTTTGCGAAGAGAACGCCGAAGAATGAGGTTATTTGCTAAAATGGATCCCCCTGAACCAACTATGGTGGATAATGCGAACTGTTGGGATTATGCCCTAGTCCAATGTAATTCCTTAATCTATATTGTAATGTATATCATTTTTCGATCTAATTAAAAATCATTATATTACTAATGTGTTGTAGTAGTATATCGAATGTGATTTGTTCTATATCATTATGCGTATAACCACTTATAGTAGAACTGTAGATCAGAAAGAATTGCATTCAATGAGTCCCTGATCAGCTAAACTTCTTCAAAAGCGATCAGTATGAGACCAACTCCTTGTGATCAGATCATGCTCTACTGATCATGGCAAGGTATGTGTCGGAGTTATATCATAGATATCACCAGGTCGATGATATCGGACAATCCGATTGTGAGTATACAACATAGATACTGTCATGAGATATTCACAGATCTTAGCTTGTCATTTTATCCTAAGACCGAAGAGTCTTTGTGTGCACTGTGTAACGAATACCTGAGTTTGACCTAGTCTAACGTTACTTGTAAAAGGGTAGCCATAACGGATTTGATTGGCTTGGTTATTAATTGCATTAGTGAACTCGGAAGACGTCAAAGGGATTTATCACTCATACTCCGGTAAGATATCCGTTTAGGCCACTTGATGAGTATGACTGAAAGAATAGCACGGTCGTGCAGGTGATACGTTAGTATTAGTTTTCAGTCATCTCAGATATAAAGAAACAATGATTGATAAATTAGGGTGACGGTTCTATGGCTATTGATCAATCTGAATATCAGTTTGATAAAAGGACAGTGAGATGTACGATAACAGGTTAAGTCGAATAATCGATAATCACGGACGTTTGGTAATCATAATGTCTTGCTAGAGGCCACTTATGATGGAACAGGTAAAATAGTAATTTTACTAGTCTGCCGAAGGGTCGTGAGCCTAGAGAGTCATACACTTTAAGTACGATATGTGACAAACAAGTATGGATGGTAATTGGGAGAATCCGCTTTTCAATTTAGTCAAATTGAAAATGATTCGGTTGATTTCTGGCCTAGGTTTATTAACCAGACGGTTGAAGAAATCAAGTTAGAGAGATTTAACCGGTTTAGCTAAACCATACAAATAGAACTCAATTAAATTGATTTTAATTTGGATTTGGCTAAGTGGGCTTAAAGCCCATTCTTGGTTTTATTTGAGAATGGGGGCTTAAAAGCAATTATGGGAATAAAGGTGTTTATTGTGTAATTATAAAAAGATATTCAAAAATCAGATTTTATTTATATATTCTTTCCCTAAAACCTAATTAATTTTTTCGGCAATCACACTCAATTCCCTCTCTGGTTTTCGGCCGAACCCTCCCTCTCACTCTCCTCCATTGTTTTGTCCAATTCTTCACAAAACACTAGCAAGGGTGTGTGAAGAAACCTATTTCAGGTATTGTGATTGTGTGGACTTGCTAGAGAAACACATATCCTTGTGTTTTAGATCGATTCAAAAGGTAAATTTTCAGATCTTGAAAATTATATGCATGCTGAATTTTAACAATAAAATCCGTGTTTTAAGTCGATTCCCATGGTTATTTCAAGTCCACTGCATGAAATTAATCTATAGAACCCATGGGAATCCTGCAGTGGTATTAGAGCATGTGTTAATTTTGTGTTTAATTCATGATGTATGATCTGATTTTTGGATTTAAATGTTCATATGTTCATCGGTTTGAATATGCATGAAATTGAAAAAAAATTATATTTTAATTGATTTGAAAAAAATTGAAAAAAAACTTATTTTGGGGCTGTTTTGGGTTAGCCATGGCTAACCAGGGTCGAGACCCTTGGTTGACCATAGAATACCATCCATGCTTATTTGTCATGTATTGTGCTTAATGTGTGTGACCCTCTAGGCTCACGAACAGTTGACAGACTGGTAAAATTACTATTTTACCCTTTCCATCATAAGTGGTCTCTAGCAAGACATTATGATTACCCAACGTTCGTGATTATCAATTATTCGACTTAACATGTTATCGTACATGTCACTGTCCTTTTATCAAACCGATATCCATATTGATCAATAGGCATAGAATCGTCATCCTAATTTATCAATCATTGTTTCTTGATATCTGAGATGACTGAAAACTGATTCTAAGGTATCACCTGCACGGTCGTGTTATTCCTTCAGTCATACTCATCAAGTGGCATAAACGAATATCTTTCTCATACCGGAGTTTGAGTGATAAATCCCTCAGAAGCCTTTCGAGTTTACAAATGCAATTAATATCCAAGCCAATCGAAGCCGTTATAGCTACCCTTTTACAGATAACGTTAGACTAGGTCAAACTTAGGTATTCGTTACACAATGTACACAAAGACTCTTTGGTCTTGGGATATAATGACAAGCTACGATATGTGAGTATCTCATGACTGAATCTATGTAGCATACTCACAATCGGGTTGTCCGATATCATCGACCTGATGGTATCTATGATATAACTCTGGCACGCACTTTGCCATGATCAGTAGAGCATGATCACAAAGAGTTAGTCTCATACTGATCGCTTCAGAAGAAGCTTAGCTGATCAGGGACTTATCGAATGCAATTCTATCTGATCTATAGTTCTACTATAATCGGGTTGTCCGATATAGTTCTACTGTGTGATCTATAGTTCTACTATGTGATCATGACTGAATCTATGTAGCATACTCACAATCGGGTTGTCCGATATCATCGACTTGATGGTATCTATGATATAACTCTGGCACGCACTTTGCCATGATCAGTAGAGCATGATCACAAAGAGTTAGTCTCATACTGATCGCTTCAGAAGAAGCTTAGCTGATCAGGGACTTATCGAATGCAATTCTATCTGATCTATAGTTCTACTATAAGTGATTATACACGTAATGATATAGATCAAATCACATTAGATATACTACTACAACACATTAGTAATATAATGCATTTTATTATGTCAAAGAATGATGTTCGTTACAATAGATTGAGGAATTACATTGGACTAGGGCATAATCCTAATAGATTGATTAAATAAGGATGACGGCTCTATGCCTTATGATCAATCTGGATATCTAGTGATAAAAGGATAACAACATGGAAGATATGTGGTTAAATTAAATCATCTATAATCACGAAACGTTGGATAATCATAATGTCTTACTATAGGGCACTTATGATAGAAATGGCAAAATGGTAATTTTGCGCCGGTCTGCCAACGTGTCGTGAGTTTAGAGGGTCACACACTTAAAGCGATGAGTATGTCTAAAGGGACTTCGAAAGTCCAAAATATGAGAGATATGAGAATTGAGAAAAAATCACTTTCCTGTTTTAGTTATGCCGGAACGGTCTAGATTAAACTGGAACGAATTAGACAATTTACAGTGTAGGTTGTAAACCGGACAATTAAGGAAATTGGTCTACGTGAATTATGGGCTGATCTAATTAAGTCATTTAATTATAATCCTAAGTCTTATTGGGTTTTACAAAATTTAATTAAATGAGCTTAAGTGATTGGGCTTGAGGCCCTTTTATGGTTTATTAGTTTTAATTATAATTAAAATTAATTTAAATAAAAGCGAAAGGGATGAATTAAGGAATATAATTTATATACCTAAAATTCGATCCATCTCCCTCTCCTAACCCTTATTCGGCCGGCCCCTCTCTCCTCTTTCTTCCTCTCGTTCTTTACCTCTATCAAGCAAGACTAGTAAACTTGTCTTGAATGTCTTGATCCCGAGATCATCATATCGCTTGTGTGGACACGATAGAGAAACAATGTCTTTCGATTTTGTTTAATCGGATTCAAAAAGGTATAATTATTTTATTGCAATTATAATATTGTGCTAAAATCAATTTAGCATGAAGATCGTGAAGTTTTGGGATTCTATGGTTATTTCAATTCTGCCCTTGGATGAAACTATTGTATTTGGACCCCACAGAAAACCCTTCACTTGAGTGTTGAGTAATCGTAACCTTACCTAATACCCCTTTATGAGCAAGTGAAAGGTGAAATGATCCTACAGTCACTAGTTCAGCCTAAACCAACAAGGTTCAAATCATTTACATTTAAAAGCTGAGAAGGATTCTCTAACTTTTGGTTGGGAACCCTATGGTCATAAACTGTCTCGTAGATGTCAAGGTGATTGAGCCGATCTCTAAATGATCTGATCGACCTAAGTCTTTTGCTATTGCCTTAAATTTAGATTTGATCTAGTTTAAGCCTACACGGGAGAACTACTAATTTAATCACATTTAGAGCCTTTAACCCTCGACCCTAACCCTCTAACAATGGATTTAGCATGTTATCAATTGATCCCACAATCCCGTTCATCCTACTCTGATCTAGTAATTTAGCTACTTATATTGCAATGAGAACAACAATAAAATTTTATCATGTGAACCATCATACAACCTATGCCTCTAAAATTGCAAGATGAGATCATGTGAATAAGCGAAAATGGATAATACTCAATATATGTAAATCACAAGTCAGATCCAGTTATCAACCCAATAACATCCAAGCTATTAAACTCCTAAATCTCTAACTAATAGAACCTTGTATCTCCTTAATCTCCTTGTGCTTCAAAAATGGTTGCTGAGGGAGGCGAGCTAATTCGGGAAAGAATCGTGACAGATCTGCTAGCGCGACATTAGTAGCCGAGTGGGGACTCGGCTACTGGACTTGGCTAGTTGACAATTTCTTCACTAGTCGAGCTTGGTTGTCGACTCCTTTCTCGTATGGGAACTCTTTGGTAGCCGAGCGTGGGACTCGACTAGTGGACTTGATCACTAGCTAGTTGCTCTCTGTCCATCTAATGAATATATTTAACTAAATCAGCCGAGTCCATGTTGAAGTAGCCGAGTCAGGGGACTCGGCTATTGACCTCCTTGACTTTTCTCTCCTTTTGCCTTCATTTCTTCGCATTGGCCGAGTCCCCGAGATGGTAGCCGAGTGTAGGACTCGGCTAGGGGACTTGTCTACTGGCCTCTCCGAGGCAGTTTTGCCTTTAGCTCCATTTTGGTTCAAAAAGCCGTCTTTTTACCTGAAATACGCTCAACATACCCGTGATGCAAAAAATATAAGATTCACTCCAAAACACACAAATTCGGGGCAAAAATTGGCCTTGAGAGCGGGATGAATTGCTGGGGGAGAATGTTGAAATCCTCCCTTATCATACATAGTTGTAGATATTTCAATTCTCTTCAATTTAGGAACATATATTTCTCGATTTGGAGGTTGGATGCAATGAACGTGGCTCGCACAAGAATTTCCAATCGCTGTGAGAGTGGCAGGTGTAAACTGGCAGACGTCACCTTCGACTCTCGGACTTGGCAAAACGTTTGGAGCGCGCGCAAAATTTGAATTCATAGAGTGGTGGAGGTGTGCTCCGTCTCTTGACTCCCACCTCTCCTGTCCTACATTAGCGAGTCTAGAGTGGCGACTGGCAGATGTCACGTCCACCACAACATTCAGAGAGATGACTGGCAGAGCAATGCTTCTAGCAGGCCAGAGTGGTAGAGGTCTTCCTCCGCCTCTTGACTTCAAAACTCACTCCAGGTTTTTCCCACTCTCGCCTTTTTTTCGTTTTCTCTGCAAAATGCTCTTTTTCTTGCAATTTCACATATTCACCATGTAAAACTCAAATGGTACCACTCAACCTCAAAAAGTACTTAAAACCGAGATGAAATCATACTTAAATACACAAATTTACCTTAAGTGGATCCGAAGAATTCACTTTTATCATAGTCAACTTATCTCCACCCCGTACATCATACTTTAAAAAAAAATAGTTATATTTTAATAATTGAACAAAAAACCCTAAGAAAGAATCTATCTGGTTTAACAGCACTCAAAAAATTTATTTGTAATTAATTTTGGGTGGAATTCTTTACTCCCGATAAGGTAATTGAACAGGTCGTGTACATGAGCAATTGATCGAGTATTCAAACAACTAAAGTACATGGGACGGGCAAGCAAGTGAGTGAGGATACGAATATAGTAAAATCTGCTCTAAAACCAAATACCCCATAAATTATTCCACCTCTCAAGGAGGGGAAGGGTTAGAGTTTGAATAGCTAAAGAATTTCCCTCACTAAAAGTAGAAAAGATGTCAATCGTGATTGATCCCTTCTACGTGGCCCATAATAATTGGGCCTCGTGCTCTTTTTGTACACCGATCCCTCCCATATTTTAAATTCATTTCCAAGTCCCCATAAAGAAAGTAGAAAAAAAGGGTCTCTCTCTGCTTCTGTTGGAATCAAATCGAATTCACATCGCATGGATTCGCTGGAGGATAGCTGTTGCTGGGATTTTCTCGATTGCAGCTTCTTCGACGATAAGATTTCCGCCGATTTCTCATTGCTTTCCGATC
Organism: Geranium rotundifolium; assembly: GCA_963920655.1. NCBI lineage: Eukaryota > Viridiplantae > Streptophyta > Magnoliopsida > Geraniales > Geraniaceae > Geranium > Geranium rotundifolium. Next base: position 26,072,756 of record OY987319.1, read on the forward strand.
ACAGGTTCCTTCATCCACCTCCTCTAGGGTTCATAGCTTATCGAATCTCTTGCGTCATAATCTGGCCATGTTTATTGCAGCGGTGCGCTCCAACATGAATTCTCGTCCACTGCTGGTGCTGACCCACAAGACCAAGATTGTGCGAGGAAGAGGTACTTTGATGTGTACATTCACAGATTTATTTGTTTTCCTTGTCATGTGCAAAGCTCTTCATAAATAGGTGAATGTGTGGCTCGTGTTTGGCTTACTTGGAGAAAATTTAAGTGTTTTGGTCAAAATATACTTACTACTGTTTTGATTTGGCTGCCTGTCAATTTGTTAGATAGCTTGTTTGTGACTATTACTTGGTCTCTTTGTGTGTACTGACAATTTACCTTAACCTATCCTTGTGTCAAATCAATTGTAGCTGATTACTTAACATGGGTGCAGTTTATAATTCATTGAATTTTGGCTGTTCTAGTAATAAGTATTTTCCTGCCATGAATCTCTATGCATCATCAATTCTTGAACCTTGTACATTTTAGCTTGTATCTACTTAAGTTCATGGTGAACCTTAGAAATTAGTTGTAGTGCTAGTGTTCCATTCTCTTTTTTTTTAATATAGTAATTTGATCTAGCGGTGTCTCTTAATGTTTACTAGCTTAAATTTTCATTTAATTAAGTTTCAATTCCTGTTAGCTTAGATGTCAGCACTATCTATGTTACTCTTTTGTGATTTTGTAAATATAGTGTACTTGATTGCCCCTATAAAATTTCAAGAAATTTAACTTGATTTTTACATGGATTCTAGATTGACTATTTATTTTATTCTTATGCTAAAGATTTGTTACATAGCCGGAAACAGTTTTATGTGAAATATTTGAGGTTTCCTTGTGCATTATCCATCTTATCCCTTAAAACTTGTGTGGATACAGACAACTTTTGGCTATGACCATTACAATTCCTCACAGAGATTTGTTTCGGCCCCAAAGTCATTGCAGACTTTATTTTTTTCATGATGATGTTCCTGTTATTTATAGGGTGCGAAGTGATTCTTGTGGCAAGGCAGAGTCCAAAGCTTGCCGCGAGAAATTGCGAAGGGAGAAATTGAATGACAGGTATGTATCACCATTCACATCAAGTCTTCATCACTGGAAGAGATTAATAATATCAAACACGATAAGTTAGCAATCAGTGTTGGCAAAGTACTTGTACTTCTCATTATTCTATTTTCCTTGGAGTTGGTCCAGCATAAAATAAAGGGGAAATAACAAAAATAATCCTATAGTCTATCTGACCACCTCAGTTCATACCATAAATTATTACTTCCAAGTTCCAACATATTGACCCATTAAAACTGGAACCCACTGGTGGACTGGTTGGTTAATTCTCTGCCAAAGTCACTAAAATACCAGTTTTGAGCAGTCATTTTCTTAAAATTCAGTGATGTACTTCCAACTTGGCTAGTCAGACTTGTTCAACCGATGACCTAGCTCAATTTTTACACATTGATATTTGATATGAATTAGTCATTTGTGAAATTGCCCTTTTGTTAGTGATCAAAATAGATCAGATAAAACCAAATGGCATACGCCTGTCCTTACACTGTTTTTTTCTTCACCTGGATCTTCTCAAAATTGAATTAGACCTTTATTTTGTGAGGATGTCAGGATGCTGATGGTTTAATAATATCTGAGTAAAAGGAGCATGTTTGAACCATGCCATGTGGGTATTATATCACATATTTGGTGAACTCTTAAAGGCTTTATGTACAATTTGACAGATGAGCCTATTGGTATCATGATTTAGGGAAACTTATCCCTAAAGGTACTCCCTCTTTCCCATTATAAGTGTCCCGTTTGCCTAAAGCAGATGTCTCAAATTAAGTGTTCCATTTCCTTTTTCTCTCTTAGTTAATTAGTCATGAATTACCAAAGATATCCTTTACAAGTTAGTCGTAGCAACATTAGTAGAGGGACTTGTGATTCTGGGAGGACATGAAGCTATATGATGGAAAAGCTGAATCTTTAATTTTGCAAATACGAGACATTGTTTTGAACAGAGGGAATAGCAGACATGGAATGCTTATAATTGGATGGAAATGATCTTTGATAAACATGATCTCAAAACTTAAACCATTTGTTTTCTGTTAATATATAATTAGTGACAATGGTATGCTTTTCTAGTGTATGTAGATGGTTAATTAGCATGCTTTGAGTATACATATAATTTTATCTTTCGCTTGTACAGGTTTTCAGACTTGAGCTCTGTTCTGGAACCTGGAAGACCTGCCAAAACTGATAAGCCAGCCATACTAGATGATGCAATCAGAGTCTTGAATCAACTAAAAACTGAAAATGAAGAACTTAAAGAAACGAATGAGAAACTAATGGAAGAGTTACAAAGTTTGAAGGTTAGTTTTGTAAAGTCTTTTTCTTTCTTACAATTGCCAGAAGTCATATCCTCTATTTCATTATAATGTGTCTCCCTTATGTGCTAAAATTTAAAATACTTGGTCTAATTTACGGGACTAAGAATTCAATTGGTTGGTAATTTTGTAGCATAGGTTCCGTCCAGTAGTTTATGTTCATAAATGTCTTGTTTCCTTTTGATTCCAAATTTGTATTAATCATGTTCTGTTATTTTTCTCATCCTTGGGCACTCCACCCAATGATTTCATCAAATAAGCCAATATTCCAATTCCAGTTATATAAATAGGTAGATTTTTGTAAATATTATAACATCAACTATAATCTTAGTTAATCAATCTATGATGCCGAAAGTACCATTAATGTGACTTTGTTTAAGCTTACTGTTTCCAACATTTAATTGTGCCGAAGTTCAAGAGCTTACTGAAAACAGATCACATGTTTCTGATTTTGTGATGTTATGTACTTTGTGGCTCCCTGAAGGTCATCTATGTCATGGGGGCGGTGGTAAAAAGACATAAGTGGTCGTGAGAATCTTATGCAGGATGAGCTTGTTGAAAAGTCTCTGATAGTGAGATGAGATATAGTTAACATACTTCAGAATATGCCCCTATCTGTTACATTTATGCTAATCTTGTTTCCAATATATTTGTGCTGTACAATAGGCTGAGAAGAATGAACTTCGCGAAGAGAAACTTGTGCTAAAGGCAGATAAAGAAAGGATGGAACAGCGGTTGAAAGCTATGACGTTCCCAAGTGCAGGGTATATGCCGCCTCATCCAGTTGCGTATCATGGACATGGTGGAGTCAGCAAGATGGCAGTTTACCCTGGCTATGGTTTGGTCCCAATGTGGCAATATTTACCCCCATCTACCGTTGATACCTCTCATGATCATGAACTAAGGCCTCCTGCTGCATAGGTATCAATTTACATCCGAGTCTTCTGCCTAGAGTCATCTAGCACCTCTTTTCATTTTATTTGTAGATAATGCTTCTGCATAAATTTGCCTGATCTTTAAACTTAATTGCTGGTGAATGCATGCGAAATGCACCAAGAAAATGTCCTCATTTTTATGAATAATTATTTTAACAATTTGAATAAAAATGAACTTGTGTTGTACAGTGTAACACAAAAAAGCAATCCAAATGTATTGGTCAGCCTGTGCGCGCTGCTTCTAGTGGTGCAAAAGCGCTTGGATTTTGGATATGCCTTAAATTTCCAAGTCCTTTTGAAGCAGAAAATACAGATAAAATAAGAAACGAAGTCTATGGACAGATTAATCAGTGTTTGTTATGTTTCACAAGCATGAGGCTTCTATTCTGGTGATGTTCTAATATGTATGTGATGCTAAGATTTTGAGATCTGTCGGAAGATTATAGATTAGCCTGCAGCTTCATTCATTAGTAGATAATTTCATTTTACTACCTCTATATTGATATCTTTTTCACCCAACTACACATAATAATATCAGAAGATTTTATGGAAGTCCTCGGTTATTCATGTCCATGCAGACGGCGAAGCTAGCCTTTTTATGCGCGAGTGTTTGGGTTTGTGGGTACTTAAGAAGGAAAAAATATATGGAGATTTGGGTCCTTGGTGATTGAATGAAATTTACTTGTTGTAATTGAATTCCTAGTTTATGAATCAACTAAGTTGTAGCTCCGCGCGATGCGCTGTGTTATATGTAAAATATTATCGAATAATTAAAATTGTTTAATATGCTCTTATAAATTAAATAAATTTTTTTGATATAAATTGATATAAAAATTAAATATCAATAATATTTCAATAACAACATCATGAACAATTCAAATAAATCATTAAAAAGGTTCACGAATTTCAAAATGTCGAAGAATAAAAAATTAGTAAATGATAAGCATATATTTGTACAAAAATAATTGATATACATGTCAATATCATATCGTCTTTTATGCAATCTATGATAGTTTTTTGGTTCCTTAAACACAATTAAATGTCTCTTAACTATTATTTCTTTTCTTAAAAAATAAATCACGTTAGGATTAAAAAAAATTACTATCTTATATTGAACAATACCAAATCATTCGCTTTTTTCCATCATTGCCGATCTCCGTTTTGTTGTTGAATTTGTCGGAAATAGTTAGCTCCAACGATATTTCTTCTTCAATCTATTATTTGTCCACTGAAAATCAACACACCGGATCAGAATATTGCATAACCAAACGTATAAAAAAATTCATTGAAACATAATGAATGAGGTAGAGATTGTTTGATTTGGTTAATGAATCGTATTTTAAATAAAGACACGTGATTGACATGTATTCAAATTAGTTTAGAAAAAGAATTGTAATCCAACATAATCTTAATTAATATTAAATTCGTTATATATTAGTGTTTTAATTGAGTTTGAAATGTATTACTATACTACGATAAATCATTGAAATAAAAATTGACTTATAATTGTATTAATATACTATAATAAACTATTTAAATAAAAAAGATTAGAATTTTCTAAAAATAGGATGGATAGAAATCTCTTCAAAAAGATAGTCACGTGGCAACTTTAGGATTTTCCTTTTATATTAGTGTTTTAATATTTAATTGAGTTTGAAATGTATTAATATATTACGATAAATCATTGAATTAAAAATTAATTTTTAAGTGTATTTTTTTTAATGTCAAAGCGAATTTTATTAATTAGATGACTGCTAACCCGGCATCACGCTGGACAGCTGAAGCCACAAGTGGTGGGACAGACCCCTTACCATAGTCCCAGCTAATGTTAGCTAACGCAAACTTGGTCAATTCGTGAGTCAGTTTATTACAAGATCTACGGACAAAGGATATCGAGACATTAAAGCCAGGAGCCGAGATTAATCGTTTGTAGTCATAGATGATTCCCCCAAACATGTTCGTCATGTGTTCCTTGTTGTGAACATGCTTGACCACCTACAGACAATCCGTCTCAATCTCCATCTTATTCCAGTTGTTTCCCTTTGCCCATGAGAGAGCCTCTCTGATGCCTACGGCCTCTACCTCTTCAGGGTGGAGATAACCCGTAAATCGTCTACACAATGCGCCCACAATTCTACTTTGTGAATCCCTACACACCAAACTTATACTCCAGTATCCTCCCTGTTCGTCTAAACCCCCATCCACATTTATCTTTAGGCCTCCGGGTGTTGGCGGGATCCATGCATCTGGAGATGCGACGAGTGGGTCTTAGGCCTTTCCATGTGTTTGTGCTGCAAGCCAAACACGTCGTAGACTTTTCGCGGTCGCGGCCACTCTTGTCGGATGAAAAGCTTCTTTCTTTCATATAGTTTGATTTCTTGCCCTCCGAATCGACCATAACATGATAGCCCACATACTTGCCTCATTATCCCCCTCTACCCAAGACCTCCAATTTGGTACGGCTGGGTCTGGTCCCATCCTCCCTTTGACTCGTTGCAGCAATCTATCATTCCACTACTCGACAGTTTAAAAGTACGTGGTTTGCGGTCTCCTCCGGGTCTCCACAGAGCGGGCACTGTGTAACGATTGGAAGCCGCTTTTCAGCCAGACGTGACCTCGTTGGTAACAGGTTTGATATTGCCCTCCATATGAAAATCCTCACCTTTGGTGGGACCTGCAACTTCCAGATTTCTCTCCAACCGCTCCCTTGCGTTGGTGGGGACCTGATAGACCCGCCCTGACAGAGTGCTCGGTATGCGCTTTTTACATTGTAATCCCCTGATTTATCTGCCTCCCAGCACCAGTGATCCTTTTTTCGTACCAGCTCGATATTATGGAGAAGATTCGGTTGCATGTGTCGTGATCCAGAAGGGCTCTGACCTTTCCTATATTCCATGCTCTGCACCCTGCGGCGAACAGTTCAAAGATCCGTGTACCCACCGGAATGGCCAGATTTGCAGCGATCGTCGGGTTTTCCCCTTTCACCCACGGGGTCCCTACTAACTGACTGAGGCCTTGCCCTATACTTAGCCTAGCCTTCTCCCGCACTATCGACCTTGACTCACAGGGGCTCCTCCAAATGAAACTCGGGCCAGTCCTCAACGGGGCGTCAAGGAATGACGAATGAGGGAAGTACTTGCCTTTTAGGATCTTTGCCGGTAAAGACTTCGGTTTTGTGAGGATCCTCCAAGCCTGTTTCCCACAAAGCGCTAGATTGTGCTCCTTTAGGTTGAGGAAACCCATTCCACCCAGCTCCTTGTGCTTACATAAATCAGCCCATTTTTGCCACATGACCCCCCCTTCTTCCGTCATTTTCTTTCCACCAGAACTTATTGAACATTCGTCCAATGTCGTCAAGGAGTCGTTGAGGAAACATGAACACCTGTATTGAATATGTTGGGAGAGCCTGCAATATAGATTTGATCATAACCTCCTTCCATGCTGATGACAGAAACTGGTTGCTCCATGAGGCCATTCTCTTAGCCACGCGTTCCTTAATATAAGCCAAGGCTTATCTCTTATTTCTTCCCATCATATTTGGGAGACCCAAATACGTGGAAGATTCATGTTCCTCCTTAAACCCTAACACTTCGATGATCTCTTCTCTATGATTTAACAGGGTGTTTGGGGAGAAGAAAGCTGACGACTTTTCCTTGTTAATTAGTTGGCCTGATGCCTTCTCATAAATAAGGAGACATCTGACTAACCCCTCGCTTCTTCCTGTCTGCCCACATTATTTAGATCGCCTATGACATACCAAGGCGTGGACATCCCGACAACAAGAGTTCTTATTAGCTACCACGTTAGGTGTTTATAATGTCAGTTGGGATCTCCGTACACACCTGTAATGTGTACTTTCTCCCTGTCCTCCATAGTTGCAGATATGTGGATATGTCTTCTTGAGGATGAGAGAACTGCAACTTCCTTGCCATCCCTCTAGAATAACGCCAATCCTCCACTTTTCCCTTCTGGTTCAACTCCTCATACTCCCTCGAATTTCAGCCTTCGACAGAAAGCATTTAGTCGTGCCTGTGTGTTGTACGTTTCACAAGGAAAAATGAAATTGGGTCTCTTTTTTGTTGTTGCCTCCAGCAAGAACTGTATTACCCGGGGGTTCCCAAGCCCCCGACACTTCCAAGAGAGGATACTCACTGGCCACTGTGGGACCTCTCAACTGGTCCCGCCGATAAGACCTCCTAATTGAGATCAAAAACTTCTTCCCTTCCTCCCTGCTGTAGCCTTCTCCGCTTTGATCCCCTACCACCTTGTTCTGTTTGACCCTCTTTGTGTGTCGTCTTGTCTTCTCTTGGGCGCTGATGGCTTGAGGCCATAAGGCTTTCTCCCGAGTCTGCCCAGATAAATCTAAATTTACTCCTCTCCTCGGGCTTCCCCCTCTACCCTTGAATCCTTTTACTGGGCCGTGTGCCAAATATTTGTCTCCCATTGTATACCTGTTCTGCTTTGTTTTAGCTCTCAACCATGTTCCATACGATTTCTGCTCTACCCTCATCTGTTCCGTCGTTCCTTCTTGGCATTGCTTGTCCGCATGTCCTAACCTTCCGCAAATAAACCAAAACGAGGGAAGCCTCTCATATTTGATGTTGATTTTATACCCTACTCCTTTAGAGTACTCTACCTATATCCATCTGGTTAGTGGTTTGTTTAGATCCATATGTATTCTTATTCGAATGTACGAGCACCAATGCCTTGTAAAATTGCTCTGGTCCAGTCTTACGACCTTTCCTAGCATATTCCCAATTCGAGCCGCAACCTTCTCAGTTTATAAATGAGCTGGCATTCCATGCATTTGTACCCATATTTGGAAGGAGCGGAATTCCATCTCTTCTGGTGGAGATCTCGGGGGTAAATGTTCCAGCAAGAGCTGGACTTTATTGAATGTCCAAGGGCCTCTCTCCAACACACTGGACATGTCATGCTCATCGTATAATTGAAAGATGAACAGATTGTGGGCCGCCTCGTTAATGGATATCCTATGCTTTGGTTTCCACAAGCTTGCAATCATGTTTTTGAAGTTGTGAAAATCATAGTTCTTTTCAACTACAAGTTTTCCCACCAGACAGTATTTGTTATCTACCAAATTTTCCTCTTCCGACTCATCAATCACCAACCCCACTCCCTCTTCTAGTGATATGTGTGTCCACCTTTCTTGTATTTCTTCTAGTCCTTCTATATCCGCCTCCCGTTGGTTGCCCGAGCCCTCTCCAGTGTTATGGTTGTTCTGCATCGTGTGTTCTCCTAGAAACCTTTCCGTGTTGGGACCCGGAATCACCTTTTATGATCTTGTATCCGCTGATCTGTCCCCATCGAATCACTGTTCTGGCTTGTCCGATCTCTGCATTTGGTGTCTAGGCTCGACCCTAGTGGTCCGCCATTCATTCCCGATTCCCCGGTGTCCAGCCCTTCCTCTCCTACCGCTGCCCGCCTCGTCCACCTCCTCTGCTACTCCCCGCCACCGTGCCCTCGTGGTTCCGAGACCCCGTTCACCCCCGTCCCCCGTCCCCTCTCCTCCCCACTTCCGGTCAGCGCCTCCCTCACCTCCCGCCTGCGCAGGTCCTCCACCCCCACCCTCTGCTGCCCTCCACCCGTATCCTCCCTCCCTCCGCCCCCACCCCCGCACCCCCGCACCCTTCAATCCCGACCATACCCTGCCCCCTCGCCCGTCCTCCTCCCCACACCCATCCATCTCCCTCCTAGCTCCGGTGGGAGAACCCCAATCCCCGCACCCTCGGCCCGCCTCCCTGCCACCACCACGCCCCGACCCGCACTCAGCCTCTCCCCTATGCAGCCCAGCCCCTCGTCAGCACTGACCTCTCCGCCGCCCAACCCCACACCAACACCGCGCCCCCGACCAAAACCCCCATCCATCCCACCCGCGCCCATCCTTTTCCCACCGTAACCCAACCTCACGCCATCACCGGCCTTGCCGCCGCCCAACCCCACGCCAGCACCGCGCCCCCGACCCAACCCCTTGCCTCTGTCCCGCCCAAACGTTCCGTCTGATTCTGCCATTGTAGACCCTCCCTTCGCAGGTTATGCCTGCACCGCCGCACCACCGAACTCTGAAGCCGACTCCCCTTCGCTCCCAGCCGCCGTCGCCGCCGCGAGCCTTGCCACCGGAAGAAATCGCCAAGCAGCAAAACCCTATCTCTCTCGAAAGAGGAAAGGTACAGTCTGCATATAGGTTGTGATTTCTTACAAAGTGTCAATTTCTTTTTTTAGTATACTATAATAAACTATTTAAATAAAAAAAATCATAATTTTTTTTTAAAATAGGATGGATAAAAATCTCTTCAAAGAGATTGCCACGTGACAACTTTAGGATTTTCCTTTATATATATATATATATATATATATATATATATATATATAGATTTTGTAACTTTTTTCTATAAATTCAACTTGTGGTTTTAATAAAAGGTAAGTTTCACTTAATTCCACGGATACAACTTTATAGTGTTATAGCGGTCAAGATTTCTCTTTTCTTAGTTCCCCTCAAGAATTTGAAGTGCCTTTCTTCTTGATAAACTAGCGGTGAATTTATCAGTCATGTACTAATATAAAACCTCTATGCTCCATGATTATTGTATTGCTTGATTTAACTTGAAATTTCGGAAGGAGTCGGTAGTTGGGCACTAGATCCCTTCAGACGTGGGGAATGTGTGACACTGGGTCGTAATTTGGTGAACCAACAAGTCACGGTTAATAGGAGTGGGGCGAACGAAGTGGTGCGAAAACAATAATATCATTATTGGCGATTCTAGCAAAACCACATATCAGAGACATCGTGAATCATTGGTCGTTAGGCGTATTCTCAAGATACCTATATCTAACCTTGTTACAATAGGCGTGTGGTTTAGTAATATGCCAATTTGTTCACTATCAGTGAATAAAATCATGAATTTTACAAGTATCATTAACTTAAAACACGTTTTCTACGATCCCTCAAGTTTCAAAAGTTTTATTTTATCTCTCTCCGTTAACTTTTTGCGAAATGACAAAAATATATTCGCATTAAAAAAATTACATAATTATTCAGAACATTTTAAAAAAAATTGGTAAAAAATAAAGAATAAGTTGTTTTTCTTTGATTTTATAAAAACAATTATAAAAATTTAAGGTAATAGTTTATCTATTAATTGTTTTAATACAAGAATATATTCGTCATTTCAAAAAAAAAATTAGAAAGAGTTAACTGAAGAATAAAATGAAATTTTTTGAAACTTAAGAGATTAGGAAAAGTGCTTAGTTAAGGGAAGTAAGTGAACATGTATTCTTAAAGGGAGTTAATGAAATTTTCATTTTAATAAATATGACTATCTAGAGATTTGTGAGTACGTGGACATTTGTGGTTGGATCCATTGTAAAGATTGACATAACAAGCCTTAAGCACAGAGAGGGAGGGGTTTCGCTATAGAGAATTCACAGTGTTGAAAAATCTAACTCAACAGTAAGGTATTTTTGTTGACAAATCTATCTGAAAACAACTATTCGAGGACCGATCTAGGCATTGCAAATATGCACTCAACGTCAGATTTAGTTCAGTCACAACCCAAGATCGTGACCTCAGACCGTAGAGTGTAGCGACCTGAATCTTCAACATCACAATCACCCTAGTCTACAAATGTATGATGCCAGTATCTGTCTCCGTCTCCATCGCCGAGCTGCTGCATCCGCTTGGTGTTGAAGAGGTCGGAGACCTGACAGAATTCAGACGGACTAGTCTTCTTCGGAGATGACGCTGGATTGTCTGCCGGGAATGACATGAAAAGAAGAATATATTGAAATGTGTTGACCCACTGTTACTAAACTCTAAAACCATATTAAAAATCTTGCCAACTTAAACATTCAAATAGATAGGTAAAAAAGACTCTGAACGATTAAATCACGCAGTGACATGATCCACGTCTTTTGGACAAACCACTGGTATAGTATTCATATCTAAAAGAAACTACATTTAACCCACCCCTGAAACAGAATCCATTACTTTGTATTAAGAGATAAAAAACAACATGAACATGTGCAGGTTTGAAGTTCAGTTCTTTTGAGGCATTTTACAGGCTGCATAAAGAAAATGATTCAATGACTGGGGTCCTTATGCTATTCTTGCTGTTTTCTTTTCTATTCACACTGTATAAAGAGATCAAAACTTGTCCGACAAATGGAGCTCGAAAAGGCTGTACATAAGGGGTTTTAGCATCCAGCCAATAGCCACAGCATGATAAGAGACGATGTAGCTATTGATATCCAGCTCAGGTATGCCAATGCGACTGCGATCTGGTATTTCTGGCATTCTTCCCCAAAATGGCAATAACCCAAGTCGCTGAAGTACAATACTGTTACGCCAGCTGAGGCAGACGCTGCAGCTAGAGATAGTGTCGCTGTCACCTGTTCACAAATATAATCATATCAGCCTTGTGTGATCAATAAGGAATTGGTAGCCACAAGTTCCACAGACACTACTAACCCAATCTCCAACCACAAAGAGGCTGACTAGAACAGGATTGTGAAGGACCCTCTTCCTCACCAGGGAGTATGCATCTAATGTAGCAAGTCCAAAGCTCCAAATCACTTGCAAACCCATTGAAGCAATCAAGTAGCTGAAACACATGGAAACAAGGTACGGGTAAAAAAAATGTTGCCCAACTCGTAGCTAAGAGGCAACAAACAGCTCTCGGGTGCCTAAGCCTTCTTGTCCAACTAGTCAAGCACTTGAACTTGTGGCCTCGGTGCTAGGGCTTGAGTCTCAACGACGACACATATCTCCCATTTTGTTATATGATTACACTAGAGAAGAATAATGTAAGCATGTTCACTAACTCCCATTGTCAATTAGCCATGAATCTGAGGTCATGTTTACAGAATTTGACAAACTTGTTGTGGCTTGTACACCATCCATATATACATGCACTCTTTACTCCAATAGAAAGAAACAACTAACAAAAACATTATGGCTCATTTGGCAGTGGTGAAGTTGTAAGAACCAATCAGACCAGATCATGGTTTAATCATTTATTGCCAGAGCATTGGCAGATTTCACGGTTTAATCTTCTTCTATGATCACGGTGTGACATGAAATCAATTTCTATTCTCAGGCCAGAGTTCACTGAAATGGGGCATGGATATGAAAAAATAAGTTTCAATCAGTACGTGAATTATGCAAATGGAACTCGCATTATAATATAACTATCCTAAACTTGGATAAAATAAAAACAATGGCTCACAAACTAAATTCGTGAGGAATAGATCAGACTCAAAACATATACTTAAAACCCGAATCAAACATCCATTTCTAGTTCTCAAGAGTTGCTCCATTCAAATTCTTCTCTGGGAATCGTTAATCCACAAAAATGGAATTGCACATATGGAAACAGGCAGATTCATTTAAAACACCAGTTTAAAGGGTAAATTGGCATGTGCTGCTGCAGAATTGGAAGCAACAAAGATAATAAATATCAAAAATGGACAAAAGCAAAGGAAAGTAGAAGTCAAATACCAGAAAGCAGTGATATTGAAGAAGTTGCCAGTAGAAGCCATAGCCGCAATAGAGGCAGCAGCAAAAAGGAATTGTAAAATTCTGAGAAAAAGTGCAGTCAAAGTCCCAGGTGTGCCCGCAAAATCCTTCATTTTGCTCAATACAATTCAACACAAACCCATCATACACAAACCAAATCTTCAACTCAATTCAGTATTTTCACACGAAAAAACCCAAATTTTGATACCCAGAAACCTAATACGAGTAATCTATCAAAAAAGGAGAAGAGGATTCGAACCCAGATCAGATTTGGATGTAAACTGAGCCTGAGGTAAAGAGAAGAATAGAGGTGGAACCCAGACAAGAACAGGCGTGCAAAGCTTTATTATTATTATTAAAATATGAGCAGCTTTCGGAAATTACAAGTTAATAATAAATTTAAAATGGAAGAAGCCAATGGCGTCACTTTTGGAGTGGTCGGTAACTTGTTTTATTTGGAAACTTTTGGTAATCCATGTTTGTTTATGGGATAATTTGTGAAGTTTGACACATTTTCATGTCACTACAATGGACTTTGTTAAGTGTCATTTTAATACGGTAAAGTTTTTTTAAGTGTCACAGTTTCTATCAGAGTTAAATTTGATATGAAATGTCTATATTGTCCTTGTATTAAAATTTTAAAATAAATCTAAAACATTTTTTTTTTACTTTTGAAAATATATATTTTATGAAATAAAGAATTAAAAATTGATTTCAGTATCATTATTTTTTTAAAAAAATTTTTTTGGAAAAACACATTAAACATAGAAAACTAATTTAAACACCGTTTTTTAATTTTTATTTTTAATATATATATATATTTAAAAGTAAATAATATTCAAATAAGTTTTTATTATTTATTCCAAAAAAAATGTTTTTAAAAAAAATACTATATTTTTATTTTTTAAATACATGGGTATTTTCGACATTTAATAAAATTTGAAAGTTAAACAATATATTTTCCATCTGTTTTAACGACGTTAGGGTAAAATGAGACATAAAAATAGTTTCCCGTATTGAACTGACACTTTAAAAAGTTTATCGTAGTGACCTGAAAATGTGTCAAACTTCACCGTAGTGATCAAGAATTATCCCTTTCTTTATTGCTTCCTTTAGATTCTATTATTTGCATTAACTACCTTTCTTTTTCACGGAGTTTCGTTTTTAAAAATTGATGGAATTGCCTCGTGTTACATCACCTTTCTTTTATAAAGGGGTAATTCCACTTAGATCACCACAAAAGTTTGTAGTCTCACTTAGATCACCAAAATTCTAACTTAATTTTTGAGGTCACCACAATGAACTTTTGTCTCACTGTTGGTCTATTTTTATTTTGAAAATACCAAAATGCCCCTCACCTCCTTTTCTTCTTCACAACCCTCCCTTCACTACCTCTTCTCCCGCCTCGACCTCTCCGGCGCAGACCACGTCTCCACCGCCTCCGTCCGATGGCGCCGCCACCCTTTCCTCCACCTCACCCGCGTCGGTACCTTAGATGACAATTTATTCTCCGGCGACGACGACGACGACCGCTCTGTCTTCGGATCGAGTCGGAAACAACCACCCAATGGCACTTTCCCCTCCATCTTCCTCCTTCTCGCCGGTGATGTGGGTCGAGTTTCTAGAAATTGTCTCGGCCAGAGACGGACATGCCCACCACGCCGAAACGAGAAAAAGATAGGGCAGCTAGGTGGAGGACGTGGGTGAAGGGAACGACGTCTTAGGTGGTGGTCGCCGGTGGAGTGGAGGGAAATGACATTTTTGAAGAGAAATTGCATATTTTGAAAATTTGAAAACAAATAAGGGGCATTTTGGTATTTTCAAAATAAAAATAGACCAACAGTGAGACAAAAGTTCATTGTGGTGACCTCAAAAATTAAATTAGATTTATGGGGACCTAAGTGACACTACAAACTTTTGTGGTGACCTAATTGGAATACCCATTTTATAAATAAAGGCCTTGGGGTGAGAGCCATTTAATGTCTTGAGCAATATTTGATACATCACCTAAAACCTCTCTAGCTCTTGCATTGGGAGTTAGGGAATCGAGTGATGAGAGTGTTCTACCGTGGTCTTGTAGCCGTCGGGAGAATCTACGCATCGAGAGGTCGAGCTCACGTGTGTGTATTCTTAGAGGACATGCCCAAGGGAACGTCTTACATCGGACTCGAGAGCTACTCATATCGACTACGAGAGGTAGGTTTTCTCGATCTTTGGTAGCTTCGTATCCGATTGATTCATTTATTATTGGCAAAAGTTTCTTGTGCGGGATTTCCCGGTTAGAATTCCAATTTTCCATTATGCATAGATCACGGCCAACAATTCACCTCTTTTTATCAAGCCTTTATAAGTCTATATACACATGAATGTACTATTGCTAGCAGTCAATTATTGGAAAACTTCCAAATGAAACTAACCAATTTATGTTTTCCGAAAACACCTGGTTCACCTAAGCAAATTTTCATATTCGTCAGTTTAGAAAACTTCTTTTTCCAAGGTAGCACCTTCATTCTTTTCTCTATTACATGTCCATGTCTTTGCCACCATAGAGTTTAAGGATTAGTCCCATCAATAATTGCATTACTTCTTTCTTCTGAGATATTTGTCATGAAGAAAGTTCCTCTCTTAATATCACGAGCCCTTACGAAATTTTCATTTGATAGCTTCTATAGGTTGTTCCCAAAAATTATCTTATGTCCACAACTGTCCAACTAGCTCACTAAAATCAACATTATTTTCATGATAGGGATATATCTAAAGTCCTTTTTCGCCCATAACATTCCTATTAGAGTCTTGAGATTTACTTTTCTTATGATTGTATTCTCCAATATCTCATTATTAACTAGATAAACTACACCTTTCTAAGCATGAAGTTCACCAACACATCCTTACAAGGGGTAGTAAGAACAAAAGCGCCTAAATCCAAGGTCCATGATTCAGTCAAATTCTCTACACAACATATCAAAGTATTATCTTCGAATTCCTCTATAGCATTAACTAAGTTGTCTTGCATGCTTTCATTTTTATTTCTGAAATTGAAACTTAAAGTGGCAGTTTGTTGTTAAATCCAACAACTCGTGTATGTTTCTTTCTTTCTTGACATGGATCTTCTATGCCCGTCATTCTTTCATGTTTAAGACTTTCAACCCGTCCCTTCTACGCTTAACAAAGACTGGTGCTTCTTCTCGATTCCTTCTTCAAAGATTTTTCTCGAGAATCAAGTCCTTTATTCCTTCAAAATATAGCTTCAAATTCCGAGATGAATTATTGATTGTTGTAATGGCTCCCAACCAATTTTCATGCAAGGAGGATAAGAGTAATATGACTTGTACCTCATCATCAAATTTAATATCCATTGACTTTTAATTTTGATAGTATCGTAATAAGTTCACTCACATGATTAGTATCACTAGCACAATCATTCGTCTTCATATTAAAAATCGACGAATCACATATACCGTGTTTGATGAAGGCAACTTTTCATACATATTTGGTAATGCCTTAATGAGTATGTATGTAGTCTTCTCTTTCATGACAATGTAGCTCCATTCTTCACCAAAGTCAACCACACCACACCACACCATAAGTCTTTTGATCCAGCAACACCCAATTGCTCAAACTTTTCCCCTCCAATTTTTTCTCTGACAATGGTCCACGTAGGTTCTTCTATTACAACCAGTCCATAAAAGTAACAGTTGTAGATGTCAAGTCTATGATCGTGCCTATAATAACTATTAATAGTTTGTATGTAATTGACGTGAGCTCTCCATAAAAGTAAGAGGACACTCTAATAGTTTCAAGTTCACATTTTTATTATAAAGGTCATGGATTTGAATCTT
Organism: Geranium rotundifolium; assembly: GCA_963920655.1. NCBI lineage: Eukaryota > Viridiplantae > Streptophyta > Magnoliopsida > Geraniales > Geraniaceae > Geranium > Geranium rotundifolium. The sequence goes on from OY987319.1 coordinate 26,089,469, forward strand.
ACTAGAAGGACGGTGATAAAAGATAATGAATTCTCGAATTGAGAAATTTCTTATGTAGATATAATTGGATACTCAAATTCTGTAGTCTTTGAGGCATGGCTTCTCTTGGAGCCCAGTGGTAAAGAACCTGCCCACGTATTCACTCATCAACAGTTCCTTGTACTTGGGCGGGTTTTGTTCCGATATCAGCTCCTTGATAGGACCATATCGCCTCGCCGGGGGAGCCACGCGCCCCGCGAAGAAGCATATCACGGAAATCCTGGGGATGCGGCTCGGAATGACTCTGTGTATGTTGCTCTTGAACCTGTCATTGGACACTATCTGGAGAAGATCGCCAATGTTGACCACCAGACTTCCGGGAACAGGGACAACATCAACCCAGTGATGGTCGTGAAGAACTTGGAGACCGCCGGTGAGATCCTGGACAAGAATGGTGAGGAATGTGTTGTCGGTGTGTTTGGTGACGCCCATAGCGAGCTCCGGCTCTGGACAGGCTGGGTAGTAGTGGCACACCAGCGTACGCCCCTTGTTGCACTCTATTGACCTCAAGTACTCTGCTTCAAGCCCCAGTGCCTCCGATAATAAATCGTATACTTTGTCTCCTACCTTCTTTATTTCTTCTATGAACTCTATTGCTTCATTTCTGCTTGTGCCAACAAATTATCATTATTATTATTAACATAGTAAATAATACTTTATTATGAATACAATATATATATATACCTGCATGGTTGTGGCACTTCATTGGGGTCGATACGCTCATTCATGAGCATGGACACGGAGAGGGTGTCCCTCCAATCAGCTCTTTTGGACTTGTATAGATCATGGTTGCTATTAAACCTCACTCTTTTCTTCAAATCGCGAGAATAAAGTTGTTTCTTCACATCAATATGCTGTTCGTTAAACTTTCTGACACCATCAATCATGTTGTCCAGCACGCTTTGTGCCACTCCATGGTTCACCACTTGGAAGAAGCCCCATTCTTCCGCTGCCCTCCCCATTTCGCCTACCATCTTCTCGTGATCAATTCCCTGGAGATCGATGATCGGCAGCCCAACTTTCGTTCGAGGGTGACATAACTCCTCAGCAAGCTCACCCGCAGATCGAACGAACATCTTGGGAATGTTGGCCACCTTGGCGTCTACGAGCCCTTGGACACCTAGTTTTGTGTCGTCAAAGGCCTTAATCGCTATGGTTCGGTCGAAAGGGCCCATTTCTGTCGTCATTGACGATATTTACTCTTTCTGTGGAAATGAATTACCAACTCGGTAAGGATATACAGTTCATTGCTGAAACACTAATTTATAGTGGTCTATAGAATATTCTAAAGCGGATCTTGGGTTAAAGGGCAAGACAGAATCATATTCTTGTTGGTGGAATAATATGTTTATAAAAATAATTACGCTTGCGGGGACCAGGAAACCTAGTTCTGTCCGCAATTTACATAATCCAACACTTCAATTTGTCAACAGCAACACTACAAGAATTAAAATCCAATGCCGGACGGACCTCTGCTCATTCTTTAAGTCTACTTAAATCAAAAGAATATACTAGTTGAAAATTTGTTTGTGTTGGTGAATTTTTAAAGTAATGGTTGAAAATTTAAATTAAAAGTTGAAACTAATTATAGTTAAATAAAGATCAAAGTCTTATGTGATCCAAGATGAATTGATTCATGTTGTATGTATATATACCAAGAAATCTAGGTATTATATCATTTAAAGTTTCGAAATATTAATGGTCATTTTCTTTTTACTAATCACGCGAAAGAATGTTGAGGTGAAAATATCTCGAATGATAATGGTTCTAATAATGCTATTATCAATTTCCTATTACATCATCTATTTTTTAATCATTGGTTGACCTTATTAAAACGGCCAAATTTCAATGACTAACTGCAGAATGTGATAGGTTGGAGCTATATACTAGCCCATTTATAAATGTTAAATAAATGGTACGAAAATGACATTGTCAATTTCACAATGACCTATTGCATGTCATTGGAATCATCAAACTAAGATGCCTATGCACATAGGTACATAAATAGCTGATGGATAGGGCTGCCCATCGGGCCGGTTCGGGCCTACCCGAGTCGGGTTGGGCCCAACCAGACTATAGTCGGGTCCAGGAAATAAGGCCCAATACCCTGCCCAACTTCAAGTGCTCGGGTCTCAGGTTGGGTCATGTCGGGTTGTTGGGCCAATCGGGCCAAACCAACACCCAATGGGCCTTCAAAAACAGCCCAACATTTTTCATTTTTGTCAAATTTAAATCGTATTTAAACTATTTTTAATACAAAAAACTTAGTTTATTAATTATTTAATCAACTATATTCGAGTATTTAAATTATTACTTTAAAAACAATTGACATAATTATGTAAAATTAATAATAAACTAAACCATAGGACCAAACCCATGCAATATAGGCTAGCTAAATTGCACAGGACAGCCGCGAATTTGTTCAAGCAAAGGCTTGACTGAATTTTCTCCATGCATTTGTTATGTTTATATAGGGAGGGGTGTGAAAGAAAAGCTCATTCCTAAGCGATGTGGGACTTCTGAAACCCAATAATAATTGTGTCTTTCCATCTCTTCAATGCGCGCCTCTTCAACTTACTCTTTCATGTACATAATAATGTCCCACATCGGAAACATATGACTAATTTTTATTCTTTATATACCTTTTTGTTCTACTTTAGAGACACAAATAATTGTAATTTGTTTGGGCTTGGCTATTGGGTTTGGGCTTGAATGGTATGGGCTTTGTTGTTGAGTTGCCCGATTGTTTATCTTTCCCGCCCGAGGCCCGCCTGACTTTTTGTCGGGTTCCCTATTTCTCACCCAATTATGAACCCGAATCCATCGGGCCGGGTGTCGGGCGGGTCTTCGGGTGCACCGGGTCGCCGAGTCAAATGGACAGCCTTACTGATGGATGAACAAGATGGACAAAATGAAACCCTAAGACAAATTAAAACTACCCGTTGCTCATATACTATAATTTATATAAAGAGAGTGTAGGGTTTATTTGGTTAAATGTAAAAAACTATTCTTTTTAAAGAACATTGCAAAAACACTCGTTATATTGTTATAATTTTCCAGTTCTGTCTGCACGCTAGTTTTTTGCAAAAACTATCCATTAACTCTAAATTTTTACACCGTTAGTATAAATCCGTTAGAAGATGAAAATATAAAAATATATTCAAAATTAACCTTCTTCGCTTTTGCAAAATCCCTCTGTATACTATTGTACTTTTGTAGAAAGTCTCGGTATACTATTTTTTGCGTGGCAAAAACTCCCATTATATTATTGAACTTCTGCACAAAACTTTACGTGTAAAATGTTATTCTTTTGCAAAAATTCAAGATTCTAAAACTCCCAATCGGTGAAAACCTTGATGAGTCAAATATAAGGACTTTGATAAACTCGTTTTTATTATATATAATGCACATATCACTGAAAAAATATATAACATTTTAATAAAATAATATAGTTTAAGTGATAGTTTCAAAATTTGAATATAGTTTGAATTTTACAGTTTTTGGAATAAAAATAACGTAAAGAGACTTTGAAAATCTCTAACAATATGAGGAGAGCTTTTGCAATTTTTCTTTCTTTCTATAAAAATTCTGCCTAGAAAATATTGGATTTGATTTTTGGGTTTAAAAAGTTCCTCTCTTGTTTGTGTGAGTCTATTAGGGATAATCTTGGGTTTGGGCACGGGCACTAGCGCAGGCTTTAGTAGAACACTTGCAATACAAGCAAATCAAAATTTTGCGAAAAGAAATAAGCCTTTTATATGGTTATTTTATTTTTTTTGGAAAGATCATTTTTGAATTTTGAAATATAAATAAGACTTATTAGTTTAAGTTTTAAACATTTAAACTTGAGACTAATGACGTTAGTTCCAGATTGTTATTTCATGATTTAATGTATCTTTTTTGTCTCGTCTCCTCTGTTATTTTATAAGTAACAGAGGCTCTCGCCATTTGAAAAACTCTGAAACTCTTTCAAAACTCTCAATTTTCTTTGACTCTTATATTGTGGTTCTCGATTGTATGATATAACAATTATGATCATTGTTTGTGCAATTTCTTTACGAGTTTGCTCGTGTTATGTCTTATCAGTCTTTTTGGGTTCCGTCTTGCACGTTCTAGACTCTAATGTGTAAGTGGGGGAACATCAGAAGAACAATCATGTTAACCTCATAGGCAACCGACACAAGTGGTCACTGTACCACGACATGGTTCCTCTTCCTAATCTGTATACCTGCTCAATTATTTTTGATGATATCAACAATCGGGTTCTAACAATTTGAAAATAGTTTCTTATTATTGATATTTGCATATTCGATGGATGTTATTTCTACTTATCCCACTCTGCATGCTTCCTTATCGTCGATGGTCCTAAAAATTGTTGATGTTTTTCTGAATAAACAAACTTAGATTATGTCTCGATGAATGATCCTAATGTTTTCTATGCTATTAATGATTATAATGCTCCCAAACAAACTCCCTCCAAAACGGCCATCATGAAGAAAAATTAGGATAGGAATTTCGAGAAATATAACAGGACTGATATGTACCATATATAGGCATGTATTCAAGTGAGAACGGATACTTTAGACGAGAAAACGAGAACAAGGTGTGATCATTGTATGAAAATTTATATGGTTTGGATTTTTGCTGACTCGTCAATGGTAGATGGTGTAATTATTTCGAACTGCTATTTTACTTTTGTCTTTTAACATAAATATTAAGATATTTTAGTATTTTTATATCATCAAATCATTTAGTGATTTCTTTTTTCTAATTACAATACTTAATTATGATTTAATTTATTTCCTAATTTACGATTCCATGATTATATTTTAATAAATTCCAGATTTACAAAAACAAATTTTCCTATTTCATTTATTTTCAATTTTGGAATTTTATTTGTGTAAGTAAACGATTTACACAAAAAAATTTATTTCATGATTTTACTTTTACGATTTCATGATTCTTATTTTATTTTAACGATTAAAAGATTTCATTTAGTTGATAATTATTTTAATAATTTTTTATTTCATTTATTTGGTTTCATGATTTTATTTATATGGTTTCATAATTTATTTACTTAATTATGATTTTCTTTTAATTAATAATAATTTTATTTACTCAATATTTCATCATGATTTCATGATTATTTTTAAGAAAATTATATCTCATATTCCTCCATACACATTTATTTTTACAAATTACACGTTTCATTCCTATATACATGTTTTACAAGCATTGTGTGAACTAATCATCATTATCATGAAAATGAAAATAAAACTTTCAAAATGATTTTTGTTCACCAAAGTAGTCCCAAATGAGAAATATACTTAGTGTATGACCATAATTGGTTTCATAAAACCACTTCAGCATTATGGTTTATCGGTATGTTTGAGTTTTACCATGTGAAAACTAGGTCTAGGTGAAAGTGAGAGTGACCTTAAAATAATGAGAATATATTATTTTGTGATGAAGTTCGTTGATTAATCAGAATCATTAATTATTACCCTCTTCATCACTTAATTTTGTGATGAAGTTCGTTGATTAATCAGAATCATTACTCCGACGAGGGTCACAGTTCCGGCAAGCACCGCGACTTCGGTAATGGTCGCAGCGATGAACGGTGGATCTCCGGCATGGTTCACGTCTCCTCCGACATGGGTCACGTCTCCAGCGATGCTTTGAGAGTTCAAGACAGTGAGGCAATCTCACTTTCGGCGGCTGCTGCGAAATGTGGCAATGGTGTGACCCTAGATGAACATGTGAATGGACCATTACATGCATTTGGGCCCAATAGGCTTAATCCAAAGATGGGCTCCAAAAGGATAAGACATATTCAAATATGTGGGCTTTAGAGCACCAAGCCCAATGTTATTCAAATGATTTAACCTTTGAGCATCGGGTCGTAATCGGGTAAAAACCTACTGTTACTGTGCAAATGTTAGAACAATTCTTACCCATCCATTAAATTTTTCAACGCTCAAGATTCAATTATTTAACCCATGACAAGTCAAAGTAATTTTGCGCAAATCACTTCACAATTGAGACAATTTGCGTCACTGAGGGGGCAAATAGGTAATTTTAGCTTCACCATTTATTCAACATTTAAAATATCAACGAAATTTAAGCTAATCATAATTATCTTTAATATCCATCTCTACTCTAATTTGAATTGCTTAGCATAATTTATGAGATTGATCATAATCTATTAATTGATATCAATTTCAAACATGAATCTCTCTTTTTTTTAAAATAAACACTAATCTCTCTTCTTCTTCTTTTTGAAAACAACATGAATTATTTTCAGTAATCATGACTCATGTTACGAAACAATAGCAAACATAAGGACGACACTAATGGCCTGAAACATTTTCATTAATCTTGACTCATTTTTAATACCTCATAAAACAAAGGTAGCATGACATAAAGTTCATGATACATTATAGTATCTCATGACACATATTGTTGGGGCATGACAAAAAGGTCATGACACATTTCAACTTCTCATGACACAAAGATCATGAAACAATTATATGTGCAAGGTATGAATTTTATAAGTTGTGATTTTTATAATGTAAACTATTCTTCCAAATATGTTTATGTATTCAACTCTACCCATTGGAATTCTAACAATTCTTGACATTTAAATGTATCATAGAATAATAAGATTCAACACCAAAATAGTAATTAAAAAACCTTACACGATTACTAATTTAAAGAAAACATAGTTTAGAATTTCATGAAAGAAAAGCAATTGAAAGACCAATAAACATAGTGAACTCTACATATCCTCCATTCATTTCATAATCAAAATCACCTTCTTTTCCACTGCCACCATCATCAACAAAGGGTTCGTCATCCCCGCTTGAACCGTCCTTTGTTTCTTTTGAGTTCTCATCCGAGTCTGACTCTGGTGGCCATAGTTTAGGCGGGTACTGATCCTCTTTGTTCGAACCATCGGGATCTTCAGAACCGGTATGCTGCTCCGGTGGATCGCTATCTCCCTTACTCGAGCCCGATGAACAAACTGATTAGTTCTCGCCGTTTTCTGCTATCTTGGAGTGATCTGCAAAATTTCAATTTAGATTGATTCAGTAAAATTTGTTTCACACATTAATTGATGATTATTGTGTGTGTATATACATACGTTTTTCACCTTATATATATATATATATGAAGAAATGTGTATATATATATATATATGTATATATGATGGAGATGAAGAATCTTGAATGTATAAGCTGCTCACTTTCGAGATTTGTTTCACCGTTTACCGATGAGTCGTTGTCGATCATCGTTGCATATATATATATATATATATGAAGCTTCCATTGTTTTTTGAAGAATATGAAGCTTCCATTGCTAATTTGATTTGAATGTGCAGAAACGGTTTTCAAAACATGAATATATAGAATATTTGTGTTTATCATGTAGGGTTTTGGAGCGTTCTAGATCGTCGAGATAGCGGAAGCAATAAAAGATAATCTACTCCAAACCTTGTCCAAGAACATTTAAACCATTAAATCCCAAAGCAAAATCTATTCCACAAGATGTTTACCTTTAAGTCTTGTTTGAATCGATAAAGAAGAACGTTCGGATCTTCTTCTCTAAAGCTAGTCCACACCAAGAGGATGATCTTCAAGATCCTTCACTTAATTGCCTACTAGAACAATTAAATGAAGAACAAGAGAGCAAGATGATGAAGAGGAGAGGGGTGGCCGGCCACAATGAGAGAGAGAGAGGATTTTTGTGTGTTTTGTGACTTTTATGAATTAATGAATTAAAGTCTTGCATTATAATTCATCACCCAACTCACAAGTATGGGTTAAAAGTGATTGGTATGGGCTTAAAGGTGCTTTAACCCATACCCCTTAAATCACTCACCTCTTAATCCACAATCACCAACTAAGCATGACATTGTGTGGCCCCCACAATGGCCCCACCAAGTGGGCCGGCCATATGGCCTTATTGGGCCCTTATTGGGCCGACCATGAGGCTTCATGGGCCGAGCCCAATGGGCCCTCCCGTGTTGTCTCATGCCGCGTCCAAAAGTTGCCCGACCTTTTTGTCGTTACTTATCAAACAAAGTCCGACGCGATATCGACGAAAAACTCAATTTTTCTCGATTCGCTAATTATTCTCTCAAACCGAACCTATGGCACAAAACCTCCAGTTTTGTCCATATACTTCTCCTTAAGAAACATCCATGTTTCCTTGTCTCAAGTTATCCGTCTTGTATGTGTGTGACCCTCTAGGCTCATGCCACCGTTGGCAGATCAGCGCAAGACTCGCTCTTGCCCGATCCATCATAAGTGGTCTCTAGTAAAACATTATGATTACCCAAGGTGCACGATGATCGATAATTCGACTTAACCTTTGTGCGTACAAGTCACCATCCTTTTATCTCTAGATATCCCAATTGATCTCAAGGCATAGAGTCGTCTCCCTTGTTCAATCAATCATTGTTACTTGATATGCGAGATGACTGAGAAATGATAACCCGTATCATTTGCATGGCCATGCTTTTTCTCTCAGTCAGTCTCCATCAAGAGGCCTTCTAACGGATATCTTTCCCATACCGTAGTATGAGGGATAAATCCCTTAGCCGTCTTTCGTGTCACTCATGCAACCCGTTCCGCCACCCAATCATGCCCTTTATAGCAATCCTTTTACAGAAAGCGTTTGGCGCAAGTTAAAGCCGTACGTTCATTGCATAGTGATCACAAAGACTCCTTGGTCTAAGGACGTCGTGACAAGCTATCGCATCTGAATATGTTTATGACTTAATCTATGAAAACACTATTCAATGCGGGTCGTCCGATATCAATCACCTCATGATATCTATGATATGGTTCCAGGATCCCACATCCTTATGACAAGTAGAACTACGTCATTAAGAACCATCCTCATACTGGTCGCTTTTAAGGAAGCATAGGTTGACCAGGGACTCGTTAAGTGTGATCCGTACAGATTTATGGTTCTACTACTTTAGTGGTCATAAATCAGATCATGCTTAACATATTACTTCAACACATAAGTAATATAAAGCCATTTATATTTATACATTGCAAACGATGATATTTGAACATAGACGTTTACAGGCTAATACCAATTGGACTAGGGCACAAATGCTATCATATCATTCCCTTAATTTTAGGAACATTAAACATTAATTATTTAGCAAAAGACACGATTGTCCCTGTTGACCATTTTCAGCTTTTATTTCATTTGTTTTTTCTCATTCCCATCTCGTCCATTCATGTCTTCCATCCAATGGTTACAAACCGTTCTAAGATTTGCATAATAATGATGGTTTGTAGCAAAGTCCTTCCCTTGAGCATCTTACAGGGCAACTCATCGTCCTTCCCTTAATTCATTGCGATATTTGGGGTTATTACCACACACCTTCTCTCTCTGGTTGCAATTATTTTTTATCAGTTGTTGATGATTATAGCAGGGCCACGTGGGTCTTCCTGATGAAACATAAACCAGAAGTCAAACAACACCTCATCCACTTCTTAAATTAGGTGCGAGGTCAGTTCAATACCCATGTAAAATGCTTGCGAACAGACGGTGGACTTGAATTTCGTCATTGAGAGTTGTTGGCCTACTATAGCGAATTTGGAATGGATTTCAAAAGAGATGTGTTGGGGCACCCGAACAAAATGGCGTAGTAGAAAGAAAACACTGACACTTGCTTAAGGTCGCGCGAGCCCTTCGATTTAAAGCCAGACTCCCGATCGAATTTTGGAGAGATTGTGCCCTCATCGTTACATACTTAATTAATCGGATGTCGCTTAAGGTAATCAGGAATAAGACCCCATATGAGGTTCTCTTTGGAAGAAAGCCAACTTATGATCACCTACGAAGTTTTGGGTGTCTGTGTTATGTCCACCCGTAGACTCGGGACAAGTTTGCCGCACGATCTCGCCCAGGAATATTTTTGGGTTACCCAAAGGGACATAAAGGTTATATGGTATTTCATCTAGATTCTCGAGTCACTGTGATATCTCGAGAAATTCAATTTTGGGAAAAAAAAATTTCCTGGCGATCAGTGTATGAGTACGGGAGATACTGTTCCCCTACCTAGTAGTCCACCGGAGTATCCTTATATGTTTGACACGCTAGTCGCTCCACCAGTTACAGAACATGGACCCGTTGAGGTTCCAGTAGTTGCACTAGTATAAGAAATGCATGTTTCCAGCAAGCGTGTTCGCACAATTTATAAACGATTAAGCGGTTATGACTACACCCTGCTGCCCTCCATTGCTACACCAGCTCTCCTTCGCATCCCACCACTCCATCGGCATCCTCAACGGTACATCCTCTCACTCACACTATTTCATATGATTAATTATCTACAGCTCATTCTGCTTTCCTAGCGACCATCTCTGCCACAGATGGGCCAATATATTTTCACCACGCAGTAAAACATGAGCATTGGAGAAAGGCCATGAGGAAAGAGATGTCAGCCCTTGAAGAAAATCAGACTTGGAGTTTAACAACTTAACCCCCGGGAAATGAGCAATTGACTAAAATTGGGTATATAAAGGTCAAATATAGATCTGATGGAAGGATTGATGGGTATAAAGCGCAATTAGTGGCTAAAGGATACACACAGGTTGAAGGTGTCGATTTTAAAGACACCTTTTCCCTAGTTGCCAAGATGGTCACCGTCCCTTGCTTCCTTGCCATTGTCGCCGCTCGAGGATGGCCACTTTTTCAGTTAGATGTCAACAACACTTTTCTCCATGGTGACTTGGAGGAAGAAGTTTATATGAAGATTCCTTAGAGATTTTCTAGACATGGGGAGAATCGAGAATCCCGACTGCACAAATCTCTTTATGGTCTAAAGCAGGCGTCTCGGAATCGGTACCACAAGTTCATGGAGTCCATTATGACGCTTGTTTACCAAACCTCGACGACAGACTATTTCTTATTTACCTTCACAAGTCCCGGATCCTTTGTGGCAGTCCTTATATATGTGGACGACATAATCGTCATAAGCACCAACACTCCGCGCATCAAGCAACTCAAGCTTCATTTAGACCAGCATTTCAAGATTAACGACTTGGGAAAATTAAAATATTTCCTTGGCCTTGAGTTGGTTCGTTGTCCTAAGGGTATTGCTCTCACGCAAAGAAAATATGCACTTGACATCCTCTCTCACAGTGGCCTTATTGGGTGCAAGTCAACATTTTTTCTGCTTCCTCAGGAACACCGACTTTCTACAAAGGAAGGAGCACTCTACGTAGATATTGGTCAGTACCGCCGCCTTGTTAGACGACTTTTATACCTTACCAACACGCGTCCAGACATTAGCTATGCCATGCATATTCTCAGTTAGTTCATGCATGATCCCAGAGAACTCCACATAAACGAAGCCCTTCACATTCTAAGGTATCTAAAGAGTTGTCCGGGACAGGGGATTCTACTACCCTCAGACAACCCCATCACACTTCGGGCATATTGTGACGCAGATTGGGCAGGATGCCCGAATACTCGAAAGTCTACCACTAGTTACATACTGTTCTTGGGGTCCTCCACTATTTCTTGGCGATCCAAGAAAAAGACAGTTGTCTCTTGCTCGTCCGTTGAAACAGAATATAGGGCCATGGCGGCCAACAGTCGTGAGATAGTTTGGTTGCGTTAGTTACTTAAAGACCTTCAGGTTCCACAAAACACAACAGTCCCATTGTTTTGTGACAACCACGCATCTATTCACATCGCTTCCAACCCGGTCTTCTATGAACGGACAAAGCACAGTGAGATCGACTGCCATTTCCTTCGTTAACAACTTCAGGCATCAGTACTTTCCCCCTGACCCATTCCCAGCAAACACCAACTTGCAAATATTTTTACAAAAGAACTGGGACGCGATCACTTTTATGAACTTATTTGGAAGTTGGGCATGACGAACCTCGATGCTTCAACTTGAGGGGGAGTATTAAGAATGGAAAGAAATTACCATGATTTCTTACCACACTCTTAGCCACGATTCTCTCCCTTAAATTATGCCACCTATTCATTTGTGATATTTGAGTTATTCATTATCCTTACACGTTCATTTGTAATTTGTATATGTATCTAGGTATTTTCTCAAGAAATAAACAAGTGAGGTTACAATAGAAACCTTTTCTTTTACATATCGAGGCTTAAGTGTGTCAAGCTCTACATTTTCCTTGAACTCAATTCACCTATGACCGAACCCGCCCGTTGCAACCGATGAGTTTTTGACGGAGATTGATTTCGAGAAATAGGCAGAGCTTCCTGCATCGGAGGTGGATTTAGGGGTATGCGTGAAGGAGGTTCACCGGCGAGCTTGCAGTCGGCCGAAGACTGCGTGCTCTAGGGACGTTGAAATCTATCGAGTCCAAAATCTGGTCGTCGACGGAAGTGGCTAGCCAAGGTTGCGATGATGGACTCATCACTCCGTTTATCTCCTCAGTTTTGATTTGAAATCTGGAGTTTTAAGTTTTGGATTTTGGTTCTTAATATTTTCAATATGATTTCTTCATGATTTTTTCTGCACTGCTTTGTTAAGGTTGAAAGCGTTTTTGTGTCCTAGTCCAATTGTATTAGTATGTAAATGTCTGTATATATTGATCATTGTTTGTAATGAATAAAATAGGCATTATATTACTTATTTGTTGAAGTAATAGGTTAAGTATGATATGATATATGTCCACCAAAGTAGTAGAACCATATATCTGTACGGATCACACTTAACGGGTCCCTGGTCAAATATGCTTCGATGAAGCGACCAATATGAGGATGATTCTTTATGGCATAGTTCTATATTCCATTGGGATGACATCCCGAAATCAGATCATAGATATCACTTAAAAGTGATATTGGATGACCCGCTCTGAATAGTGTTACATAGATACAGTCATGAACACATTCAGTTGTGGTAGTTTGTCGTAGTATCCTTAGACCAAGGAGTCTTGGTGATTGCTATGCAGTAAACATATGCGTTTGACTTGTTCCTAACGTTGTTCGTAATAGGACAATCATGACGGACATGATTGACACAGGGACAGACTGCATGAGTGATACGAAAGGCGGCTAAGGGATTTATCCCTCATACTACGGTATGAGATAAGTATCTATTTAGGCCACTTGATGGAGATTGACTGAAGAGAGTGCATGGTCATGCCAATGATACGGGTTATCAGTATTCAGTCATCTCATAGATCGAGAAATAGAGATTGGTTAAATAAGGGTGATATATCTATGCCTTATGATCAATCTAGATACCGGGCGATAAAAGGATACCGACATGTACTACATGAGGTTAAATCGAATATCGATCATCATGCACCTTGGGTAATCATAACGTCTTACTAGAGGCCACTTATGATGGATCGGGTAAAATGGAATTTTACACCGATCCGCAGACAGTGGCATGATCCTAAAGGGTCATACACATAGGATATGTATTTTGAGAGACAAGGAAAGGTCAGTGATTCTCGAAAGACGAGGCATGGGAAAAACTAGGCGTTTTGGGCCATGGATATGTGTAAGTGAATGTGTTACGTGATGAGTCGAAAGATTAAGTCTTTCGTCGATGTCGCGTCGGACTTTGTGCTATAAGTTCGGGAAAGTCGGATAATATTTGGACTCGACACGGGACCACATTGCCGAAGCATTTGGGCTTCGGCCCATGAGGCCCTAAGTGGCTGGCCCAATAGTGGAACAAAGTGTTAGATTTGTGCCCTAATCCAATACAAAGTGTAATGTCTGTAACAATTTGTATCGTCTATTTTGCAATTAATAAAATCAGCATTTATATTACTATTGTGTTGTAGTGATATATTATATGTGATTTAATCTATATCATTGAGTGTGTCATCACTAATAGTAGAACTATAGATTGTACGAATCACATATGATGAGTCCCTGGTCATTTAAGCTTCATCAGAAGCGACTAGTATGAGGATGACTCTTTATGATCACGCTCTACTGATCATTGGCAGTGGGATTGCTGGAGTCAGATCATAGATATCATTTGGGAAATGATATTGGACAACCCGACCTGAATATGCGACATAGATACAGTCATGTAGATATTCAGTTGTCGTGCCTTGTCATTATATCCTTAGACGAAGTAGTCTTTGTGATCATTATGTAGTCAACATCCGAGTTTGACATACGTCGAACGTTATCTGTAATAGGATAGTCATAATGACTATGATTGGCTCGGGGACTGGCTGCTTAAGTGATACGAAATAGGACTAAGGGATTTATCCCTCATACTCCGGTATGGGAATGCTATCCGTTTAGGCCACTTGATGAGAATGACTGAAAGAAAACGCATGGCCATGCACATGATACGGGGCATCATTTTTCAGTCATCTCACATATCAAGAAACAATGATTGATTAAATAAGGGTGACATCTCTATGCCTTATGATCAATCAGGATGTCTAGCAATGAAAGGATAGTGACATAGACGACATGAGGTTAAGTCGAATCAATCGATAATCATTCTCGTTGGGTAATCATAATGTCGTGCTAGAGGCCACTTATGATGGATAAGTTGAAATGGGATTTCAAGCCTATCTGCCAACCAAGTCATGAGCCTACAGTGTCACACACAAAAGGCACGACCCGAAGCTAGTGGGAGTTTATTGGTGAAAGGAGATAAAATGCAAAGAGCCAAGGACCGTGGCCATTGACCATGGGTCTGTGGCGAAACCATGGCTAGGCCGTGGCGGGTGATAGGTTCACCGTGGCTAGGTTGACCACGGGACCGTGTCCAAATTGACCACGGGCCCGTGGCCGAACCAAAGAATTGACCACGGGCCGTGGCACCTTGAAAAGGGCCACGATGTGGCTAAGATTGGCCACGGCCCCGTGGCGGGATCCGTGGCGAGTCGAAACGCTACAATATCGCTGATCGTGGAACCGAATCGTAAATCATTTTAAGCGTCCCTTCATTTTCACTTCAATGGGTGATGATTCGGGATAAAATGGGGATAAAAATGGGGATTTGACTAGGCAGGATACATAATATCCGACCACATCAACTGGTCTCGTCGGACTCCCTGTTCCTTGTAAGTTCTCTTGCCTTTCACGTTATCCTTAGTCTTCCTCACAATTCCAATAACTGTACCTATACGTGGTCGCATACGTTTTTCTCTATATGCATCAAATTAAAGCCATGTCTAACTTGATGAGTTTTCCAATAAGGAAGCTCCTATAAAATGATTTTATGAGATCAATAGATAGGACCACCACCACCTTTTCTTTTACTGAACTAGGTGCAGACTAGGTGGTGGGTATTTATGACGTAGAATCCCACTGAGTACGACAGCCTCTAAATGTCGTTTAGGCCTTTCCAAGGTCTCTGTCCACCCGCTAAAGGCCTCCGCCTCAAATCGCAATAGGTGTTTATCTGGTAAGAACCTACGCGCACCTTGGTAAGAAATTCTTGAGTTATTGCGTGAAGAATCAATCTCGTCCAATCATAGACATGCCTTATACCCATTAGTCTGGATGCCCCCCAACATTCCCAAACCCGTGAAGTCACTTATTGTCCACATCACAACAGCTCGCATTATGAAAGCCTGATTCTTAGATACATCCCACGTGACAACTCCATGCTCCCACAGCTGATTCAATTCATCAATCAGCGGACGCATGAAGTTATTAAAGCATTTCCAGGTGATTTTGGATCGGATATCAACATGGTAAGGATGTTATACTCCTTTTGCATAACCATCGAGGACGGAAAATTTAACGAGATAGCGACTACATGCCACATACTATAACTCGGCGCATTATACCCATATGGAGAGAATCCGTCAGTGAAAGGGATCACCATGGGTTCCAATCAATAATTTCATGCAGCGGAGCTTTATGTAACCATGGCGATCGAAAGTAATACTTGATCTTAATGAAAAATTCAGCATGTTTATGAACTTTATAATCTGAAAAATTACCTTTGTATAATCGATTAAAACACAAGATAGTATTTCTCTATCGAGTCCACACAAGCACAACAATCACCAAAATGATTTTCTCTCAACCTCTTGCTAATGATGTTTTTGAGAAACTTGAACAAAGAAAAACAATGGTGGAAAAGCAATAGGAGGGTCAAGCAAATGAAGAAGGAAGAAGAGAAGGAAATGCCAAAATTATGGGAAAATAAAAGGAAAGAGATAATGTGTAATTATTTGAATTAATTATAAAAAAAATTTGATTTTAAATTCAAATAAAATCATTACACATATCACCCCTTTAAATTCATAATTGCACTCTTGCCCTTTCATGAATTGAAACCCCAAATGGGCTTCAAGCCCGTTTAACTGAATTAAAATTAAAACCCATAAAATTGAGTTCTAATTTTGGTTTAGATAAACCGGTTCAATTTCCTCAACTTGATTTCTTCAACCGTCTGGTTAAAACCCTAGACCAGAAATCAACCAAATCGTTTTCAATTTGACTAAACTGAAAACTGGATTCTCCCAATTTCCATTCTTGCTTATTTGTCATGTATTGTGCTTAATGCGTGTGACCCGCTCGGCTCACGAACAGTTAGCAGACTAGTAAAATTACTATTTTACCCTTTCCATCATAAGTGGTCTCTAGCAAGACATTATGATTACCCAACGTTCGTGATTATCGATTATTTGACTTAACCTGTTATCGTACATGTCACTGTCCTTTTATCAAACCGATATCCAGATTGATCAATAGGTATAGAATCGTCATCCTATTTTATCAATCACTGTTTTTTGATATCTGAGATGACTGAAAATTGATACTAAGGTATCACCTGCACGGCCGTGCTATTCCTTCAGTCATACTCATCAAGTGGCCTAAACGGATATCTTTCTCATACCGGAGTATGAGTGATAAATCTCTCAGACGTCTTTCGAGTTCACCAATGTCATTCATAACCAAGCCAATCACAGCCGTTATGGCTACCCTTTTACAGGTAACGTTAGACTGGGTCAAACTTGGAGATTCATTACACAGTGCACACAAAGACTCCTTGGTCTTAGGGTATAATGACAAGTTACAATCTGTGAGTATCTCATGACGGTATCTATGTTGCATACTCACAATCGGGTTGTCCGATATCATCGACCTGATAATATCTATGATATAACTCCGGCACATACTTTGCCATGAACAGTAGAGCATGATCACAAGGAGTTGGTCTCATATTGATCGCTTCATAAAGAAGCTTAGCTGATTAGGGACTCATCAAATGTAATTCTTTCTGATCTATAGTTCTACTATTAGTGGTTACACACGTAATGACACAGATCAAATTACATTCGATATATTACTACAACACATTAGTAATATATGCCGATTTATTAATTCGGAAAGATGATAAAACATTACATCTGTAGATCACTTTTATATTGGACTGGGGCATAACTCTAACAGTCAGATGATAGTACCAGCCGCACGTTCCAGATTTCTCCTGAAAATACCGGGTATTTCCTGTCAAACTTAATTCAATCTGCTCCGTCTGATGGATGTACTAATATGTCTTTGTCCTTATTCTCTCGCTCCCCGTACCATCGCATCCACTTAACCGTCTCTGGGGCAGGATATAAAAGTTAAAGTCGAGGAGTCAATGGGAAGTACCACAACGTCTTTGGAACCAATTTTTTTCCCATTTTGGCGTATCGTGCTTCTCCACAAATGCCACATGTCTGGAGTTCTGATTGGATCCCGTAATACAAAGTGCATCCATACAGACATGCATCATATTCCACGTGTGGCAATTTGATTGCCTTCATTTTTTGCTTTGCCACTGCGTAGCTAGGTGGATACGTATTAGGTTGGGGTAACGTATAACAGTTATATTTAGTGACCTAGGTAAAAGCCACGTCAGACATCCCGGTGCTTTGTTTGATGGAAAACGTCCTTAACAGCCTGCTGAAGCAGTGTCCTCACTAGTCACGACGCACGTCGTTTTGTACAACGACTTTTGCGACTACGTTACCAACCGATTGTATGATGTCATTGTTGCCTTCGCGACTCCTTCCTCGGCTTCATCTATTGTATTTATGTTCTCTTCCTCCTCCTCCTCGTCCTCATACTCGTCAACCCGTACATCTCTATTTAGGTCAACATCATCCACGAATTGCTGCACATGATCAACGTACACTGGATTGTTGTCTGACGTCAAACAAGGCTGATTCCCCGATGTTGGCCTTAAACTCATATCCCAATTGTGGCTCGAACTAGCTCCTTCGGCTTCACCCTGATGGAACCACACATTATACGATCTAAGGAAACCTTTCTTCAGTATATGATCGCAAATAGTGCCCATATCGTGCCAAGAAAAATTACAACACCTCGTGCACGGACACTTGAAACGTCCCACGCCATCTCTTGGAGCGTTTATTCTCACAAATTTTACAAACCTTCTTAATCCGTTCATCCATTCCTCACTCATTTTAAGTATTCTATCCATCACCTATCCATTCTATGTAATATTTATAAATTATTAATAATGACAAAAATGATTATTTCACTAAATTACTAACAAAAATAATAATATACATGAACTTTTTCACATAAATCACACTAACTATGCTAATTTACATAATGCATTATTTAAAATGTACAAACCTTCTAATTCCCGCAATTCCGAATCCACCAGATAGTACAGAGAGAGATTATATGAAGGCTAGTATTTGTGTGGGAGACTTAGTATAGGGTACTCTGAAAATTTAAAAGCAGTCGGGAAACTTTCACCAAAATTACGAAAACAAACTTTTCGGGAGGAAAATGTGTGTAAGAAGTTGCGGGGAAGGAAAAGTGGGAGGTTCTGCCAACATTTATACATTTTTTATAACGGCGCACACCATAATGTGCGCCGTTACAAAATGTGTTTGTAACGGCGCACGCTGAATGTCCGCCGTTACAAACTAACGGTAACAACAATAACTCGAATTCTGACCGTTTACGACTAATGATAAAGTTTTGTTCAACGGTCAATGATTTTGTAACATCGGCGTACAGTTTAGTGTACGCCGTTACAAACTTTTTGATGGCGCACAGGATATATACGTTGTTACCAGTTTTTGTAATGGTGCACATTAGACATGCATCGTTACAAAAATTAATTGTAACGGCATACATATTTAATGTACGCCGTCCGTAATGAAAAAAATGAGAGTGGTTGTTTGGTGTTATACCGAATGTAGTTTATGTTATAATTTAATAATATTTCAGAGTTTTCCCTCTCAAGAAAATATAAGCATACAATTAAGTATAGATTTTATATCTAATTTCTTTAGTTTTGCATGATAGTGATATGTGATAATACAATTGAGTAATCACGTGTTTGATTTTAAGTATTTATTTGTAACAATAGTTAAGGGTTTTAATTTACAATATGCTTAGAGATTAAATTGATAGAAAAGTCTAGAATTTCATCGGATATGGTGGCAGGAAACTGTCACTTTTCATTAAAAAAGAAAAGAAAAGGAAATTAGATTTGGACCAAACCTCAGACTATTGATAAAATTAGAGACATATATATCACCAGCAAAGGGAGTGGATCAATATAATATGTAGCCAGTCAATATAGGCAGCAAAGAGGCACACCGGCAAGTCTTTAATAATATATTTCCTGCTCCGCACTCAAACTATCGCATGTACACTACTTGACAGATGAAAAATTCCACGAAATTTCATGTGTTCTGATCTGTTTATAATTCATTTATTTGCTTCATTCAGATGGAAAACCAATAAGACTTGCTCACGAGGCTCTAAATTATGCTAGAAATTGACATGGACGAGGAGGCAATAATAACTCTGCGTCCATTAGTTGTATCCGACATCGATGACTTCATGGTATGGGTTAGCGACGAAAGAGTGAGTCACTTTTGCAGTTTCGAGGCATACTCGGACGTGGAAGAAGGTATAAATTACATAAAGAACAAGGCGTCAACGCACCCGTGGTTGAGGGCTATATGCATCAACAACAGGGCCATTGGCGTCATCACCGTGACTCCCAATTCAGGCAGAGGCAGGGACCGAACCGCGGAACTCGGGTACCTCCTGGCCTCCGCCTACTGGGGCAGGGGGATCGCTACGCAGGCCGTGAAGATGGTCGTGTCGGCCATATTTGGGGATTGGCCGCACTTGGAGAGACTCGAAGCTCTCGTCGATGTCCAAAACTTTGGGTCTCTTAGGGTGTTGGACAAGGCTGGATTCCACAGGGAAGGTGTCCTCAGGAAGTTTGAGTTTCGAAAGGGCAGAGCAATTGACTTTGTCATTTTTAGTTTTCTTTCTACCAACGATCCCATTGTATCTTAGTTTTTGTATTGACTACTTTGTTGAAATAGTTTTGTAAGCATGAGATAAATAAATTTGCTTGGTTTCTATGAATACAAAGATTTCATGTGATGCTAGATTTCGCGAGGAGTGTAGTTGCATATTGATTTAATTTCTGATCTTCTGTTTGACTTCTTTTTTTTTAAACACGCCAAAGCAGACTTCAAATTCAATATGCACATTCCACATCCCAATAGTTCCCGGTCAATATTTTATAACGCGGCTCTACTTGGTCTATTATTTCTAAAGGAAATCGTTGATCACTGCTGTATATTATACAACTTTTGTATATCACTATTCTCTAATTTTTTTAGTTGCAAGTTACTATTATAAGATTTCATTTAAAAGCATTATCCATTAAGTTTGATGTAAAATTTTTATAATACCTCTAACTGAAACTGAACTTTTTTTATAAAATAAATAATAAAACACTGATTTCAAAATTATTTCTTAAATAAAATATTAAAAACAAAAAACTACTTTTAACAACGTTTTTATTATATATATATATATATATATATTTAAAATTATTATTTTTAGAAAAATATCATTCAAATCAGTTATTTATTATTCATTCCATAAAAAAAATTTTTAAAAAAGTAAAACAAAGGATTTTTTTTAAATAAAAGGGTATTTTAGTCATTTAATAAAATATTTAAATGACTAAAATAGCCTTGTATTTAAAAATTAAAAATTCATTTTTTAAAATATTTTTATCGAATAAATATTAAAAAATTATTTGAATATGATCATTTTTAAATAATAATTTTAGAAAAATATATAGTAAAAATAAAAAATAATAAACATTGTTAAAAGTGGTTTTTTATTTTTAATATTTTTTGAAAAACCCATTTTTTAAAAAAATAATAATTTTGAAATAATTGTTTTATTATTTATGTGATGAAAAATAATTTTAAAAAAAGTTCAAAAGATACATATTTTTAATTTTTTAATATAGGGGTATTATGGACATTTTACATCAAACTTAACTTTGTGATGGACGGCCAACTAAATGGAACATTACCGTGGTGACATGAAACTAAAAAAAGTAGAGGGTAGTGACATGCAAAAGTTGTATAGTAGAGAATAGTGATCAACAATTTCCATTTATTTCAATTTTGCTATAATGTGTGTATCTTTTTTCAATATAAAGTATAACCGTTAACTTATTATTTACTAAAAATGTGTAAAATTTAACAAACTAACGAAAATACCCCTATAATTTTGAAATATAAGAGTTAACAAAATAAACTCGTCATCCCAAATATTTATATTGTAATCATATAATATATTTTTGGGTAAAGTACACATAAAAGTGGACACATATCACACTCAAGAATTCAAAAGGGACACTCAGATAGAACCGCTAAATATTTTTGATGAAAAAAAGTTAAATTTTGAATTGGGATTGGATCACCAAATAATCAGCGAAGATCTGAGCAGTAATCAACACAACTAATCACAAAATTCAATCAAGCTAAAAAATTTTTTTGGAGATAAAATATCACAAAAACAATCTGGGAAGAGGCTTGAAACAGTGGGATCTGGAGAAACTCTTCTGTTTTATTGCTTCAATTCACCACCGATTCACCACGTCAGCAATAGTTCTACCTGGATGCGAAGAACATGAATCCACCAGAAACCTTCATGTCTCAACTGTAGAAACCGTCGTAGAGTCCACCGAAGGAGAGTAGTGATGGTGGTATGGAGGCTTATTTGAAGGATTGAGCTATGGAGGTTTTAAAGAGTTTCTGGGCAGAGAAAAGTGGAAGTGTATAAGTTTATATGTAGTGAAGAACATCTCTGGTGACGATCACGGTGAGGCTCCGATCATCGGCGAAGAGGTCGAAGCCGGCCGGAGGCAAGCCAGTGAGAGCTTCTCCGAGTGACTTCAAAACCCAAACTATAAACCTCTCAAAACCCAAAAATAACATGATTTGAAAGTTTGATATTTGACCAGAGGTATTTTTGGCTTTTCACTTCAACAATTAACAGATTCCATCAAATTTTTTTACAGTTCTTGCTAACTATCCATTTTGAGTTTTTAAGGTGACTAGGTGTCCATTTTTATATATTAGATGGGTAAGTTTATTTTGGTCATACTTGAATGTGGATATGTGTACTTTACCCTATATTTTCTATATGAATCTTCAAACCACATTGATGAGGTTGGGGCACTAAGCCCTTGTTAAGTATAGGGCTGGATTGCTCAAAAATCAAACAAATCACTTATTTTAGACGAATCTCAAAAATAGGTTCAAATATAAATTTGAATATGATTAAAAATCTCCCAAATTTTAAGTATAATTTAGAAATAAATACTCAAATTAATATTTAATTTAGAATGAAAAATCTTATTAACAACTCTTGATTGAGTAGTGTGACTTACCATGTACCTAGTCCCTGCCATGTTACCATTAGATGGATTGTATGTTATTTCCTTGCTGGTTACTCCAATACCCTTTTTGACCATACGAAAGAATAATTTTCTTGCTCCCCACTCCACAAGGGACACACACTACTTGACAACGGTTAACCAAATACAATATCTATATGATCACCAACTACATACTTTCACATAATATTAAATTATTCCATCATTATAGCCACCACTCAATTGCCTGTGCACTTCTAGGCAACTTCTCGTTTCCGTTAATTTCACAATATATATTTTGAATCTATGATGTGAATGAAATTCAGATATCTCCTTCTATCTGCAAGTAGTTTCTTACGACTAAATATGGATACCGATGAGGCACCGTTGATTTCTCTACGTCCGTTCAATGTGTCGGACATAGACGATTACATGATTTGGGCTTCAGACGAAAGAGTGCCGAGATTTTGCTCATGGGAAGCAAGCAGTAGCAGGCAAGAAGGCATCGAGTGTATCGAGAAGTCTATGATCCCGCACCCATGGTTCAGGGCCATTTGCATCGACAACAGGCCTATTGGTTACAGTTTGGTGACGCCCGATTCGGGAGACAAGCGAAGAGCTGAAATCGGGTATGTTCTTGCCTTCAGGTACTGGGGGAAAGGGATAGGAACGAGAGCAGTGAAATTGGTGACGGCTACAGTGTTCAAAGAGTGGCCACATTTGGAGAGACTTGAGGCACTTGTCGACGTTGACAATTTGGCCTCGCAGAGAGTGCTGGAGAAGGCAGGGTTCCACAGGGAAGGTGTTTTGAGCAAGTATATTGTTATCAAGGGGAGAAGCAGAGACATGGTTATGTTTAGTCTTGTCTCCACTCAACTTGCTCCTCAACCTTGATCATCACTTCTCTTTGTATAAAGGGGATAGATATGTCTCAAAATAATAACTTGTTGCAGTTTTATTTCAATTATGTATCCAAAAATATTTGTAAAACTTATAGCGTATTCCTACATTTTTCACCGCACTATAATGTTTTCTTACATTTATTCTGAGTATCCGTTCCGAACCGCTAACACATCCCACATGTTCCCCTTGAGATCCAGTATTTGGTTCCTGCGAAGTTTCCCTCAAGGTAGCTTGAGCCCGCTAACAAGTTCTATCGGGTAAAGCCAATGATTAGAGGTATTGGGGGCGCAACGCCCTCGACCTATTCTACAACTTTAAATAGGTAGGACAACAAAACTACTTTATTGAGCCGTTCAACAAAATCAAGAGTTGAAGTGGACCATTTTTCGAAGTAAGTTGAACTCTTAACAAGTACTTTGAATTCTATTCATTAAGCATTTGGTATAAGACCGTTATAATTGAATTTGAGTTGAACTCGAGTTTAAAGTTGTAAAACTCTATAGATTATTCAAGTGTCCAACTTTTAAAAAATTTGTTAAATTTTATTCAGTATTTTGTTTACATTTGTTATAATTGAGTTTAAGACGTAACTTGTTTTATAAACGAATCAAATTCGAGCTCATGCTTGATAAGTTCATAATATATATTACTTATAATTTAATTAATTATATATATTTAAGTTAATATATATTAAAACTCTAAATTTTTCCCTCAAAAAAAATTCTAAATTTACTTAACGTATGATGAAATATTTGTTTAAAAATAATTGTAGTACAATAATATTTATAACATGTTTAATTGACTACAATAATATTTATTAAGCAAATCATATTTGTTGTTACCTTTGTTATTGGCTTATTTTTAGGCGATTCGAAAGATGTCTAGCATCTGGCCAGGAAAGATATCAAGCCTTTAACCTCAACATGTTGCGTGACAATTTGTGGATCGCAGTATTGAAAAGTTTCCTTCAATAGAAGAGATATTGCGATTGGAAAGATCCAGCTATGTACAAGACTTTTGGTAAGTCGTGATTGAGCCATGATTCTAGAAAGCTTCCTGCCTTGACTGAGACTCTGAAAAGATATCGGCGTCAAGAATTTGGGAAACCTAAATTGACTAGAATTATGGTAACCCTAATGCATACCGGAATAAGTTTTACAGCTGCTATAAAAGCTGAGGCTCCACTCTTAGCAGTGTGCGACTCCCTGTAGTTTCTTCGGTGAAATATACAGAGCTCTTAGACGTGAAGGACTGGCGTTGGAGAGGTTGTGTGTTCCACGAAGGACATTTGTGTATCCCTACCAGAATTGGAAGATCAAGTGTGAGTGATTGAGGGTTTTATGTGAAGGCGTGATTGAAGGTTCACGTATAAGTGCATAACAGCGACTTGTTACATCCGGGCAATGCGAGTGCTCGTAGAGTGGAATCAAGACGGAGTCTTGGATTCAAGGGAGTCACTGAGATAAGTTTGCACTAGTAATATTAGCATAGGGTATTGATCTGTGTGATGATCATATATACTTGTATATTTTGACTCATTACCATATAGTGAAACCTTTCCACTGGTCGGGGCTCACAGACGTAGGTGAGATGGCACCGAATTGGGTAAAAAATCTTGTGTGTCGCTGTTTTCCATTTACTGTTTTATATTGTGTTTGTCCGAATCTGTTTGCTGACAAGTTGTTAAGAACATTGTCTCAACATTTTTCTTGACATTGTTCTTGACATCTTCTCTAGCTAAATAAATCAGAATTTCAATTGGTATCAGCGGGCACCTACAACTTTAGGTGAGATCTTGGGCGACAAATTCTGATTGTCAAACATGGACAACGCTAGAGAGAGAGGATCATTCAATTGTCCACCTATTCTAGATGGGAGTAACTACGGATATTGGAAAGCCCGTATGTGCGTCTTCCTGAAATCTATCGACAACAAGACCTGGAAGGCGATTATATATGGTTGGAGCGCCCCGTGCTATCAAGATGCTAAGGGAAATTTTACAAATCCCAAACTTGAGTGAGAATGGACCGATGTCGATGAAGAGGCGGCCCTGGGTAATTCTCGAGCACTCAATGCGATTTTTAATGGTGTGGACAATAATGTGTTCAGATTGATCAACACATGCACTACTGCCAAAGGTGCATGGGACATTCTGAATGTTGCATATGTGGGAACCACAAAGGTAGGAAAATAGACGCTTCAGTACTTAACAACGAAGTTTGAGACACTTATCATGAAAGAAGATGAAACTGTAGCTGAATTCAATGTGTGAATTCGAGACCTTGCCAACGAATCCTACTCTTTGGGTGAACCAATGACAGATGAGAAACTAGTGAGAAAGACCTTAAGAGCCTTGAGTTCGAGGTTTAAGATGAAGGTAACGGCTATTGAAGAATTCCACGATCTCAAGACGCTTCCCTTTGATGAACTAATGGGATCTCTAATGATGTATGAGCTGTCCCACCAAGTATTGGCCAGAAAAATAAATGAGTGGCTTTCAGTAGCTCCATGCCCAAGCATGCTGAGCAAGTATGTTCGGACCCGGATGATGAAATTGACGCTACCATAGCTTTGCTAGCAAAGAACTATAACCGAGTAATGAAACGGTTCAACAGAATGTCTGGGAAAAATGTTGAATCAAATAACTGGAAGGATATCACATCGGATGCCAAGAACAATGTTCCACAGAAAGCTCAACGAAGTGGAAACTTCGATAGGGACAATAAAGCTGGTGAAGAAAACACTGACAGTACAAGGTTTCAATGCCATGAATGTGAAGGGTTCGGGCACTACCAAAAGGAATGTCCTAACTATCTAAGGAAACATAAAAGGGCAATGCTACATTGTCCGATGAGGAAACTGATGACAGTGAAACCGAAGGGATAAGTAATTTTGTAGAATTCACTAGTTCTACTTCATCCAGCAAACCTGATCATTCTGTTAATGTTAGTAATAACAAACAAGACTTATCACTAGATGATGAATGGAATGATGATCAGCTCAACGAAACTTATTGCATCCTCTACACAAAATGGATTGAAGATTCCCAAATTCTAGACAAACAAGGTGCTCAGATTATCACTCATACAAGCGACAAGACTAGAATGTTGGAGACTATCATCGAGCTAAAACAAGAAGTCACCCAACTCAATGGAGAAATAGAACAAATAACCAAGTCGGTTAAAATGTTGAATCCAAGTACAGAGAGCCTTGACAAAATACAATCAATAGGAAAGCGGGCCAGTGACACAAGGGGACTTGGATATACTCAGTATGGCTCAACATCTGAAATCAAGTTTGTTCCGCAACAAGCCCCAACTGAAGAGAAGGAACATCTTACGCAAAATCCAAGGCCGGAAAATGGGAAAAATGTTACGACATCCTTCTCGACAAACGTCTGCCGTGCAGTAGCAAGAATGAGTCGGCACAATCAACCATCGTCCAAGATGTCTACCAATGAATAACATTGGATCTGTAATTATTGTGGGAATAGAGGTCATATCAAACCCTTTTTCTATCATCTCTATGATAAGAGACCATCTCCCCACTTACAATGGATAGCTCGAAGCCGCTATCAACATAGTGCTCGGAAACCTAGACAGATGGAATGGAGGGGGAAAGACAAATCATATCAGGCCAACATTGTCTATACCTCTGTGTGTGCCTCGACTAACACAGACTAGTACTTCGACAGTGGATGTTCTCGTCACATGACAGATACTCGTGAATTTTTGAAAAATATCAAACCATATACTAACTACCATGTAACTTTTGGTGATGGGGTAAGAGCTCGTATTATTGGAAAAGGAAAGCTCAAGTGTCATGGGACGCCTTGTTTGACAGAAGGTTTGCTAGTCGAGGGACTCAAAGCAAATCTCATAAGTATCAGTCAGTTGTGCGATCTGGATCTCCGCGTCAACACCACTCGTGACACGTGTATGGTTAAGAATGTCGAACAAAATGTAGTAATGCAAGGAATAATATCACAAAATAATTGCTATCTCTGGTTTTCAGATACAGGCTCAAGATTCTTCCTATCCAAGGTATTTGACATAGTTTCCCTTACGCATAAAAGAGTCACTACTCACCCAAGCGCTGCTGAACAATCGAACGTCAAAAGGAAAGTGATTGAAGATGACAAAACTGGAGATATCACTCGACAAAAGGATCCCTATGTTGTTAAGCAAGATGTTAAGAAAGATGTTTCGACATTTTTCTTCAACAATGGCAGTATATTAAATCTAAGGAGAACCCTATGTGAGAACCAATAGAAAACAAGAAGATAGTTCTGAAGAAGAGTCATACCAAAAAGCTACCCGCTGATTTTTCCTTGAAAACTTTGAATTTAAACCAAGTTGAGAGCCTGAGATCGTCTCTCGGGTCATATTCGATTAATCTTTGATCTGTCAATGGTTAAGAGAGAGTTGTTGGTACCCTCTTAGAATCCTCACAACCAATTCTAATAAGCAGTTTGGGCCCAAGCAGTCTAAGCCCAAGTTGAAAGGTCACATTTTTTGAACTTCCTTATTGTTTACCGCCCTATCTAACAAAAGCTCACTTTCCCTTTGTAAGATTTGCTCTCTGCTCTCTCTTTCTCTTTTTCAATCGCTAGGGTTTCCCAATATCGCTTATCAATCTCCAGCAACAATGGTGAATACAAGAAGCACAACTGGTAAGAAGTCTAGTGGAAAGAAGACGGTCGGCAAAGGACCTCGTGCTAAGCTTATCAAGAGGGAAGCCACGAACTACACTAGAGAAGTAAATCCCTATGGAGTGCGATTCAAGGGTCTAGCAGCAGCAAAAACCGCTGATGGTCAAGCCGGAGGTGGTTTGGCTGAGGCTCCCCCCGTCCTTTTATTTCCTAACTTCAAGAGAAAGCCCAGATCAGAAGGAGCATCTCTGTCAATGCCCAACTTGGCCAGACCTGTGCAAGGAGCAGAATGAATCTCGACCTCAGCAAAGGAAGCCCCAATGCACGCATCTCCAGTGCCTCACGTCAAAGAACAAGGTACACAACCCTTTACTGTCTCTAATAATGAGCACTCGAGAAATAGCGATCTCCTGGATTCGCTTCTAGAAAATCATGAACCCCCTCAAGAAGGTGTGGTTGAGGAGATCATGGGTAAAATAAAGGGGGTAGAAAGAAATGTCGAGGGTGTGGTAGAAAAACAGGCTGAAGTGAGTGTTGAAGAAGCTATTGTTGAAGTGGAAATGACCAAATTTAATCAGGGTCTCGAGTCCATTAATGAGAAAGAAGATGTTCCCATTGAGGAACTTGGAGTAAAAGATCATGATGTTGCTATTGAAGAAGGTATTTCGAGTAGGGAACTAAATGTTGTTGCAAATACTGCTGATGGCGAGGGTAGCAAAACCTCTAATGGTGTTGGAGTGGTTCTCAAGGCCACTGGAAAAGATGTTGATGAGAATGTAGGGAAAATTACTGAGAAAGAAGTGTTAAAGGATGAATCAAATAATGTCTCTATAGAAGAGGAAAATTCTGGTGTTGTGGAGACCAGTAGCGCAAAGTTTTTGGAAGAGAATGTCAGTGAATAAGTTGCGACTAGCTGCAATTCTCGCAGAGGAAAAGAAGAAGAAAAGAAGAAGGACGGAAGGGTCCAAGAAAGTTGAAATCTCTAACAAGAAGAAGACGGTGGGCTGTAAGGAACCAGAGAAGAAATCAAAAGGGAAGAAGCCAATGCATATCTCTAGGCAACTTCAAGATGAGGACAGCGAAGAGGATGAGATCATTGTAATGCCTTCTAAAGAAGTCAAGTCCATTAGGGGGCAGAAGTTGAGCCAGAATGTGCCCTATGTTGCTACTGACAACATCTCATTTCACTCCATCGAGGTCGCCAACAGGTGGAAATTCAATTTTCAGAGAGCTATCTTTCCTAAGAAGGAACTGTCCACTGAAGCACGCAATCTGATTGCGATCATGGAATTATTGGAAATAGTTGAACTTCTCAAAACTGTGACAAGGAGATGGGGAGTAGCTTGGTCTTGACTAGATCTTCAGGATAACCACTGGCTGTAGTCTCCACGACGTCTTCAAGAAGCTTTAGATGATTGTGGGCGTCGAAATTGTTGCCCATGAACTGCGGGTTTGTCCTTAACAGACTTAGCATCACTGATGTAAGCTCAAAATTTAGGGCTTGGTAGTTATAGTCTACCCTTCTTCTATGTCGTGGTTGACGAGGTCATTGACTTCCTCTTCCCCTCCTCCCTCGCGGTCCTCTAGGGGGAAGCGGGGACAGAGGAGGCATGTCGTCATCCTCAGCATAGTAGTCTTCGTGATCCTCAGATCCAAATTGTAACCTTTCATTAATGTTTCCCTCAGCGGGATTCTCATCTCGATCCCTTCCAAGAATGGGTGGTCTTTGCTCCACTCTAGTAGGAGTAGCGTCCATACTTCTTTGTTGCACTAAACTTTCACTGACACAGTTTTTCGAAGCGTTGTTTCTCCGACACAAAGCCTCGATCTCTGGATTGTAATTAAATTCTGCCACTCCCGAGCTTCGGGTCATGTACCAAACAAGTACCTTCAAACACACGGAAGACTATCAATATCAAAACAAAGCATACACAAGCATTTACCAATCGTATACCGATTAATCCCCAACAACGGCGCCAAAAACTTGTTGGGCCAAAATGTGACGTGAAAACGTCGCACAATGGTTTCCACGTGCAAGTGCACACGGTTCGCAAGTAATATAATTTATAAGATCCGGTAAGATACCGAGTCGGTCCACAGGGATTAAATAGGGGTCTACGATTAATCAATGAAAGTGTTTACGGTTATGAAAAAGATAACAAATTTCGATAGTGATAACGAATGGTTTAAAACGCCTAGGGTGCTAGACAATCATCAAGTGAAATAGTTCGAGAGACTTAAATTCTATTGAATGAACGGTATGTTGAGCCTATGTCTTAAGTGCCGACCTCGCCTTTCGGTATTGAGGTTAGCCTAATCTCGAGTCTCCTCGTGCCCTTTCGGTATTGAGAATAACTCGAGACCGCATACAATCGACAATGATAAGCTAAGGGTTACTAATAGGTGCCAAGACACGGTCTTGAGCCTACAACCCTCGGTGGATGCTAGGTCCGGAGTCTATTCCTTCCCTTTCGGTATCAGATAGAACTCCTCAAACACAAATTGTAAAGCGTCAATTAAACAATACATGCATTCAAACAACATTCCACACAACAAATTAATCATTCATAGAACTAAATCTCAATAAACTTTATAATCATATTTCATATTGTCTACCACCCATGGCTAAGGGATTTAGCCCTCAACCATGGTACTCAAGTCTAGCAACATCATGTTTAAAGCAAGAAAACACAAAAACAACATAATAAATACAAAGCAAATGGATAGAAATGCTCTTGATTGCCCGAACAAGGTGTTTCTTAAAGTTTGATGAAGAACGGTGGAACCCTTTTTGCCTCTTGGTGTCGAGAAAGATGAAGAACACTCGAGAAATGATGAAGAACACTTCAAAGAATGCTGAAAAAGCTCTATGTCTCTACTTCTCTCTCTTCTATTCTTCCTCTCTTTGCAAAATGTGAGTTAACCCCTTTTATAGTTTTCTGAATCCGGGGCAGGTCACGATTGTGACTGGCATGGCACGATCGTGCCTTGTTCTGGGTCACGATCGTGTGCTGGGATGGCACGATCGTGACTCGGAGCAGGTGAGATATTTTCAAATTGCGTCGGGGACGATCGCGTCTTTGTGCCTTGGAAGCCACGATCGTGACCGATGTAGGCACGATCGTGACTCTCTCTGGGTGACGATCGTGTCTCCGTCGTGACTGAAATCGTGGGAGCTATCTGTAAGTTGGAATAAAATTCTCGAGGTAATCTTCAAGGGGGCACGATCGTGACTGGCAAGGGGGACGATTATGACTAAAAGGTTCTGTCCAGCCCTTTGGTCAACTCGCCAAGACTTTGGCTCGGTGCCTCGTTTTAGGCCCTTTTTCTTTCTGTTCTAGCGTATGCACCTCAAAACACCAAAAAACATAAAACGTATACTCCCGGGCCTTAATTGGACACTACGGGACAAACGCACCGAATTGTGTAGTTAAATGGTCTAAAAACGAGATCTTTTTACCCCACAACAACTGTCTATTTTTAATATTTCTCTTCCCTTCTCTTGTAAATGTGTTTTTTACTAAGCGAACCTCGAATAAACCAACTGATGTGTTGGGCAAGTTTGTGTTTTGTAACTCGAGTTTTGAATCAGGTGAGGGGTTTGTCCCACCGATACTTGTTAGTGCGTTGGGTGTTGATGCTTCGCGCATTTTATACAAACTTTTGTTTCTTCAAAATAAAACTACCAGTCACAAACATATACATGCCCTATGTTTAAATTACAACACATGTTTTTACTAGCATAAATAATTTTCTTACAATTTCATAGAAAATGGAAAGATGTGTCTGCCATGATCTGATTTGTTTTTTCCTTCTGAAACTGCCCTCACCCACATTTTTAATTTCCTAATTTCTTTCTAGAGTATACTTCTATTTTCTATCCTCCCCGCTATTAATCTTCCTCATACTAGGTATCTCACAAACAAGAACATCATATCAAAATCCTTTCAAATTAAAATAGTAAGAAAATTTTACTTTGGCAATAAAAGGAACGACACAAAATCCTGAAACACGTGAGAATTAAACAGTTAAAATCCCAACAAAAGATGCATGAATCATTCAAAATAAAGGGATAAAATTACAACGACAATTCCTTAAGTATAGATTTTTCATTTCCAGCATGAATATGTTTTGACAATCATTTACAATTTTGAGTATGTTTTATGCATATATAGTTAATTATATATGTATAGTTGATCTTGTGTACATGTCATGTTTACCATGTATGAATGTTTTGCATTTGCAGCATTTATTATTACATGTCTACATTAATTAGAAAATAGTATGATGTGTTTTGAACTTGCAGTATACTTATCTAATCATATTTAGTTATGTTTTTTTTGTTAAAAACATATTTTAATACATATATTAAGTATATGGTATGTGTTATGTTTTTTTTTACAAATGATTGTTATATATGAGATGTTCTAATCCATGTGAATGTATTGATGTGTGCATTAATGTCACATATTTGTTTATAGTGGATCTATCATAATTATGATTTATTTAAATTTAATATAAAATTAAGATTAATTTGTTAGTCACCAAAGTGATCAAATTATAAAGTTATATTAATATTAAAGTATTGTAATTATAGTTTTAACCATTTTGATATACAATTAAACTAATTTGTTAGTCACAAAAGTGGCGAAATTAGTATATATTGTTGATATCAAATTGAAATATATTTATATAATTATTCAATGTTGATATCTAATTAAGTTAATTTGTTAGTCGCTAAAGTGACCAAATTATAAAGTTATATACATATTAATGTCAGAATAATTCAATTACCCATGATTATATGATGCTATAATGAATGACATAATAATCTATAATATTTGATTGGGTACATTGTCGTTTAATAATTATGAAATATTTAAGAGTCGACCCAAAGGTTGATCATTCATTTCATAGTTATAAACATTATTGTGGTCGATTATTATATTCGATTAGATTGTTTAGCATATGCAAAGATAGCGACACGTGTCTAGTATTAATATACTTAATGACCAATTATATGAGTAAAATTTAAGCATCAATTTAAGTTTAATGTTGTATATTCTTGGATCTCCAAAGCAGAACTTCAATGTATTTGATTGTATATGAGTATATTATGTGGATATGTTATGCAGAGAACATTTATAAACATCATGCACATTACGAAACATTATTGATCAATGTATATAACTGAAGGTCAGTGGGTGAGTTTATAAATAATAATAATTTGCATCCATTACTCCAATTCAGAAGGGAGATAAGTTCATTCTTATACAATATCTGAATTATGAATTGGAGTGAAATAGAATAAAAATTAATTATTGATTACTCAGTTAGGAGCAGTCTGTCGTTACTACACCCGCTATGAAAGTTTGTATTTGTTGCATGATTCGAGGCTACAGTTATGAGTTTGTATGCAGAAATTTATTTCAAGACTTGAAATGATCGACACAATTGTCAAGCCGTTGAAAACTGATGTCGCGTACAATGACAAGTATATAAGTGATGCTAAATTTATTGATTTGAAGTATCTTGTCATTAAAGAAAATATACGGAATTGATTAATATCAACTGAACTCATTAGCACTAAATTTATGCTTATAGACTCATTAACTAAATTATTGCCATCAAAGACATATAATGAGTATGTTGAAAGTGCACATTACCGATAATCAATTAAAGTTTTATGTTCATGATGTTTGATATTTCGAGATCATTTTCGTTTCCGTTATTAACTATCTTGTTTAATTATGCAGTTTGTATGCATGAATGATTTTTGTCTATAAACATGATTGTCTCTAACAATGACATTATTGTTGGACCATTATGATAGATATCATTACCGATTGTATGAAGTTTGAAATTTATATTGTGATACATGAAATGGAGTATGTTAAGTAACTACGTATATCCGCCATGATCCATATTAATTACTTACTTATTATCGACTTATGTTTGACCAATATAATGAAGGAATTGACTTATGATGTACATATTATGTTTTTATCATTAAATTATAATTAACGAGTCAAGTGGGAGATTGTGAGATTAAATTCATTGAATTTTATTATTTCATTTAATCTTTGAATTATGACCCATTAAATGTATAATGAATTTAATGATTAACTCTCATTGGTTGATGAAAAGTTATATTGTTTGATGAAAATACATGAGTGAATGAATAATTGAATCATACAGTAATAGTAATGGAGTGTATAAATAATTGAATCATTCTCATAGTTTTTGGTCCTCTATGCTCCTTATACACTATATTTCTATTCCAATAAAAAGTGTATATAAAGAAAATAATGAAGGCTGGGAGAGAGAAATCGTTCTCTGCGCATTCAAGTCACCGTGAATTCAAGTAAGTGTGTTTATATTTTATTATAATGAATTGCATGTATTCTCAAGATGTTTAATATAATTTTTAGTATGATTCTTTTTTGAACATGTGAAATTTTAAAGTTCCCTTCAAACTTTTTGGTTATAATTCAGTTTGCTTATGAAATTAAGAATTTAACTTACACGTGAATCATTCAAAATAAAGGGATGAAACTACAAGGTCAATTCCTTATTTAGTTTGTACTCGGATCCCCCCAAATCTCCTCAATTCAAAATCAAATTAAAATCATACAATCTTTTAATTGACTCTAAAATAACACTTATAGAAATTAGTTCTCATAAGATTGTCAAACAAAAAGAAGGAACTCTAGAATTGAGGATTAATGATGGCTCAACGAGAATCAAATTATATGCGTCGATTACTCGAAACTTGTATAGATGTGGATGCCATCAGTAACTTGGATGTTCCGTGCATAGAAATAATTTTGGTGTCACCGAATTCCATGTAGTCAATGTAGGTTATGACCAACTTTAGTGAAATTTGGATTGTACTTATTTTTTTTCTTTTTATA
This sequence comes from Geranium rotundifolium, assembly GCA_963920655.1. Classification (NCBI taxonomy): domain Eukaryota; kingdom Viridiplantae; phylum Streptophyta; class Magnoliopsida; order Geraniales; family Geraniaceae; genus Geranium; species Geranium rotundifolium. The sequence goes on from OY987319.1 coordinate 26,124,663, forward strand.
TGGTTAGTGAATTTGATTAATAACACCATTAAATGGTTGTATAAACTTAATTTTTTTTTTGTTGTTGATGCTTTTGCAACTTCTGCACGGGTGAGTTTAAAGAGAGATTTTAATTTCTTAATATGTTTTTGGAGTGTCATTGAGGAGAGAGAAGTATTGGACATCACATAAGTTAGGAAATTAGAAATTAAATTGAGTCTGAAATAGTAATTCCATCTAAAATCTATAAATATTAAGCTGTTATGGAAAGGGTAATTGTAAGCATTTTGCCCTAAATTTAAAATGCTTACAAGAAACGTAAAATTTGAACCATTTATAACGTGGGACCACAATAGGGATGACAACGGATCGAATTTAAAGTTGGTTTGGTCAAATCTACACCCATACCCGAAGGATTTGAACGGATACCCGACTCAGGAAAACTCATTCAAAATGAAGGGCTACCCTTCCCGTTCAAGATCCATCGAGTGCGGGTTTTACCTGAAACTCGATCCAAAAAATACCCAAAATGCAAAAAAAAGTTGAAAATATTTGAAATTTATAATATATGTAATTGTTTTTTAAATTAATTATACACATAATTGCTTGAATTGATTTTTTTAATGTTTTCTGTTAAAAAATAATTATATATAATTAATAAAGTAATTAATTTTTTTATATGGTACGGGTACGGGTTGCAAACGGGGCGTGTATAGGTCAACTTGTACCCGATCCGCACCCGGCCAAAAACCTAAAGGATAACCCCGTACTCGACTCATACCCTATTTTGGGTTTTACCTATTTCAATCGGGGTGGGTTAATCGGGTACCCGTCGGGTTAGAATTTTTATGCCATCCCTGCCGACAGTGGCAGATCCAGAAAATTTCATAAGAGGGGCAAAATTTTATTCTAAAATTTAATTAATTAATTATATAATTAGTTAAAAATAATAATTTTATTAATAAAATAATTACTAAATGTATATAACAAAAATTCATTCAAGCTTAATTATTTATTTTTTTAGTTGAGTTTAACCGCTTTGCGAGCCTTACAAACTCTAATAGTTTGAGCTCGAGTTTGATTCATTTATCAAACGATCCACCATTGGGCTTAATCTCTGCATAAATTTTCTTAGAAAATTCACAAATTTACAATAATTTAATTAATATAACATCATCGACAAAACAAATAGTTTAATGAAAAATAAATAAACAATTTAACTAATACAATAGTTAGTAAAAAAAATAATTATACCTATAAATAAAAAAAGTGGGTTTTAAAAAAAGTAAATAAAGAAAAAAAGATGATCCATTTTAAAAGCCCAATTAACATTAAAAATAGTATCAATTACAAGATTTGAAACTAGAACCTCACAAATAAAACACTGCACATTTACCGCTGAGTCAAATAACATTCATTATTTAGTTGCACATTTTTTTATACATATCATAAATTAAGAGGGACATATTCAAGTTTTAAAAAAAAATTTATGTTTTTTTTTCAGAATACTCGGGCCAAAGAGGGCGGGTGCCCACTGCCTGCCGAGTGTTCGTTTAGAATGTGGGACCACAGCACACACTGACCATAATGTAGAGGGGAATAGCATTCCCTTGGCGCCCAACGCGTCATTGTCTTGTTTTTGGCATATTTCTGTGTTACGCCCACTACTCCAGTCCACTTCTTCCCCTAAACTCACCTTTCTCTCTGTTTCTTCATAGCGAAGAATCTATTCTATTCTATGGCTTTTAGTTTAGCGGTGGCCATTTGTTTCCCATTTCATTTATATTTCTCTGTTTCTCTCTTGTTTGTGTGTTTGACATGGAACCCGGTGTTGTTGATAGTATAATCTCCAGGCTGCTGGAGGTGAGAGGTAGACCGGGTAGGCAGGTTCAGCTCTCCGAGGCTGAGATCACCCACCTCTGCCTCTCCTCCAAGGTTATTTTCATGCACCAGCCCAATCTCTTGGAGCTCGACCCACCCATCAAAATTTGTGGTACTTCAAACCCTTATTTGCATTTTTTTATGAATTTTTTGGGTGGACTACGGTTATTCTTAGACGGGTTTGATACTTTTTTATTTTCATTGAAATTTTATTGCGTGATGGGTGTGGATGATTTTGATTATTTTCAAGTGGGTAGTTACAAGTATTTGAGTTCTTGGGCATGTTCTGACTTCAGTAGTAAGATAAAAAATAGGATGAAATTCAGATGGTTTGATGATGTCTTAATTCGTTGCAATTCTGCCGGATAACCCATTTTTGATATCTCGACTTGATTTGAGATATACTATGCTTGTAATTTTAAGTAGATACTTGGTGACTAGACCTATTAATATCAGGTCTTGGGTCTAATGTGTATATAAACTCTTGTAATACTTTGTCCTCATCCGATGTGGGACATGTCCTCACATGTGGAATTTCTAACAATTAACACTAGATATGCCCTTCTGTTGGAAAATTGCGTCTTTGATTTGTAATAGGCATTCTATAATTTTTTTTAAGAAAGAACACTAATTTTCTCATTGATCAACAAATTTTAACCAAAATTTATTTTATATAATAGGTAGAGTTCATTTGAACACTGAATTTCTAGGTTTATTAAGTTGTATATATTATTTTGTTGTTACAATAACCTTGAATTTCTTAATTTATGATGCCAATTTGACAGACCAGTATTTTTGACCATACATTTATATTTATGAAAGTTCTTGAACTTTGTAGCCAATGTTTGTATGTTTTAGAACATAACTATACTTTTTCGGCTGCTCCCATTATAATTCATAATGTTCTCATCAAATGCAATAAAACCTCGGTAAATAGGTGTAGTTTTCACATGATACTATGGCTTAGTAAGATTCAATTTTCAAGTACTATGTTTTATGAAATTTACAGGTACCAACTTTTACGTCCACGTGTTTAGGGCAGTAATTCATTTAGTTTTTAAAGTTGGTATAGGATAATGTAGAATGGTACTAATGTGCTTCTATCCATTTATAGACTTAGGTACTAAAGCATTGTCACAACCATTAGGTAGAAAAGGAGAAGGTATATGTTGCGCAAAATTTGCTATCCTATGTTGTGTTATTGTATGAGATCATACTTTTTCCTCCATTTATAGACTTGGAAGGTTGAAACTGATGACCTTTTAAAACCATTTATGCACATGGTTGCTGATTTCTGCAGTCTTATGGGTCATGGTGTCAATCAGACATTTTGAGTCCTCTCTTTTCAGAATGTGTATTCTCAGTCAACTTCCTCATGTATCTTTTCAGGTTCCTAATTCATAAATTCATGATTCAGTGCCCGTTTTAAGACAAGTATATTCATTTGATGTAATTAGTTTGCTCTCATGGCCATCTTTTTGTAATCTATGTTGTATATTTGTACTCTTCTGGCATAAAAGTTGATACTTGCAAATTATTAATGTTTTTCTCCAGATACTCCCTCTGATAGTAAATATTCCTTTTGATTATTCACAAATTAAGGGTTCTGGTTTTAGTTTTTGTCAATCAGGGTAAATTAGGGTTAATATTATGTTAGGCCCATTAGTGCTAGTATTATGAAAAGCCCATTAGGATTTAGGTTTGAGTATTAGGGTTTCCTAGTATAGTTTATATTCCTATTGTTCCCTATATAAAGGAACCTCTTCTATGTAATTCATAACCAAGTTGAAAGCAAGTTGAATCATATACACATCGTTTCATAAAGATTGTCATGGCATCAGAGCCTTTCTTAATTTTTTTCTGATCTTGGTTCAATTTTCGAACAAGTTTTGCTTTGCCCACTCGTTAATTATGTTTTAGCGGGTGGGCGAGGCATTATAAATCCGTCATCCGGCATCCACCAGCATCATCCGCCATCCAGATCCGTCATCCGCCATCCGGTCATCCGTCATCCGTCATCCAGATCCGTCATCCGATCGTCCATCATCCAGATCCGTAATCTGATCATCCGTCATCCGTCATCCGCCATCCGCCATCCGCCATCCGCCATCTAGATCCGTCATCCGTCATCCGATCATCCGTCATCCGCCATCACCAACCATCCAGATCCGTCATCCGTCAACCGATCATTCGTCATCCGCCATCATCAACCATCCAGATCCGTCATCCGTCATCCGCCATCATCCGCCAGCTAGATCTATCATCCGTAATCCGCCATCATATCATCCGTCATCCGATCATTTGTCATCTGATCATCCAGTTTCCTTGCTACCTGATTTGCTCCAATACCCCGTTTGCTACCAAGATTTTCGGCCAATTTTCTTTGTTCATCGACATGATTTGGGTGTTTTCTCGAGACGATTTGATGTATTTCATATTATTAGCCTCTCTTAAATGTGGGAGGATGTGCTAAAGCCGTAGCGCATTCGGTATCTATCTCTAAATTCGGTATTTCCGTATCTGACTCTACTTCGGTATTCAACTCGGTATCTGTGGTCTTTGTATTCAGTGTTCAACTCGGTCCCCACGGTCTCCGTATTCGGTATTCACATCGGTTTTCAGTTCCGTCTCTGGTCTCCGTATTTGGTTTCAATATTGGGTATCAATCCCCAAAGCCTCAAGGCTCCGGTCTCCTTCAGAATTGGGTATAAATTCCCAAAGCCTTCAGGCTCAGGTCTCCGCCTTCGAGTTTCGAGTTCAAGCACCAGTCATTGTCATTCATTGTCATGTGCCGCCACTGCATCCGTTTTTTTCCGTAGTCAAATTGATGTTGGTCGACCCACATCAATTTGAGGGGGGTGTCAATCAGGGTAAATTAGGGTTAATATTATGTTAGACCCATTAGGGCTAGTATTATGGAAAGTCCATTAGGGTTTAGGTTTGAGTATTAGGGTTTCCTAGTTTAGTTTATATTCCTATTGTTCCCTATATAAAGGAACCTCTTCTATGTAATTCATAACCAAGTTGAAAGCAAGTTGAATCATATACACATCGTTTCATAAAGATTGTCAGTTTTTGAATTTCCTCCTATTACCATGACTTGTTTATCTCCACTACTGAAGTTCTTATAATTATCTTACCAATGGATATCGTTGGCAATCTATACCTGATTAACTTATTAAAATGAAAGTTTAAAACTAATTCGGGGACATCACTTTCTGGAAATTGAGACATTTTGGGGCACAAGTATTTCAAATTTCAGAACCTACTATCCGGGCTAAGTTGCAGTAGTTGCTGTAAAGATGGAAGCTATATATTTCATTCTTCTTTTAGACACGACTCTACACTTTAAGGTGCATCAACTTGATAGTCTCATTGTTTCCAAAATATAAAGTTTCATGTCCTACATTTGTTGAAACTGTATAATTATTGACATGACACCCTTTTGTTCATGGTACAATAAATTCGCTCGACATGGATAAATTATTTTCCTAGTCTGTAAAATTAATTTCATTTTATGTATTGTAATCTTAACGTAGAAGGAATCACTATTGACTTGAACTTTTTATTTAGATCAATGTTCTTTGTAGTGTAAGGAATCACATTACCAATAAAATGATCTTAGTTATACCTTCAAAGTACATATTGCTGTATTTGTTGGGGTATATAACAACGTGGAACAATTCTCTAGCAAAAGTAACCAAGAGAAATAAAGAACAATCACACAAGAACACAAGGATTTACGTGGTTCGGCAAATTGCCTACGTCCACGGTCACACTACTCTCTTATTATTGCTCTCAACTCATGAATAATTATGGGATTACAAGTACATGTATTTATAGTGCAAGACTAGGGGGAATTAAGAAAGACCTAGAATTCCTAATTCCTTGCACATTAGGAGTTCTTTTCTAATTCATTATCCTAATGCAATTAGGAAATTGTGGCTTCCCTAAATAAATAGGAAAGTCTCCACAAACCCAACAGTATTTGCGCGAGAAACTGAATTTTCTTCCTTTTGGTTTTCCTTCACTAGTTTAAACATTTTTAATGATACATGTCTTATATGACAATACTTTGTGCCAACAGGAGACATTCATGGACAATATTCTGATCTTCTGAGACTTTTCGAACATGGTGGATTTCCTCCTCGTGCGAACTACTTATTTTTAGGGGATTATGTAGATCGTGGAAAGCAAAGCTTGGAGACAATTTGCCTTCTCCTGGCTTATAAAATTAAATATCCTGAAAACTTTTTTCTTCTGAGGGGAAACCATGAATGTGCTTCTATAAACCGCGTATATGGATTTTATGATGAGTGTAAACGACGATTTAATGTCAGGCTTTGGAAAATATTCACAGATTGTTTCAACTGCCTACCCGTGGCAGCACTTATTGATGAGAAGATACTTTGCATGCATGGGGGACTTTCTCCAGACCTCCATCATTTGAATCAGATAAGGAATTTACAGCGACCTACTGATGTGCCAGAAACTGGTTTGCTGTGTGATCTCCTATGGTCTGATCCTAGTAAAGACATTCAAGGTTGGGGCATGAATGATAGGGGAGTATCCTATACTTTTGGTGCTGATAAGGTGACGGAGGCTCTTAAGAAGCATGATTTGGACTTAATTTGTCGAGCCCACCAGGTTTGTGGTTTTTTTTTAACTTAACACTTGATACAAACAGTCAACTTATGGTTCAAGCATTTGAAAGTTTCATTACTTGTAGGTTGTTGAAGATGGATATGAGTTCTTTGCTAATAGACAACTTGTAACGATATTTTCGGCACCCAATTATTGTGGGGAATTTGACAATGCCGGTGGCATGATGAGTGTTGATGACACTCTAATGTGTTCTTTTCAAATACTGAAGCCTGCCGATAAGAAACCAAAGTTTAGTTTTGGGAGCAGCTTTGGGAGCACAGCTACTGTTAGGCCTGGTACTCTAACTAAAATCAAGGTACATTCCCTTCATCACAGGATATATGAGACTGTTTGCTTCGGAACAATGATAAATATGAGTTTTTGTAAGTTATTGTTTCATTACATTTCTGTAACTAGAGTTTGTTGGGTCCTGAGCAAAGATTTAAGAGAACATAAAGCAAGTGCTTTCAATGAGTAAAATATAGCCATCATGTTGTTCTCCCTAACCCTTTGCATATGTATCCGTAAAGAGCAAGGGCAGCCTAATGCAAAATGCTCTCACCTTTATGGCTATGGGGAAGAATGCCATTATGTGTACCCAGCTTATCATTGTGCCGGTGATGACCTTCAAATTCAAAAGAAGAAAGAAAGTTAAAAAACTAAGGGACATGTCATTGGATGATTCACGAGCTTCCTGTTGCAGGAGCTCTAAGAATTAACATATTGACACGTGAATCCGGAAATTTGGTCCTAGGGATTTGTCATTAGATGACTGTACAATAGGTGTCTTAATATGCATAATTGTATTTATATTTTGTGCTACAAGGACCCAGAATATGATTGGTCAAAGTTGCTTTAGAACCAACTTCAAACTGCATTGACTACTGAAAAGTACTAATCGTCAATACACATTATAATGAAGTTCCGTCTACTCAAGTATAATGTGATACTGGACAATTGTTGTATATTGTGGCCCCTTGTTTTATGAAGCCAATTGGCACACCACAAGCTACCATGCTAGCAAAGAAGCCTTTTGGTTTTGACATAATATGAACGGTAGTCATTAGGTGACTTGGAGTTTTAATTTTGGTTAATTCAGTTTCACTTTGAGCATTTTGCGTGTGGCCAAGTATAGTACTCATATCTTAAAATAAGTGTATTGTTTGGCTTTTTGCAGAATGTTAAGGATTGGTGGAGTTAGTGCGTCTTTTTCCACATGCCAACATTACTTGCCATGTGCTAAACCATTGAGTTGTTATAACTAACTCATAAGACTGTTAATATTTGTAATTCCTACACAATTAACTTCCTTCATAGTAAAGTACACAGTTATTTTTGGAACATTTTATTTAGAAAATTATGACACTTATATTGGAATAAAGGTAATATAATTACCAATGGAGGCATCGACTACATGCTATCAGAGATGAAGTAGCTCATGGCTCAAATAATTTCGTGCTTAGTTGGTTTGAGAGTTGGTTGATATCAAATTCAGAAATTGAGAAAGTAATTCTTTTCGCTCAACTATGTAAGCTTTTAAACTATGTTCAAATATTTTGTGGTCATTTTTAGGACCGGCTATGACTATTATATGTATGTCTATTGGTGAAAGAAAAATTTGCATTTTTTTTCTTGCTGAGCAGATTGAATATATGAATTGAACGCTCTCTATATTACTCAAGTGGAACCATTTATTCAAAATTGGCTTAGTCATTTTCCTTGCCACAGCAAAATTGAAGTAATAGAATATGTATCCCAATGAATTGAATCCTCTGTGCACCCAGTTATCGTAAAGGTTGTCCGACATCAGTGTTGTTAGCGGTTCCATACTAAGTATTTCTTCCCCTCTACCTGCAATGCGGATGTGTGCTGTTAAGTGCTTACTTAACCCTGTATTTGAATTGCTCTTTGCAGTCAGTTCTTGGCACGGTGATGTGAGATATCTGAACACAGCTGTCTTGAGTTGTACAACATTGTGTGGCTGTCAGAGAATCTGAGTTCCTTTAGACAACAAGGAATAATGTCCCACCGCCAAAGAGAATCACAAAAAAGGTTTCTTCTGCCAAATCCTTACCGGGTTTTGATGTGTGTACTCTGTAGTTTGGTCTACAAAACTAGCTGTGATACAGAAAAGATACATAGTAGAGATATTCTCCATGTAGTAGTGATCAACATGAGATAGTTTATAACAAGACACCTGTGATGCTAGTGGCATACTTCCCTTGTTTGTCTTCAGAAATTAGATAGCAGATAATTAGGAGTAAAATGTTGAAATTTTATGCGAAGGCAATACTTGTGTACAACCCCACTGCAAATTAACTAGCAATAGTAATAAACTAAAAAATGTTCTAACCATTGGCGGTAGCTAGATCAAAGGTTTTATTTAGACAAACAAGTTGGTTCCTTCAATGGTGTTCATCAACAATTGAAATGAAACTTATTCGAATGTTAAAGTCCCTATAGTTGACGGCGAAACACAAAGTGTTGTCTTTTCACGTACGTAGATTACTAGTGCCGGAAAAGTTAGTTGATTGGCTTCGCTTTTGGTTATCATCTTCGACCTATTTATTTATACATCTAGCTAGTTTTCCTGCAGATACTTGCATAATGTATACCAAAGTGTGTTTGTTCAACTCGTTAAATACTCGAATATGGAAATGTTGATTTTTGTTCAGGTTGTATTGTGGTGCTGAACATCTCACATGACGAGCATAACTTTTTGAGATTCGATAGACTCATGAGCAAGCTCACTTTAAAATTTAGTTTACTTGATATATTTATACATAATTTTTAATTTCTAATCATAATTTAAGGTTAAAACTAGGCAAGTCTAACAAACATTAAGCTTGAATATATTTTCGAGACAAACTCAAATTTAAATATATATGAATGTGAGCCACGAAGTTTTTTGAGTTGTCACATATTCGAGTTTTATTTTTTGAAAGTTGAGGTTAAAATTTTAGACACTAATCGATTTCTTTTACATCTTTACTTTCAAAAAGAAGAAAGTAGTAATAACTAATAACTAATATCGATTCAAAACTAAAATAAAAACAAAACAAAACAAAACCTACAATGGAGTTTGTGAATTTTGAATGTAAAAAATGTGTTTTTATATCAAATGAGCTTATTAATATTTGAATTTGAGAAGACACATTATTAGTTCTTACAAAAAAAGATATAGTTAAATAAGTCATTAAAAAAATAAATCATAGGATTTTATATCTTTGTCAAAAGCAAGATTTGAATACCTGACGTTAAGGGTCAGCAGAAATGTCCGGACAACCCGGCCGAACCCGTGAACCTGACCCAACCCGTTCACTCATAGTCCCAATCCAGAGTGACCTGAGCTAGGAACGGGCACCATATAAATATCATAGGCCGGGTTACGGACATAAAGTGGGGTGTCGGGAATAACTCGGCCCAACCTGGCCTAATGAACTTAACTAACTAACTAACTAACTAACTAAACACGCATAACCCACACTAATGTTAAAAGGGCCATTTTAAATTTTTTTTAACAAACAAGTTCGAAAAACACAATTTTCATAAAAACTATTCTAAATGTTATTGACAATCTATTATTGTGATATTGAAGTATTAATTTTTGCAATATGTTTTTGTGTACATAATTTATTTTTGCAATTAGTTTTTGTGTACAATATGTTTTTTTAATGTTATGGACGAGCTGGACTAACCTGGAATCCGTCCGACTCAACCCGCACACTTGTCCAACGGACAACACTCTTCATGGGCCGGGAATGGACATGAAAATATTCAACCCGTTAAGTTCGGGTTGGGCCCAAAATTAAGTCATGGACTGTCCAACCCGACCTATACTCACCCCTACATGACATCAAGTATAAGAAGGAAGGAAAATACTACTCATTTACTTGCGCTCTATTGACAACATACATGTGCGCTGTGCTGCTCAAAGTTAATGACAACACATTACGACAACATGCATGTGTGATGCCTTGGTATATGTCGCCGATTTTTGCCATTTGTGGCAGCATTTCATGTATAAACTCTTTGTGGCAGTATTTTAGGTATAACCCTTTGTTGTAGCATTTGAGATAAACCGCTGGTTTAATTATTGAATCATTTTATAAAATTTTGAAAAAATAAAAAGAAGACAAACGGAGTGAGGCAAAAATTGATTTTAGTGATCTCGTAAATTAAACTAAAAGCTTAATGGCTTATGTGAGAATCCAAACTTTTTAGACGGCGTATATAGAAGTATCCCTAACAAACTAGTAGTGTCAATTCATTAAACCTGTGTGGTACCCCTGCCTTGTCAGTCTCATTTCCCAAATAGAATTCGACTTTAATCGAAATTCCTTAGTCAAGAGGGGGCTGCTGCCCCTCCAATTATCTCAAAAGAAAACTGAAATCTCATTTGTGACTTGGTCAAACTCACCTCATGCATATGTGGATATGATGTGATTATGTGCCAAATTCCAATACTGACTTTATTGACCAACTCACTTAGACGGAAAAATACTACACAAAATGTCAAGTCACTAATGGCAGCCGTAAAAATACAAAGATAATGTCCCTACAGTATATTTTAGGTACAGTACTATCCTATACTATACAATTTTTGCATGTCACTATCCTCTACTTTTTCTAGTCACATGTCACTACTGTAAGGTTTCATTTAATTACACCGTCATCACATAGTTAACTTTGATCTAAAATGTCCAAAATACCATTATATTAAAAAAAAATTTAAATATATATATATCTTTTGAATTTTTTTAAAATATTTTTATCAGATAAATAGTAAAATACTAATTTCAAAATTATTTTTTTTTAAAAATGGATTTTTTCAAAAAATATTAAAAATAAAAAACAGCTTTTAATAACGTTTTTTATTTTTAATATTCAAATCTGTTTTTTATTATTTATTACATAAAATTTTTTTAAAAAAAATAAGTTCAACAAATGATTTTTTGTTCATTTATTCATTTTTTAAATACAAGAGGATTTTATTCATTTAAATATTTCAGTTTCAAATTTTATTAAATGACTAAAATACCCTTATTCAAAAAATGAAAAAATGAAAAAAAAATCATTTTCATAACTTATTTTTTAACATTTAATTATGGAATAAATAATAAAAAACTGATTTGAATATTATTTTTTTTAAATAAATTTTTTTAAAAATATTTAAAATGAAAAAAACGTTGCTTAAAGTGATTTTTTGTTTATAATATTTTTTTGAACAAACCGTTTTTGTAATAAAATTAATTTTGAAATTAGTATTTTATTATTTATCTGATAAAAATAATTTTAAAAAAATATATTTCAAAAAATATAATTTTTGAATTTTTGAATTTTTTTAATATAAGGGTATTATAGACTTTTTAAATCAAGCTTAACTCTGTGATGGACGGTGCAACTAAATGAAACATTCCCGTAGTGACATATAACTAAAAGATGTAGAGGATAGTGACATGTAAAAGTTGCATAATACAAGATAATGGCCTGCAATTTCTCTTATATTTTAAGAACATATAGCATGCTGATGCAGTAGTGACAGATCCATACATATGTATTAAGTGTCCTTGGTAGCAAAACTACATATAAATGGCACTCCGATCCTCCAAATAGAGATCGAGTTGATTAAAATGGGAAAGGGAGAGAAACGAGCCTTGGCGAAATTCCATCCAAGCATTTGGGCCGATCGATTCATTTCCTTCACCTCTTCCTCCTTGGCCCTCTCGGTAATTAACTATTTTCTCTTCCTTTCCTTTATCAACAACTAATCATCAGGTACAAGCAACAAACTAACCCCAAATATCTGTATGCAGCGACATGATTTGTATCACAGAGAGATTCAAGTGTTGAAACAGATAGTGAATGATGATATCTTACTCAAGTCTTCTTCTTCTTCAGTTGAGAAAATTGTCTTAGTAAACATTTTGTGTCGTCTTGGCGTGTCATATCATTTTGAAGAGGAGATTGAACAAGAACTGAAACGTATCTTCCATGCAGAACAAAACTTGTGCACGAGCCAAGAGTACGATCTGTATACAACCGCACTTGTATTCCGGGTGTTGAGGCAACATGGTTGCATGATACCCTGCGGCAAGTATTGTATATTTTTTTATCAGCAAGAAGTAGATAGCAATATCTCCAGTATGGAGATTGGACCTGCGACCTCATGCTTATTACATGATTATATAATATGTTACACTTACACTTATAATTTCTAACACCCTCAATGTTATTTTGATTCAGAAATGTTTAACAAATATAGAGATAGTGAAGGGAATTTCAAGGATAGTCTTTACAATGATGTTAGAGGCATGTTGAGTCTATACGAAGCTTCACAGCTGAGGGTACATGGAGAAGCCATTCTTGACCAAGCCCTTACATTCACGACCACTCGTCTCAAAACCTTAGTGCAAGATCTTCCAGACCATTGTCTTGCAGAACAAATAGTCTACGCTCTGCAGCAGCCACTCCACAAGGGCATACCAAGGCTGGAGGCACGCCGTTTCATCTCCATTTACGAACAAGACCATACTCGGGATGAGACGCTACTCAAGCTTGCAAAGCTTGATTTTAATTTCTTACAGCTGTTGCATCAACAAGAACTCGGTATCATACAGAGGTACATTCATAAATCATAGAGTGTGCACAATGTTTAAAGGCGAATAGAGAGTTTATGATGATTATTTTGCAGGTGGTGGAATGAATCGAAAATCACGACAAAGTTGGCTTACGTTAGAGACAGAATCGTGGAGTTGTACTTTTGGATGAGTGGAGTGTACTACGAGGCCCAGTATTCACGTGCACGAATCATTTTGACTAAAGTCGTTGCCTTGGTTTCCATCACGGATGATACCATTGATGCTTATGCTACTTTTGAAGAAATCCAACTTCTCACCAATGCAATACTAAGGTTCGACACATATAATTGATTCATATATAGTATGAGACCAAGAATTTCGATTGCTAACATATAAGGAATTAGGTGGGAGTCTGGTGCAATGGAGCAATTACCAGAATACATGCATGTTCTCTACAAAACTTTGTTGAGTGTGTATGAAGAAATGGAAGAGGATGTCACTAATGACGGAAGACCCTTTGTCATTAACTATGCCAAGGATTCAGTAAGATTCTTAACTATATGTATATGTTATTACTTCATTGCAATGTTCTCAATATTTACTTTTCCCATGTTAGGAATTGATTTCTCTATTTCTTCGATATAATCGCTTTAATAGCTGATGTATATGGATGCAGTTTAAAGAGTGCGTGAGTGGATATTATCAAGAGGCCGAATGGTTGAATCAAAAGTATAATCCAAAATTTGAAGAGTATATAAAAAATGCACTGACCTCATCAGCGTGTCATACACTTGCACTATCCTCTCTCGTGGGAATGAAAACTGCAGGAAGAGAAGAGTTCGATTGGATTCAAGCTAAACCAAAATGTGTTCGAGCCTGCCAAACTATTGGCCGTATCGCAAATGACATTATTGGTCACAAGGTAATGCACTTAAAAAGTGAAAGCTCATATATAGAAGTTTAGATCAATATATACTTAGTTTTAAACATAAATATTATAATTAATTAGTCAATTTAACATATATAATTGTTGTGAAGGAGGAGCAAGAAAGGAATCATATTGTGTCGTCGGTGGAGTGTTACATGGTGGAATATGTTGTGTCTGAAGAGGAGTCGGTGGCAGAGCTGCGGGCAATGGTCGAAAACGCATGGAAAGATATGAATCAAGAGTTGTTGAGTCCAAGTGCGGTGTCAGTGCCTATTTTTATGCGAGTCCTCAACCTTACGCGAACTATGGATGTTGTGTACAAGTCTCATGAATCTTATACACATGCTAACACAGAAATGAAAACTTCCATCAACCTTATGTTTCTCGATCCCATATTGATTGACTGCCATCAGGGGATACCTCTCGTTTAGCTCTTTAATGTTTTTTACAATTAATAAAAGATCGTGTTCAATCTTAGAATAAGGTGTTTTTGTATTTTGACGATATATATGAATGATTTTATCGTACTCAAAATAAGTTTGATATATTTGTGGCAAGAGGCATTATACATAATTTCAATCCAAGAGTGGCACCCTTAAAGATCATCAAAAGAGTGCTCGTTAGAAATTGGGTACTAACTAATAATCAATTTCTCGTCTATAAATTTTACAGATACTTCATGTTAAAAATTGCCATAAAATACAAAGGTTTTAAGTCAACCTTGAAATTCTGTTATTTAGCACGGACAAGATGTCGAACACAATTTCGTAACAATTGTTTCGACAACTTGTCTTAATCCCAAGTAAAGGACAGGAAATAATAAAGCAGTAAACAGAGGACACACAATATGTTTACCCAGTTCGGTGACTCCCCACCTACGCCTGGGGGCACTTTGCCAGTGGAAAGGTTTTCACTATTCGGTAGTCAATAGTACAACTTCAAGCATCAACCAGCTATCACATACGCTATTGTCCTAAACTACTATAGATCTCACCGTGAACCACCTCGACCAGGGACTCCCCCTGTCTTTGAGATTCCCTCAATTCCACACTTCGAGCAAGCCTATGCTCGGTATTGTTGTCTTCGACAATATCTTCATGAGTCTTCAATCACGAAAAAATACCCACATATCACACACTCAAATCTCCTCGAGTTTATGTATGTGATCGAAAGTGTTCTCTCTAAATTGATCAGCCTCTCAATCCGCTAGTCGTACACGGTTAAGAGCTCTGAGAATTTAGCTTAGAGAAAGGACTGACTTGTTAAGGGGGGAAGCACCTTTTATAGCAACTCTTATTGCCTAATCGGATTCCAATTTCGATTAGGAAATCTCTTACCACCTTGTGTTTCTGGCAAGTGACAAGTTGGCGTTGCGGCCTTCATTAAATCTTGCTGACATGTCTTTCTTCCAGCTGGACCTTGCCTAAATCATTCGTGACTTTATGCGCACAACTTCTGTAAATAAAACATGAAGTCTTTGATGTCTTGCCTAATCATGCGAGTATTATCTCACACCAATTGTATTGTAACATGTTGACTGACATTTTGACCGTATGCTAAAAAATATGTCAATACTAAACGTAGTAACAATCTCCCCGTTTGGCAATTTTTTACGCAAGCACCTTTAGACGTGTCGGGCTAGCACCGTTTCTGGTTAGCAGCGTATTCAGCATCTTCGGGTTAGCACTGTTTCCGGCTAGCAACGTCTTCAGTTATGTCAACTATTTTTAGTCGTTCTTCAGTAGAGTGTTGTCTTCTACAACAAGGTTGTAACATGTTGTGACACATGTTTCCAGCAGGTTCATGATGTCTTCCGCAGCAAGGCATATAACAAGTGGCAACATGTTGTGACACATGTTCCAACATGTTGTGCTGGGGTTTTATGTGGAATGGAAATGAAATGAATTGAATTAGAATGCATGATTTAGGTTAGGAGATACTACATCTACAAACCTGGCGAGAACAAAGTGTTTATTGCTCGAAATGGTGTCTTTTAGCAAAGGGAGTTTATTTCCAAAGAAATAGTGGGAGTAATGTGCATCTTAAAGAAATTCAAGAGGGTAAGATAAAAACTGAAGAAATCAAAGAACCCCATTTAGACACTATAGAAGCAATGGAACCTGAGCTGAATGAAGAGATAATTCCAGTTCTTGAAGAAATTCCATAAGGCCCAAAAAAGTCTGAAAGGACACGTCATGTACCGTTAGATATGGATTATAGTATTTGAGAGTTACGACGTGATAGTTATGGATCAAGACGATCATACAACCTTTCAAGAAGTCATGAATAATTCTGACTCTGAGAAATGACTAGAGGCCATAAAGGAGGAAATGCAATCCACGCAAGACAATGAAGTTTGGAACTTGGTTGACCCAACTGATAGTGTGAAAACCATTGGCTGTAAGTGAGTCTTTAAGGTAAAGACAAACGTGAATGGCAATCCTCAAACCTATTAGGCCCGACTGGTTGCGAAAGGTTTCAAACAAACTCATGGTACAAACTATGATGAAACTTTCTCCCTAGTAGCGATGGTTAGATTAATCCGGATTCTTCTTGTCATAGACGCATATTATGACTATGAGATATGACAGATGGATGTCAAAACCGCATTTTTTAATGGAAACTTGACTGAAGTTGTGTACATGGCAGAACCTGAGTGTTTTGTCGATCCGAAGAATCCTAGAAATATTTGTAAACTGTAGAAATCCATTTATGGATTAAAGCAAGCCCTCGGAGTTAGGATCTTCGCTTTGATGAAGATGTAAAGGAGTTTGGCCTCATTAAAAACAAGGGATAATACATGATCACTATGGTGAAGTTTTACACATTTTCATGTTACAGTTATGAACTTTTTTAATTGTCACTTCAATACGACAAAGTTTTTAAGGGTCACCGTTTCTAATAGAGTTAATTTTGATATAAAATGTCCATATTTCTCTTGTATTAAAATTTTAAAATAAATCTAAAAAAATATTTTTTAAACTTTTTTTAAAAAATATTTTTTACGAAATAAATAATTAAAAACTGATTTCAATATTATTACTTTTTTAAAAAATCGAAAATAACATTAAAAATAAAAATGAATTTGACCAACACTTTTTCTTTTTAATCTTTTTTAAAAATAAAAAAATAATATTCAAATAAGTTTTTATTATTTATTCCACAAAAAAATATTTTTTAAAAACTAATTAAAAATAATACTATTTTTTGATATTTTTTAATTTTTTAAATACAGGGGTATTTTCGACATTTAATAAAATTTGTAAGTTAAACAATATATTTTCCATCTGTTTTAACGGTGTTAGGGTAAAATGACATATAAAAATATTTCCCCGTATTAAAGAGACACTTAAAAAAGTCCACCGTAGTGACATCAAAATGTGTTAAACTTCACCGTACTGATCAAGAATTATCTCTAAAAACAAAGATGAGCCTGTGTATACAAGAGGGCTAGTGTGAGTGCAATTGTCTTCTTAGTGTTGTATGTATATGACATATTGTTGATTGTAAACGATGTCCTAACCATGAAAAATACCAAAGCATGGCTTGTGAAATGTTTTTAATGAAAGACTTAACCGGTGCTGCATATATTTTGGGCATCAAGATCTATATGGATAGATCTAAAAAATTATCGGGACTAGGTCAAAGCACTTATATAAACAAAGTATTAAAAAAGTTTTCAATGCACGATTCCTAGAAATGGTTTTTGTAATGCGACATGGCGTAAACCTCAGCAAGACTCAGTGTCCCAAGACACAGGATGAGTTGGAGAAGATGAGTATGATTTCATATGCCTCGACTATTAGATCAATCATGTATAACATGATTTGAACGAGACTTGATGTTTCATATGCCTTAAGATGTACTAGTAAATACCATTCTAACCCTGGTGAATAACACTAGGCAACAGTTAAAACCATCCTCAAATACTTGAGAAGAACTAAGGATACTTTTCTGCTCTATGGGGGTCTAGTTGAAGAGCTAGTTGCAAAGGGTTACGTCGAAACATCAGGTTAGGATACACGTGTGTTTTGAATGGTGGTGCTTTCAGCTGGAAGAGCTCTAAACAAGCGACTGTTATTGATTCTACAATGGAAGCTAAGTATATAGATGCTTCTGAAACTGCTGGAGAGATTGTATGGATTAAGAAGCTTGTGGCTTGATTAGACATAATGCCAAAACACGTCTTATCTAGTGAACTTATTTTGTGACAACACTGGAGTTATAGCACAAGCTAAAGAGCCAAGATCACATCAGAAATCCAAACATATACTAAGAAGTTACCATATCATTAGAGAGATAATTGAAAGAAGTGACGTAAATATCTGCAAGATTACTATTGCTGATAATACAGCCGATCCTTTGACAAATGCTCTCTCGCAAGTGGAAGACTAAAGGAAATATGCCCTAAATCAATTGATATCATTTAGAGAAACGATATTGGACGACCCGACCTAAGCATGTGTCATAGATACAGTCACGAGCATTGCTCATTTGTCGTATTATCATTAAATCCTTAAGACTTTAGAGTCTTCGTTGATTCCTGTATAATTAGTTTTATAGTTTGACAGTCACCTATTTTGTCTGTAACGTGATGATGAAAAGATATAATTGGCTGCGCGACTTGTTGTATGAGGGATCCGAATGACGATCAAAGGATTTTTCCTCATATACTTATGGGAATCATATCTGTTTAAGGCTTCTTGATGAGTGTGGCTAAGAGGAAATGTGTGGCCACACTACTGATAAATGGTTATCATTCTTGTTATCTCGAGATCAAGAAACAAGATTGAATATATAAGGGTGATGAGTCTATGCCTTATGTTCAACAAAGATATCCAGTGATAAACGGATTATGATATTTAAAACAAGGGGTTAAGTCGAATCATCGATCTTTATGATCATTGTGTTAATCATAATGTCTTACTAGAGGCCACTTATGATAAATGGACCGAATAGAGATTTGGGGCCATTTGCCAATGAATCAAGGGCCTACAGGGTCACACACAAAGAGTAAACCCGAAGCAAAATGAACTTACAAACCCATTGGAAGAATAAGTGAAAATCGGTCGCCAAATATATGTCCCGATCGTCACATCGGTGTAGAATGTTCCTAAACCGTTTCAGATTTCAAATCTGAAACGAATAAGTAAACCTACGAATTAGGAATTCAGAATAAATTAGGATTTTATTAGGAATAAAATACTTACACCCAAAGTCTATAAATATACCATCAGCTTACTTGAAACCCTAATGCGATATTCGCAACAATAGTATTTCATTTAAAATTTCAGATCTAATCAAAGAGTTGATGAGATATGATTCGAGAAGATTAATTCTAGTAGATTGATTTTCGTTAAGTTTCGATCAAGACTTGTTCGTGTGAATACCGTAAAGAGCGCATCCTGTTGGAGACGTTTTAATTGATTCACGAAAAACTTGTTAATCTCTTAAAAATTTCTTAAAACCGGATTCACAAGAGATAAATTCCGTTGGAGACGCTTCACATCACATTTTTATTGTTATGGAAGCACACAAAACACTATCATTAAAATGTCAAAGTACATGACACGTAATTATCATTATCTATAATGGATTTATATATTTTTGTTGAGAGACTTCAACATATGTTTTACAAATTATTTAACTTGTTATCCAAGATAGTGACGTCTTTTGTTAAGTTGTGTTTAATTAGTCTTTGATCTTATTACATATATATTTGTTAATTAATTAGAATTATTCTTACATAGGAATAATTAAACGCTGTAACATAATTGGTTAGATCTCTCTTTGTCATAGTCAAGGTCGTTCGTAGTATAGTGTCCACTTTCCAGGAAGCTACAAGCTTAGCCAAGTGCTTGTTTTGAATAATATATACAGTTTGTGGACCAGTCAAACTTTTAGTGTACAATGTTTGCATATAAATACCCAGTTGATGAGTTAATAGCTATCTCAAACTTGACTCTCCATCCATTTATGTGGTTTGAGGTTTAAGAAGAAAGAAATAAAGATGCCGAGGGCTCCATGCTGCGAGAAGACGGAAGTGAGGAAAGGTCCTTGGTCCGTTCATGAAGATCGAATCTTAACTAATTATATTCAAAACCATGGGCACGCTAATTGGCGCGCCCTACCAAAACAAGCAGGTAATTGTCATCCATCGTCGTCATCATCGTCGTATAATATAAACCCATGATTGCCATATTAATTGTATTAATTCATCGTTGTGTAATGATTTGTGTAGGCCTATTAAGGTGCGGAAAGAGTTGCAGATTGAGGTGGATCAATTACTTGCGGCCGGATATAAAGAGGGGAAACTTCAGTCTTGAAGAAGAAGAAGCCATCATCAATTTGCATCAAATGCTTGGGAATAGGTATGTCTTTTATTATGTAAAGCAAAATAACAAGTGGATCAGATTTACCGGACTCTGGCTACGTACCATGCAATACATATAAATTAGAGGGTATCTTGTGCTATACTCAAATACAACTACATGCACACAAAACTTAAAATAAATTTGAGAAAATGGCAAAAAGGTTACTCTTACAAAGTGGAATTGTGTAATCTGTTAACTTTGTATTTGTGTACAAAATAAGTATATGTTTTTAAAATTGACTATTTTTTTTGTAATTAAGAATTATTTTTTATGTTTGAATTTAAATTTGTATAATCAAATTTTATATTGATTTATAAAAAATCGTAAATTTTAATTTGCATGACAATTTCATTATTTTTCACAAAACTGCAAAGTCCACCTCAAATTTTTGTCATAAACTAAGTATATGACACCTTTTTGTAAAAGTTCATAGTATAGAGTATTTTCTTTTAATTTTTTCAATGAATTTTGAATACTACATATTTGTGGTTTTATCGAATCCAATTAACTTATTTTATCCTCGTTGTAATTAATTTTCAGATGGTCAGCGATTGCAGCAAAATTGCCGGGAAGAACAGATAATGAGATAAAAAATGTGTGGCACACTCACTTGAAGAAGAGACCGAGCAAGAAAGAGAGTGGCACAAAAGAAGAAGAAGAAGAAGAAGAAAGTGAGAGCTCCGGAAGCATTATTGATTCGTCGTCAGATTCCTCCTGCTCTGGAACCACTAATGATGATGATAAAAGTGACAACCATGACATGTTGGAAAGTTTCCCAGAGAGTTTCTGGTTTGAAGCTCTGTCCGAGGACGAGGAAAAGAACAATAACAGCTCCAATTACTATGATGGTTTAATGAGCTTAGACGATATTGAGCAGCTGAGCTTGATGATGGAGAACAATGGGAGTGATGATGCCATGGACTTTTGGTACAATGTTTTTCTCGGAAAGGATAATTTGTAACCTTACACTGGAAAGCATGCAAAATTAACGGTGGTGTTGTTATTAAGGTTATTTTTTGAACCTAATATATATGAAAATTGTTTTGATTTATATAATTGATGTGTTGTCACTTATGGATGGATTTTATGGGTTTGGGCATCCTGTATTCGATCTAGGGTTGAAATACTTACAAGAGGTTGGGGTAAAATTGTCCACCCATATGCCACCAAGTCAACAATGGGGAACAAGTCATGACCAAGAAACGATAATGTCGGAACTAAAACTCTCTATCCACCGGGTCAACAATGTGAAATATTTACTGGTTGACTTAGTTGGTGGCTAAAGGTGGAATCGAAAAAAGAACTTTATAATTGGAACAGTTAAGTATTTTATATAAATTAGTGGAAGATATTTAGAATGTTGTGATCACTTAATGAAATAAGTGACTTTGCTTGTGCCTTTCTAACGCTGCAAGAATAACGTGTTAAAGACGGCGCACTGAACGCAC
Source organism: Geranium rotundifolium (assembly GCA_963920655.1). Classification (NCBI taxonomy): domain Eukaryota; kingdom Viridiplantae; phylum Streptophyta; class Magnoliopsida; order Geraniales; family Geraniaceae; genus Geranium; species Geranium rotundifolium. The sequence continues at coordinate 26,146,498 of OY987319.1, forward strand.
TTATGAAGAGAAAAAAAGCCCAGATGAAAGAAAATGCGGGTGCCAGGTACGCAGGCCTTATGGCGCCGCCAGCAAGCAACATTGAGTTTCTTTCCCCTGCGCTTTTGCAGAAGGCATGCGCAATTATACCTGAGGATAGCGCAGTTTTATGGAGTGCACAAGTATAGTTAAGGACCACGCACTTGTAAGGTGTGCGCATGCTACATTTCGGACGAGCATATGTAAGGAGAGCTACCATAATGTTATGCTTGCGTACGTTGTAGGAACGCCGTGTTGAATTTTGGACGGCGCATTTGTTTTAGTTTGCCGACCTTTTGTATAGCCTGCGTATATGTGTCGGTGCGCGGGCGAGTTGAATCACTTGTTGTGCCACGACCTGGGTCATTTCTACTCGGGTTTGAGTGAGTTGTGTAACAAGCATTTCATTAATTTCTCTAAGACGTTAAAGCTCCTGATAGGTTCGTTGTGCAGATCGCGAACTCCCCTCGCCTGATTGTCGAACCCGTGGTTCCCTTCTCATTGCCCTTGCGAACCCTTTGATATAGGAACCGTTAAGGGAACGGTCGTATGTCATCACACTAGCCCGACTCATCAGGTCTTCCTCCTCTTTCAAAGTCATTGTCTGGGCGTAGGTCTCGCACCACTCTTTATACAACTTATGTACGTTGTCCTACAAACCAATAAACATAGAAGCATTAACAATTAAAGAACATAAATAAACATGAAAATTAAAAATATTCCCAAAATTACCCACATATTCTTCTTCTCCTCGTCTGTGACGTCAGCATAACAATTCAAGTGGTTATCTATGTTTGCTGAAATAGGAACCTCGCCAACTTCCGCCTTCTGCCTTAACAACTCCGCGGTCGAGCTTCCGAATGATATTGGATCAGTGTTGTGGTTAGGCTTTTCCTTGCGCCTCTTAGACATTGTTGGACCCAGTTTCTATCAAAAATAATTCAAAATAAAAAATTATTCACATATCAAATATAAGAAATAAATTGTATATAGGTGTTCAAATAAGAATTTGAGGCAAATACCCGCATCACTCTACTGTCATAGTGTTCCACGAGCCACCTCCACTCTTTCTTTTTCCCCGCCAGCTTGTACGGGATACTGTTACGCTGAAGCACATCTTTATAGACATTATAGAATGGCTTGTAGGAGTTTTTTTTTCTCCTTGTTGGCAGCTCGCGCTCGACCATCTATTCATTTCAGTAGTTCAAGTCTACATTGTTGGTGAGCTACATAAAACAAAAAACACAGTCAAAATAGTTTTTAAAAAAGAATGGGCATATGAAAAACACAAGCTTTTAACTTTATACCTGTAATCTCTCCATGTATTTCTTCCTCAGCTCCATAGGCACGTCGCGCCACTGTCAATACCTAATTGGCACAGACTCCCGAAGAAGGCTCCCCGTGACAAATACAAGTCGCTCATGAGTATTATGGTCCGACCTCCAGCCCCTGGCCCAAGGAATCCTAGACACTGAGTCCCATCAAAGTTTTAACGCCTTGCGCCTCAATGTATTGGCTGCATCCCGTTCCAAGTCTGGAGATACGTCAGATTTTTTTCTTTTTCCGTTCCCACCCGTCCCTCACAACAGACGCTAGTATGTCGACATCAAAATATAGCTCACGATCCTGAACTTCTGGTTCGTCGAGTCGTTGCAATCGTGACGGCCTAGGATCTTGTGGTGGTATTACATGACGACAAGAGTGTGTCGACTCTACAGCAGAATGCGAGAAGTTGACCTCAGAGTGGATGTGTCTTCTTGAGCTGATGTCTGCTCCATTACCACGTCTGCCCAGGAGTTAATACCATGCGGGTCGTCTTCGTCGAAGACATGAAAACTGAGCTCCGTATGTCAAGGTTCTTCTCGTTCCTCTTCCTCGGGTACATGTGATGTGTATTCTTGAGGTATTTCACGTATGGAAATTTCAACCAGTGATGACCTATAGACATCCTCAACACAGATGGATGCCAAAGTGGCCGCAACAATAGGGTCAAGTTCTTCTTCTGGAGGAGAAACTTCTGGATCTAGAACAGATGACGCTCACGAGGATGGAGCCTCCACGCGAGGCATTATCTTTTATATCACCGCAAACCCATCGAACCTCTTTCTCTTAGGCTCCTTGCCTTTTTCTATTGCCTTTCTCTTTCCCTTGTCTTTCTTTCCCATGTGCAAAACAATTTTCGACATATAGGATATATATGCAATTTCCGACATATAGGATATATATGCAATTTCCGATCAATTCAAACCCGAGGTAATGCTCAACGCTTAACAAAAGACATTCCACTTTATCCATATTCACTGTCCATATATAATTGATACCACAACATAAAGACATTATGTCCATATGAATCAAATCCTAAAACAACATAATCCTATCCAACTAAAAGAAATCCTAATAAGGCTCAACCTCAAAGTATTGATTCACCAAACTTGAAGCATTAATATTACTTCAAAATCAAACATATATAACATTTACGGACCCTAAGTGATCAGTAGCAACCGTAATTAGCATTTTAATTTGAATCAAATTAATCTTGAGTACTACCAATCAAATTAATCTTGAGGACAACCATTTTGTTTACTTGTTAGCTTTAGTTTTGAGACCAATAAAATATGTATGAAAGAGATCACCACGGGTTTCAAATAATGAATATCATGCAGCGGACTTTATGTAACCGTGGTGATCGTAAAAAAACTTGATCTTAATGCCATTTGAACATGTTAAAAACATAATTAAAGATCTGATATTTACCTCTTGTAATCGACAAGAACACAAGCGTAGTGTCCTCTCTATCAAGTCCACACAAGCACACAACCGAAAATGGGTTTTTCACTCAATTTTTGCTAGAAAATTAGAGAGAAAACTTGAGCAATAATGGAGGTAGAGAGAGTGAGAGAAATCGGCAATGAGGGAGAGAGAGAGAGGAGAGGTGGTTGTTGAAAAATTCAAAGGATAATATGAAATAGATATTATGTGATTTTTAATTTGAAATTAAATTGAATTTCAAAATAAAAATTGTATTATCTATCCCTTTAATCCTTCTTATTTGCATTTGACCCCTCTCTTATCTTAAACCCCTAAATGGGCTTTAAGCCCGTTTAACTAAAACCCAAATTAAACCCATTAACTTAAGTTCTAATTTTGGTTTAGTCAAAACGGCTCAATTTCCTCGAATTGATTTCTTCAACCGTCTGGTTAAAACCTTAGGCCAGAAAACTACCAAATTGTTCTCAATTCTCATCCATAATTATTTTCATGTATCGTGCTTAATGCGTGTGACCCTCTAGGCTCACGAATAATTGGCAGACTGGTAAAATTACCATTTTACCCTTTCCATCATAAGTGGCCTCTAGCAAGACATTATGATTATCCAATATTCGTGATTATCGATTATTCGACTTAACCTGTTATCGTACATGTCACTGTCCTTTTATCAAACCGATATCCAGATTGATCAATAGGCATAGAACGGTCATCCTAATTTATCAATCACTGTTTCTTGATATCTGAGATGACTGAAACCTGATACTAAGATATCACCTGCATGACCATGCTATTTCTTTAGTCATACTCATCAAGTGGGCTAAACGGATATCTTTCTCATACCGAAGTATGAGTGATAAATCCCTCAGACGCCTTTCGAGTTCACTAGTGTAATAAATGCCAAAGCCAATCGAAGCCGTTATAGTTACCCTTTTACAGATAACGTTAGACTAGGTCAAACTTAGGTATTTTTTTACATAGTGTACACAAAGACTCCTTTGTCTTAGGATATAATGACAAGTTACGATATGTGAGTATCTCATGACTGGATCTATGCAGCATACTCACAATCGGGTTGTCCGATATCATCGCCCTGGTGGTATCTATGATATAACTCCGGCACTCACTTTGCCATGATCAGTAGAGCATGATCACAAGGAGTTAGTCTCATACTGATCGCTTCAAAAGAAGCTTCGCTGATCAGGGACTTTATCGAATGCAATTCTTTCTGATCTACAGTTCTACTGTAAGTGGTTACACACATTATGACATAGATCAAATTACATTAGATATATTACTACAACACATTAGTAATATCATGCATTTTATTATGTAAACTAATGATGTTCGTTACAATATAGATTATGGAATTACATTAGACTAGGGCACAAACCTAACATTGCCATGATCAGTAGAGCGTGATCACAAGGAGTTGGTCTCATACTGATCGCTTCTTAAAGAAGCTTAGCTGATCAGGGACTCATCAAATGTAATTCTTTCTGATCTACAGTTCTACTGTAAGTGGTTACACACATTATGACATAGATCAAATCATATTAGATATATTACTACAACACATTAGTAGTATTATGCCTTTTATTATGTAGAATAATGATGTCCGTTACAATATAGATTGAGGAATTATTTTGGACTAGGGCACAAACCTAACAATGTAATAGTTAAGAATTAATTTTGAATAGCCTCAAATTTTGAGTTACTAATATGAATAAAGGCCTGAGAAATTTATCAAATACCCATAAACAGAATGCACTGATGAGTTTGTGTATCAATGATGAATTAATTTGAATCAAATTAGTTTGAGTACTACGAAACCCTAAATCAGTAGGTAGCAAACCCTAGAAAATAATATAGGGATAAGACTGAACCTGGTTTGGCCGACAAGAGGGACGGTCGGAGAGAGGCTGAGATGGACAGTCGGAGCACGGTCGGGACGACGAGGCGTCGAGAAGGCGAGAAGGCGAGAGGGTCGGAGCAGGGTCGGGACGAGAAGACGGGGAAAGGAGGGTTACTGGAAGGGATGACGCCGACTCCAAGAAATCTCTGTAGTTACGACGCTTTTAGTGATTGACTTATTTTTTAAAAACTAGAAAAGATGTCATAGAGAATGTCGAAATATCGTATGTGATAGCATTTGTGCCCTAGTCCAATTGGTATTAGCCTGTAAACGTCTATGTACAAATATCATCGTTTGTGATGTATAAATATAAACGGCTTTATATTACTTATATGTTGAAGTAATATGTTAAGCATGATCTGATTTATGACCACTAAAGTAGTAGAACCATAAATCTGTACGGATCACACTTAACAAGTCCCTGGTCAACCTATGCTTCCTTGAAAGTGACCAGTATGAGGAATGGTTCTTAATGACGTAGTTCTACTTGACATAAGGATGTGGGATCCTGGAACCATATCATAGATATCATGAGGTGATTGATATCGGACGACCCGCATTGAATAGTGTTTTCATAGATTAAGCCATAAACATATTCAAATGCGATAGCTCGTCACGACGTCCTTAGACCAAGGAGTCTTTGTGATCACTATGCAATGAACGTACGGCTTTAACTTGCGCCAAACGCTTTCTGTAAAAGGATTGCTATGAAGGGCATGATTGGGTGGCGGAACGGGTTGCATGAGTGACACGAAAGACGGCTAAGGGATTTATCCCTCATACTACGGTATGGGAAAGATATCCGTTAGAAGGCCTCTTGATGGAGACCGAATGAGAGAAAAGCATGGCCATGCAAAATGATACGGGTTATCATTTCTCAGTCATCTCGCATATCAAGTAACAATGATTGATTAAACAAGGGAGACGACTCTATGCCTTGTGATCAATCGGGATATCTAGAGATAAAAGGATGGTGACTTGTACGCACAAAGGTTAAGTCGAATCATCGATCATCATGCACCTTGGGTAATCATAATGTTTTACTAGAGACCACTTATGATGGATCGGGCAAGAGCAATTCTTGCGCCGATCTGCCAACGGTGGCATGAGCCTAGAGGGTCACACACATACAAGACGGATAACTTGAGACAAGGAAACATGGATGTTTCTTAAGGAGAAGTATATGGACAAAACTGGAGGTTTTGTGCCATAGGTTCGGTTTGAGAGAATAATTAGCGAATCGAGAAAAATTGAGTTTTTCGTCGATATCGCGTCGGACTTTGTTTGATAAGTAGCGACAAAAGGGTCGGGAAACTTTTGGACGCGGCATGAGACAACACGGGAGGGCCCATTGGGCTCGGCCCATGAAGCCTCATGGCCGGCCCAATAAGGGCCCAATAAGGCCATATGGCCGGCCCACTTGGTGGGGCCAATGTGGGGGCCACACAACACCATGCTTAGTTGGTAGTTGTGGATTAAGAGGTGAGTGATTTAAGGGGTATGGGTTAAAGCTCCTTTAAGCCCATACCAATCACTTTTAACCCATACTTGTGAGTTGGATGATGAGATATATTGCAAGACATTATTTCATTAATTGATTAAGTCACAAAACTCACAAAAAACCTCTCTTTCTCTCTCATTGTGGCCGGCCACCTTGGTGTTCTTCCTCCATCTTGCTCTCTTGTTCTTCATTTAATTGTTCTAGTAGGCAATTAAGTGAAGGATCTTGAAGATCATTCTCTTGGTGTGGACTTGCTTTAGAGAAGAAGATCCGAACGTTCTTCTTTATCGATTCAAACAAGACTTAAAGGTAAATATCTTGTGGAATAGATTTTGCTTTGGGATTTAATGGTTTAAATGTTCTTGGACAAGGTTTGGAGTAGATTATCTTTTATTGCTTCCGCTATCTCGATGACGATCTAGAACGCTCCAAAACCCTACAGTGGTATCAGAGCGTTGGTTACCCTCTTAATCTTTGTCTTGTTGAATTTATTTCGGTTTTGTGATTATTTTCATGCCAAAAGTTGATAACATGATTTTAATGCTTTTTGGGATATTTGCATGAAATATGTTACTTTTGAAAAATATATTAAATTTGGAATTTTTCGGAAATTATTGGATTTGTCGGGTCCGAGAAGAGACTCTCGGGGAGCCGGATCGGAGGTACCGGACGGAGGTCACCGGAGGCCGGGGAGGCCGGCGGTGACCGGGCCCGTCCCCACTCTCGGCCGAGGCCGAGAGTGGCGGCAAGCCGGGTTTGGGCCTTCCAAGGCCCAAACCGGGCCGTGCATGGTTGGGCTCGGCCCAATGGGCCCTCGGCCCATTGGCTTGGCCCAACTTGGTTCGTGTGTGGTGTTTGATCCATTTCACGAACCCACGATCCAATATTTCGAAAACTTTCAAAATTTGATCGGTTTCGATAAACCGTTTTTCGAAAAGGTCTAGTTTCGATAAACCCGACCAAGCAACTTGGCAAAAGAAAAACCGGAATTATTGCATATTATTTGATAACATGTTTGTGTGATAACATGTTGGATGATGTGATGAAATGTATGATGCTTTAGTAGCCCATTAGATTTATCGCTTTCACGGTTTGCATACCGTTAGTGTTAGCGTGTAATTATTCTTTTATTCGAGCCCATAAAGTGTAATTATTTTTTATCCGGTCTACGAACCGAGTATTAATTGTAATTATTACTCAAAGACGAGAAGGATGGAAAATCGAGCACGATGACGGTCTTGGAGGAAGTCCAAGAGCTAGTGGGAGCCCGAATGAGAAAGACGAGAAGATGTGAAGACTCGTAGATTCCTAAGATTAGGATGGGCTATAAAATGCATATTTAACGCTTTATGGTTGCTTGCTTGAATCATTTAAATTAATTGCATGGTTGCATGATTAGTTTATAAGTTTATAAGCGATCACCTCACATGCAAAGATTAAAAACAAACTTTAATTGTTTGCATGTTTAAAGCGTTGTGAACTATCACCACACGGGTTGTGATGGATGAGTTCAAGTTTGAAACGTATTTTGCATGGGTTGCAAATGACGGATTCAAATGAAGATAGTATGTGATACAATTAGAAACATCACAACACGGGTTGTTGGTGACGGATTCGTAATTGTACCAAATACTTTCGAATTATTAAACACAACCAAATTACAAGTTAATTTGAGTCAAGTGAGATGCCACCCTAATTCACACCCATGTAGAAACATTTTATCGGTGTCGTGCGCCTTAGCGGAGCATCGATCGAATGGGTTCTAGATGGGAATGGTAAACTTTGTGGGATGTCGTGCGCCTTAGCGGAGCATCTGCACAAAGTTAACTCGTTAGTGAAAGTTGGTTGACTCAACCACGATTCTTGGCCTGAGGTCGAGCTGGGGCATCGGAAGGGTAAGCCGTGTGTTTTACACATACCCTGACTAAGAGTTACACGGGTTGTAATTGGACGGATGTCCTACCTAAATAAGTCAATTGGAGCGGTGCGCCTTAGCGCACTTCAAATGACGAATAAGGGATCTTGGTTTAAAGATTCTAATTTTAGAATCTAATGGTTGGTGTTTAATTCGGATCTTCGTAAATTTATTCAACTATTCTGATTAAATTTACTTTCTTCGTGTAGAAATGGCTAGTAATTCAACAAATTCGTCTAATTTGTCATTGAGGACTATACTCGAGAAGTGTAAACTCAACGGAACAAATTATCTAGACTGGGACAGAAATTTACGACTTGTATTAAAAATGGAACGCAGGGAGTACGTCCTTGATAAGGCTATCCCTGAGGAGCCAGCTGCCAACGCAACAAGGGTCGTTAAGGATGCGTACCAGAAACACCTTAGCGACTCTATCGACGTTGCATGTGTCATGCTGGGCTGCATGGAGGCGGACCTCCAAAAGCAGTTTATGGAGCTATCCCATGATCCGTTTGCAATGTTTGCACAGATCAAGGATATGTTCAAGGAGAAAGTACGTATTGAAAAATACACTGTTCTCCGAGAACTCATAGCCTGCAAGATGTCAGCAGGCAGCTCCGTAGGTCCTCACGTCCTACAAATGAAGGGGCATTTTGACCATATGACTAGTATCGGTATGTCTATGGAAAAGGAAATGGCAGCGGATTTTATTCTGCAATCCCTTCCTCATGCATATGGTGGGTTCGTCATGAACTATCACATGCATGATATGGACAAGACCGCGTCGGAGTTGCACAGCATGCTAGTAACTGCCGAGAAGAGCATAAGGGGCAGTTCGTCCAAAAATGTCTTCATGGTCAAGAAGGGACCCAGCTTCAAAGCTGTTGGTGGCAAGGGTAAAGGCCCAAGACACCTGGCAGGGAAGAACAGACGACCATTTATTCCTAGACCTCACATGCCCGTACAAGGCAAAGGGAAGGCAAAGGAGTCGGTCTGTTTCTATTGTCAAAAGCCTGGTCATTGGAAGAAAGACTGTCAGCAGTTGAAGGAGGATCAGAAGAAGGGCGGTGGGGCCGCCACTTCATCAGGTATTCCATTAGAGCTATATCTTTCTACAATAAATACCTGGGTACTAGATACTGGAGCTGAGTCTCATATCTGTGCCGATGTGCAGGTGTTACACAGTAGAAGAGATGGTGGGGAAAGCGAGGTGGACCTAAGAGTTGGGAACAATACCAGAGTTGCCGCAACTGCCGTAGGTTCTGTGAACCTTGCTTTGCCCAGTGGGCTTGTAATTGAACTAAATGATGTTTTTTGCGTACCTGCTTTCAGCAGGAATATTATCTCAATTTCTCTTCTAGAGAAAGAAGGTTATTATTTCAATATTAAAAACGGGTTTTTTGATATTATGCGCAACAGCATATATTATGGCAATGCTCACACTGTTGGAGGATTATACATATTGAATATGCAAAACTCGAAATCCAACATGCTCTATAATATAAATGCTAAGAGGTTTAAAACTAATGATTTAGACCAAACTCTAATCTGGCATTGTCGTCTGGGTCACATAAATGAGAAACGCATCTCAGCGCTTCATAAGCGCGGACTTCTAAGTCAATTCGAATTCCAAGCGATTGAAAGATGCGAAGCTTGTTTAATGGGCAAGATGACTAAAGCGTCCTTCACTGGTTTAGGTGAGAGGGCAGGTGACTTATTAGGTCTAATACATTCAGACGTATGTGGACCAATGAGTACGCATGCCAGAGGTGGTTTAGGCTACTTTATCACATTTACTGACGATTTCAGTAGATATGGTTATGTCTATCTCATGAGACATAAGTCCGAAGCTTTTGATAAATTCAAAGAGTTTAGGACTGAAGTAGAAAACCAACTCGGAAAGAGTATCAAGGCACTCCGTTCTGATCGGGGTGGAGAATACTTATCCGAGGAGTTTCTTAGTTATCTTACTGAAGGTGGAATACTATCTCAGTGGACTCCGCCAGGAACACCGCAACTTAATGGTGTGTCCGAACGGAGGAATCGGACATTGTTAGATATGGTTCGATCAATGTTAAGTCTCACTGATCTCCCGATCTCCTTCTGGGGTTATGCTCTGCAAACGGCCGCTTTCATAATAAACAGGGCTCCGTCGAAAGCAGTGGAAGGGACATCATTTGAAAAATGGTACGGGAAGGAACCCGTTTTGTCCTTCCTTAAAATCTGGGGTTGCGAGGCTTATGTTAAAAGGTTGCTTGCAACCAAGCTCGAACCAAGATCAGATAAATGCACTTTCGTCGGATATCCAAAAGAAACAAAAGGATACTACTTCTATAAGCCGAGCGAAAATAAAGTTTTTGTCGCTCGAGGTGGGACGTTCTTGGAAAAAGAGTTCATTTCCAAGACAGTCAGTGGGAGGGCTATTCATCTAGATGAAGTTCTAGATGAGATGGTCACTCGGGAACCACGAGAGGACCCACTAGAAGAGGTAGAGCCAGAAGTGGTCATTGAGCAAGAACCAATAGCTGCAGTTAATGAGGACGGTCCGAGGCGCTCTGAAAGGATAAGTCATGCACCTGTCAGATACGGGTTCTTAGTAACTGAAGGTGATGGTTTAGTACTAGTGGACAATGATCCAGCTACCTTTCGAGAGGCTTTGGACGGAACCGACTCTGAGAAATGGCTGGACGCCATGAGGGAAGAAATGCAATCCATGTCAGATAATCAAGTGTGGGACTTGGTAGATCATACCCCTGATGTTAAGGTCATAGGGTGTAAATGGATCTTTAAAATAAAGATTGACATGGATGGCAAACCTCAGACCTATAAAGCGAGACTGGTAGCAAAAGGTTATAGACAAATCCACGGAATTGACTATGAAGAGACCTTTTCTCCAGTAGCTATGGTCAAATCTATCCGCATTCTTCTTGCCATAGCAGCGTATCACAACTATGAGATATGGCAAATGGATGTCAAAACCGCCTTCCTCAACGGGAGGTTAGCTGAGGACGTTTATATGTCTCAGCCTGAGGGTTTTGAGGATCCAAAGAATAAGGGAAAGATTTGCAAGTTGCTCAAATCAATCTATGGTTTGAAGCAAGCATCTCGGAGTTGGAATCAGCGTTTTGATGAAGTAGTAAAACAGTTTGGCTTCGTCAAGAACGATGATGAACCCTGTGTGTATAAAAAGGCAAGTGGGAGCAATATAATCTTTTTAGTGCTTTATGTTGATGACATACTGCTCATTGGTAACGACGTCCCTACCTTGCTCTTAACGAAGACTTGGTTAGGTGAGTGTTTCTCAATGAAGGACTTAGGCGAGGCCTCTTACATCTTGGGAATCAAGATATATAGAGACCGTGCCAAGCGGGTCTTGGGCTTAAGTCAAAGCACTTATATAGACAAGGTGTTGAGACGATTCTCAATGCAAGATTCAAAGAAAGGATTGCTGCCCATGCGTCATGGCATAAAGCTTAGCAAGAAGCAGGGTGCTGAGACACCTGCAGAGCTAGCAAGAATGAATGAGATCCCATATGCTTCGGCTATAGGGTCCATAATGTATGCCATGATATGCACGAGACCGGATGTCTCGTTTGCCCTAAGCTGTACCAGTAGACATCAATCCAAACCCGGTGAGGCACACTGGATTGCTGTCAAGGCGATTCTCAAATATTTGAGAAAAACCAAGGACGCTTTTCTTGTATACGGGGGCAGAAATGATGATCTCGTCGTCAAAGGATATGTCGACGCTAGTTTTCAGACAGACCCCGATGACTTTAAGAGTCAGTTGGGATATGTGTTTATGTTGAACGGTGGAGCATTCAGCTGGAAAAGCAAGAAGCAGGATACCATTGCCGACTCTACAACGGAAGCTGAGTACATTGCCGCATGTGAGGCGGCAAAAGAGGCTGTATGGATCAGGAGTTTCATGGCTGGGTTAGGTGTAATTAAAAACCCGTCTAACCCAGTAGACTTATATTGTGACAACACCGGGGCTATTGCGCAAGCTAAAGAACCCAGGGCACATAACAGATCCAAACATGTACTCAGAAAGTATCACATCATCCGCGACATAATTGCTAGAGGTGACGTGAAGATCCAATACGTTGCAACTGATGATAACACAGCCGACCCATTGACCAAGGCTCTTCCTCAAGATAAACATGAAAAACATGTTAGGTCAATGGGTATAGACTGGGACTTAGATTGGAGCTAAGGGCAAGTGGGAGATTGATAGCATTTGTGCCCTAGTCCAATTGGTATTAGCCTGTAAACGTCTATGTACAAATATCATCGTTTGTGATGTATAAATATAAACGGCTTTATATTACTTATATGTTGAAGTAATATGTTAAGCATGATCTGATTTATGACCACTAAAGTAGTAGAACCATAAATCTGTACGGATCACACTTAACAAGTCCCTGGTCAACCTATGCTTCCTTGAAAGTGACCAGTATGAGGAATGGTTCTTAATGACGTAGTTCTACTTGACATAAGGATGTGGGATCCTGGAACCATATCATAGATATCATGAGGTGATTGATATCGGACGACCCGCATTGAATAGTGTTTTCATAGATTAAGCCATAAACATATTCAAATGCGATAGCTCGTCACGACGTCCTTAGACCAAGGAGTCTTTGTGATCACTATGCAATGAACGTACGGCTTTAACTTGCGCCAAACGCTTTCTGTAAAAGGATTGCTATGAAGGGCATGATTGGGTGGCGGAACGGGTTGCATGAGTGACACGAAAGACGGCTAAGGGATTTATCCCTCATACTACGGTATGGGAAAGATATCCGTTAGAAGGCCTCTTGATGGAGACCGAATGAGAGAAAAGCATGGCCATGCAAAATGATACGGGTTATCATTTCTCAGTCATCTCGCATATCAAGTAACAATGATTGATTAAACAAGGGAGACGACTCTATGCCTTGTGATCAATCGGGATATCTAGAGATAAAAGGATGGTGACTTGTACGCACAAAGGTTAAGTCGAATCATCGATCATCATGCACCTTGGGTAATCATAATGTTTTACTAGAGACCACTTATGATGGATCGGGCAAGAGCAATTCTTGCGCCGATCTGCCAACGGTGGCATGAGCCTAGAGGGTCACACACATACAAGACGGATAACTTGAGACAAGGAAACATGGATGTTTCTTAAGGAGAAGTATATGGACAAAACTGGAGGTTTTGTGCCATAGGTTCGGTTTGAGAGAATAATTAGCGAATCGAGAAAAATTGAGTTTTTCGTCGATATCGCGTCGGACTTTGTTTGATAAGTAGCGACAAAAGGGTCGGGAAACTTTTGGACGCGGCATGAGACAACACGGGAGGGCCCATTGGGCTCGGCCCATGAAGCCTCATGGCCGGCCCAATAAGGGCCCAATAAGGCCATATGGCCGGCCCACTTGGTGGGGCCAATGTGGGGGCCACACAACACCATGCTTAGTTGGTAGTTGTGGATTAAGAGGTGAGTGATTTAAGGGGTATGGGTTAAAGCTCCTTTAAGCCCATACCAATCACTTTTAACCCATACTTGTGAGTTGGATGATGAGATATATTGCAAGACATTATTTCATTAATTGATTAAGTCACAAAACTCACAAAAAACCTCTCTTTCTCTCTCATTGTGGCCGGCCACCTTGGTGTTCTTCCTCCATCTTGCTCTCTTGTTCTTCATTTAATTGTTCTAGTAGGCAATTAAGTGAAGGATCTTGAAGATCATTCTCTTGGTGTGGACTTGCTTTAGAGAAGAAGATCCGAACGTTCTTCTTTATCGATTCAAACAAGACTTAAAGGTAAATATCTTGTGGAATAGATTTTGCTTTGGGATTTAATGGTTTAAATGTTCTTGGACAAGGTTTGGAGTAGATTATCTTTTATTGCTTCCGCTATCTCGATGACGATCTAGAACGCTCCAAAACCCTACAGTATGTTACATCTTGTATGACATTATTGGCGACATCTCGGCTGACATACTGTTCGACGCAAATCAGGAAAGTCCCTGCTCTTCATAAAGTACGACTACAATTAGGACTTGTAAAAGTTCCAGCGCATCATTGATTCTGGAAAGAAGAAAAACGGTGATAAAGAGGAAACCCATTAGGGTTAGTACTCATACTCGATTGCAATCGGGTGGTCTTTTATTGTTTCCTAGCAATAATTTACAAAGCTCTTAGACGTGAAGGTTTGCGGGCTGAGAGGTTGTAGATTATGTTGAGGATTTTGTGTATCACCTTAACTATTGAGAGTTAGGTGATTGAGGGTTTACTGATCGCGTGAGTGAAGACTGCACGCAACCAAAACGTTCAACGACAACTTGAACTGTCAGAGCAAGACGATTGCTCGAAGAGTGGAATCAAGACGACGTCTTGGATTCAGGGGGAGACCCTAAGATTGGTTTGCACTTGTAATAGTAGCATAAAGTATAGATCTTGTGATGATCATAGGTACTTGTATGTTTTGACGTATTACCAATAGTGAAACCTTTCCACTAGGCTGAGAGCCCCCAGACGTAGGTGACGTTGCACCGAACTGGGTAAACAATTTGCTGTGTCGTTGTTAATTACGTTTGATAATTTCTGTCCTTCTTCATCTACGCAAGTTATCATACACTGTGTTATAAAATTATACGTAACATTGTGTGTGGCATCTTGCATAACTATCAGATCAAAATTTCAATTGGTATCAGAAGAGGCACCTACAGCTTTAGGTGAGTTCCTAATCGAAAAGTTCTGATCATCAAGATGGTCAATACCATAGAAGGAGGATCTATTAACCGACCACCAGTTCTAAATGGAAGTAACTACGACTATTGGAAGGCCCGCATGTGTGCCTTCATGAAGTCTCTTGACAATAAAACATGGAAGGTTGTGATCAACGGTTGGAATGCCCCACAACTCAGTGGTAGTGATGGTAACCCCATCGGTCCAAAACCAGAAAAAGACTGGACTGATAACAAAGACGAAGAATCACTGGGAAACTCTCGAGCCACGAATGCTATCTTTAATGGTGTGAACAAGAACGTATTCCGACTAATCAACACATGCACGACTGCCAAATCCGCATGGGATATCCTGGCTGTTGCATATGAAGGAACAACCAAGGTTCGAGAACAAAAGCTGCAATACTTGACAACCAACTTCGAAGCCCTTGTCATGAAAGAGGATGAATCAATCGCTGAATTCAACGTCCGAATTCGAGATCTAGCCAATGAATCCTATTCTCTGGGCGAACTAATGTCTGATGAAAAACTGGTTAGAAAAACCTTGCGTGCTCTTAGTCCTACATTTAAAATGAAGATCACCGCAATTGAGGAAGTTCATGACCTCAAGATCCTAAAATTTGATGAATTGATGGGATCTCTAATGACCTATGAGCTATCTCTACCCAATATCGACAAAAGGAATAAAGGAGTTCCCTTCAAAAGCTCAACACACAAGCAACCAGAATCTGAGGATTCTGACTCTAACGAAGACATCGACTCTACAATGGCTCTGCTCACAAAAAATTACAACAAAGTCATGAGAAGATTCAGTCGAATGGGCGGAAGGAATGGTACAACAGATGCCAGAAACAAAGCTACACAGAAAGCTCAGACAGGAGGAAATCTTGACAAACCTAACAGAAGCGGAGAAGAAAACAGTAAAAAAAGAGGAACTCAGTGTCATGAATGTGAGGGATTCGGTCATCTTCGCAAAGAATGTCCAAACTTACTCAAAAGAAAAAAACGAGGATATAATGCAACCTTGTCAGATGAGGATAACGAGGATAGTGGTTCTGAGGAAGTAAGCAATTTTGTTGCATTCACTATTGCTACATCTGTATGTAATATTGATAACTCTGCTGATGTCAATGATGATCTCCATCATCTAACTCCGAACGAGAATTGGACTAAGGAACAACTAGTCGAAGCATACAAAAACTTATATACCAGATGGGTCAAGGAAACTCTGATCCTTGATCAACAAGGAGAACGGATCATCACTTTTACCAACAACAAGTCTAGATTCCTAGAGACAATTGTTGAGCTAAAGCGAGAAATTACCAGACTAAATGGAGAAATTAGTCTTATGACTAAATCAGTGAAGATGATGAATCCCAGCACAGAAAGCCTTGACAAAATCCTATCAGTAGGAAAGCAGTCCAAATACATGACAGGACTAGGGTACACACATAATACCTTCTCATCAGCACTCACAAAGTTTGTCCCACAACAAGCCATGGCTGACAAGAAACAACAAAATGACACGACACATCCTACAGGGAAACCTACAAAAATGTCGTAACATCTCCTACAACATGTTCCTGTCAATCAACTGCCAAAAGATATCCTCCACGCAGACATCGATCTTCTAGAATTCCAACTTATCAATATCAGTGGATATGTCATTACTGTGGTTGAAGGGGTCACATCAGACCATTATGCTTTCAACTCCATGGGAAGAAGCAAGCTCAGTTACCACAAAATCAAAGGAGATATCAAGGTCATCTCTCGACTCCTCAGAAAACATCATGCCTTGAATGGAGACCAAAGAATCTAGTCTATCGAGCTAATGTTGCATACACCTCCTTGAGTGCTTCAACCAACAAGGACTGGTATCTTGATAGTGGATGTTCTCGACACATGACAGGTAGTCCTGAGTTTCTATCCAATCTCAAATTATATACAAACTGCTATATTACTTTTGGAGATGGGATTCGAGCTCGAATCATTGGAAAAAGACTACTAAAGCATCCAGGAGCTTCTTGCCTGACTGAAGCATTACTTGTAGAAGGACTCAAGGCAAATTTAATTAACATCAGCCAGATTTGTGATATGAGTTCAGAAGTTAAATTTACAAAAGAAGGTTGTATAGTAAAGGATATCGATCAAGTCACTATCCTACAAAGAATCCGCTCAATGGATAATTGTTACATCTGGTCGCCCGATTCACATATCGAATGGGAGAAGTGTCTTGTCTCCAAGGCAGAAGAAACCAAACTATGGCATAGAAAGCTTGGACATCTAAATCTTAGGAGCATGCAAAAGGCGATCTCAGAACAGGCCATTACTGGAATTCCAAACCTGAAAATTGCGGAAGGGAAGATCTGCGGAGAATACTAGATTGGAAAGCAAACAAAGATGTCACATAAGAAGCTACATGATATCACCACCTCACGAGTACTTGAACTAATACATGTTGACCTCATGGGATCAATGCAAGTTGAAAGCCTTGGAGGAAAACGCTACGTATTTGTGTGTGTGGACGATTATTCAAGGTACCATGGGTTGATTTCCCTCATGAAAAATCGGATAGCTTTTCAATCTTCAAGACTCTATGCATCCAGGTCCAGCGAGAAAAGGGGAGACAATTGGAAAAATAATTCGTTTCCGTAGTGATCATAGTCGAGAGTTCGAAAACAGTAAATTTGCAGAGTTCTGCAACTTAGAAGGGATAGCCCATGAGTTCACAGCACCAATCACCCCCCCCCCCCAACAGAATGACATTGTTGAGCGCAAAAACAAGACTCTACGGGAGATGGCTAGAGTTATGATGCTACCCAAGGACATACCAACTCACTTCTGGGCAGAAGCACTTAACACTTCTTGCCATATCCACAATCGAGCCACTCTCCGACCAGGTATGTCAGTAACAGATTATGAAATATGGAGGGGGAGAAAGCCTAATGTTAAATACTTCCATATCTTTGGATCCACCTGTTATATTCTGGCTGATAGAGAATCTCGTCGGAAATTTGATCCAAAGAGTGATGAAGGCATCTTCCTTGGCTACTCAAGGAATAGTCGTGCGTTCCGGGTCTTCAACAAACGAACCAAGACTATGATGGAATCAATCAATATTGTTGTTGATGATGACTGTGTAGATGCCCCAGAAGATGCGACAGACGAAGAAGGAGTCCTAACTAACGTTTATCCCAACAATGTTAGGCAGGATGCTATTACTGATGTCAGTGAGGATGCTAGCAGCAAGCCATAAGACAATAATGCTACGCTAAATGTCAATAACGATGAGGCAGTTCCTGAAACCAGCAACAAGAACCCCTCACGAAGAATTCAGGCTAATCATCCTGTCTCTGGAGTAATTGGAGATCTAAACGAAGGCTTACGGACTTGGACAAAAACTCCTGTGAATTACAACGAGATGATAGGAAATATATGCTTCGTCTCCAAGATTGAACCGAAGAATGTCAACGAAGTTATCAACGATGAATATTGGGTCAATGCTATGCAAGAGGAACTGATTCAATTTGAGAAAAATCAGGTATGGGAACTAGTGCCTAAAACAAGTGAAGGAAATGTCATTGGCACAAAATGGATCTTCAAAAATAAATCCGATGAGCTTGGAAACATCACTCGCAAGAAAGCAAGGTTAGTAGCTCAAGGGTACACTCAAATTGAGGGAGTAGACTTCGATGAGACTTTTGCTTCGGTAGCAAGGCTTGAAGCATCCGACTTCTACTAGGGATATCATGTCATCTACAGATCAAGCTTTATCATATGGATGTCAAAAGTGCATTCCTGAATGGAGATCTCAACGAAGAAGTTTATGTGGCGCAACCAAAACGATTTGTTGATCCCCACTCCCTTGACCATGTGTATAAACTCAAGAAGGCTCTTTATGGATTGAAGCAAGCACCAAGGGCCTGGTATGAAAGACTCACAAATTTTCTGATTCAAAATGGCTACAGTAGAGGGGGAGTAGACAAGACTCTATTTGTGAAAAATGAGGACGGAAATCTGATGATTGTCCAAATATATGTCGATGACATTGTCTTTGGAGGGATGTCAAGAAAGATGGTAGAGAAATTTATTAAACAAATGCAATCAGAATTCGAGATGAGCATGGTGGGAGAGCTTACCTACTTCCTAGGCTTCCAAATCAAACAGCTAAAAGACAGCATTTTCTTCACTCAAAGCAAATATGCAAAAAATATTGTCAAAAAAATTGGGCTAGAAAAAGCCTCACATAAACGTACACCTGCAGCTACACATATCAAGTTAACCAAAGATGATCCAGGAGAAGCCGTTGACCATCATCTATATAGAAGCATCATTTGTAGTCTTCTCTACCTTACTGTCAGTCGACCTGATATTGCTTACTCAGTGGGAGTATGTGCACGATATCAAACTAATCTGAAGGTTAGTCATCTATCCCAAGCTAAAAGAATTATAAGATATATCTCTGGGACTGCAGACTTGGGTCTACTGTACTCATTCAACACATCCTCAACCCTGGTGGGGTATTGCGATGCGGATTGAGCTGGAAGCACAGCAGATAGGAAAAGAACATCTGGAGGTTGCTTCTTTCTTGGCAATAATCTCATATCATGGTTTAGTAAAAAGCAAAATTGTGTTGCTTTACCCACCGCTGAATAAGAGTATATCGCTGCTGGGAGTAGCTGCACTCAATTACTATGAATGAAGCAAATGCTAGTCGAATATAATGTCGGACAAGAAGCCATGACTTTGTATTGTGTTAATGTTAGTGCAATCAACATATCAAAAAATCAAGTTCAACGCAACAAAACCAAACATATTGATATTAGGCACCACTTCATCCGTGAGCTGGTAGAAGACAAGAAAATCGTCTTAGAATATATCCATACAGAGAAGCAATTAGCTGATATTTTTACTAAGCCATTAGACGCAGTCAGATTCGAGTCCCTCAGATCATCACTCGGACTATGCACCATCAGCAAATAAATGAAGTTGCTAAACGGTTAAGAGGAGTTAGTTGGTGCCTCTTCATGAACCGGTCCAAAAATCCCAACTCATGCCATTGGGCCAAGCATACCAAAAGCCCAATACAAAAAGAGGAAAGGTCACAAGATATGATCTGACACCTACATATTTTTTTTTCAAAAAACCTATTCTGTCTCACTTTTTTATTTCGCTCTCATCTCTCAACCCTTACGCAAAACACTACTACTCTCGACAAAAATGGTGAAAATTAGGAGCAATCTTGCACCGAAGAAAGCCACTGACGGACGGAAAACCAAATCCAAGAAGTCCAAGGAGAAAAGCCCCCAGAACAACAAACCTGGCACCAACAAATATGGAGTACGAATCAAAGGGCTGAAACCAAAGAAGGACGTCGAGGGTTCATCCAGAGAAATTCCACCAGTAGAGGCTCCAACACCTATCTTCTCCCAAGTTCCCAAGAAAACTCAAACCGGAAGCTCTGCATTCACAATGACAGATCTGACAGGCCCGGAACGAGGGGCTGAAATTGGCCAAGGAAGTTAGGAAGCTTCCATGCAAATCATCCCTACGCCAATTTCTGCAATCTTTCCCACACCAGGTATCGATTCCTCTGTCGTTTCAAATACTGATATCTTTAGGAACAGTGACCTGTTAGAGTCATTACTAGAAAAGCAGGACCCTCCTCGCGAAGGAGTGGTTGAGGATCTGATAAACGATACTAACGACACTGCCGATCGACGAGACGACAAATGCGATGCAGAATACGATGAAGAATGCTGCCCTTAAAAATAGCCAAAGGGGGAGATTGTAGTTACGACGGTTTTAGAGATTGGCTGATTTTTAAAGGAACGGAAGAACATGTTACAAAGAATGTCGAAGCATCTTCTACGACATCTTCTGTGACATTGTTGACGGCGTCTCGACAAACATCCTGATCGACAGAAATCAGGAAAGTGCAGATTCGGCAGAAAAGCAAGAAGACGATTAGGAAATTGCAGAACGATTCCTAATCTGAAAAGGAGAAAGACGGTGATTAAGAGGAAACCCTTTAGGGTTAGTAGTCATCCACGATTTCTATAAAAGCTTAGGCTACCCCCTTAGCAATGGTGTGGTTCTTTATTTGTTTCCTAGCAACAATTTGCAAGGTTCTTAGACGTGAAGGTTTGCGGGCTGAGAAATTGCAGATTGAGCTTAGGATGTTGTGTATCACATAACTATAGAGAGTTAGGTGATTGAGGGTTTACTAAAGTCGTGAGTTGAAGACTGCACGCAACCACCAAGCTTGAAGACGACAGAGCAAGGCGATTGCTCGAAGAGTGGAATCAAGACGTTCTTGGATTCAGGGGGAGACCCTGAGATAGATTGCACTGTAAGACGTAGCATAAAGTATAGATCTAGGAGTGATCACAGGTACTTGTATGTTCTGACGGATTACTGATAAGTGAAATCTTTCCACTAGGCTGAGAGCCCCCAGACGTAGGTGACGTTGCACCGAACTGGGTAAACAATCTGCTGTGTCATTACTTATAGCTTTATATTTACTGTCCTGCATTATCTACGCAAGAAATCAGACACAACGTTATAGCATTCTGTGTAACATTGTGTGTGACATCTTGCACAACTAGCTGATCAGAATTTCAGGTGGGACAAATGAAATGATAAGGTAGTCATCCTGATACGAAAAATTCTAGGGTATGTCATGTGATAATCAGACATAACCAGGGTAATGCATATGGAATTATCCCTATTGTTTATTATAAATTTTAGTTTTATTAGATAATTGTATTAAAGAATAATAACGAATTGAGTTGAATTGAGTCGACCCTCAACATCGGGATTGAAAAGAGATGAGAAATGAGAAGAGAGAGATTGTGAAGAGAAAGAAGAGGTGGAGGGTGGCATGTGTTTGAAAATTAGATAATAGTTAAGGGCATTTTAGTCTTTTCAGTCCAAGTTTAATAACTCATTCCACTATTAGGGCATTTTAGACATTTCACATGTAAAAAATGTTAAAAACTAACGGAATTGGACGGAAAGTGCAAAGTGAGAATTTTGCACATCTTAAACGTAGCCAACTGGAAAAACAATTCTAGGTGTACCCACCTGAAAAACAGCAATATCTAAGTGTAGCCACCTGGAATTATCCCTAATGTAAATGTCATTCATTGCTAAACAAAAGATTACACGGAAAAGACTTGGACTAGGGCACAAGCTCTTACACAACGCGCATTTGAAAAGTTTCTTCCTTGGACCCATCCCATGTCGGAAACTCCTTCATCCCACAGTTGTTGCAACTCTTCGATGAGTGGACGCATAAAGTTATTCAAACATTCATCCGGTGACTTCTGACCGGATATTAATATCTTCAATAGATTATATTCCTTCTTCATCGCCATTGTAGGGGGAAAATTTAGCGGAATAGTGACAATGGGTCAAAAACTATATGACGGTGTGTTGGGTCCAAACGGACAGAAACTGTCAGTTGCATTTGCGAGTCGCACATTACGGATCTCTGCTGGAAAACTCGGGTATGTCGCATCAAACGAAATTCAGTCTTCACCGTCTGCTGGATGCTCGAGTATCATCGTCCACCCTCTCCCACTCTTCGTGCCAGCGCATCCACTCAGCCGTCTCGTGAGCGGCAAATAACCGCTATAAACGCGATGTCAATGGAAAATACCACAATATATTTTTTTCCACTCGTGCATTCCTAGAATTTTACCCTAGCCAGGAACTACATGGTTTTGTAAATGGATGTATTCCTACCTTGATGCACTCAATTGGAGTAGTGAGCCTCCGTTCACTTCAATTGAGGGTATGATAGGATCTTGGTTCAGATTCTAATGTTAGTTACAGACAAGTGTTTTATAACTGAATCTTCAATTTGAATTTTAATCAATTCTACCATGTAGAACTAAAAGGCAAACACAACACAAATGAGTAATAGCGCATTGAGAGTCCAGAATGAGGACAGACTCAAGGGCATGAATTACTCAGATTGGAATAGAAACTTGAGGCTTGTACTCAAGCATGAACGCAAGTAGTATATCCTTACCAAGGAACCACCTGCTGAGCCACCGCTGAACAGCGCTAGGGCACTAAGGATACTTGTCAAAATTTCTTAATGACCAAATCGACGTGTCATGCATTATGGTGGGCAGTAGGATGCCAGAGTTGTAGAAGCAGTTCATGAACGTTTCAGATGACCCTCATACCTATAAGGTAGAGGTCAAGGAAATGTTCAAGGAGAAAGCTCGTGTCGAAAGATATGATACTTTCAGAGAACTTAACTCCCGCAAGCTTAAGGCTGGAGCCCTGTTAGTCCCCATGTCACGAAGATGAAATGTCTTCAGGAACATCTAACCAGACTCAGTTTTGATGATCGGGTGGAAATGGCTGCGGATTTTATGTTGCAGTCACTTCCAGATACATATAGTGATTGCGTAGTAAATTACAATACGTATGACATGGACAAGTCCTTAACAGAGCTTCATGGGATACTTGTGACCGCTAAAAGGAACCTCAAAGGCAAGACCAATGAGGTCCTTATGGTCAACAAGAAGGTCAGCTTCAAGAAAGGTGATCAGGGTAAGGGTAAGGCTCCTGAGTACCTTGCAGGGCAGATCAGACACCCCAAGTATCCAAAGGTTCAAGTAGCTCCCAAATCTGCTGTGAAGGCTAAGGACAAAATGGAGGAGGTCTGCTATCACTGCAATGAACCAGGACACAAGAATAAGGGATTGTAAGCAATACAATGATCATGAAGAAGTGTTGGTAACCACATCTTCAGGTTCAGATATTTACGTTGCTAAGCTTAATCGCTATAACGCAAATAAGAAAAGATTTAAATCTGATTATTTAAACCAAGTTATAATCTGGCATTGTATTTAAGGCACATAGACGAGAAACGCATTTCAACACTTCACAAGTGTGGACTTTAAGTTCGTTTGAATTCACTCAAACTGAAAGATGCAAGTCTTGCCTAATGAGCGAGAAACGCATTTCAACACTTCACAAGTGTCGACTTTTAAGTCCGTTTGAATTCACTCAAACTGAAAGGTGCACCTTTCACAGGTTTATGTGAAAGGCGAGTGACTTGTTAAGTCTAATATATTCCGACGTATGTGGACCTTTGAGTACTCAGGCCAGAAGAGAGTTCAACTAATACTTGACTCTGGAAACGGCCGCATTCATTTTGAATTGGGCTCCGATGAAGACAATGATAGTACACCTTGTGATAGTCATTCTGTCTCCCATTACTGTGGATGTGTGCGCCTCCGCGTAGTATTCGTTGGGATGCGAGCTGAAGAAGGTAATCAGTTCTATTTGGATGTGTGCGCCTCCGCGTAGTAGCGAAATAAGAGCTGGACTAGAGTCACAGAAGGTACACCACATTACACTCATTACGACTCTCGTTACCTTGGATGCGTGTGCCTTCGCGTAGTGTTCATTGGGATGGGAGTGGGATGAGATGGTCAATTCTATTTGGATGCATGCGCCTTCGCTTAGTAGCCAAATAAGAACTTGACCATAGTCATATATGGTGTGGGAAACATCCTAGTATGTTTTTCCTAAAGATTTGGGTAGCAGAGATGCAGGCATCCAAATCACACAAGTGTGTCTTCGTGAAGTATCCTTAAGAAACTAAGAGATACAACTTCTACATGCCCAGCGATAACAAAGTCTTTATTGCTCAATGAGGGTATTTTTGGAGAAATAATTTATTTCCAAAATAGCTAGTGGGAATCCCGTGCATCTCGAAGAAATTCGAGAGGGTACGAAACAGGCTGAAACAATTCAGGAGCATGTTATGCAAGATGTAGAAGTAATGGAGCCTCAGATGGTCGTAGATGAAGAATCAATCCCTACAGAAATTCCAGATGGTCCAAGGAGGTCAGAAAGACCTCGTCATGTTTCAGACAGATATGGCTTCACAGCCACTGAGGGAAATGACTTGATGTTGGTGGATCAGGATGATCCAGAAACCTTCAGACAAGCTTTGACCAGTCCAGACTCTGAAAAATGGCAGAACGCCATAAGTGAGGAAATGAAATCCATGTATGACAACCAAGTCTGGTGCTTGGTTGATCAAACCCTTGGGATAAAACCCATCGATTTTGAGTTGTTCTATAGGATCAAGACCGACATGGATGGAAATTTTCAGACCAATAAGGTTAGGATGGTTGTAAAAGGTTATCGTCGGATTCAATGCATGGATTATGATGACAACTTTTCACCAGTATTAATGGTCAGTTTGATCTGGATTATTCTTAGTCATAACTATGGCAGATGGATGTCAAAACCCCTTCCTTAGCAGGAACTTACTAGTGGGTGTGTAGATCACACGGCCTGTGGGTTTTGTAGATCTAAAGAATCCCGGAAAGATGTGTAAGCTGCAAACATACATATATGGATTGAAGCAAGCTTCAGGGAGTTGGAACCTTCATTTTGATAAAGCTGTAAGGGAACTCGGCTTCATCAAAAATGAAAGTGAGCCTTGCGTACATAAGAAAGCGAGTGGGAGTAACATTGTATTCTTGGTATTTATTCATCGGGAATGACATCCCGACCTTGCCACCAAAGCTTGTTTAGGGAAGTGCTTATCGACGAAGGACTTAGGTGATGCTACATTTATTGTAGGCATCGGGATCTCTACAGATCATTCCAAAAGGATTTTGGGCCTAAGTTAGAACATGTTGCTAAGTCTATACATGTACATAGGTAAAGTGTTGAGAATACTCTCAATGCTTGATTCTAAGAAATGATACATACCCATGCGGTATGGCATTAAGCTCAGCAAGCTATGGAGTCCTAGTACTTTTGATAAGCTGAGCAGGATGAGTAATATCCCTTATGCTTCGGTTGTGGGATCCATCATGTATGCCAGGATATGCATGAGACTGGAAGTCTCGTTTGCACTGAGCCGTACCAGCAAATTCCAATCTAACCCCAGCCAATTACACTAGATTGCTGTCAAAGGCCATCCTCAAATATTAGAGGAGGACCAAGAATGCATTTCAAGTGTATGGAGGTGTAGATAGAGAACTAGCAGTCAATGCTAGTTTTCAGACATATCCAGATGACTTCAAAATTCAGTCATGATATATTTTTTGTTCAGTGGTGGCGCTATCAGCTGGATAAGCTTTAAGCAAGCCAAAATTGCCTACTCTACAAACAGAGGCTGAGTATATAGCTGCAGCGAAAGCAACTAAAGAGGTCGTATGGATTAGAAGCTTTCTGATCGGATTAGATGGAACGCCGCGAGCTTCTGATCCGATAAGCTTGTTGTGGGACAACACAGGTGTCGTAGCTATTGCTCAAAAGCCCAGATTCCACAACAGATCTAAACATATACTCAGCAGGCATCACCTAGTGAGAGTTATCACATATAGAGGTGATGTGGAGATTAAACACTATTCGACTGATAATAATATGGCCGATCCCTTGACAAAAGCTCAGCCGCAGCCTAGGCATGGGGAACATGCAGGGTCTATGGGAGTAGATCAGAACTTAAATTGGAACCAGGGGCAAGTGGGAGATTATTAGAGTTATGCCCCAGTCCAATATAAAAGTGATCTACAAATGTAATGTTTTATCATCTTTCCGAATAAATAAATCGGCATTTATTACTAATGTATTGTGAGTATGCAGCATAGATATTGTCATAAGATACTCACAGATCGTAGCTTGTCATTATATCCTAAGATCAAGGAGTCTTTCTGTGCACTGTGTAATGAATCTCTGAGTTTGACCTAGTCTAATGTTACCTCTAAAAGGGTAGCCATAACGGCTTTGATTGGCTTTGTTATTAATTGCATTAGTGAACTCGAAAGACGTCTGAGGGATTTATCACTCATACTCCGGTATGAGAAAGATATTTGTTTAGGCTACTTGATGAGTATGACTGAAGGAATAGCACGGTCATGCAAGTGATACCTTAGTATTAGTTTTCAGTCATTCCAGATATCAAGAAACAGTCATTGATAAATTAGGATGACGGTTCTATGCCTATTGATCAATCTGGATATCGGTTTGAGAAAAGGACAGTGACATGTACGATAACAGGTTAAGTCGAATAATCGATAATCACGGACGTTGGGTAATCATAACGCCTTGCTAGAGGCCACTTATGATGGAAAGGGTAAAATAGTAATTTTATCAGTCTGCCAACGGGTCGTGAGCCTAGACAGTCACACACTTTAAGTACAATATGTGACAAACAAGCTTGGATTGTAATTAGGAGAATCCGCTTTTCAATTTAGTCAAATTGAAAATGATTTGGTTGATTTCTGGTCTAGGTTTATTAACCAGACGGTTGAAGAAATCAAGTTAGAGAGATTTGACCGGTTTAGCTAAACCATATAATTAGAAGTTAATTAAATGGGTTTTAATTGGGTTTTAGCTAAGTGGGCTTGGTTTTAATTGAGAATGGGGCTTAAGTGCAATTAGGGGAATTAAGGGGTTTATTGTGTAATTATAAAGAAGATATTAAAAATCATATTTTTATTAATTACACAATATTTTTTCCTAAAACCCTAAGTTGATTTTTCGGCAATCACCCATTCTCTCTCTCCTCTTTGGCCGACCCTCCCCTCTACACTCCTCCATGGTTGTTTTGTTGAATTCTTCACACAACGCTAGCAAGGGTGTGTGAAGAAACCTCATTCGGGTGTTGTGCTTGTGTGGTCTACCTAGAGAAACACATATTTTTGTGTTTTGAATCGATTTTAAAGGTACATTTTCAGATCTCGAAAATATGTATGCATGCTGAATTTTAACAATAAGGTCCATGTTTTCATTTCGATTCCCATGGTTATTTCAAGTCTGCTGCATGAAATTAATCTATGGAACCCATGGGAATCCTTCAGTAGAGTCACAGAAATCTGTGGAGCGTTAGAATTGGCTGAAATGAATGCGAAAATAAAGAGACTTAGTGACATTGTTTTGAAACGACTGCCACCACCTATTCAACTTGTACTATCACGGGGGAAATCCCAGGTAATCGGGCACAAGAAGAACAAAGAAGGAAAAAGTGTAAGAGCTTGTGATGTTAGAGTTGTGCCCCAGTTCAGTGTAATAAATTTATTTACATGTAATGTTTTATCATCTTTCGAATAAATAAAAACGGTATTGTATTGCTAATGTGTTGTGGTAATATATTAGATGAAATTTGATTTATATCATTATGTGTGTCATCACTAATAGTAGAATTACTAA
Organism: Geranium rotundifolium; assembly: GCA_963920655.1. Lineage (NCBI taxonomy): Eukaryota > Viridiplantae > Streptophyta > Magnoliopsida > Geraniales > Geraniaceae > Geranium > Geranium rotundifolium. The sequence continues at coordinate 26,174,552 of OY987319.1, forward strand.
TAGTATCTTGCTTGTGTGGACTCAATAGAGGGCATAATACACTTTTGTGCCTTGGTGATTTGATCATTCAAAGAGGTATAATTCCATAATTTTTCAGATTTTAATGGTACTGAAATTTAATCACATGATGATCCTGGTGCCGCGAGTCCGCGTGAGTAAACGTGGTTGAAAATTACCACACAAGTTTCAATCCAAAAACTTAGCACAAACTCAAAAGTTTGAAAGAAAAGTAGTTTATTATGACTTTTAAAGTTGTTGTTCCTACAATAATGACCAAAGACTTCTTAAATAGTACTATCTTAACCTAAACCTAAATTAAAAAGGAAAATCCTATACAGCCTAAAACGTAATCCAAAAATAAGATTAATATCAAAACCTAATCCAAACCTAGTTCAAAAAGGAGATTAGCATCAAAGTCTAACTAACTCCAAAACCTAATTAGAATAGAAAATATTAAAATATAAATAAAATTCGTAATTAATTAAAGACTAAATTTTAAAGACTTGTTTGGACCCTTAAAAGTTGTTTTCCAAACTCATCATATTTGAAATAGCTTCGTCTGGGCCTCTTACGGACATGATTCTGGGCCCATATGCAAAAGTTACGACTACTTGGAGTTGAGATGCTTGCTTGGACTTCTTTATTTGATTTCCCAGGTTTATTCTTGCCGTTATTTGTCTCTGACCGACCTATAAAATTCTCAAATGTCCGTCCCTCATCATTCTCTTCCACCTGAAAAAAACTCGTCCTCGAGTTCTCCGGGTGCGGTGGTTCGGGATTTGAACGAGATTGGTAAAAAAATTGTCTTTATGTGATCCACTAGGATTGTTCAACTTGCACAAAAATATCAAGACTTGATCCCACACTTCGAAAACTCGATTTCTACCATATTTATTTGCACCTTCTTTATACTTTGTCCTCCCGTCATCCCCAATTCTCGTACATGAATCAAAGGCTATAAGTTGGTATGATGTTGGTTCATTATGACCTTCAAAATCTTCTACCATGATCTCACGATGAGTTTCGATTTGTATATCTTCATGCACACTTGTATTCCCTTCCTTAGCATTAATGCCCTCGCCTATATACTTGGAATTGATCGATTCCAAAACTTTGGCAGCACATACATTGATTTGAGCACTTTCATCGTTTTCTTCATTGGCACTCATCTCTGTTGGTGCCATAAATTTTTCTGCATACTCGTGAATGGTTTCTTTGGCGTGGTGACATCGTTGATGCCGTTGTAACAAGATTTGCTCATAATTTGGTGGAAGAAATTCATCTTTTAACATTCTTTTCATCTGCTCCCAAGTTTGGATAGGAGATTTTCCTTCTTGATACCTTATGTGGCACAAATCATCCCACCAATCAGATGCTCCTACACTCAATCTACTTGCTGCTAGTTTGACTCTCTCTTCTTGTGGAGTTTCCATATACTTGAAGAAATTTTCGACTTTTAAAATCCACAAAATAATTTCATCATCACTGATATTTACATTAAGGTACGGGATAATCATACCTTTATTCCAGTAATAACTAGCTCGTTTTGCATGTTTGTTTTCTTTCAGTACCATATCATCCTCATCGATAGCATAGTTATAGACTGGTTTTCTATAACTATTTTGTATAATAATAGGTGTGTCAAAAAGTTCGCCTCGAGCACTTTCAACTCTTGGTCGTACTCTTTCGTCACCACTATTTTTGTTGGCATATACTACCAAAGAAGTAATTTGATTAACATTTTCATTTAGACGCCAATCTAAAAGCCAGAGCTTGTAATCAAAATTCTGTCTTAGAGGTCTCAATGCCGCCCATCGAGCCGATATATCGGTTCTCAAGAGTTCCATACTTTGATCTTCGTCAATAGCATGACCGCTTCCTAAACGGATGTTAGCCACCATCAGATTAGAGAGTTAACCTTGCTCTGATACCACCTAACGCGGCGAGTCTGCGTGAGTAAACGTGGTTGAAAATCACCACACAAGTTTCAATCCAAAAACTTAGCACAAACTCAAAAGTTTGAAAGAAAAGTAGTTTATTATGACTTTTAAAGTTGTTGTTCCTACAATAATGACCAAAGACTTCTTAAATAGTACTATCTTAACCTAAACCTAAATTAAAAAGGAAAATCCTAGATAGCCCAAAATCTAATACAAAAATAAGACTAATATTAAAACCTAATCCAAACCTTGTTCAAAAAGGAGATTAGCATCAAAGTCTAACTAACTCCAAAACCTAATTAGAATAGAAAATACTAAAATATACATAAAATTTGTAATTAATTAAAGACTAAATTTTATTGACTTGTTTGGACCCTTAAAGTTGTTTTCACGGTCCCAAACTCATCATATTTGAAATAGCTTCGTCTGGGCCTCTTACGGGCATGATTCTTGGGCCATATGCAAAAGTTACGACTACTTGGAGTTGAGATGCTTGCTTGGACTTCTTTATTTGATTTCCCGGGTTTATTCTTGCCGTTATTTGTCTCTGACCGACCTATAAAATCCTCAAATGTTCGTCCCTCGTCAGATCCTTATTTGCTTGCTTGAGAATCCATGATTAAATTACTTCCGCTATGCATGTAATTACTTGATTTGGACCCCATGAATTTCTTTCAGTGGTATCAAAGCATGTGTTGATATGTGATTTGGTTTTGAGCATGTTGGGATTAGTTATAAATTCTAGTAAAATTTATGTGCGTTCTTCGGTTCGTGTATGAAATGAATATGAAAAAAATCAGATTTTTTGAAGTTGATTTAATGCTGAAAAAAATTTAATTTTTGGGGCTGTTTTGGGTTAGTCATGGCTGAGCCATGGTTAACCAGGGTCGAGACCCTTGGTGGACCATGGAAAGCCCTCGGGCCGACCATGGTCAGCACCAAGGGTCGACCAGGTCGCCTCGGGCAGACCATGGACAGCCTCGAGCCGACCATGGGCAGTGTTGCGGTTGGTCCGAAGGAGGCACCACCGATCTTCTAACTTCAAGAGTGGAGGTATGGTGCTCGGTGGGGTCGGTAGTCCTTTGCCTCTTTCTCATCTTGAAGATTGAATGAGAGATTGAAGAACAATCGGAGAAAATTTGGGATTTTCAAATTTGTAGAGGAGAGAGCTAGGGCTTATAGATTTGGGAGATTTTTCCGTTAAAGGTCGAATTTATGGTGGGGTTTGATGTGAAGAAGGATTGGAGATGATTTGTGGTGGTTCGGAGTTTCTTAGATGGAGGATTTCGCTGGAAAATCGCCTTGGAGTTGACGATTTTTTGAGAGAGGGAGAGAAGAGAGCATAGGCTGTTGTGTGGAGAAGAAGGGCTCGAGCCCCTTTTATTTTTCTGTTTTTTCCCAATGTGGTGATTGCCACATCCATCGCCACTTTTTCGCCACTCTATCGCCACAAAAAACTGTAAGTTGATTTTGGTTTGTGGCAACCTCCACAGCCTATGTGGCGATCGTCACTTGCTTCGTTATTTTGGCACGACAGCGTTTTACATGTGGCGATCGACACGCCTTGTGTGGCGATCGTCTTATATCTCTTTGCTCGCTTTGACACCAGTGGCGATCGGCACATCCTTCCCCTCATCGTCATGACGCCGTTTTGGTCATGTGGCGATCGCCACCAGCGAAGTGGCAATCATCACATACCGCCTTTCTAGCTGCGACATCGTTTTGATCATGTGGCGATCGTCACATGCCTCTTTTTAGCTGCATATTTTTTCTTCTTTTTTAATTCTTGTCTCCTTCTTTCTTCTGACTTTACTTTTTCTTTTCCGATCTTATTTCTGGTCTTGTACTCGCACACTTCCTCTGTTGTGATCTTAGGTCAGGAGGGATTACTTCACTAGCCACACAGTTGGCTATGTCTACAAACCAAGGTCTAGAGGTAGAGATTGCGAATAGTTGTTCATCGGGAAATGCATCCCTAATGCTTATCCCCTTTTTGAACTCCTCATGTTCAAGTTGTGAGAGATGGTCGAGTACTTGTTCTTTTGTGCCTTTTCTGTCAATAATCTATATGTCAAATTATTGCAGCAACAGCACCCATCTGATCAATATTGCTTTAGATTCCTCCTTCGTCAGCAGATATTTGATGGTTGTGTAATCGGAGTTGAAAGGGATTCCCATGGGTTCCAAATAATAATTTCATGCAGCGGTATGAATTAAACCATGGGAATCGAAGAAGAACTAATGATCTTAATGAGAAATTCAGCATGCATTCAATCTTTTCAAAACTGAAAATTTCCCTTTAATCGATTGAAAACACAAGAGTAGTATTTCTCTATCAAGTCCACATAAGCACAATAACCTTGATCGGTTGTCTCTCACTCTCTTGCTAATGAAATTGAGAAGAAGAAGAAGAATAAGAAGACAAAATGGCAATGGTGGAATGGAGAGGGAGGGTCGGCAATGTGAGAGAGAATTGGAAGAGTGATTGCCGAAAATATGAGCCAAATAGGGTAAGAAAATATTGTGTAATTATCATTAAAATCTGATTTTAAAATTCAAATAAATAATTATACAACTTACCCATTTAATCTCATAATCACACTCTTGCCTCATTCATGAATTAAAACCCTAAATGGGCTTCAAGCCCATTTAACGAAATCCAAATTAAAACCCATTTAATTGAGTTCTAATTATGGTTTAGCTAAACCGGTCCAATTTCCCTAACTCGATTTCTTCTACCGTCTGGTTATTAAACCTAGGACAGAAATCAACCGACTTATTTTCAATTTGACTAAACTGAAAAGCGGATTCTCCCAATTTCCATCCATGCTTATTTGTCACATATTGTACTTAAAGTGTGTGACCCTCTAGGCTCACGATCTGTTGGCAGACTGGTAAAATTACTATTTTACCCTTTCCATCATAAGTGGTCTCTAGCAAGATATTATGATTACCCAACATTCGTGATTATCGATTATTTGACTTAACCTGTTATCGTACATGTCACTGTCCTTTTATTAAACCGATATCCAGATTGATCGATAGGCATAGAACCGTCACCCTAATTTATCAATCACTGTTTCTTGATATCTGAGATGACTGAAAACTGATACTAAGGTATCACATGCACGGTCATGCTATTCCTTCAGTCATACTCATCAAGTGGCCTAAACGGATATCTTTCTCATACCGGAGTATGAGTGATAAATCCCTCAGACGTCTTTCGAGTTCACTAACGCAATTAATAACCAAGCCAATCACAACCGTTATGGCTACCCTTATACAGGTAACGTTAGACTAGGTCAAACTTAGAGATTCATTACACAATGCACACAAAGACTCCTTGGTCTTAGGATATAATGACAAGCTACGATTTGCGAGTATTTCATGATATTATCTATGTTGCATACTCACAATCGGGTTGTCCGATGTCATTGACCTGATGATATCTATGATATAACTCCGGCACATACTTTGTCATGATCAGTAGAGCGTGATCACAAGGAGTTGGTCTCATACTGATCGCTTCTTAAAGAAGCTTAGCTGATCAGGGACTCATCAAATGTAATTCTTTCTGATCTACAGTTTTACTATTAGTGGTTACACACATAATGACATAGATCAAATTACATTCAATATATTACTATAATACATTAGTAATATATGCCGATTTATTTATTCGGAAAGATGATAAAACATTACATCTGTAGATCACTTTTATATTGGACTGGGGCATAACTCTAACAGGAGTGAACCACAGTTATTGTGGTTTTTCCCTAGAAAGGCTACCACAACGACTTCACTTGCGTCACACGTGACCTCAAAAGGTCTAGACCAATCAGGAGGCATTACAACAGGGACTGATATTAGTCTCTTCTTCAGCTCTTCATAATCTTCTAGGCACTTATCATCAAACTCGAACTTCACATCCTTCTCAAGTAGTCTGCATAATGGCTTTGCAATTTTTTGTTGGGGAACAAGGGGTCCAATCGAACATGCACATCGGAAATTAAAACCTTGTTCCCAGTCATTAGATCATAGCTTTAGAGCGGATTAATCGAAAGAGAGGACAAAAGTTCTACCTTTTGCTGCTGGACACTGAAGATGTAATCAAATCGATCAAGGCAACACCGTATGGAGGCACCCTCTACCGGTAATCCACACGAGTAAGATGATCCAAAGCAAGAACAACCCCTAACCTACTAGAATCAGGTCTTGTTCTCTCAAACCTAGTCCGATGAAGAATGAGAGAAAATGAGGCTAAGGCAATAGAGATCGTGTCTAGGGTTTTGGAGCCACTCATGTCCTTTTATAGGTTCTGCTGCCGACCTGGGTGTCGATCGACACTCCTGTCTGCACAACCGTGTCGATCCACACCTATGTTCTCTCATTAACTTCTAAAGTCATATTCGGGTCTTGCTCTTTGTGTGTGACCCTGTAGGCTCATGACTCATTGGTAGATTAGCATGACATCTCATTTCATCTTACCCATTATAAGTGGCCTCTAGTAAGACATTATGATTACCCAATGATCATGAGATCGACGATTCGACCTAACCTCATGTCGTCCATGTCATTATCTCTTTGTCTCTAGATATCCTGATTGATCATAAGGCATAGATTCGTCATCCTTATTTAATCAATCGTTGTTTCTTGGTATATGAGGTGACTGAAATCGATACCACATATCATCAGCATGGTTATGCATTTCCTTTCAGTCATTCTCATCAAGTGGCACAAACAGATATGGAACTCACTCACTCACCGGAAAAAGTGTAAGAGATGAACTCAAAGAAAGTACCTTATTCGCCAGAAGTAAGGGAGCCGGCGGCAAGATGACCGGAGGGAGGGAGTGAGGGGAGAGAGAGAGAGAGAGAGAGAGAGAGAGAGAGAGAGAGAGAGAGAGAGAGAGAGAGAGAGAGAGAACTAAATTATTATTTGATTCTTTGATGGACCGGGATGAACCAGAAAATGTTGAAACCGAACCGGTTCAATTTCAGGGGTATTTTTAGTGTAGCTTGTCCCAAAATGATAGTTAGGGTACTGAAAAGGGAAAAAATAGTTAAGGTATGAAATTGGAAAAGTTGTATAGTTAAGTGCACAAAATGTCCTTTTTCCATTTTAATAATAAAATTATAATTCTGTATTTCATATCCATATGACTTTTGATCATATATATGTAAATGATTATATATTTAAGAGAAAATGACACTTTTGTGCACCTAAATATACACTTTTGTTACGTTCATACCCTAACTTTTTTTTTCTCTTTTTTTTATACCTGAATTTCATTTTGGGACAATTTGTCATTTATTTACCAAAAATGGCCCTGAATTTTGGTTCAATCATGGGTATTTGGTTCAATTCATGGGTATTTTGGTTCAATTCCTTGGTATTTTGGAAAAATGGTCCAGAAGTACCCTGAATTTTGGTTCAATTCGTGAGTATTTTGGAATTATTGTTCCAAAATGAAATTCAGGTATGAAAAAAAAAAATTAGGTATGAAAGTGTCAAAAGTGTATATTTAGGTGCACAAAAGTGTCATTTTCCCTACATTTAATTCGAACTTCGGGTTACGTATATTGCATAACATATATAATTCAACAAAATATATATTGTATATAAATAACATAGTAAATAACATGTAATATAAATGACATATAAATACAGAACCACACTATGAGTACCGATGGAGGTATAAACATAATGTAAGTTTGCAAGTTTGCAAGTTTGCTAATGGGTTAAAATAACAGATATAAGTAAATTTATGAAATAAATATAAAAACCACAAAAAAGAGACATAAATTATAATTAACGTCAAACATAAATATAAAACCAAAATATAAGTATACTGGTAACCACACAAAAAAATATATATAAATTATAATTAGCGATAAACATAAATATAAGTATATTGGTGGGTATACTACGCTGCTGGTACACTTAAATAACAAATACAAATAAATTTATGTAATAAATAGGGGTAATTACATATCACTATACCCCCTCAAACCTCGTTCTCAGATCACTATACCCAACTTTCAACTTTTTTTTCTCACTCCCCCAACTTTGATTAACTTACACTTAAGGTAAATTCCGTTAGATTTAACTGATGTGGTTTGTTAAAAGTCCAAAATGCCCTTATAGTATAACATTAAAATGGTATTAAAACTGAAATGACCATTTCACCCTCATTTGTATACCACATTGTAATTAAGGTTCAGGGGCATAATTGTCTTTTCATACATAAAATAAAAGAGAGTTAAATTTTTTTCAAAAGATAAAGTGGCATATTTGCCCTCATTACACCCCTCTCCCTTCCCTCTCATGTGTGCATAACCAGAGAAGAGGGACAGCGACGACGACGATGGAATTGCATAGGAGCTACGACGACGACGTTCGGCAAGCTTCGGCGGCGTTCGGCGACTGCTGGAGATCTATTTATGATGCCTCTCGAGATCGATTTGGCTTTGAATCTGGTATGGCTTCAGCATCGGAGGCTGAGCAAGTTCACTTCGGTGAGGGTTGATGGAGGTGAAGGTCACGAAGAGTCTGGAGGCGAGGTCAAACTCTCCGGCCGCTACCCTTTTCGACCACAACCCTCTTCGGCCACAACCCTCTTTGGTCACAACCCTCATATCTGGTAGCCCCGAGTCCATTTCAGATCCGTGTTGGGTGGCGATTTCACCGGGGACTCGGCGGAGCAAAAGCAGGAGCGATGCCGCCGATTGGCTCGCCGGATTCGTCGACGTCGGAGGTCGATTGGCTCGTCGGATGTCGTCACTCTCTCTGGCGAATCAATTGTGATTTTGTTGAAAATTTTATAAAAATTGTGGGTCGTTGAAATTTTTGTCGAATAAAGTGTGATTTATGGTTTGTTGAATCAGTAATAATTTTGTTTAGGTTTGTTATCATATCTGTAATAGTTTTGTTCAATATTTAGGGTTTGTTAAATTTGTTGGAGATGGAGAAATGGGCAGAGGTTGAAGAAAATGGTATTATTGTCATTTCACATTTTATTTTTATTTGTTCTTCTTATGCTTTTTGAAAATACAATTTTACCCTTAAATCTTGAGTTAAGTTTGTTATGCAAATGAAAGTAATATGGTAATTTCACATTCATAAAATAAACTTGCATACATTATAGCAGGGGCATTTTGGGTATTAAAGAAAAAATTAACAGTTTCCGTCACAGAATAAACCTATTTGCAATGTAATGAAAGTTGGGGAGTAAAAAAAAAACTAAAAGTTAGGTATAGTGATATGATAACGAGATTTGAAGGGGTATAGTGATCTGTAATTACCCCTAATAAATATAAATCATGCATCATAACAGGTAAATAAATATGAACTGCACTATGAGAGTACAAAAACAATGTTTAAAATATATAAACAAATGACCACCCATGGTGACTTGGAGAACCTTCACCATTATCTTCTTTCTTATTCTTTCCACTCTATAGTACAATGCATGATGGCAGTCTATTTATAGAAACTTAAGACCACCCATGCATGTTAAGGCTCATCTATTTCTAGCCACATGTAGTAGAAGTTGGCGGTTAAGAGCATGCATGAGGTGTGGTGTCCACACAAATGACCACCACTTGACTTGCAACAATTATAATATACTAACAATGAAAACAAATCGTTCCTTATTTTCCCCAAGGACATTTTACAGAAATATAGAAACAAGGGGGGAAGAAAAGGAGGATCCAAAATTGAAATACTTCCCTCCCACATTGACATTCATTCCTATGTAAGAAGAATATTTTAGAGTAATTATAATTATAGTACACTCACTCACTGGCCATTTGATAGTATAGTATACAAAAGATGAAATCAAAGAATCACCAAATCAGGAAGAAAAAAGGAGACATCTGCTCAGCAGGCTTCGTCAATCTACTACTCCCGCGTGCGTGCAATTAGTGGTTTGTCGGACTGACGAGGAAGAGATTGGCTGGCTGAGCGCAGAGATGGGAAAGGAATGAAAGAATAGGTCCCTCTCCTCTCCTCTCCTCTCACTGGCTACCTACTGCCATTCCATTCCATACTATTCCAACTTGCAGGCAGAGGCAGTGCAAAACAATAGTTCCCATTCCATATATTGTGGGGTTATCTGCTTGCCTCCCTACCTACCTGGAACTGGAAGCTGCTTTTCTTCTAAACATCCATTCATATTCATATTCATATTTGTGTATGTACAACTCGTTCGCTCACCCAGAATTACCAGCCACCTCTGCAGCTCTCTGTCTCATCATTTCCATTACGGCTGCCCTTCGCCGGGAATCAGATTGCTGCTGCAGCCTCCTCAAGTGCTCTTTCAAATCTCTGAATATACAAAACATTTTTTCATTAATAATTAAATACAAAATAAAATAAAATAATAAAGCCTTGACACATGCAAAATCATACCTGCAGCGTGGAACGTGGCACTCTGATTCTTTGCAAGCACGTGCATGAAGTTGAAGGAGGTACCACATCTTCTTACAAAGTACGCAACCTCCAGATGCACGTGTTCTGCACTGTATACCATGACGGAATAGTCCCTTCACTTTGCGGCAATTTGGGTACTGGCAATGAGGGGAACGGCATTGCGAAGCATGCACCAGTAAATCAAGCATTTTCCTCAGCTGCAAACACAATAATTACGCATTTAAGAAGACGATCCCTCCTTTTTCATTATAAAAAGGAAATAAATCAACAAAAAAAACACTTGATGCAAATCTTCTGAAGACCTCATTAGTTACAGCAGTGTGTGGATTTAAACATGTTACTAATAAGCAAAGTATGAACATGTATGTACAGGTTTGATGTTGTTTAAGTGCAAATACAAACGGCGTGTAATTAATACCTGTACAACTCTCTGTTGCCTAGCTTCTTTATTTTGTGCATCACGTTCAGCCAAGGATGGATGATTTGTGAGCTTATGAGGATGGTCAATGCCTCCATCCTTGAGATAACAAGCATTACATACATCATAGTCAGGGCACACTTCACAACGCCAACCTTGACCAGCTTCAATATCAAGATGGCAAATATTGCACGTTGTTACAAAAGCGGGGGCAGTTGGATTGTGAAGATGGTAAAGAACCATCATAGAGGAATGTTTAGCCCGCCTTAGAGTATCATACTGATAATGGTTTCCTTGACAAAGACTCAGAAATGCCTGTCTTGTGTCAAAGAATTCACTTTCAAGTATCTCGTCTGTATCCTTGGTATCCGTAGGTATATCAGTGATCTGAACCTACAAAGTTTAGCATTCAATGTCAGCAAGTACACATGTATAGAGCAATGACAATCAAATGAATGCAGTGGAGCGTATATAGGGAAGGAGTGGGAGAGATTTAAAAAATTCAACATAGCATAGTCAAGCCCAAATCTTGATACAATTTGCCGATCAAAAAAAAACTGAACAAGCTTGCTTACTGCATATAGCCCATGTTTCTCCCTGTGATTGACTGGATGTCTCTCTCTCTCCTCAAGTTTTTGTTCAACTTCATAGCACCTGTATTAACAGGAGTACAAACATCAGAAACAACAATAACAACAACAAAAATTGGTGTTTTCTACAAGCTGTCAACATCAAACACATTATTTAAATCTCTGTGTATATATAAGATATATGATGTTGCTGTAATATTTACAAGTTATTATCTCTTGAAAAGATTCTGATAGTATTGATTGAATTTCAAAATATGGAAAGCTTGCCGTTCTGGAAGCTGCTAGCCTGACCAATAAGACAAACCTGTTGTATTTAGATTCACTAATACAACCAATCTTACGAAAAAACGAATAGTTGTAAAACATGTATTATCTAAATAAGAGTATGGGTCATGACAGCATCTGACCCTGATATAACATAGGCTCACTAATGAGCCAGTCTTATGATGAAAACAATACATATATATATATATAAGAGTATGGCTGATGACAACAGACATGGAGAAAATAAAAAAAACCAGATACCCTTGGCAAAAAAAAAACTGCAAGCAATTTAGAAAAATTGAACAAAGCAGTCACATAGAAACTACTGGGTTTCCCTTTGAAAACAAAGACTTCTAACACAGAGGCTTAGATCCTCATCCTAAATTTCCAAAGCATGTCCTTCTGTTATAACCATTCAGTGGATATTGTTAGATGGTATATTTTGTTTTCTAGTTAAATGAGAATAAGCCAAGACTTCTAGAAAGCATTTAGGAAGCTGAATTCCTCGGGTCAGTGTCTGAAACAAAAAGACATATTTCTCCATTTTGAGCATACCCTAAAATTATTGAACATCATCAGCATTATCCTAGTATGTGCCTTCCAGCTTAACCATGAAAGAAAAACAGACATATTTCGGTTTACCAGCTTAACTATCCACATCCAAAGCAAACTAACAGGTTGTTCGACTAAGATGCCCTAGTTGAACAAATAGGAGTGCATGAATTAGAATTAAAGGTCTAGAGATCTACATTTATAACCATACATAATATATAGAAATGCATGTTTAAAAAAAGAACCACACAATATAAATCCTTTCAAAGTCATGAACTTACTTATCACAAAGCTGAAATTTTTTGCACTGGTTGCAAACCCAACGATTTCCAGATACCATTAAAATACAGCAGTGGCTACATGCATACTGCAAATGTACCATGATAAAATCTTCCTTCATTGGGGAAATGGTTTCACCAAGCTGAATAGAAACAAAAGGTATGTCATTTCAAATACAATAAGCACGCAGAAAATAAATGTATTTAGTGAACAATTGCGAACTTATACATATTGTAACCAAAAGGAAAAAAAACATGAAATTGAAGAGGATTGTGATATAGGAATTACTTTATGCATTAATAGCAGATCCTTCGAAGCGTTGCCAGAAAGATCTGACTGGCCAGATGCTTTTAGAGCCCTTTTAGTGATGGTTTTTTTAATTGAACCTTTTTTGTTGTGTTTACGACCATCTTCTTCTTGCTGAAGCTGGTATATCAGATCCTCTGCGGCACCTGGCCAGTAGTCACCATCAAAATATGGCAACCTAGCTGCAGTTACCTTAGCCTTACATTCACCGGTGGATACAAAGAAATGGTCATATAGATTAGTGAGCTCAACTACAATATTTTCCTTGGATGCTTTTCTTAACATGGATAAATACCTGAGAAGAAAATATCATAGCAGAAAGATGAGTGAAAATATTATAAAATGGTCCGAACAATGTTTTTTGGTAGTATTTATCTTACCATTCCCTAAGTTTATCAGATTTTGGTGTTTTCTGAATTTCTGGGTGGCAGTATAAAATATAATCTTCACCCTTCAAAGGAGGGCAAGCCCATATGTAGCAGCTTGTAAAACCCCGCTTCTTGCAATACTCAAGATAACCGATCTGGAAAGAAAACAAGTATGAAGGTCAACTCCTACAGTCCGTACATATAAAAAATAGTGTCTGATGTGTAGTATGAAAATCCCGATTATGAAACAGTATAACTTACCAATATTTCATGGTAAACATACGTACGTAAAGCCTCTCCCGTCACTGTTCTTATCTCGGGCCGAAAATATTTGACAGAGTCCAGGTATGAGAGATAAACACGACGCTGGTTTGGAAATTGGCATTCGGCTCCAAATTCTTGGACATACATACCAAATAAGCATACTTCTACACCTTCAATCTTCTGAAACAACAAAACCACCTGGAAAAGCAATTTCATGTAACATTTTGGGGTTATTACATAACAAACAACAGTAAATGTGGTCTTATGATTTGGTGACATTAACTATAAAATAGAAGGCATTCACTTGGATGGCCAGTATACCTTAGATTTATATGGAAATTCAGTTGGGTAATTCTCTTCTTGGAAAATTTCAAGGAACCGCTGCTTTACTTCCAATTTTTTGTCAACCGATGAAACAACTCTAATAACAAGTGAGTCTGCCCCAGGAATCTGATAGATTTTCAAGACAAAAAAACCTCAATTAAATTTGCATTATTATCTACACAGTTGGAAGCTGGATTAACCTTGGCAGAATTCAGAAATAAATAGTAACATGAACTCACATGACTGATAGTTAATAATGTTAAGTACTTACAAATGCTGGAGCTTATAATGAAATGCAAAAACAAGACCAAATACGCCTAATTGTTACATAGCAGGATTGTGTATGTATTTACCCTCACAATGATCGTTGTGCGCAGAGTAAATCAATGATGGTAAATTTTATGGAAAATAAACTTCAAAATTTCAGAGTTCAAGATGATGACCCCTGAAGGAAAACTTCGACCAATTAAAACCCAGATGGCCTTGCATGTTAGAAATAGCACTTCAAAGCAATGTTGTAAACATCAGCGTAGGCGGGATTTCTACAAACTGACCTGATTTTATGTAATTGGGCGGTTTAAATAGGCTAGGTGGATCTAGGCGGGTAAAGGCAGATCACAGTGGATTTAGGCAATTAATTTTTAAAAAATCAATTTAGAAAATGAAAATAAAAATAATTTAAAATAAAATAATTTACACTGATTGGAATTCTTATTGATATATTTTTTTTAAGTATATAAATGCAACAAACATTAAAATATGTATTTTTATATAGCATAATTCATATTTTGATAGTACATGTATACTTATTTATTTGATAAACATTAAAGAAAATACAAATCCAATTACTCCCCGACTAGTCGCTGATTAATCCCCGGAGGCTCTGTCCACCAAACTAGTGTCTAACCGCCTAGCAACTTTAACATTAGTTCAAAGTACATCCCCAAATAAATATATTTTATTCTGATAAGTAAAACAGGTTACTAAGTTGCGTAGCTCAGAAGTAAAGGCACTCATTTATGTAATGAAGGGTTATGCATTTTGAGGAGAAAATAAATTATACTTTTGACAGTATATTGTGGGAATATGCCACAATAGGTTGGCTGTGTTACTGGTAGTGCCCCCATCGACAGCATTTCAGTTCTAGAATAATTACCTCATCAATATTTTTTCCTTGAACCCGTGCCCTCTCTTGTTTCTCTTGCTTCAGTCTCCTAAACAGCCGCTGCTCTATATGGTCACTAAGGATTGTTCTTGGCAAATCTTTAGCCCCAAGAACAGCACTCTGTGGTAAGGGATTACGCTCCCCTCTTTCAACCTCTTCAATATAGCAATTAGGGCAAGTATACTCAGCTTGCCCACCATCATTTCTTCGCCCATTAAATAAGGCACAAATTTGGTGTTGCCAAGCTTCACACTTGTCACACTGAACCCACTGCAAAGCATTAAGAGTTGTATAGATAAGAGCAATGTCCTCATGCTGTTAATGGTTGTGCAACAGATTGATTAAGAACAGAACATACCCATTCTTCTGTCTCCTCGTCATTTTTCTTTTTTTCAAGTCGTCCCTTTGGAATAGAATTGCCATCAACAACAATGGTGTCTCCACGAGCTTCATTATAACATGGAATACAGAAATAATGCCGTGTGTCACCAGCTCCCATAGTATAATACATCGCATTTCGCTTAATTCGTGCACCACATGGTGTGCAATAAGTTGGTGGAGGTTCAAAAGTTAGCTTCTCAACTGCACACAACTGGCAAGAATTTTCACTCATTGCATGCTCCATTGCTTGATTCTTCTCTGCTTTTGATTTACTCTGCAGAAAGTGGGAAACAAAACAGTATCATAACTAAACCTACAGTAATTGAACACCTCGGATGTAGTAACTTTATGGCAAGTAACATTCAAGATTATCCTTATTTGTTTTACATATGCATAGTCAATAAAAAGAGATGCAGTAGATCCATTGAACGCCTCAGATGTAATAACTTTATGGGAAGTACCATTCAAGATTATCCTTATTTGTTTTACAAATGCATAGTCAATAAAAAGAGATGCAGCAGATCTGTGTCATGATTGGATAGTTCAATAGTTCTTTCACAGACCAAAAAAATGGACTTTTCATACTGACCATTCTAGCAAACATATACTCCCTCAGCCGTACAAACTTGTTATACATCAAAACCATTCAGTATTCAAGAAATTCAATACGGAGGCACAATAGCTTTTAATCATTATTCTTGCCCATGTACCCATGTTCCTTCTCTGGGGAAAGTAGAAGGATCCATGTTGTGATTTAGGTGTGGGATATAAATTACGGGTAAGTTGAACATTAGGTATCATTTGGCAACAGAAAAGTTAAAATTCCCAGAATGCTTTTTCCGATATAGTTGATAACAGCATTTGACACAAGGGGAAGTGTACGGAAATCTCAAAATAGAAAGGAGTAGTCTACTTGGTTAACAACATAAGTGAGAACCGGGAAAAGCAGGACAGTTACCTTATTTTCATTCTATTTAAATGATGTGATGAAAAGTCATGTCTAAAAAATTCCCCAGCATTCAATTCATTAACATAAGTTAAGAATCCCACTCCTAAAATGGACTTGAGAATCCCCAACAAACCTGACTTTAAAGTTTCCAAATTTTAAATTCCCCTCTATTTTTCACAAACATTGTATCCATTGATAGCTTATCAACTTTTTCTTATGAAAAAGAGTTGCCAATTGAACCCTAAAAGGAATCCTTATTTTCTTTCATACATCTTTTCAAGGTTGATGGTCAAGCAATTTGCAAAATGATTGCCTTCAAAAGAAATGTAGCATAAGAAATTCACCTGACCAACCCACTGCCTGAGTCCAAAAATGTGTTCTCTGACTTGCTCTGGCGTGAACAGTTCAGTCAGTGATACACCTTTTATTTTTGGCTTTCCAGACTTGGTCCCAACTGCTTGCTCAACAGGCTGTGTGGTATTTTCTTGCTTCAATGGATCAACCTTTTTATCAACTTCCACATTTTCTTGCTTAGCGAAACCAGCAGCCTCATCCTGTATGGTAGGTTCACCATTAGGCCTTTGATTCCTGCGATCAGCCTCGTTGTCAATCTTCATCTCACTGCTACTCGGACTTACTAGTCCAGAATTTCCAGGAACTTCCATCTTAATTTCTGTAGACTCAGATTTAATCGGCATGCAAATATCATGTTGATCAAAATCTTGATAGTGTGGATCCTGGGAAACATGAGGTTCACTATGTGCGGAAACTGACACTGCAGAATTTACACTCTCAGGAATAAGAAACTGAGAAGTTTGCTCTAACTTCATTCGTTTAGGCGATGAGTGTAAATCCTCTGAAGCTTTATTACTAATTGGAGTGTTTGAAATCAATCTAGCTGCACTGTCTCGAGTATCATATGATTTGCATGATCCACTTGTTGAACTTGGCAAAACAGTAGCATCAGAACGAGTGTATGCCTTCAATAAATATTTTCTAACCGGGACACAAACAGGACAGCCTGCATCCTTGCAATACTTGTGGTGACGAAGCAGTTCTCTGGTATGATGACAGCGAGGATATGGGCATTGAGGCAAATTGCATCCATCCATGTGTCCCAACAATTTCTGTACAGTTACACAATTAACATCTTGGCATTTCCCTTCTGGGGCTGCACATCTACGGGCATGACGCAAAAACAAAATCCACCTCCGTTGATTTATAAATTGTCTTTCACGATTTGCGTTTCCAGATCTACATGTGATACCACTTAAATTAAGAGGTTCGCCAGCTACACTTCTTGAGGCAACAGTTTGACTGATAATTGATCCTTCGGGGGATAAATTATTGCGTTGAGCTTCATCTTGCCCAGATATTCTTTGGTGGAAATCGTTTTGAACATGCTGCTCATGTGACATATTACCCTGAATGGGCACCCTGCCTTGTGATTGAGTGTACCATTGACCCTGCATTACTGACTCTGGTTGTGCGCCAACAGAAAGGCAGCCAAATGCATTTTGAGACTCTGCAACCAATTGGTGTGGATTTAACAATTGTTGCATCTGTTGTGGATTCTGTGACATTGACGAGCACATTTCATGTTGGCCTGAAGGAAAAGAGATCGATTGAGCGGCCTGAGTACGGTCATGACCTGGGTTCTGTTGGAACTGGCCCTGCATCTCAGAAGCTTGTGAATGAAGACTTTCATTATGATGCTCTAGAGGCTCAGGCTTCACATGGTTGGATAGATCGGATGTTAGTTGAGATTGACGAAAGCCGTCATTCTTTGACCAAAGCTGGGGATGCTGAGTTTGCTGCTTTTGTTGGCGTTGCTGATTAACAAATTGCTGCTGCTGAAAATGTTGTTGTTGATGAGGTTGCGTATGATTTTCTCTCAAAGATTGTGAAGACTGAAAACCAATCTTCTCTGCTTGATCAATAAATTGAGGCTTTGTATGAGAAGCCTGTTGTGTATTGTGCATGTTTGGCTGATTAGGTGGCAAAGGAGAGTTGGTCTTCGATGTAGACTGCAGGGTTACTGAATTTAAATTCTGATTATTCATCACTGACCCGATAGGTTGTACAGTTCCATAGAAGTTCTCAGATCCTGAAGAGTCAATGTTGCTCATCCCATATCCATCACCTAAAAAATAATGTCGGTGCCATGAGAAAGATAATACATGCAAAATAATGTATCATCTACAGACAGGAAAGAAGATATTACCCTGCAGAAGTGTTCTCTGATGCTGATCAGGGTGCTGATGTGAAGGTTTTGGTGAATTAGAATAAGGTGCGTTCGACAAATAACTTTCAGACGAACCAGGTCCATTGACAAGTTGTAAATTGCTAGCAAGCATCCCTAACCCAGAATTTAGAGCTCCATTTGAGAACCCATAAGATTTCTGCTGCAAACTGGACCTTATTCCACTACCCATTTGGCTTCCAAGGTTGTGCAGTATGCGGCTGTTCAAACCTCCAACATGCTGCTTTTGCTGCTGCGGCTGTGATACCATCGTAGATTCAACCGTAGAAAAACCCCCACCATTACTAGCAGACTCCAAATTCATGTAAGATTGGTTACTGCTACGATTAAATCCAGGAGTAGGAATCATTTGGCTTGTGATTCTTTGCCCACTCATTGATGACACATTCCCACCAGACCCAATGGAAAAATTGGCAGGTGAATGCTGGTATCCATTAGACAGAGATGCTGCAATAGCTAAGTTGTGTTAAGACTCATAAGAGAAGGTAGAGAGACAAATGACAAACATAAATAAATACAGTGATCACAAGGTCCGAGATTACCATCAGATGTGTTGAAACTACCACTATGTATACCAATAGAAGGTCCATTGCCAGTTGATAACAGTGTTCCTGTGTTGACATTTGTAGATGCTATGCTATTAACTGAAGTGTCGGCAGAAGATGCAACCATCAAGTTTGAATTCACACCATGGGACATTCCAGGCGTTGGTATCATAGTAGCAACAGAAGAGGAAGAATTAACAATCTGCTGATATTGCTGACTCTGATTAGAGTGGCGCCTCAACAAATTTTGTAGACGACTCTCTAAAGTATCCATGTTCAAATACTCCTCCTACAATAGGAAATGCAAACGTTAGATAACAAAGCAATCAATTATTCCATATCACCATCTGACATTTTCAAAATCATTATTTAAAGAGTTTGATTTGTTTCTTCAAAGTTCTAACTATATAAAGCAGATAACAGCTAACAAGTAACCAACTTCAACATGTTTTAATTTTAAATGCATAAAATATATATAAAATTGAAATAGATGTCAACCCAAAAAAAAATTGATTTTGAGGGTAATAGCAGAACATTCACTACCTTATTATGAGCAAGCCTGAATAGACCCTCCTCCAAGCGTTTTACAATATCCGTGAACTTACTCCTTTGACCTTCATTGATTGGCTGCTGTTGCCGCTTCAGTAAAATTGCAAGGCTTGACAGAAGAAGTTCAAAGTTGTGTTAGTATTCAGTAGAGCACAATATATGACATGGGAGTCCCTGGACAATTCTAATAAATGTTTTACATTAACAGGTGTTGAGTACGTAGAACTTAGACAGAGTGTAGGCGTATAGAATGAAATACTAACCCAGAAAAGAGGGATGGGGGAGAGAGGGAGAGAGAGAGAGAGAGAGAGAGAGAGAGAGAGATGAAAGATAAGAGATCACTGACAAAATATATCTAGCAAATTAGGCAACTTTCAGGTATATCAATCCAAGAACAGAAGACACTAGAAATGGGGCGCAAATGATGTCTAATTATAACAATCATGCCAACTAGTAATTTCAATGATTATCATGCATTGAACGACTAGAAACGACAACTGATCATGCCAACTGGTAATTTCTCTACACGAGGGCATAGAGATGACTTTATAAATAATCTTGATATTCTAAAGAATAATCGTCCAGGTACCAAACAAACTGAACTGTTGATTTCTAGGAAAACAGAGTCAACATATCTTACATCTTTTCCTGCATAAAGCCCCGTGCTCTATGAAGCTCATGGTCCATACTTGATGTGGATCTGTTCGCGGCAGCATTGCCTAAATTTGGCAGCTGCTGAGGGATGGCATTTCCATTTTGCTGCTGTTGCTGCTGCATCTGATTAGGTAATTGCCCTGACACTTGTCCAGACATATGAGTCTGCACATTCATTCTGAAAGCAAAATCCTCTAACTTACAAGAACCAATATGAAATTTTGACCAACACTCATGATTTCAGCTACCATTCAAGCCCAGGTAGGTTGGGCTATCTGCACTGACAGAAGAAGCAAAAACTAACTCAAACTCTCGGCATGCCTGTGTAAACTAAGATTGCCAATGAAATGACTTGAGAAATTGAAACAAGTCAATGAATAAAAAAGAGGAATTTTGACCATTAACGGCAAATCAAAATTGAATTATCCAGTGAACCCCTAAGCTGAAATTGAATCCAAATTCCAAATCAAAACACTGGGGATAAAATAGGGTGATTCCCAGGGTATTCAATCGCATCCAATCAAGAAATGAAATTAGAAACCCTAAGGGAAGGGGGTGAAAACAAACCTGAAAAAGAAAGTGGTTTCTGGGATGAACAAGTGCAATTGAGAGCAGCAGGGATCGAAAACCCAGAAGCAGAGGAGAGTAATTCGAGTGGAAATGAACGACGACGACGACGAAGAACACGATCGACGATGGCACGAGGAAGGAAGGAAGACGAAAGGCAAGCAAGGTCGGTCACAACCCCCAATTTCTCCCACGTGTGAAATTGAGCCCGCACAAGATATACATATTACATACGATTGGAATGGAATCGTTAAGTAAAGTCCAATTATTTTGGGTTGGGAGTTTGGGGTTTCACCTCCGACTTGGACTGTTTTACTTTGGACTTCAATTTCAGATTTATTCTCTCATAATAATATCAATATTGCTTCTTCTTTTTTTACTGCTTTTATTTATTTATTTATATATATAGGAGAAATCGTATTTTAGAAAAACATTATACGACCAATTTGTGATTTTCATTTTATCACCTCCAACTATAAAATGATGTAAATTACCACCTTAAATTACTCATGATTTTCAATTTACCAATTTAAATTAAAATATGTCGCATATCTTCATTTTCAACTATTTTTTAGTGCGTTGTCGTGGATAGACGCATACATGTATAATCTCCTTTCATATGTATATACAAAATACATAAATACTATCAAACATTTACGATTTGAAATCTCCAAATGAAACTATTATAACACTGTTTATTTTTTATTAAATGATTGTCAATCAGGGTTATTAAGGTTGCCTATTTAGGGTTTCCTAATTTGGTTCAGTAGATACTTTCCTATTTTTAATGTGTATTCCCTATATAAAGGGTTGCTCTCATTGTATTATGAACAACAACAATCATCAATAAAGCTTTGAGATTGACAATGATAATAATATTCTTGCTGTAAATTTGAATTTTCAACACCTTACCCTTATTACTATTTTTTGAACACCAAGAAATGTTTGGTTAGGCAGCATCTGCTAAAAGACAATTAACAGGTTCTACCGTGACATATATCAGCGGGAAATAAAATGTCTCTAACATTAATATGAGTCACTCTATTAGCTTATCTACGAACAAAACCAAGGGAAATAGTCGGCATACAAGCCAATAAGCTCATGCACTCCAGAATAATCCTACCAAACGGTGATAACATATGATCAGGGGCGGATCCACGGGGGGCAAAGAGTGGCAGCCCCCCCCCCCACCCCGACTGGAGATTTCGAAAATTATTAATGTTGAATCCCCCCCTCCTAACTTGTAATATATATTCGCATTTTCTAAAACTATAACAATACTCATTTGGTTAAGTGGTAAGGAACTGCTCTCGTCGCTTCCCGTTCACGAGTTCGAGTCCCATGACAGCTTTCTCTGGCTCTCTCTTCTTGTTGGACTCTCACCATTAGCTCCTCAAGATAATCAACACTCTATCTCTACTATTTAATCTGGGTTTTCCTTTTCGTATATTTTGTTAAATAATTTTATTAATTTTTGTTATTGTGATATGTATCATTTTATTTTGTTGATTAAATTTGTTGTCCATTTGTATAATTATATATTTATATTGTTTTAGTTTATATAGTTTAGTTTATTATTTATTGGTTCATTTTTCGCACAAATATTTGTTTTGATTGGATTTAATTTTATTACATTGCTCATCTTGCATTGGTTATTATTGAGTAACTAGTTCTAATTGTATTGAAATTTGTATAGGCTAATAGATAAATATTTGATCAAAAGATCAAGGATTTCAGTTGATTCATCTGGTGCTCATAATGAACAACACAACTCAGATTCTAGTGTTGAGTTCAATCTGCATGAAATTGTTAGCGATCCAGAGTTACGTAAAAAGCTTGAAGAATTTGATACCAGAATTAGAGATCACGTCAGAAGAGAGTATGTATCAAAAGGTCCTTGCCAACCAATTAGGCATGCCTTTCCGAAATGTCCAACTTCTAGCAAGAGTTTCCAATATGAATGGTTCAAAGCATTTGATTGGTCGGAATACAGTGTATCAACTTATAGAACTTATTGTTTTTATTGTTATCTTTTCAAGCCAAATAATGTTAGCCGCTTTCGGGATGACGTCTTCACGGTAAAAGGATTTAACAATTGGAATAAAGCCTTAGAGAAATTTAGAGAGCATGTTAGTGGAGTCCATAGTGTGCATAATGATGCTTCAACACAACTCGAAGCATTTAACAATCAAAGGCAAAACGTGTCACATTTTCTATTATATAAAGGTCGTGAGATGGAAATTGATTATCACACTCGTGTGACTGCGGTTTTGGATGTGATTTGACTTTTATTGAAGCAAGGTTTATCTTTTCGTGGACATGACGAGTCCTCAACTTCAGGTAACAAAGGAAACTTTCTTGAGTTTCCTGAATGGTACGGCGCAAGAAATAATGATATTGGCAAGGTTATTGGACAAAAAGCTCAAGAAAATAATCATATGACATCTCCATTGATTCAAAAGAAAATGGCTAATGCTTGTGCCGTGGAGACTACACGTGCAATATTAAATGATATTGGTCATAAATTATTCACTATTTTAGTCGATGAATCTCGTGATAGCTCGGTGAAGGAACAAATGGTCGTTGTTCTTAGATACGTCAACAAGTGTGACAAAATTGTTGAACGATTATTAGTTGTGGTTTATGTCGCAGACACTTCATCACTGTGTTTAAAACACGCCATTGATACTTTATTTGCCAATCATGGACTATCTTTGTCCGGATTGAGAGGTCAAGGATATGATGGTGCTTCAAATATGCGAGGACAGTTTCATGGGTTAAAGTCATTAATTTTAAGGGAAAATCCTTATGTAATGCATGTTCATTGTTTTGCTCATCAACTTCAATTGGTGATTGTTGCTTTGGCAAAATCTAACCAAAGTGTTACTGACTTTTTCAATCTCATTAGTTTAATTGTAA
Organism: Geranium rotundifolium; assembly: GCA_963920655.1. NCBI lineage: Eukaryota > Viridiplantae > Streptophyta > Magnoliopsida > Geraniales > Geraniaceae > Geranium > Geranium rotundifolium. The sequence goes on from OY987319.1 coordinate 26,198,282, forward strand.
ACACTAGTGGATCATCTTGCAAGCGGGTTGACAATCCTCGACAAAGTGAGCATGATCGAATAATTGAACGTCTTGAGTCCGGCGAAATTACTAGTGGTAAAAGGAAAAATCAAGAAACTGTTGGATATTATATGATTTAAATTCATGTTATATGATTTAAATTCATATTAATCCTACATGATGAATAAAATTGATTTAATATTCATTTTCAATGTGTTTTAATCCTCTTGAATGTTTAGGTTGCAATCTTTCATTTTTGTCTTTAATTTTAGCATTTACTCTTTGAATTCAAGAGGTGGAAGAGATGAGACTATAAATAGATGGTCTTTCTCTTCAATTTTGAATCATCCAAATATCAATAACTATGGTGTTCTTGTTCTCCATCTTCTACATTTCTTCTCTTCAAAGCTCGTACGATTTGGTGATAGAGAAAGACCCAAGTTCAAGTTCGTCGGAACTAGACCTTTGGTGTACGGTGCTAGTTCGAAGTCGTTGTATCCTGGGAGGTGTAAGCTCATTGATTCCAACACCCGAGGGAGAGCGAATACACTTTAAGGAAAGTGTCCAATACGCCTCGACTATTCCCGAGTTTGTATCAGATATTTTGTATAGGTTCATGTATCTTTGTTGTTGTCATAATTCATTATTATTTATAATTATTTAACTTCCGCAATTTGTTAATATTATTGTATAATACCTAACAATCTTAAAGTGTATCATTCTCTTGAGTCTTAATATGTTACGGAAATCAAGAAGGTTAAATTTCAATTATATGAATATTAAATTTATAATCTTACATACACTAATGATTTGATTTCATTTTGTAGATATGAAGGTTGAAAAACATGAATCTTTTTGGATACAAACTATAAAGTTTTATACTCGCTCGAAATTTGAATAAATTATTGTAACATGATGAATTTGGTCATGTAAGTTAATTTATAATTTTACAAATACTAATGAGTTTATTTTCATGTTGTAGAGATGAGAAACACAAGGGATGAAGCATATTTCTGCGAATAACGGGACTTCTTACTCGCTTTAAGTTTTCAACAAAAAACAAAACAAAACAAAATTGAAAGCTTTATGGATGGGAGCAACGGGTTTGCTTTCCTAATTCATTATATGGGGAATATTGGACAAAATGTCAATATGGTTGAGGCCGGGAATGTACTTTTGGGTCAAATTCTAAGTGGGTTTAAGACACGAGTGTTTACCACAAATATATCGAATTTTGTTTCGATATGATATGTCGAATGACTTGAATAATTTATTGGATTCATCGTTGAAAGGATGACAAAAGATGGTGGTCATAATGGATTCGGCATGTATGGTACATGAAGGACCTCAAAAGTGAAAGAGAAGACGATTCTCTTGTACTTAAACTATGTATTGAATGTTCTTTATAAATGTTCATTGTACAAGCGCAAAGAATAACAACATATCTTGACATATATGTCAAAAGACATAATACTGTTGACGAACTTCTCAACTATGGTGCAATGAGCATTGACTACATAAGGTCTAAAGAAAATACCTTGGAACTAGTGATCAACTAGTTAATTGAAGATCAAGTTGAGAAGGCATCTGAAGAAATGGGACTTAAGGCCATGAAATTGTATAGTCGAGACAAAGAAAACTCAACCATGTTGACTGGAGATCCCAAGATCATGGTTCAAAGGGACAACCTAATTGTTAAGACTAGTAAGGTCACTGTGGGGGTTGCCCGAGTCCTATTTCTATGATGCAAACAGTGACACCCGTATAGAAAGGTTAAGCGATTGAGCTTTTAATGATTCTTATGCGTCGAAAATATTGATGTTTCGAGCGGAGTAAAGCGAGTTACTCTTAAATAAGAAATCACCTATGTGAGAGAGAAGTGGGGTCGCTTCAAAGGAGGATTGCGGGGCTAAATCCTTTAGAAACTCTTGCAGAAATAGGACGATGTTCACGACCAAAATGAACATAACCATGAGAACCGAACTTGGGTCAGGAAGAAACCTGTGTGAGACATGTTATCATTTACTCAAATGGCAGAACAATTCAAGGACATTGCGTCTATTGGTCAGCCAGTAAAGTCGACATGTTTTCACAAGGGAAGGTTCAAAGGTACCCCCTACCTATCCTATGCATGTATTGACCGTAGAATCTATCACCATATCGTGTCGAGTCTACTTGTGCCTCTTTTTGTGTCGTTTTGATATCGTTTAATTTCATTCATTTGGAGGATTTTTGGATATTATATGATTTAAATTCATATTATATGATTTAAATTCATGTTATATGATTTAAATTCATATTAATCCTACATGATGAATAAAATTGATTTAATATTCATTTTCAATGTGCTTTAATCTTCTTGAATGTTTAGGTTGCAACCTTTCATTTTTTGTCTTTAATTTTGGCATTTACTCTTAGAATTTAAGAGGTGGAAGAGATGAGACTATAAATAGATGGTCTTTCTCTTCAATTTTGAATCATCAAAATATCAAGAACTATGGTGTTCTTGTTCTCTTCTACATTTCTTCTCTTAAAAGCTCGTACGATTTGGTAATAGAGAAAGGCACAAGTTCAAGTTCGCCGGAACTAGACCTTTGGTGTACGGTGCTAGTTCGAAGTTGTTGTATCAAGGGAGGTGTACGCTCATTGATTCCAACACCCGAGGGAGAGCGAATACACTTTAAGGAAAGTGTCCAACACACCTCGACTATTCCCGAGTTTGTATCAAATATTTTGCAAAGGTTCATGTATTTTTGTTGTTGTCATAATTCATTATTATTTATAATTATTTAATTTCCGCAATTTGTTAATATTATTGTATAATACCTAACAGAAACAAGATTGGCAAGACCGGGATACACTAGGTGAGGATCACATTACATAACCTTGTCGCGTTTACACTCGATGTGGCCTTCTTTGATAAAATTGTTGGTGAATGTGTTTCATAATGGTAGTAACAACAATGCACGAGATATGTTTAAGACCTTATTGATTAGAATGGAGAGTTATGATTTTGTATTTATCTTACACTTGATGAAACAACTATTGGCATATACAAATGATCTGTCAAACTTGCTGCAAAAAAAAAGATAAAAATATTGTAGAAGTTATGCGTTTAATTAAAGATGTAAAGGATCAACTAAAAGATTTCGAGAAGAAGAAAGATGGGGGCCATTTTTGGATGAAGTTAAATCTTTTTGTGAGTCGAATTCTATCGTTGTTGTTGATATGAATGATATCATAAAATCTCGTGCCCGAATGAAGTGAGATGACACAATTGCTACTAATTATCGTCATTAGCGGATTGAAGTTTTTTGCAAAGTAATGGGCTAATTTTTTCTTTAACTTTGATTGAGTACATTTATTTATTTGTCATTCTTTACTAATGTTAATGTATTATTTTTTTTGCAATACTAGGTTGTTTATTTAATTTTGATGGAGATGAATAATCGTTTCTCAAAAACAAGCACATATATATTTCTTTCTGTAGCATGCCTTGATCCCCGGAATTCGTTTTATGACTTCAATATTGGTAAGTTAGTTAATCTTGCTAATCTGTATTCGAAAGACTTCTTAGAGACAGAGTTGATGGTGATTGAAAGTTAGCTTGACATGTACATTCGTAATGTAAAAAATGATATAGAGTTCTTTAGTATTGAAGATTTAGGAAGTCTTGCAAAGAAGATGATCACAACTAGAAAATATCGCACTTTTCCACTAGTGTACCGCTTAATTGAATTGGCATTGCTTCTGCCATTTGCAACATCGTCCGTTGAAAGAGTATTTTCAGCAATGAATATTGTGAAGACTGATTTGCGAAATAGAATGGGTGACGAATGGCTAAATGACAGTTTGGTAGTATATATCGAGAAGGAAGTATTTGTTAGCATTGACAATGAAACAATTTTGGAGCGTTTTCAAAATATGGCATCTCGTATAACTCAATTCCTGTCTCACCATCGTGTTAGGTATTGTGTCAAAAAATAGTTGTGGATAATCATGTATTGGTAAGTTTTATTGATATAAACATATTTTGCTCTCTTTTAGTATGGAATTTCGCCCCCCCCCCCCCCCTCTTTTAATATTTTCTGGATTCGCCCCTGCATATTATGGGTCTTCATGACAACCCAGACCACAGGCTGATAATCAGATTGAACTCGAACGGACTTCCAACCACCGCTCTGGAACCAATACAGCGCATCTCAAGTTCCTATTGCCTCAAGAGTAGGATGGAAATGACCGTCCTTAAGATGAGAAACCCTTACCGGTAACCACTAATCTAGTGGAGCCCCTCATAATCATGACCCTTTTGAACACACAACTCGTCATCCACGTTCAAGCACTACCATCCGGTGGTGGCTTGATCCAACGCTTCATTAGTTGATGCCTAGCAACAACCCAAACGGATTGGTTCGCCTCCCTCCACGATGATCAGAGGGTCGACACCAGCTCATTTCCCTGACCACACCAGCTCATTTCTTGCTTTCCAAATGAACCAACATACAACCCCAAATCACTCTTGAACATTGTTGTTGAATAACTCTTAGATGTCTTGAAAAGAGAAGGATCCCGACCAACCGTCCAACATTGTGACTCCGGCCACACTCCAAACCTTTCTGGCCATCTGACACGCCAACAATAATGCAATATTGATTATGGTTCGGCTGAGCAAAAAGGATACCAACCATCTATTTCAACCCGTTTTACGGCCAAAGCCGATTTCATTGGCAAAGAATTGGACATACTTTTCCAGACAAAATTTATTGTTGCCGGCAAGATATGGAGCTTTCTTATGAAAACAAAGACGATCTCAGGTGTGCCAAATGATAGCATGACTCATGCCCGACTTCATCCACCGGAAACGGATAAACTCTCTTTCTATGTCTGAAATTATCACCATCGGAATCAAGAACACCGACATCATGTGAGTTGGCATAAATTGGAGAATTTCCTTAAGAAGCACTTCCATATCGGCCAGGGAAAGAGTTATTGTTAAATAAATGGCTTTGGGCCTTGGATGTACCAAGCCCATTAACACTTTTAGTTGATCCACTTTTGGCTTGTGCGTGAGAAGCTTTGCTTCTTTTTGTTTGACAAAAATATTTTTGTTCTTTAAATTAATTATTTCAAATTTAGATTCTCTTGTGTATTAATTTTCTTTCAATGTGTGATGGTTACTCTTGGGGATTTAATTACCTATAACGGTTTGATTTGAAATAATTGGTCATTCATTTGTTTTCGTTTCTCATTCTTTATAAATAGTGGAGCTTTACTCATTTGTTTCTTGCGAACAACCCCGCACCCTAGGGTTTCGTCTCTTATGAGGGAGCCGCCCATGGGTGTGGTCCCCCCTTTCTCTTGTGCTCATGGGTGTGGTCCCCCCTCATTTTGGGGATTTTCTTATAATTTTTCCCAATTGCTAGAAAGAACCGTAGAGCCTCTCATTCCCTATAAATAAAGGCTCTCCCCTCTTGTTTTGAGCATCTTGAAATCTTAGGGAACTTCTGTCAAAATTGTTCGGGAATCTCCAACTTGTTCTAGTAGGCATTTGGAGATCGATATTACATACCTTCTAGCTCGCGTGGATTACCTATAGAGTGCTAGCCTTGCGGGGATAGCTTGGAGATGATCCTCTTGATTCTCTACACCTTTTTGTTCATCATATTGCTAGAGAGGTAGGAATTTTGAAATCTTTACTCTCTTGCCATGCTTACTCTCCTACATTTTTTCTAGTTCAAATGCAAGTTGATCCACGCTTGGGGAGATATAAAGTTTTGATTTTTAATGCTTCTGCTATGCTTGTATGATTATATCATTCCCCAACAACAACATTTTACCCCCTCACGAGTTCTAGAACCTATCCACTTCAATCTGGTGGGACCGATACATGTCGAGAACCTTGGAGGAAAGAAATATGTGTTTGTGCGTGGGGATGACCTATTCAGGTATACTAAAATTAATTTCTTTCGTGAGAAGCCTAATACTTTTGCTGTGATTGAATCATCATGCAGAAGAGTTCAGAAGGAAAAGGGGAGAGTATTGGAAAAGTGGTCAGAATCAGAAGTAATCTTGGAAGGGACTTTAAGCATGTTAGCTTTGCCATTATTTGTGATGCTAAAGGAATAGCTCATGGTTTCTTTATCCTCATCACACCTCACCAAAATCAAACCCTTATGAAAGTAACTGTTGGCCAAAGACATTTCTCTTCACTTCTGGGCTGAAGCTCTCCACACGGCTTGCCATATTCCCATTAGAGTTACTACTGCTACTCTTATTGAAATATGGAAGGGGAGAGAGCCAAAGGCATCGCAGACATGGTATGAACGACCAACTCGGGGTTTGGTGTCGAATGACTATACTATATAGGAAGTTGATAAAATCCGGTTCATAAAGAAGGAGGGAGACAACATCATGGGTGCTCAAATCCACAACATGTCGAACATGATGATGGAACATGTTGTTCATCAAACACACCTTGTATATGAAGTATATATAGGAGAATATGTTGATCAAAGTCTATATAGGAGTATTATTGGAAGTCTTCTCTATCTTTCTACTAGTCATCCAGACATAGTTTTCGTTGTTGGAGTATGTGTAAGGTATCAGGCCGATCCAAAAGCTAGCCACTTGTCTCAAGCCAAGTGAATTATAAGGTACATCTCTGGAACTGCTGACTTCGGTGTTCTCTATACGTTTGATACTTCTTCTACTCTGGTTGAATATTGCGACGCCGATTGGGCAGGTAGCAATGCTGACATAAGAAGTACGTCTGGCGGATGCTTCTAGCTAGGGAACAATCTTATTTCCTGGTTTATCAAGAAGCAAAATTGTGTCACTGTAACGCCCCAAGATCCGGTTCTCCGAATCTTAGTCGTCACGCGATAAAATACAAGTATCGATAATACATATACGAAGATACATATACGAAATAGTTATGAAACACCTCGAGCGTCCTCGAGTGTATCATAACTATACTCGCACAAAGTCAACACCTTTAGTTTAGGCGTCCCTAACTTAAAGGTGATTGCACAAGTAAGTAAACCAGTTCTAAAACAATTCCATCAAAACATCCTTTGAAAATGAAGCAAGTAACCCATAAATAAATACCATAATGGTGAGGCATAACGCCACCTCACCGAGTGTTTTACAAAATAAAGTAATAAACCGGATAATGAAAAGTAGTAACAAAACAGGTTACGACTCAACAGAGTCTACAACAGCCGACCAAACACCACTGGCAAAGACACGTCGACACGACACGCCCCCAAGCTCCCAGTCAAAAGATCTAAACGCATCCATAACCTGCACAAGTTGTAGGGGTGAACACGCTACCTCCAAGACTCAAACATCGCACATACACAAGATGATAACAATGCAAAAGTAGTTGTATAACATAATTAACTACACCCTAGGGTAACCGATTTCAGCCCAGGGAATCCACCCTTGCCTCGGTTCACCCTCCCTTAGGTAAAGGTAACCGATCTCGATCAAGGGATTCCACCCTCAACTCGATTCACCTTACACCTAAATAAAGGCAACCGATCACAACTAAGGGAGTCCACCCTCAGCTCGGTTGACCTTTCCCACAAAGATAAAGGTAACCGATCTCGATCAAGGGAATCCACCCTCAACTCGGTTTACCTTACACCTAAATAAAGGTAACCGATCACAACTAAGGGAGTCCACCCTCAGCTCGGTTGACCCTTACCACAAATAAAGGTAACCGATCTCGATCAAGGGAATCCACCCTCAACTCGGTTTACCTTACACACCAACTGTAACACAAGTATCACACCATACTCATGCAGAAAACATACTAGGTGCAAGACGGAATAAATCATCGTCTGAAAAGCAAATAATATAATACCTGGCACAATCCCGTGCATACAATCAGTTCAGAGTTATACTAAACTAATTCACCCAACATTATCATGCAAATCTCACTATTCGCATATAATCACACCAAGCATATTCACGCCACTACCATAGTGCCAAATCATGCTCACACGTATATATACACACATATATAATCAAACAAAGGCATCAAGCCATATAGTCTAGGTAGCTATGTCCCCCTACCTTAGGAAAGCTCCATGTACGCTCCTAGCCTCCCGCTCGAGCTATTCACGCCTTGCCTTTCCCGCGAGCGTCAATATCAACTAATAATTATATTCAATAATTAAAAACTCAAATAGACTCCGAAACGAATGCAATAAATTTACAAGTGTACTCCAACAAGTGCCTAACACTTGGACACACTTCAAATTAATCAAAGTAGCCAAAATGGGTCCGGAATGACCCATTTTCCCCGAAACACCCAATCTGCCCGGAAACGAGTTTTTGACCCTCGGGACTCCGAAAATTACGAAACTTGTTTCTAAACTCCTCATTTAATATTCTAAGACCAATGCAATTAACGGAATCGAATTCAGACACCTGAGCGTTAAAATACTTCAATTAAAGTTATTGGTGGAAAAACCGTCTTTCACAATTTAAATCCGGAAATTATCAAATACGCAAGTTATCGACTCGGGGGTCACCCGGGACCACCCGAACTCACAAAACCCGAGCCCCGGGCTCGTGGGCCCCACACAAGCCACCACATTAATTCTCGGGAAACAAAATCGAGCTACGGGATTTACTTCGAATCTGTCCAGAGACAGATTCGGCAGAACAGTCCACTTCCCGGACTTGCAGCTCCAAATCCGTAGCTCGTCTGGAAAACACGTAAACATGAAAGTTGAAGCTCTGCCAGTCCTCTACAAACTTCATGTTTTGCTCGGAACCAAGTTCGAACGGGAATGGCTCCGTCCGGAGCAAAACAGATTGTCCGTCCGGCTGGACAGATTCAGCGGTTCAGTCACTTCCCGGGCTTCTAGCTCCCAAACCGTTGCTCCTTTGGAAAAACTCACAAGATGAAGGTTGAAGCACTACGAGTCAGCGTTCCATGGCCACCGGAATCAGCCACCAACGTGGCCGGAGCTCCGGCGACCCTCCGGTCACCGAAATTTGTTCAAATTTGTCTTAAAACATGCCTAATCATCTCTAGTGTCTAACTAAACTTAAAACAACACATTTCTACTTAAAACCCACGAACCAAACTACTCCAAATCGAAAAGAGAACCATACCTCTTGTAGTCCTCGATGCCGGGATTCCGAATACGAAGAAATCTCGAAGAAACGACGGACGGATTGACGGGAAATCCTCCTTGCTTGGCCGGACCCTCCTTCTCCTTCCCGCTTTCTCTTTCTCTTTCTCTTTCTCTCTCCTTCTTTCTTCTCTTCTCCCTCTCTTTCTCTTGGTTGTTCTCGGATGAAATGGGAGCTCCCCCTCCTTATAACAACACATTTTATTTAATTAATTAAAATGAAAACCCAAAAATCAACCCTTTTTCCTCTTTCCCAACATCACCAAACCCCACACACAACAAGTCACTCCCTTGTCCCCTTGATACCTAACCCATCAATCACATCGGTCACCTTTTCCACCAACCGAAAACGGATCAGATTTCCCAAAATCGGACGTTTCGGACCCCGAACGGGCACTTTTATTGAGATTTCAGCAAAATCTCTTGAGTGACTTAAAATGGGCTAACTAAGAATACTGCATCGACCGTTTTGCGATTCGGGACTTAACGAGTCCAGAATCGCCCAAAACGTCCTCAGTTGACTTTTCCGGCAAAAAGTCAACCTAAGTCAACTTTCCCCGAATGGGTCACGAAGTGGTCTTTAGTCGCCCTGAACTTAGCTTGGTCGAAAGAACATCATCTTATGTCCAAAACAACTCTCGGGGTCAGGTTCAGACTCGATCTAGTCACTATTCAAAAATTTTGAATTTTCCCAGATTTTAGTCTAACTGCCCGGGAGAGGTCCTTACAACCTACCCCCCTTAAAGGAATTTCGTCCGCGAAATTAAACAGAGTTAAGGACGTACCTCAATTCTCGAAGAGTCGGGGATACTTGGCGCGAATCTCGTCCGCCCGCTCCCACGTCGACTCCCCCTCCCCGTGATGCTGCCACAGCACTCGCACTAACGGGATGGTCTTGCCTCTCAGCACCTGATCGCGAGAGTCCAAGATCCGAACTAGCCGTTCCTCTAAGTCGCATCCGGAGTTAACTCTAGCTCAGCCCAAGCTATCACGTGTGACGGGTCGTGGTGGTACTTCCTCAGCATGGATACATGGAAAACGTTATGCACTGCCGCAAGGGATGGTGGCAAAGCAAGCCGGTAAGCCACTGCTCCCACTCTGGAAATGATCTCGAAGGGCCCAATGTACCTCGGCGACAACTTCCCGTCGCTCCTTGCCTTCTTGAACCTGATCAGCCCCTTCTTCGGGCTAACCTTCAATCAAGAAGACATGGTCGCCCACTTCGAACTCGAGCGGTCGACGCCTCCTGTCCGCGTAACACTTCTGTCTGCTCTGCGCCGTCTTCAACCGTTCTCGGATCAGGGCTACCTTCTCATTAGTCTCCCTAACCAGATCAGGTCCTAACAGGCTCTTGTCGCCCACCTCCGCCCAACGACACGGCCTACCATACAACGCCTCGAATGGTGCCATCTGAATGCTGGCCTGGTAGTTGTTGTTGTAGGCGAACTCTGCTAGTGGCAAGTGATCCTCCCACGCTCCATGGAAGTCCAGAATACATGCCCGGAGCATGTCCTCCAGGATCTGGATCACTCGCTCTGACTGACCATCAGTCTGCGGGTGGTAAGCGGTACTTAGCCGAATATTCGTCCCCATAGCGCCCTGAAGGCTGTCCCAGAATCGCGATGTAAAGCGAGGGTCTCGGTCCGACACTATCGACACCGGCACCCCGTGTAGCCTGACTATCTCGCGCACATACAACCTGCTCAGCTTGTCCACTGGGTCCGTCATCTTCATAGGCAGGAAGTGAGCGGACTTCGTCAGTCTGTCAACCACTACCCAAACAGCATCATTGCCCCTCGTAGACCTCTGCAAACCGCACACGAAGTCCATGGTGATATGCTCCCATTTCCACTCAGCGATCTCTAGTGGCTGTAGCGGACCTGCTGGTCTCTGGTGCTCGATCTTCACCTGCTGACAAGTAAGGCATCTCGCCACAAATTCTGCTATCTCGCGCTTCATCCTGCTCCACCAGAAGTGGCGTCTGATGTCGTGGTACATCTTAGTCCCCCCGGGATGTACAGTGAGTCGCGAGCTGTGCGACTCACGTAGTACCGCCTCGCGGAGACTCTGGGGCACGAACAGTCTGCTCTGGAAGCGAAGACCCTGATCGTTGCCCAGTGACCACCCTTCGGACTCGCATCCGCTGGTCAACCTTTCTCGGAATGTCACTGATTCCGCATCCTCGATCTGCGCCTCGAGTACCCTACTGATCAATTCTGGCTGCGCTACTAAGGAACACAGAGCCACCTGCCCTGTGACTTCCTCTAGCTCCATCTTGAACTCGCCGAGTTCTCCCAGCATCTTCCATTCCCGTACAGCTACGGAAACGAGACTGTGGAGTGACTTCCTGCTGAGGGCGTCGGCAACAACATTTGTCTTGCCCGGGTGGTAAAGCAGGTCAAAGTCGTAGTCCTCAATCAGCTCCATCCAGCGCCGCTGTCTCATGTTGAGGTCCTTATGAGAAAAGAGGTACTTCAGGCTCTTGTGATCAGAGAAGACCTGAAATTTCTCGCCATAGAGGTAGTGACGCCATAACTTCAGTGCAAATACGATTGCCGCAAGTTCCAGGTCGTGCGTCGGATAGTTCTTCTCGTGCACTCTCAACTGTCGGGACCCGAACGCTACCACCTTCCCCAGTTGCATCAGCACAATACCCAGTCCCTCGCCGGACGCGTCACAGTAGACGTCGTAGCATATGTCTCGCTCTGGTACTATCAGCACTGGAGCCGTGGTCAACAGAGTCTTCAGCTCCAAGAATGAGTTCTCACAGGACTCGTCCCACTCAAACTTAACTCCCTTCCGTGTAAGGTGAGTCATCGGTGCTCCCAGTCGTGAGAAATCCTTCACGAACCTTCTGTAATAACCTGCTAACCCCAGGAAACTACGAATCTCGAACACGCTCGTCGGCTGTGCCCATCTCGAGACTGCCTCAATCTTCACCGGGTCAACAAAGATACCGTCGCTGGACACTACATGCCCGAGGAACCTCACCTCAGTGAGCCAGAACTCACACTTCTCCAACTTCGCGTAAAGCTGGTGCGATAGGAGTAGCTGAAGCACGATCCTCAGATGTGCCTCGTGAGTCCTCTCGTCTGGAGAGTAGATAAGGATGTCGTCCACGAACACGATGACGAACTGGTCAAAGTAAGGCCGGAAGATCCGTGTCATCAGGTCTATGAACGCTGCTGGAGCGTTGGTCAAACCGAACGGCATCACCAAGAACTCGAAGTGGCCATACCGTGTCCTGAATGCCGTCTTCTGGATGTCCTCCTCTCGCACCCTCAACTGATGATAACCAGATCGCAGGTCGATCTTGGAAAAGCATTTCGAACCCCTGAGCTGGTCGAAGAGATCGTCTATCCCGGCATCGGATAACGGTTCTTTACTGTCGCCCTGTTCAGCTTCCGGTAATCGATGCACATCCGGAGTGAACCTTCCTTCTTCTTCACGAACAATGCCGGAGCATCCCAAGGCGAAGTGCTCGGCCGGATGAATCCCTTTTCCTGTAGCTCCTGGAATTGACTCTTCAACTCCTCGAGTTCCGCGGGAGAGAAACGGTAGGGTGCCACAGAAATTGGCGCCATTCCCGGCAACAACTCGATCGCGAACTCCACCTCTCGCACTGGTGGCAAACCGCTCAGATCATCTGGGAACACGCCCGCAAACTCATCAACAACCCGTGGTAGTCATCGGCCTCCGCCCGTCGGGCCGCTGCCCGCTATGGATAGTGCTGCAAGTAGGACTCCACTCCGACTCCCTAATAGACATGTGATAGTAGAGCCACCGCTCGATACTGTCACTCTCCTCTTGTAACAGTCGATGATCGCTCGGTACCGTCTCAACCAGTCCATACCCAGGATGACGTCGAATGTCGTCATGTCAAGTACAATCAGATCCCCCACAAGGGGATGGTCGGCTACGCGCACCTCGCATGCCTTGCAGACCCTGTCTAGAACAGTGTCGTCCCCCAAAGGTGTATCAACACGCAGGGGCGGACTCAAAGACTCGACCCTCAATGCCAGGGACCGTGCAAACCGTGTAGAGATAAAAGAATTCGAGGCACCTGTGTCTATGAGAATAGACGCCCACGAATTAAAAACAAGATACGTACCCTGCGCTGATCTCTGGTCATCAGGCTGTGGCGTCTCAGTCTGGCCCGCAACAGAATATACTCTGCCCCGTGTCTGCTGCCCTTGCCCGGTACTCGGCCCTGCCGACCGTGCTGGTGCGTTTCCCTGCCTGGGCCGGTAGTCCTGCCGTGATGCGGATGACTGTACCGGTGTAGCGCCCTTGGAGGGACAGTCCTTGGCAATGTGCCCGAGGCGTCCGCACCTATAGCATGTGGGCGGTCCTGCGCTGGCCCGGCCTCCCTGAGACCCGGCCTGACTTCCCGGCCTTCCCGCCAGCGATCTGGGATGTCCGCCCTGACTCTGCCTCGCAGTCACATGCCTCTGTGGGCACTCTCGACAAAGATGTCCCGTCTGCCCGCACATGTAGCAAGTGGTTGGTGGTCTCGATCCTGCCGAGCTGTCAGCTGCTGTGTCTAGCGAAGCCAGCGGCCTCTGCTCCATCCGTACAGCCTGCTGTGGCGGAAAGCCCGAATGATGGGGCCTCTTGAAGTCTCTAGACTCCGAAGGGCCACTCGGTCGAGGCCTCTGTGCACGGAGACATCGGGTCTCTGCCATCCCCTCCTCGATGGCTGCGGCGGTGTCCACTATCACCGAGTACACTCGGATCCTAAGAGCAAGGATCCGGTCGAAGATTTCGGGCCTCAGCCCCCGCTCGAACCGTTTGCAACGGCTCGCATCGGACCTCACCAGATCCGGAGCAAATCTCGACAAGGCCGTGAAACGGGCCTCGTACTCGGCGACCGTCAGGGTCTCCTGGCGCAGTTCCAGGAACTGCTGTTGCCGGCTATCCCGCACCGACTCTGGAAAGTAGCTCTCGAGGAAGACCTCCCGGAACTCCTCAAAGTCCTGCCCAACCCGGGCCCTCACCCGCTCCCACCAGTAGTAGGCATCGCCCTTCAGCTGGTAAACAGCTAAAGTGATGCGGATGCTCCCCTCGTTGACCCCTGTGGTGTCCAGGTCCCGAGTGATCTGCTGTAGCCACTGCTCGGCTATCGAGGGATCAGGCTCTCCGTGGAAAGCAGGTGGGTGCAGTCGTAGGAAGTCTCGCAATGCGTGCGACGGCTGTACTGCAGCCCGAACTGGTGCTGCCTCAGGTGTGGTTTACCTAGCTGCCCTCCGCCCCATGACCTCGGTCAGGGACTGTATCGACCTCAACAGCTCTTCCCCCATCGGGACCCTGTCGGGAGCGGTCGTCGGGGCAGCGGGCATCCCCATGGGAGTTCCCGCCTGCCCAGCACTGCCGGTGGCAGTCTCCGCAGACTGTGTCTCGACACCAGTGGTCTGTTCCGCGGGCTCGGCAACTCGAGCTCCCTGAGTCGCCCTCGACGCTCCCGGCCCCCTGGTACCTCCTCGCCTAGTCTTCGGCGCCATGTGCACTACTGCACGGAAATGAGATCACAATCAGGATCCACGATCAAGTGGACTTCGCGCTAAAGGACAATGGAACTTCACTGATTTTCTACCATTACTAATCATACTAGGTACTAATATCCTAGCGTAGTAATACCAACCGGCAATGTTCTCACTAACATGCCCACCAGTCAACACATGTCATCAATCAAACATGTCAATAATATACTCACGTTAACAAGCAACCTCATGTACTATCACAGTACCACAACCTGTCCATCATTTCTCAAGTCATACAGTCACACCACTGCACATAAGTTGTCAGGCTAACTCACTACTGACCAACTTAACACTACAAAACTCAAAGACCAAAGCCACGTAATACTCTCCTATTACTGACTCTACCCGACGTGTCGACGCAAGGCACACAGGTGTTGAACCTGAGCCTCTGATACCAAACTGTAACGCCCCAAGATCCGGTTCTCCGAATCTTAGTCGTCACGCGATAAAATACAAGTATCGATAATACATATACGAAATAGTTATGAAACACCTCGAGCGTCCTCGAGTGTATCATAACTATACTCGCACAAAGTCAACACCTTTAGTTTAGGCGTCCCTAAACTAAAGGTGTTGACTTTGTGCGAGTATAGTTATGATACACTCGAGGACGCTCGAGGTGTTTCATAACTATTTCGTATATGTATCTTCGTATATGTATTATCGATACTTGTATTTTATCGCGTGACGACTAAGATTCGGAGAACCGGATCTTGGGGCGTTACAGTCACCTTATCCACAGCTGAGTCCAAATACATTGCAGCAGGAAGCAATTGTATTCACCTTCTCTGGATGAAGCATATGTTCTCCGAATATGGTGTCCAGCAAGATGTCATGACATTATTTTGTGACAATATCAGTGCCATCAATAATTCGAAGAATACAGTACAACACAACATGACTAAGCACATAAATATCAGACATCATTTTATTTGTGAACTAGTAGAAGACAAGAAAATCAAGTTAGAATACATCCACATTGAGAAACAACTTGCAGACATCTTCACGAAGGCTTTGGATGCTACTCGATTTGAGAATCTTAGGTCATCCCTCGGACTCTGTACCACTGATTAGTGATGATTTTCGAGTGTGAAAGGGGAGCTTTGCTAATTCAGTTTCTCCCCTCTAAACAAAGGATGTCATTAAATCGAATTTGGGCTGAAAGTTGTTCAAGGCCCAAGCAGAAGAAAAATATCATGACCTTTTATTTAAGCACACACGCTATAGCCGGTTTGACTTCCAAAAGAAGCGGTGAAATTTATTTCCTTTCTATTACTACTTTGTTAAAGATTTTGTTCCTACTTTTGTGCTCCCTCTCTTTGTCACGACCCCACCAAATCGAGGGTTTACTGTTAGATTAGCTTGCCAGGAAACTCCAAAGATGAAGAAAAAGACCGTTCCAAAAAGAGGCACTGAACGTAGAGCGGCAAGGAACAAATATGGAGTGAAGGTCCGAGGGATGCACTCCGGAGATCGTCTCAATGTAGAGGCCAGAGATGACTTAGTGAAATCCTCTGCAAACCCTCTTTCTGTTGCCATTAGTGAGGAGGTTATTGAGAAAGAAGCTCTGACAAGTTCCAATGCCAGTAGCGCCTCAAGCAAAAAAGAAGCGGAAGGTGAGGCAGTCACTGAAGAAACTCACGCTGAATCAAATCAAGGAGCAACGAGTAAAGGACATGCACCAGATGTGAAGAAAGATGTTCCATCATCGTCAACTCCGACTAACCTAAGTCAGTCTCTACCTTAGGCTCAAGGATCGCCTCTTGAAGAGGTAGATGATGAAATTCAAAGCCCGAATTAGGATGTGGTGGAGAATGTTCCAACCAACTCGGCTCAAGCAAATTTGAGCGAAGCTGATGAACATGAAGATGTCAAGAAAGATGTTACGACTTCCTCTGTTCAAGAAAATTCTGGCAAGGAGAAGAAAAGGAAGAAACGAATTGCTGAAGAAATAGACATTGTGGCTCCTGTTAAGGAGAAGAAAAAGAAGAGAAAAGTAGTTGTGGATGGGGAAGCTTATGTCCCTATTGTTGAAATGAAGAAGATGAAGAAGTCTAAGTTTGGAGTAAGCAAGAAGAAGAGAAAGAGGGTTGATGTGCCCATTATTGATGAGCCGGTTTCTCTTGAGGAGGAAGAAGAAGAACCAGAAAAGGAAGAAGCAGTTGTGCTTTTTGGTCATGGTGCCAAGAAATCAGCGGGAGATTAGAAACTCCCTAAAAATGTCCCTATAGCACCTCTAGACAATGTTTCTTTCCACACAGAAGACGAAGTTCTAAAATGGAGGTATGTGTATCAACGTGTTTTAATCATGAGAGGGAACTCTCTGAAGAGGCCCCAAAAGATCTAGGCTATCATGGAGCTGTTGCAAGATGTGGGCCTGATCAAAACTGTCACCAACATCGGTATATTCTACTCTTCCTTGGTGAAAGAATTTATTGTAAACTTGTCTGCTGCTTTCGATGACCCTAAGGACCCAAAGTTCAGAAAAGGTCACCGCTTTGATTTCTCCTCTGTTGCTGTCAACACAAATCTGGAAAGGATGATGTTCCTTTCATGAACATCATTACCAAGGAGATCTTAGGCAACAAGGAGAAAGTTTGGCCTTCTAAAGGATCTTTAGCCTCTTCAGAGCTGGCAACAAAATATTTTGTGATGTATCGCATCAGAGTAGCTAATTGAGCAGCTTCCACACACAGGTCCAGGATCAAGTCTGATCTAGCCTGCTGAATTTATCAGATATGTACGCACTCCTATGTTGATTTTGATACATTTTGTCAATCAAGCTAAATTAGGGCTAGTATTATGTTAGGCCCATTAGGGCTAATATTATGAAAAGCTCATTAAGGTTTAGGTTTGAGTATTAGGGTTTTCTAGTTTGGTTTATATTACTATTATTCCCTATATAAAGGAACCTCTTCCATTGTAATCTTTCCTTTATATAGGGAACAATAGTAATATAACCCAAATTAGGAAACCCTAATACTCAAACCTAAACCCTAATGAGCTTTTCATAATATTAGCCTTAATGGGCCTAACATAATACTAGCCCTAATTTACCCTGATTGACACGTTTGTTATTGATCACTTGGCAAAACATGCCAAGTCCTTTGTTGTGAAGCTCCCCATTGAGTTTCCTTCGCTCATCACCAGGATGCTGCTGAGCCAAAACCCCAATATAGTGCGTAACTCGGATATGGCAGGCAAACGTACAAAAGTGCTCACCATCAGTCCCAAACTGTTTGAGGGGAAACATGTCCGGGATCTTGTTGGACCGTCAGTGAAGACATCTTAAATTGGTAACAGTCCGAAGACTATGGGATCTGTCACTAACAGGGTGGTGAAAGAGCTTACAGAGGAAATCAGCTTCCTAGAAATGACCATCAAGGCTCTTTCTAGCAGAAGGCTGTATGTGAAGGTCTTGTTCGTGATCTGACCTCTACTCAAGAAGAAGATGCTTACGCCTCTGTTTCGATCCAAGATCAAGACGCCAAGGACTCTGAAGAAGATGAAGATGATGATGACTCAGCAACATTTTAGTTTCTGCATTTTATTTAAGCTCCATCCTCTATGAATTTAGTTTCCGTTTGCTTGTGTACTTAATAAGGCTCTATGCATCGCGGTCCAAATGTTCTTACCATCAGTCACAAGCATTTCGAATGGAAGCATGCCCGTGACATTGTCAACCCATCTTTTGAGACATCTGTCGCCTTTGGTAGCACGATGGAGATGGGTTCTGTTTCGGACATAGTTCACAGAAACGTTTTGAAAGAACTCAGCGATGAGATCATCATTCTTAAGAAGACCATCGAGACCCTCTCTCTCAGAGAGTCCATATGCGAAGGGCTTGTCCGTGATCTAACTTCTGCTCTAGAGAATGATGCAGCTGCTTCTATCCCTGATCAAGAAAATGAAGCTGGAATCTTTGAAGAGGATGAAGACAGTGCAGGGTTCAACTTTTACTTCCTTGATGATATTGTGCACCTCAACTGATGTCCGATTTCGTTGCGTATTTTATTCTGCTACTTCTTAGACTTAATATTTCTGCATTATGATTACGTATTGGTACGTGCATTTGGTATATTTTTGAGGCAATCAGGGGGAGAGATATCAAAGGTGACATAGTTGCTTTGACTCTTGTGATGACATCTTTTTTCGTTCATGAATTTGTAGGGTTTTGGAGCGTTCTAGATCGTCGAGATAGTGGAAGCATTATAATAAAATCTACTCCAAACTTTTGTCCAAGAACATAAACCGTTAAATCCCAAGGAAAAATCTATTCCACAAGATGTTTACCTTTAAGTCTTGTTGAATCGATTAAAGAAGAACTTTCAGATCTTCTTCTCTAAAGCAAGTCCACACCAAGGAGATGATCTTGAAGATCCTTCACTTAATTGCCTACTAGAACAATTAAATGAAGAATAAGATAGCAAGATTGAGGAGAGAGAGAGAGGTGGCCGGCCACTAGAGAGAGAAGAGAGAGTTCTTGTGACTTGTGTGATTATTTGATTAATGAATGAATGTTAGATATTTCAATTCATGATCCAACTCATAAGCATGGGTCAAAAGTGATTGGTATGGGCTTAAAAGTGCTTTAACCCATACCCCTTAAATCACTCACCTCTTAATCCACAATCACCAACTAAGCATGGTGTTGTGTGGCCCCCACACATGCACCCACCATGTAGGCCGGCCAAAAGGGCTTAATGGGCCCTAAATGCGCCCTTATTTGGGCCGGCCATGAGATCTCATGGGCCGAGCCCAATGGGCTCGCCCATGTGGTTTCGTGCCGTGTCCAAAAAAAGCCCGACCCTTTTTGTCGTTACTTATCAAACATAGTCTGACGCGACATCGACGAAAAAACTCAGTTTTCTCGATTCGCTAATTATTCTCTCAAACCGAACCCATGGCACAAAACCTCAAGTTTTGTCCATGTATTGCCCCTCAAGAAACGTTAAGGTTTCCTTGTCTCAAGTTATCCGTCTTGAATGTGTGTGACCCTTCAGGCTCATGCCACCGTTGGCAGATCGGCGCAAAAGATCGCTCTTGCCCGATCTATCATAAGGGGCCTCTAGTAAGACGTTATGATTACCCAAGGTGCATGACGATCGATGATTCGACTTAACCTTGTGCGTACAAGTCACTATCCTATTATCTCTAGATATCCTGATTGATCACAAGGCATAGAGTCGTCACCCTTGTTTAATCAATCATTGTTACTTGATATGTGAGATGGCGGAGAACTGATAACCCGTATCACCGGCATGGCCATGCTCTTACTCTCAGTCGGTCTCAATCAAGAGGCCTTTTAACGGATATCTTTCCCATACCGTAGTATGAGGGATAAATCCCTTAGCCGTCTTTCGTGTCACTCATGCAACCCGTTCCGCCACCCAATCATGCCCATTATTGCAATCCTGTTACAGAAAGCGTTAGGCGCAAGTTAAAGCCGCACGTACATTGCATAGTGATCACCAAGACTCCTCGGTCTAAGGATATCGTGACAAGCTAACGCATTTGAATATGTTCATGGCTTAATCTATGAAAACACTATTCAAAGCGGGTCGTCCGATATCAATCACCTCATGATATCTATGATATGATTCCGGGATCCTATGACAAGTAGAACTACGTCATTAAGAACCATCCTCATACTGGTCGCTTCAGTAGAAGCGTAGATTGACCAGGGACTCGTTAAGTGTGATCCGTACAGATTTATGGTTCTACTACTTTAGTGGTCATAAATCAGATCATGCTCAACATATTACTTCAACACATAAGTAATATAAAGCCGTTTTATATATATTACAAACGATGATAATGTACATAGACGTTTACAGGCTACTAGCAATTGGACTAGGGCACAAAATGCTATCAATCTCCCACTTGCCCCTAGTTCCAATCTAAGTCCCAGTCTATACCCATTGACCTAACATGTTTATCATGTTTTGCTTGAGGAAGAGCCTTGGTCAAGGGGTCGGCTGTGTTATCATCAGTTGCAACGTAGTAGATCTTCACGTCACCTCTAGCAACAATGTCGCGGATGATGTGATACTTTATGAGTACATGTTTGGATCTGTCATGTGCCCTGGGTTCCTTAGCTTCCGCAATGGCCCCGGTGTTGTCACAATATAAGTCTACTAGGTTAGATGGGTTTTGAATTACACTTAACCCAGCCATGAAACTCCTGATCCATACAGCCTCTTTTGCCGCTTCCGATGCAGCAATGTACTCAGCTTCGGTCGTAGAGTCGGCAATGGTGTCCTGCTTCTTGCTTTTCCAGCTGAATGCTCCACCATTCAACGTAAACACATATCCCAACTGACTTTTAAAGTCATCGGGGTCTGTCTGGAAACTAGCGTCGACATATCCTTTGACGACTAGATCATCATTTCTTCCCCCGTATACAAGAAAAGCGTCTTTGGTTTTTCTCAAATATTTGAGAATCGCCTTAACGGCAATCCAGTGTGCCTCACCGGGTTTGGATTGATGTCTACTGGTACATCTTAGGGCAAACGAGACATCAGGTCTCGTACATATCATGGCATACATTATGGACCCTATAGCCGAAGCATATGGGATCTCATTCATTCTTGCTAGCTCTGCAGGTGTCTCAGCATACTGCTTCTTGCTAAGCTTCATGCCATGACGCATGGGCAGCAATCCTTTCTTTGAATCTTGCATTGAGAATCGTCTCAACACTTTGTCTATGTAGGTGCTTTGACTTAAGCCCAAGACCCGCTTGGCACGGTCTCTATATATCTTGATCCCCAAGATGTAAGAGGTCTCGCCTAAGTCCTTCATTGCGAAACATTCATCTAACCAAGTCTTTTTTAAAAGCAAGGTAGGGACGTCGTTTCCAATGAGCAGTATGTCATCAACATAAAGCACCAAGAAGACTACTTTGCTCCCATCTGCCTTTTTATATACGCAAGGTTCATCATCGTTCTTGATGAAGCCAAACTGTTTCACAACTTCATCAAAACGCTTATTCCAACTCCGAGATGCTTGCTTCAAACCATAGATTGATTTGAGCAACTTGCAAATCTTTCCTTTATTCTTTGGATCCTCAAAACCCTCAGGCTGGGACATATAAACGTCCTAAGCTAACCTCCCGTTGAGGAAGGCGGTTTTGACGTCCATTTGCCATATCTCATAGTTATGATACGCTGCTACGGCAAGTAGAATGCGGATAGATTTGACCATAGCTCCTAGAGAAAAGATCTCTTCATAGTCAATTCCGTGGATTTGCCTATAACCTTTAGCTACCAGTCTTGCTTTATAGGTTTGAAGTTTGCCATCCATGTCTATCTTTATTTTAAAGATCCATTTACACCCAATGACTTTTACGTCAGGGGTTTGTTCCACCAAGTCCCACACTTGATTATCTGACATGGATTGCATTTCTTCCCTCATGGCTTACATCCATTTCTCAGAGTCGATTCCGTCCAAGGCCTCTCGAAAGGTAGCTGGATCATTGTCCTCTAATACTAAATCATCACCTCCAGTTACTAGGAAACCGTATCTGACAGGTGCATGACTTATCCTTTCAGACCGCCTCGGACCGTCCTCATTAACTGTAGCTATTACTTCTTGCTCAACGACCACTTCTGGCTCTACTTCTTCTAGTGGGTCGTCTAGTGGTTGCCGAGTGACCATCTCATCTAGAACTTCATCAAGATGAACATCCCTCCCACTGACTGTCTTGGAAATGAACTCATTTTCCAAGAATGTCCCACCTCGAGCGACAAAAACTTTATTTTCGCTCGGTTTGTAGAAGTAGTATCCTTTTGTTTCTTTTGGATATCCGACGAAAGTGCACTTATCTGATCTCGGTTCAAACTTGGTTGCAAGCAACCGTTTTACATAAGCCTCGCAACCCCAGATTTTTAGGAAGGACAAAACGGGTTCCTTCCAGTACCATTTGTCGAATGATGTCCATTCCACTGCTTTCGACGGAGCCCTGTTTATTATGAATGCGGCCGTTTGCAGAGCATAACCCCAGAAGGAGATCGGGAGATCAGTGAGACTTAACATCGATCGAACCATATCCAACAATGTCCGATTCCTCCGCTCGGACACACCATTGAGTTGCGGTGTTCCTGGCGGAGTCCACTGAGATAGTATTCCACCTTCAGTAAGATGACTCAGAAACTCCTCGGATAAGTATTCTCCACCCCGATCAGAACGGGGTGCCTTGATACTCTTTCCGAGTTGGTTTTCTACTTCAGTCCTAAACTCCTTGAATTTATCAAAGGCTTCGAACTTATGTCTCATGAGATAGACACAACCATATCTACTGAAATCGTCAGTAAATGTGATAAAGTAGCCTAAACCACCTCTGACTGGTGTACTCATTGGTCCACATACGTCTGAATGTATTAGACCCAATAGATCACCTGCCCTTTCACCTAAACCAGTGAAGGGCGCTTTAGTCATCTTGCCCATTAAACAAGCTTCGCATCTATCAATCGTTTGGAATTCGAATTGACTTAGAAGTCCGCGCTTATGAAGCGCTGAGATGCGTTTCTCATGTATGTGACCTAGACGACAATGCCAGATTAGAGTTTGGTCTAAATCATTAGTTTTAAACCTCTTAGCATTTATATTATAGAGCATGTTGGATCTCGAGTTTTGCATATTCAATATGTATAAACCTCCAACAGTGTGAGCATTGCCATAAAACATGTTGTTGCGCATAATATTAAAAAACCCGTTCTTAATATTAAAATAATAACCTTCTTTTTCAATAAGAGAAATTGAAATAATATTCCTACAGAAAGCAGGTACGCAAAACACATCATAAAGTTCAATTACAAGCCCACTGGGCAAAACAAGGTTAACAGAACCCACGGCAGTTGCGGCAACTCTCACGTTATTCCCAACTCTTAGGTCCACCTCGCTTTCCCCCATATCTCTTCTACTGTGTAACACCTACATATCCGCACAGACATCAGACTCAGCTCCAGTGTCTAGTACCCAAGTATTTATCGTAGAAAGATATAACTCTAATGGAATACCTGATGAAGTAGCGGCCCCACCGCCCTTCTTCTGATCCTCCTTTAGCTGCTGACAGTCTTTCTTCCAATGACCAGGCTTTTGACAATAGAAACAGACCGACTCATTTGCCTTCCTCTTGCCTTTTACGGGCATGGAAGGTCTAGGAACAAATGGTCGTCTGGTCTTTCCTGCCAGGTGCATCGGGGTTTTACCCTTTCCACCACCAGCTTTGAAGCTGGATCCCTTCTTGACCATAAGAACACTTTTGGGCGAACACTTTTATGCTCTTCTCGGCAGTCACTAGCATGCTGTGCAACTCCGACGCGGTCTTGTCCATGTCATGCATGTGATAGTTCATGACGAACCCACCATATGCATGAGGAAGGGATTGTAGAATAAAATTGCAGCCATTTCCTTTTCCATAGACATACCGATACTAGTCATATGGTCGAAATGTCCCTTCATACGTAGGACGTGTGGACCTACGGAGCTGCCTGCTGACATCTTGCAGGCAATGAGTTCTCGGAGAACAGTGTATTTTTCAATACGTACTTTCTCTTTGAACATATCCTTGATCTGTGCAAACATTGCAAACGGATCATGGGATAGCTCCATAAACTGCTTCTGGAGGTCCGCCTCCATGCAGCCCAGCATGACACACGCAACCTCTATAGAGTCACTAAGGTGTTTCTGGTACGCATCCTTAACGACCCTCGTTGCGTTGGCCGCTGGCTCCACCGGGATAGCCTTATCAAGGATGTACTCCCTACGTTCCAACTTTAACACAAGTCGTAAATTCCTGTCCCAGTCCAGATAATTTGTCCCGTTGAGTTTACACTTTTCGAGTATAGTCCTCAACGACAAATTAGACGAGTTTGTTGAATTACTAGCCATTTCTACACGAAGAAAGTAAATTTAATCAGAAAAGTTGAATAAATTTACGAAGATCCGAATTAAACACCAACCATACGATTCTAAGTTTTAGAATCTTAAACCAAGATCCCTTATTAGTCATTTGAAGTACGCTAAGGCGCACCGCTCCAATTGACTTATTTAGGTAGGACGTTCGTCCAATTACAACCCGTGTAACTCTTGGTCAGGGTATGTGCAAAAACACACGGCTTACCCTTCCGATGCCCCAGCTCGACCTCAGGCCAAGAATCGTGGTTGAGTCAACCATCCTTCACTAACGAGTTAACTTTGTGCAGATGCTCCGCTAAGGCGCACGACATCCCACAAAGTTTACCATTCCCATCTAGAACCCATTCGATCGATGCTCCGCTAAGGCGCACGACACTGATAAAATGTTTATACATGGGTGTGAATTTGGGTGGCATCTCACTTGACTCAAATTATCTTGTAAATTGGTTGTGCTTAATAATTCAAAAGTATTTGGCACAATTACGAACCCGTCATCAACAACCCGTGTTGTGACGTTTCTAATTGTATCACATACTATCTTCATTTGAAACCGTCATTTGCAACCCGTGCAAACACGTTTCAAATTTGAACTCATCCATCATAACCCGTGCGATGATAGTTCACAACGCTTTAAACATGCAAACAATTAAAGTCGATTTTAATCTTTGCATGTGAGGTGATGGCTTATAAATTTATAAGCTAATCATGCAAGCATGTTATTAATTAAACAATTCAAGCAAGCATTCATAAAGCATTAAATATGCATTTTGTAGCCCATCCTAATCTTAGGATTCTACGAGTCTTCACATCTTCTCGTCTTTCTCATTCGGGCTCCCACTAGCTCTTGGACTTCCTCCAAGACCGTCATTGTGCTTGATTTTCCATCCTTCTCGTCTTTGAGTAATAATTACAATTAATACTCGGTTCGTAGACCGGATAAAAAATAATTACACTTTATGGTCTCGAATAAAAGAATAATTACACGCTAACACTAACGGTATGCAAACCGTGAAAGCGATAAAATCTAATGGGCTACTAATGCATCATACATCTTATCACATCATCCAACATGTTATCACACAAACATGTTATCAAATAATATGTAATTATTCCAGTTTTAATTTTGCCAAGTTGCTCGGTCGGGTTTATCGAAACTAGACCTTTTCGAAAAACGGTTTATCGAAACCGATTAAATTTTGAAATTTTTCGAAATATTGGATCGCGAGTTCGTGCCACGGATCAAACACCGTGCACGAACCAAGTCGGGCCAAGCCAATGGGCCGAGCCCAACATGTCACGGCTCGGTTTTGGCCTTCCAAGGCCCAAACCGAGCTTGCCTCCACTCTCAACTTCGGCCAAGAGTGGGGACGGCCCCGGTCACCGCCGGCCTCCCCGGCCTCTGGTGACCTCCGTCCGGTACCTCCTATCCGACTCCCCGAGAGTCTCTTCTCGGACCCGACAAATCCAATAATTTCCGAAAAATTCCAAATTCAATATATTTTCAAAAATAACATATTTTATGCAAATATCCCAAAAAGCATTAAAATCATGTTATCAACAATTTTGGCATGCAAATAATCATAAAATCGAAACAAACTCAACAAGACAAAGATTAAGAGGGTAACCACGCTCTGATACCATTGTAGGGTTTTGGAGCGTTCTAGATCGTCGAGATAGCGGAAGCATTAAAATAAAATCTACTCCAAACCTTTGTCCAAGAACATAAACCGTTAAATCCCAAGGCAAAATCTATTCCACAAGATGTTTACCTTTAAGTCTTGTTGAATCGATTAAAGAAGAACTTTCAGATCTTCTTCTCTAAAGCAAGTCCACACCAAGGAGATGATCTTGAATATCCTTCACTTAATTGCCTACTAGAACAATTAAATGAAGAACAAGAGAGCAAGATTGAGGAGAGAGAGAGAGAGGTGGCCGGCCACTAGAGAGAGAAGAGAGAGTTCTTGTGAGTTGTGTGATTATTTGATTAATGAATGAATGTTAGATATTTCAATTCATGATCCAACTCATAAGCATGGGTCAAAAGTGATTGGTATGGGCTTAAAAGTGCTTTAACCCATACCCCTTAAATCACTCACCTCTTAATCCACAATCACCAACTAAGCATGGTGTTGTGTGGCCCCCACACATGGACCCACCATGTAGGCCGGCCAAAAGGGCTTAATGGGCCCTTATTTGGGCCGGCCATGAGATCTCATGGGCCGAGCCCAATGGGCTCGCCCATGTGGTTTCGTGCCGTGTCCAAAAAAAGCCCGACCCTTTTTGTCGTTACTTATCAAACAAAGTCTGACGCGACATCGACGAAAAAACTCAGTTTTCTCGATTCGCTAATTATTCTCTCAAACCGAACCCATGGCACAAAACCTCAAGTTTTGTCCATGTATTGCTCCTCAAGAAACGTTAAGGTTTCCTTGTCTCAAGTTATCCGTCTTGAATGTGTGTGACCCTTCAGGCTCATGCCACCGTTGGCAGATCGACGCAAAAGATCGCTCTTGCCCGATCCATCATAAGGGGCCTCTAGTAAGACGTTATGAGTACCCAAGGTGCATGACAATCGATGATTCGACTTAACCTTGTGCGTACAAGTCACTATCCTATTATCTCTAGATATCCTGATTGATCACAAGGCATAGAGTTGTCACCCTTGTTTAATCAATCATTGTTACTTGATATGTGAGATGGCGGAGAACTGATAACCCGTATCACCGGCATGGCCATGCTCTTACTCTCAGTCGGTCTCAATCAAGAGGCCTTTTAACGGATATCTTTCCCATACCGTAGTATGAGGGATAAATCCCTTAGCCGTCTTTCGTGTCACTCATGCAACCCGTTCCGCCACCCAATCATGCCCATTATTGCAATCCTGTTACAGAAAGCGTTAGGCGCAAGTTAAAGCCGCACGTACATTGCATAGTGATCACAAAGACTCCTCGGTCTAAGGATATCGTGACAAGCTATCGCATTTGAATATGTTCATGGCTTAATCTATGAAAACACTATTCAAAGCGGGTCGTCCGATATCAATCACCTCATGATATCTATGATATGATTCCGGGATCCCTCATCCCTATGACAAGTAGAACTACGTCATTAAGAACTATCCTCATACTGGTTGCTTCTATAGAAGCGTAGATTGACCAGGGACTCGTTAAGTGTGATCCGTACAGATTTATGGTTCTACTACTTTAGTGGTCATAAATCAGATCATACTCAACATATTACTTCAACACATAAGTAATATAAAGCCGTTTTATATATATTACAAACGATGATAATGTACATAGACGTTTACAGGCTACCAGCAATTGGACTAGGCACAAAATGCTATCAGAATTTGGAAGTATTGGATGTGAACTGAACCATTTATGGAACGTTGGAAGTATTGGAAGTGAACCGAACCATTTATGGAATGTTGTTACGTTTAGTATTGGCTCTATTTTTTAGTTCATGAAAGATGTCAGAAGTCATGCTTCTACTTCCTGCAAGACATCCTTCTGAAGGTATTTATGATCGGTCCTTACCTGCATAATTGTTATACGAGATATTTCGATTATTTACATAATCATATACATGAAATATCTCTTTGCTTTATAGAAACATGTATGCAATATATGTCTGCAACATACACCATCTGGTAAATGTTGTTTTCGTCCCTATTATCTCCAGAATCAGTAAAAAACAGAGTGCATGTTTTAAGCCATCGTGTCACGACCCAAGAGACTTGACTCCTATCTCGGGTCATATAACATTAGGGGGAAAGGCTTATTGACCATCCTCGTGTTCGGAACAAACATTTTTATGACGAATGATCAGGTTGTTGTATATTTGTATAGATGTCTCGGTTCGGAGCTGTTGATGAGCCATAACCGAGGATGTGACAATAAGATTGCTTTAATGAATGATCCAGTATTGTTTACAACTTAAACTTATAATTTAAGGGAAATGACAATTTGATACACACAAAATTTTATGTTTATAATTTTGATGTATTTGAGCATTATGTATGTATTTTTCTTATATTTAGTTAAGATTTGAGGCTCTTGAATGGGAAAAGGTATTCAATCAATCCCGCATGGTATATAATTCGTATTTGACACCTACTTTTAACGTTGGACGATTACATGGATTTTTTAGGGGTAATTCTATGTCAGTACCCCAAGTTTGCTTCATTTTCAAATCAATACCCCAAATTTGAAAAGTTTTTTGCCGGTACCCCAAGTTTAATCAGTTGCATATAAGTACCTAATCTGTTAAATTTAACAGATTGGGATGTGAAAAGACCAATATACCCATAATGTTTATGATTTGGAATCTGATCGGTTTCACTAGTTCAAATCCAGTCAAACCGGTTCAATTTGATCGATTTAATTATTAATAATTAAAATAATTGTTAATAATAATATAAAAAATTAATTATTATTAATAATTAATATTATATTAAAACTTTCAAATGAAATAACTCTCATACGACCTCCATCTCTAACTCATAAAATATCAAATGAAAGAGAATCGGAATATAAACAACTTTGAAGAATAATTTTAATAATTAAATTAAAATAATAATTAATATTATCTAATTATTAATTATAATATTATTCAATTATTAATGATTAATAATTAATAAATTTTAATTTAAATATTAATATTATTCTTTAAAATTGTTTATCTTATGACTCTCTTCGATTTGATACACTATGAGCTCGAAACGGAGGTCGTATGAGAGAGTTATTAAATTCGAAAGTTTAAATGTAATATTAATAATTAATAATTAATATTAATATTATTAATTATTTTAATAATAATTATTATTTTAATTATTAATAATTAAACCAGTCAAATTGAATCGATTTGATTGGATTTGAACTAACCAAACCGATCTATTCTCAAATCATAAGCATTAGAGGCATTTTGGTTTTTCACTTCTTAATTATGTTAATAATGGACAGAGTTAACATATTGACGTGTAATTACTTTTTTAACCATGTTTTGAAATTGACGGTGACATGACAGACTAAGGGGGTAGTATTCAATTAAGATTTTAATGGATTTTGAATGACTTTTAAAAGTTCATGGATTCTTAAAGTTTACAAGACTCTCTTTCAAGTTTTGAAAGAATATTGATGATTTTAATGGAATGACTTTGCAAATCTCATGATTTGAGATAATACTTCAAAAAAGTTTTTTATGCCTACAATGACTTTCAAAATCATCCATTTCTCAAAATCATTTAAAGTCATTGACATTTACAATACCTCTAGATTTTAAAAGTATTTTTAAAATTATGATTGAATACCACACGACTTTAAAAAAATTTTTCAAGTCATGATTGAATACCACAAGATTTTAAAAGTATTTGTAGAATCATGATTGAATACCACAAAACTTTGAAAGACTTTTTAAATCCATTAAAATCATGATTGAATACACCCCTAAGTGGTAGTGAGGGTGGTTTTTATTTTGATGTATTAAGCAAATAAATAATAAATACGTTGTGTTGTAGAATCTGTGTCTCTACCTCTCGTGCACAGTCACAGAGATCTTCCTTTTGGATCATGGCATGGCTTCACCCGCAACCCGTCCCCGAGGCCCGGATCCGGATCCTACTTCAGGTATCCATCTCCTCCTACTCTTTATTATCTCTCTCTCTCTCTACGATCTCTCTGATCTGAACTTGATTCATTGTATTCAATCCAGGATGATGATAATGGTTTGTGTTCGTTACTTTCGTATGTTTTCAATTCACATCGTTTTTCGTCTCTATCCAATTTCCAATCCATACATTTGTATGTGCACAATTAATAGTTTGTTTGCGTAATGCCTTTGTCGTTTGAAGATCGACATTCAATCTGAGATTACACATTATTTTATTTAATTAGAAATTTCTCATATCAATATGCACGCACTTCAACAATGCTAATGATCGTGTGTTGTATTGTATTGAGATCTGATGTCTGGGCAATCTTCCCTTAGATTTCCTTATAATTTTCCACATAGCATTTATATCTTTCAAATCAATGTATTCTCTGTAATTTTGATGTCTCAATTCTCCTCGTATTTTCAATGGAACAACAATACCACTCCCTCTTCCCCAAAATTAGTTTCTAAATTGGTGGAGTATTCTCCTTTCTTTTTTATATGATAAATAAGTCTGAATCTAACATTTGCGTCTCTTAACAAAGGTTTGTGGGATAATTGCATCTCTTTTGGTAGTTAAATATAACGTGGCGGAACAGATATTCAAACTAGATGCTTATATGGGGATGGAGGAAGTAATATAATCATGTAATTCGGTAAAAAAATATGTGTATAATTACAAACTTGCCTTCCCACTTTCAGTTCTTTTGCTCGTCATTGGGTGGTAGAGAGTGGTCTGCTCATGCCCAATATGTTGGGGGTGATTTATGGCATTTTCTCTTTATATTTTAGTTTTGCTGCTGCAACTAAATACTGAGCTTTTTGCTCTAGAGCTAAATTCTTGCTTGTTTATTCATATTTTCTATTTATCACGTGTGCATAGGTGTGCACGCTTGGATATGTGTGCGCATATTCATAGCTTCAAGTTTTCCTATCCTCGAATCTTGCTTTGGCTGGTCAATACTTTGTACTGACTGTGTAAGAATCTACTATGTCACTAAGCATAATGATCATAGATGCAGAAGAGAAAACTGCTGACCCGGCTAACATACAGGAGCAGGTAATTGTGAACTAACTACAGTTATCTCCATTTTTTTTTTCTCATCTCTCTGTGGATAAGTGTAAGTTAAGAAAAAGTACATGGTTGTGATAATTTTTATTTGGCAATGTCATATCAGCCTCTTCTACTGAAAAATGAGAAGGCAGTTTCCCCAAATTCTTCTCAGGATGCTACCCTTATAGGCCATCCAAAGGATGCTACTGCTCCCCTGAGATCTTTTGGTTCAGGTGGAGAGCACACTGCCTATCCGCCCAATTTCTTTGCAGCCCAGCCACAGACATTCTACTATGGAGGTTAGTTTTCAATCTCTGTGGGTCTCCTCTGGAAGCAAACTTGGAGCAAGTCAGTTCTGAATCTACTTTGGTGATTCAGCTTAATCAAGTTTCTTCCATGATAGCCCTTCATTTCCTAGTACCACACACATGACCTATATGAGCTACTTCCACACTAGCGCTAGGCTGATACATGAGATTTTGAATAGATTAACTTATAGGTCAAATGCTGATTTTTGTTAAGTTAGTAAATTTGGATAGAGCTCCGAATTAATAAAATGATGCAAAAAAGCCTAAGAAATGTAAATATTGTTGTGGGGGTTTCTTGTTTTATCTTAAAAGGGTCAAGTTTCAATGTGACTCATAAGAGTATCGATTGCAATAAATTCTGATAGCAACTTCCTGCAAAGTCTGTGTGCACCTTGATACTCAAGATTCCATGCTGATAAGAGCATTTGGCGTGTTCATTCATGTTATGGCCCACTTCTTTTTCTGTTTGTTTGTTAGGATTTGTGCATTTTTTACTGTAAATTGGACCTTACTTTATGGCCTTAAGATAGAACATCAATTCCTTGTAAGATGATCAATATGGAACTTTATGGAATTTGAGTTGTTTAAATCGAATTTCGAATAAAGGTTATTTAGCTTTTAGGTAGAACGTGCTTTGCTTCAAGAATGTTGCCGCTTTATAAAATTTATTTCAGGATTCAATCTTCATTTATCATTGTCAAAACCTTTATGACTTTCATATTCTCAGTATTAACTCTAACCCTCATGAACCACTTGAAAATTGTTGTATGTTGATTGAATAGTCTTGTAAACCAGTAAGTAGGATTTATAATACGGTAATCATGTTGCAAACCTTGTGGTATTCTTGAAGATTTGTTGTGTCACTTTCTTATCTTTATACCACGACAGGTTACGACAATGCAACTCGAGAATGGGATGAATATCCTCCATTCTATAATGCCGAGGGCTTGGAAATTGGATCTGCTGTGAGTCTTCCATACTAAATACACACACGCTAAGGATAAAAAAGACAAGAAAATGGACACCTCCTTTACATGTTTACCTCTTTCGAATTAAATTTATTATAGTTTTCTATAACATATGATCTTAATTAGGGTGTCTACAATGACAATCCTTCCCTGGTGTTCCATACTGGATATGGCTACAGTCCACAGATGCCATATGGGCCGTATTCTCCGGTCACAACTCCTTTGCCTGCTGTAGGTGGAGATGCACAGTTATACTCCCCCCAACAATTTCCATTCTCTGGAACACCTTATTACCAGCAGCTAGTTCCTCCTAGCATGCCATATATTACTTCTCCAACTCCAATTTCCCAGCCTGACCTCAGTACTTCTATGAGTGTTGACCAGCAAAACGAAAATATGCTTTTTGGGCCGAGGCCTGGTTATCCTCCTCAACTGGGATCTTTTGGTAGAGAAAACTTTCCTGGAAATCCTGGTACTCTTGGTTTTCATGATTTGCAGCAAGGATTTGATGGCTTAAGATCTGGAGGAATATGGTCAGATTGGTCGAAACCCTCAGACAGACAACAACCGTTCTCTCCATTATCACCATCAATGTCTCCACAGCCGATGGGCAGACTTGGTTCGTTTGGGCAGAATATTGGAATGGTTTGTTCTATTACCTGTATATGTCTTTGATAATCATCCTTTTTTATCATTATGTGGCTACTGTTATTTTGACTCTCGTTTCTAGTGCACTTGTAAATAAATTATTGCGTCCTTTTTTGTGAAGAAAGGAAAACTATGTTATTGAAGTTGAAGAACTTGGCACATTTTCATCACAATTCTTAGATGTTTATGGGTTTTATGGAAACTTTATGTTCATACTGTGAAATGAGAACTATATTTGAAAGTAATGTCAATTTCAACAACAACAATCTGACTAAAGAAATAATGTAAGTTCTATGATTTTGGTTTATGAAAGAAATGGAAATGTTGCCCCAGTGACTTTTGTTATCATTGTCCGTCTTTGACCAAGATGCTTAGTCTTATTCTCTCTACATATGAAACTTATCACTTAGAGGTGCTTTTGGTCATAGATGATAGGAACTGATGACACTTCAATCATCAGCTGATACACATGCAATCAAGTAAGGTCACTGTAGTTTTGTATTAATTCTGATCATTTATTTTGCTCAGACTTCTCAACAGCAAAGGTCAACATATGGGTTTGGATCTAGTTCAAATTCTTATAGCAGAGGCTATCCGCAAAGCAACTTTATTCAAGGTTCTAGCTTTGGCAGTGGATCACCAATACCCAATTTGGGAATGAATGGTCGTGGTTGGCTTTCACCGGACAGCAGCATGCGACCTGGGAGGGGTATTGGTTCCTTATGCAGTTGTAATGCCACTTTTGATATCCTCAATGAGCAAAACCGAGGACCACGAGCATCCAAACCTAAAAGTCAAATCACATCTGAACGAAGCTCTTCCGTTGATGGTAATAAATGTAACATGTCTACGACCAAGATCTATGATGAGTCATTCAATAAGACAGATTTTGTCACTGAGTACAAGGATGCCAAGTTCTTTGTCATCAAATCATATAGTGAAGATAATATTCACAAGAGTATTAAATATGGTGTCTGGGCGAGCACACCTAATGGGAACAAAAAACTAGATGCTGCTTATCATGAAGCTAAGCTGAAGGAAGACATGTGCCCCGTCTTTCTCTTTTTCTCGGTAATTTACCTGATCCTCATAATGTTTATTTGGAAGTATTCTTAATATTGGAGGAGTTTGGGGTTCGTGAACCCTTTTTCCTAAGCTTCATTTATTTATGTTAGAATAGTGTATGATAAAAACTTGTGCATTTTTTCAGACTTAGCGAACTCTTTTGCATTTGTTTCTACAATAAAGAATATTTTTTCTGTAACACGGGTTCATTCAAGATGGGTGTTGTTCACTATTTAATACAGGAATATTTGTATGAAATATGGTTAATCCATCTTTGAGCAGCATGATGAATTGTTTGTATATCATTGTAGTTCTTACGAATTGAATCCAGATTTATATAAATAATATTACCATCCTTTTTATGGTATTTTGCTATAGAAAATTTTGATGGCGCATTGGGCTTGGTGTTGGACAACAAAAGGCCATAGGAGCCCATTTTCTTTCCGTCTCTATCATTTATGCTGAATTTTAACAACTTAATGAAGATTTGAAGGTCTTAGGAGAGTACTTCAACATTAGTTCAGTAAACTTATCAGGATAAAGCCTTCTCTTGTGTTATCTATTTGTTGCAGCCTTAGAGGTTTTCAGCCAGCTTTAGGCTTGACGGATCAACCTAGTCTATTTCTAGTGTACCCATTCCCTGCTATATTACTTATGTATTTCCTATATATTCCCGATGTACTTTTTCACATATTTATGTTTTACAATTGTATGCAGGTTAATGCTAGCGCCCAGTTTTGTGGGGTTGCTGAAATGGTTGGGCGTGTTGATTTTGACAAAAGTGTAGATTACTGGCAGCATGACAAATGGAGTGGGCAATTCCCTGTGAAGTGGCATATTATCAAAGATGTTCCAAACAATCAGTTTCGCCACATTATCTTAGAAAATAATGACAACAAGCCTGTGACTAATAGTCGAGACACTCAGGAGGTACTGAATCAATCTTTTTGATAGACATTCAAATTCCAGGATGTACCTAGGTATCAATTGTTGATTCTAGTACCTGAATCAGTTTGTGTAGTTATTGATCTTAAGGCTCGAAGTTCTGTAAATTAGCAATCTTATTTGTGCTTGAGAAGATGATAAGATGGGGGTCTATATATAGTATAGTTCACATGCTTTTTATTTACCATTAATATTTATTAGTTTTCACGGATAGCTAGAAATTATAAAGCATGTGAACATCCTGTGGTTAGTATACAGTAGTTGTAACTTACAGCACAACTCTTTGCTCAATTTCAAAATGTTGCAGGTAAAACTGGCACAGGGTATTGAGGCGTTGAGCATTTTTCAAAATTATGAGACAGATACGTCCATCCTTGATGATTTTGAATTTTACGAAGAGCGGCAGAAAGCCATGCAAGAGCGAAAAGCTAGACAGCAAGGCAGCCTAATTTCTGCGGGAGACCAAAATGGTGTTACGTTATCTACTGATTTCATCAAGCACATGTCTAAGAGTTTTGCTCAAGTGGTCCGTCTGGACGATGGCAGTAAAGAGAGCACATTTAGTGAGAGGCCCAATTGTGCAGCTGACAATCAAACTTGATGATCCTATATCCATTTAGGAATGCATATTATTATAGCTGGAGCTTCTTCTTTGGATGTAAAATATATGCATTTATGAGTAGCTATGTGTTTGTGGAGATTATTGTATGGTTTTAATTTGTAGAATTGAAAATAAAAGGAATTACTGCCAACTTGTTTGTGGATGAGAAAAGAAAAGGAGTAAATGGCCTTAGAATTAGATAAATTGAAATAAATATAAAGAAGATAACCTAAACCAACCATACCACCTGATCTGTCTCATTCTGGAGGATGCATTATTTGTTTTGTTTTGAGCCTTTCTTCTTATCCACGTGACATCTATTGACATTGATGTATAATATAAGGAAAAATTTCAAAAAGTTTCCATATAACTATTTTTTTGAGCACAAACTCCTCATTCACAGTAATTTTTGCAAAAACTCTCATTCACTTATGTTTAATTTTACAAAAACTCTCTCTTACTAATGTTTATTTTTTGTACCGTCTATACAAATCCGTGAAAATTAATGAACGTGTCACTTAAACGTTAACTTAAACGTGGTTAGGGGTGGACACTTTGGCAACGGAACCGGAGAATGAATCCGAATCGAAATCGAGACAGGAGAATCGGGAATCACAAGTAACAATTCCTGAGGAGTCTGGTTCGGTCTGATTCTTGACCGGTTCGGTCTGGTTCTGGACTCATGTCCACCTCTAAACGTGCTAACTCAAACTCTAACACTTCAGTGACACTTCTGTTAATTTTCACAAATTTGCACAAACGACACAAATTTGAACATGAGTGAGTGACAAGTTTGCAAAAATACAGTGAATGTAGAGTTTATGCAAAAAACAATTATAAGGAGGCTTTTTACAATTTTCCGTAACATAAATGGATAATCTAAACTAAATATAGTTCATTATATCATCTATATGTGTTTTTTTAAATGATACTTTTTCTTTTTCTCTCTCCTTGGACTTCACATTCTGACCGACTGAAACCCATATTTTCTTTCTATAATTTTTTTTTTATTTTGGTTTTTAATATTTTCTTGGACATAACTTTTGCTCTTTTGTAAAAATACTTATTTTGGGGTGATTTTTAGGTGATTTGAGCTCAGTACAGACCGAACAACGACGCGAAGATCGCTCTATCTTCAAAGCTAATATAGTCGACGCCGCCGCCAATGATTGATTTTCTTTATTTAGAATCTTGGGAAAGTGAATTTGGCTAGCTCAAAGATTCTAATGAATTATCTATCATCATGCTCTCATGTTTCATATGAAAATCTCTCCATTGACTCTTGGATCCACCACGTCCTCTACAAAGTAAACTTCTCCTTCTCCTCCTCCTCCTCTTCCTCGTCCTTCTCAACTCTTTTCCAGCCGGCCTGCGAGTGAGACAATGTTTATAGGATGAACTCACACAAATTGTGGGTGGATCGAGTCGAAATTCGCGCAACCTAATTCAAATAAGCTATAAATAAAATCATACTTTCTTTAAAAAAAACTTCTTTTTATCACGTCAATTTAATTCTTTTTTATCTTTTATTACATTTATTGATTCTTTATTTTATCACCTAAATATATTTAACACAAAATAATACCATTTTTCTCTTGCCTAATTAATTCAGATTTCAGTTACAAAGTTATGATTATGTTTTTAATCTATAATATTTATTTGGGAAATAACACAAAAAGACATACATACAACAAAATTATCATGAGCATAAGTATAATACGAACTCAGTATAAAAAAATATTACATGTAAAAAATTAAGAAAAAAATAGAATAACAATGGATGAGAGTTATTTGAATATTGGATTTTAAGGATAATGCAGAAAATAAAACATGCAACTTTCTCTCTACAGATAAGTAAAAAGAAATGAGAGAAAAGTGAATCAAAGTTTCAAGAAATAGTTTGATACTGTAGGAACTAGAATTTGAGTATAACAATAAACGATTTAGAAAATACTTTTCGACATAAAGTTACCGCGCCGTGGTATGGTGGCCATTGAGTTGAAAGCAATTTTTTCGGTTGGACCGAGGTGGCGATCGTATTCCGATTGCCTCCGAGGTTAACACGGTAGTCCCCTTAATGTGTGCCCACTCACACATCAGAGTCTGGAACTTGCACAATTCAATACCCAAGAACCGATTCGAAAAGAGACAATACGAGAGAGAACGATGATAAGAAAATCATTTTCTTGGTTCTATCTTTCAACAAGATCACACAAGAATTATATAGTGATGGAGATATAAATGGTCATAAAATGGTACTTGAAGGAGCAAATAATGGGGGAGGTTACCAACCAATTAAGGACCAATTAAGGGCTTGTAACCTCCAAAAGGGGAAGACCAAAAGAATACCTCTAAGTGAGTCATTATCCCCAACAATCCCCCACTAATGGCGAACACAAGATTTTTACGAAGTAAGTTCTTGGGTAAGGGAAGGTTATCGATACTTAAGTGTTAATGTCTTTCGACTTGAATTAACACATAGTGAGATGAGGCAACAACGTGTAGGGTTTTGGAGCGTTCTAGATCGTCGAGATAGCGGAAGCAATAAAAGATAATCTACTCCAAACCTTGTCCAAGAACATTTAAACCATTAAATCCCAAAGCAAAATCTATTCCACAAGATGTTTACCTTTAAGTCTTGTTTGAATCGATAAAGAAGAACGTTCGGATCTTCTTCTCTAAAGCTAGTCCACACCAAGAGGATGATCTTCAAGATCCATCACTTAATTGCCTACTAGAACAATTAAATGAAGAACAAGAGAGCAAGATGATGAAGAGGAGAGGGGTGGCCGGCCACAATGAGAGAGAGAGAGGATTTTTGTGTGTTTTGTGACTTAATGAATTAATGAATTAAAGTCTTGCATTATAATGAATCACCCAACTCACAAGTATGGGTTAAAAGTGATTGGTATGGGCTTAAAGGTGCTTTAACCCATACCCCTTAAATCACTCACCTCTTAATCCACAATCACCAACTAAGCATGGCATTGTGTGGCCCCCACAATGGCCCCACCAAGTGGGCCGGCCATATGGCCTTATTGGGCCGGCCATGAGGCTTCATGGGCCGAGCCCAATGGGCCCTCCCGTGTTGTCTCATGCCGCGTCCAAAAGTTGCCCGACCTTTTTGTCGTTACTTATCAAACAAAGTCCGACGCGATATCGACGAAAAACTCAATTTTTCTCGATTCGCTAATTATTCTCTCAAACCGAACCTATGGCACAAAACCTCCAGTTTTGTCCATATAATTCTCCTTAAGAAACATCCATGTTTCCTTGTCTCAAGTTATCCGTCTTGTATGTGTGTGACCCTCTAGGCTCATGCCACCGTTGGCAGATCAGCGCAAGACTCGCTCTTGCCCGATCCATCATAAGTGGTCTCTAGTAAAACATTATGATTACCCAAGGTGCACGATGATCGATAATTCGACTTAACCTTTGTGCGTACAAGTCACCATCCTTTTATCTCTAGATATCCCAATTGATCTCAAGGCATAGAGTCGTCTCCCTTGTTCAATCAATC
Organism: Geranium rotundifolium; assembly: GCA_963920655.1. Classification (NCBI taxonomy): domain Eukaryota; kingdom Viridiplantae; phylum Streptophyta; class Magnoliopsida; order Geraniales; family Geraniaceae; genus Geranium; species Geranium rotundifolium. The sequence goes on from OY987319.1 coordinate 26,237,650, forward strand.
ATTGTTACTTGATATGCGAGATGACTGAGAAATGATAACCCGTATCATTTGCATGGCCATGCTTTTTCTCTCAGTCAGTCTCCATCAAGAGGCCTTCTAACGGATATCTTTCCCATACCGTAGTATGAGGGATAAATCCCTTAGCCGTCTTTCGTGTCACTCATGCAACCCGTTCCGCCACCCAATCATGCCCTTTATAGCAATCCTTTTACAGAAAGCGTTTGGCGCAAGTTAAAGCCGTACGTTCATTGCATAGTGATCACAAAGACTCCTTGGTCTAAGGACGTCGTGACAAGCTATCGCATCTGAATATGTTTATGGCTTAATCTATGAAAACACTATTCAATGCGGGTCGTCCGATATCAATCACCTCATGATATCTATGATATGGTTCCAGGATCCCACATCCTTATGACAAGTAGAACTACGTCATTAAGAACCATCCTCATACTGGTCGCTTTTAAGGAAGCATAGGTTGACCAGGGACTCGTTAAGTGTGATCCGTACAGATTTATGGTTCTACTACTTTAGTGGTCATAAATCAGATCATGCTTAACATATTACTTCAACACATAAGTAATATAAAGCCGTTTATATTTATACATTACAAACGATGATATTTGAACATAGACGTTTACAGGCTAATACCAATTGGACTAGGGCACAAATGCTATCACAACGTACTTGTAAAACGAGTGAATTTCTTCTTGAACTTGTTTTATTTTCCGTCGATACACCCCACAACACATATCACACCTTCAAGTTATGCAAGTTCCGCGATACCATTTAAAAAGACGCTTTTATGGCCATGTGTACACCTCGGTCTCGCGAGTGCTCTAGGAAGATTTCCTCAAATCTTTCATAGATGGCGGCCAAACCATCACACCCGTATAGGTAGCTCGTCAAGTGCGTCTCAACAGCACCGACAATAGAGCTATTAAGGACATAAAGTCCAACCTGTCAGTCACAAATAAAATCCATCAAGTGCGTTTCTATAGCACCACCAAAAATTGGTTATGGATTACCAGCCTCGACATCCATCAAGTGCGTCTCTATAGCACCACCAAGAACTGGTTATGGATTGTCGGCCTGAAGATTCATCAAGTGCGCATCACCACCAAAAACTGGTTATGGATTACCAGCCTCAACATCCATCAAGTGCGTCTCTATAGCACCACCAAGAATTGGTTATGGATTGTCGGCCTCAAGATCCATCAAGTACGCAACACTACCAAAAACTGTTAGAAGATCTCAACGCATTGAGATTGACTCAATCTTGTCTTCAAACAATTTTATCTACTCAAAAGCTTCACGATAATTCAACTGCTTGTCATGTTAGCATCATAGTCGTGAACTCTGATTCCATGATGGAGTTCGTTAAGCTAATCTATTAGAAACACTTTCACTAGACAACCACTCCATCCAAGATAAATAAGTATTCAAAATTATTTCAACAAAATTTTGAAACTCATTTCACATAGTGTTCCAACACGTTAGGAAACTTTCTAAAATGTAGGTATAAAATCATTATCACCGATTTACACACTTATTTGTGTAAAGTTTCCGACATTAAGTCGAGTTTAGAACTTTTCTAATGTATAATTGTATATGATCTTTTGCTTAAGATTCAAATACTACTAATGGACTTACAACCATTAGTAAAATCAAACAACTCATAAATATGATGGTAACAATAGATTGATCAAGTTCAAAATAAAGGCTTCATTCCCATAGGGTTTTCTCATTGCCTCATCATGCTATTTAGGATCGTCATTTCCAATTATAAAGATCGAGACTAGTTCATCACTAACATAGTCTACTCAAACACTTTAATTAGAAAAAGATCAACGAAAGATATCTCTACAATCTTTCTCTAAAGTAGACTTCTTATTTCTTCTACGTTTATCAACATAAAAACTAGAAATAAGGCTACTAGCATGTGAGTTATTGCATAAAAATTATACATGCATAACAATAATATACATTGAAGATGAAGCAATAGATATACCAATATCTTTATCCAAATGAGATACATGCTCAAAGAATTCAACATCTCTAACCTCATAAAATGAGCGATTACCTAGAGACATGAATCTATATGCAACATTATCAATTCAATGAACATACTAGTAATGTTTTAGACTCGTAATGTTTTCCTTGAGATTGGTTATAAGCTCATTTTTAGGTGAACACCCCCACATGCCAAGAGACTTTATATTAAAAGCATAACCCCCACATTTCGGTATGATTATTTTAACTTAAAAAGTCTAACAATAATTACTCTTTATTCATATTAAATAATTATATTTATTATGAATATCATGTCTTCTAAACATGCACATATAACCAATGTCACACATGTATCAAACTTGACAAAGAAAACTTTTCTAAGTCATAACATAATACATGATTACTTACTTGGTCAATATGAGTGATACAAATTTCTAATTTGAGATTTGTAAGTCTTATCCTTTTAGGCCAAGTCGAAGACTCTCAGCTACCAGCACATGTCATAGGCTCGATGCTTCCACCATTCTCATCATATCCTTAAGCCACATCACACTAAAAGTTTTGTTAAAACACGGGCTTAAAAAGATATTAATTCACACAAGAATTATTAAGTAACGGTGGAAACTTAAATAATCATAATAAGTAGAGAGAGTAAATAAAGCCAGAATCTAGAGAATTCTGGAACGAGTTCCAAATTTCTCAAGGTAAATATTCACATCAATATGGGCAACTCGAAACCACTCTTTTCGGGTGTCCTATCTCTGGCAATCCTCTAAAATTAGGCCAAAAAAATTAAGCACAACCCCATCTTATTTAAGCAATATATATAATTTAATTGATCTACTATAACACATATTATAGTACACAACTTAAATATAAAATAATGCCCAAAATTTTAATGCACTTAAATAGACATTAAAAGGACAGACCCATTATTGCTCAAATAAACTAATTATCAGTTTATGCACCAATATAAATCAATATAATATTTTGGCCCAATAGCCTTTAAGTCTTACCGATACCCAAGACCTGGAAGCTTAGAGATGAAACATGTACATCAACATGAATGCCCTAATTCATCCATCTCTACCATCACATCGAAGGCTCCGTCGCCAGCTTTTTTTTTTTTGAATAAGAAAACGAACTTTTGGGTTCTCGAGCGATTGATGGAAGACCGACTTCTTCGCTGGAAATGAAATATTATCTAAAGTTAGCATAAGAGAAAGGATCGCCACTGGGGCCTCCTCCTTCCTCTACCGCCGCCGACCTTGAATTGTATTCCGACCGCCGCGCTGCACCTGATTTCTACTGTTCAAGCTACTGGCTTGTCACCTATAATGGTTTCTAGACCTTCTATCAATATGAACCAATGAGAAACTTTGAATCTCATGTCATTCATTTGAATGAAATGAGTATATGTATCACAGACCTTCATCAAGATCAATATATTTATACACGCATCGTTGAACCCGGAGCATACATAAAGGATTTAACTCACTTTAACATGCATATATATGGTTGACTAGCCTAAAGTTCAGCAAATCGAAAATCATGAGTGAGCTCGGATTTTCTATTTACGGTGCATGAGCTTTTAAATTACTGGAAAGTCTTCATACGTCTAAACTGTGGCTACTGTGGCTATACTAGATAGTCCATCACCCAAATTTGTTAGCACAAGCCAAATTTCATCATCAGAAAGGCTTTCAAGATGCACAGGTTATGCAATATTAAATATCAAAATAAAATTGAAAGTGAACTTCAGTAAATATAAGAGTTGGTAACTCATTAATATTCAACAATTGTGTCTAACATCACGCTATTCCCACATTTAATACTCTGCAATTGTAACAATGCCTACCAAACATGTTTCATTTGTTTGTACAAGCTTATGGATATTGAAGTGGTTAATTTCATCAAATTCTATAAAATGCAACAAATGCACAACATAAACATATAGATGGCATATATATACATATATAACAGAATTATAAATATATAAACCTATATATAATCATGGAACCTCCATGCCTTTTCTTCACCTCTTCGTTTCGGCTCATCTATCGTTCCAATTGATACCAATAATTCAATCACATATGTTATTCTAATTATCACATATGCAAAGAAGTTTCTCAATTATTTTCCACATATAATTGAATTAAATAAAAGTTGTGCAACTAATATCAACGATCATTGTTATACTAATAGAAATTGCTTTCAAATTGTAGGAACTAGAATTTGAGTATAACAATAAACGATTTAGAAAATACTTTTCGACATAAAGTTACCGCGCCGTGGTATGGTGGCCACTAACTTGAAAGCAATTTTTCCGGTTGGACCGAGGTGGCGATCGTATTCCGATTGCCTCCGAGGTTAACACGGTAGTCCCCCTAATGTGTGCCCACTCACACATCAGAGTCTGGAACTTGCACAATTCAATACCCAAGAACCGATTCGAAAAGAGACAATACGAGAGAGAATGATGATAAGAAAATCATTTTCTTGGTTCTATCTTTCAACAAGATCACACAAGAATTATATAGTGATGGAGATATAAATGGTCATAAAATGGTACTTTAAGGAGCAAATAATGGGGGAGGTTACGGACCAATTAAGGGCTTGTAACCTCCAAAAGGGGAAGACCAAAAGAATACCTCTAAGTGAGTCATTATCCCCAACAGATACTATTAGGAATATGTGATGAGAAGAGAGAGAACTGATTTCTAAGAGAGAGAGAAAAGAAAATGGAGAGGGAGGCGGTGTGTTTGAGTGAGAACGAGAGGTACTTTTTAATTTATATACTCTAGAGTTAAGAAAATGAGGTGGACAAGATTAAAACTCACTTAAATGGATGACCAATATTTTTAACACACTTTTCATTTGTTACTTGAAGACCCACATCGAAAAAGAGTAGCCCAAATAAACCTTTGTAACTTTTTTTGTTGACACTCTAATTGTCTCATGAGCTTGAATTAAGTTGCAATGTTGGCTAGTGCACATGAACTTTAGGTTTCGATTAAATAGACTGCGGACGGATCAGGTGAGCCGTAGCTTTCAAGTTTTCTACCTACACAATTTCAGCTCAAATACCATAATTCACTTGAATTCCAGAAAGTCTACCAATTGATCGAAACTCATTAATCGATTGACGAAATTAACACAAACACATCAATCAATGAAACCAATCGAAAAAACCCACCATTCAAAATAATATAACCTTCAAGCAAAAAAGTGACATTGGAGGTTACATCATCCGAAAATCCAGCGATTAACATCAAAACGATTGAAGTGAGAGCAGTGGCAATGGAAGTAACCATTGTAATCACCCAAGTAAGATTAAGAGTAAACAGAGTAGAAGAAATCGCGAAGAGGGAGGCAGAGGAGAATCAGAGAGCGTAGCGACCCGCAGAAAAAGAAGGAATTGATTCACCCTTTGGGTAAGGTGTAATTATGTGAGAAAGTAAAATAAGTATATTTTTATAAGATTATCCCTACTATAAACATGGATGGGTAAATTGCAAAAAGTTGTTATAAACTTTAATTATTACAAAAAGTGTATTTTTTTTGCAAATTGTGTACATCATTCAAAAATGACTAAAATTTCCTTGAAACCATTTTTTTAAAATTTAAAAATACATTTTCTCAATTTTGAGTTCGTTAGTTTTTTTATCTTCTTGCACGCAATTAATGTCTTTCCTGAGACTTCAAGTCTAAACGAGTTAGGAATAAAAAGATTAAAAAAAAACGTTGTATTCGAGTTGGAAAATATTTTTTGTATTAATTTTTCAAAAAAATATTTTAAGGACATTTCATTATTTTTTTTGGACAAATATACACATCTTACAAAAACAATATAACTAATTCACAAACAACTTTTGAAGAAAAAGAAATAACATTTATAAAGAGTTCGTGACAACCTTTTGCAATTCCCTTAAAAAAAACAAATAATGTTTTGAATAATAATTTTTAAATTTTGAATCCCCTAATAATAATATAATATGCATTTATGGGGTTTTCCCCGAGAATATATGTTTTTATTAAAGTATTTACCAAACTAAGACTCCCTTTCTACAAAAAAAAGCAATATCCTCTCTCTTTGACACCCCTAAATGTGTTTCAAATTTTCAAACACATACCCTTACTTTGACTCTCCTTTATCTCGCGCCTCTCCATCTCAACCTTCACTACAATTTTCTCTCTGTTTCTCAGTTTTTTTTGGTTCTTATCAACCGAACCAGATAGTTCACCTACACAGTCGGTAAATCTTGATTGTGGAACTAGATTGGTAGATGAGGAGAAGGATGTTGTGGTTGATAGTGAGGTTGTGGTCTTGTCGGACATCTCGGAAACGTCGCCAACATTGAAGACGAGCTTCTCTTCCCTGAAGGGGACAGGTCGCGACTCCTCATCTTCGTTCTTCGCCGCTCGCTGCCGACCTTGACCTCCACGAACGGGCTCACCGACCCGTTTTCTCCTTTGGGCATCGGCTTGCTCGCGTCGAGCACCTCCACCACGAGCCTCCCCATAGCTCTCAAGAAAAAGAAAGAATTGGGTGTTCAAGATTTCAAAAACACAAGAATAAAAATTGAGTCTTTAATTCATAGAGTGGTGTTTATGTTGGTGGTGGAGCAGAGAGTGAAGCCTTGGTGAAGTTGAAGAAGAGAGATAGGGTGAGAAGAGAGGTTGAAAAAGGAGGGCAAAATAGCCGTTTCAACATTTGTTTTGAAATGACTATTATGTCATTAATTTTAATTTTAGATTTGGGGGAATAATTGTAATTGCATCTTAAATATAAACCAAATTGAATTGGTTCAATTATTATTTCTTAAATTAGTGGTAATTTAGGTATTTAGATATTTTAAATGTAGGTTGTCATAAAAAAAATGTCATGGTACCAAAAAGAGATAAAGTTAGTTAGGGTATGAAAGTGTCATTTTGCTATCAGTTAGGTGCAACAAAGTGTCATTATCCCTTATTCCTATTAATTGTTATACATAACTATAACGAAATGACACTTTCATAACCTAACTATTTTTCTCTCTTTTTTAGTACCCTAACTTTCTTTTTGTGACAATCTACCTCTAAAATGCCTAATGTACCCAAAATACCCCTAGTTCAATTGAAAAAAAATAGAATTGAACTGATAGTGAAATCAAACTGGTTCAAATCAGATTCATTTACCCGACCGGGTGCTCTTCCATGGCCTTGGCCGGGGTTCGAGACCATGCGGGAGCTTCGTGGGGTGCTTTGGTGGGGAAGTAGTTACTAGGTGGGTGGGATAGGTAGACTTAGGGCCGACCCTAGGAAATTAGGGGCATAAGGCGAAAATTTAAAATGAGGCATTTCTTACAAATGCAAAATCAAAATAGGATATGTTGTGTCATTAAATGTATACATACAGATGAAAAAAAAAGTAAAATTTATACAAGGAAATAAATCTACTAAACCAAAAAAATATGATTGAATATGAATAGGAAATCCCGAATAACAAAAAATATCAGTAACAATTATACAAAAACCCTATATCAAGTATCAAACAATCAAATCAGTAAGAATAAAAAATTCTCAATAACCTAAAAATCCTTATTCAGGATAAAAAAAATCTCCAATCGAAAATCCTAAAACATTTACACTTGAAATCAGATATCCCGAATAAAAAATCCTAAAAAAATTACACCCGAAATCAATTCCTAACCTTAAATTTTCAGATTCCTCAGTGAGTGAGTGGAACTCGAATTTTATTTGAGATGATATTTGAACACGACTCATGAAATTGCAGTGAATAAAATCTAATTATTTCAGATATTTATATAAAAATTGAAGTTAGGGTTTCTTTGAAAACTTATCTCAATGAACACAAGAAAATGAACGAAATCAGCATATAGTTCCTCCCATTCTTCTCCATAAAGTCGTTGCCCCGTTGTTGTTGCCACCTCGTTTCTCCACATTGACGACTCGTCTTCGGTGCCATCATTGGTTCGGCTTCAACCTCGTTCAAAACAACGGCTCGTCAACTCTTTGTGTTTATCTTTCGCACTTCTCACTTTTCGTTTATTGATAAAAATTATTAAGGACTCTAACTATTAATTAGAGTTCCTGAAATTTTGGACTTCAAAATAATTGAGTCTATTTTGATATAATAATGATATTGAGCTCAATTTTGGGGCCTCTCATCTCCATTTAATGATTAATGTTGCTGAGATTTTGAGCTTTTAAAAAATTAATTTTAGTATAATACAATGATATTGAACTCAATTTTGTGGTCTTTCCAAGGTCGGGGCCTAAGGCAAAAATCTTTCTTGCCTTATGGACGGGCCAACCCTAGGTAGACTTCAGTTGGGCCGGGCCGCTCTTCCGGACAATATAGAAGCTCTTCCGGAGCATAGCAGAACCGGTGTGGGTTAGGGTAGAGGCTAGAGTAGGTGGCCCAATCTCTCAAAAAAAAAATAATAATAAAAAAAGTAAATGCATATTAGATTTTTTGCATGTCTTTCCACTTAAACTACAAGTGACTTTTGAAGATTTTAAGACAAGCGAAGATGGATTGAAGTTGAAGTTAATGATTTGAGTTTTTAATTTATTTTATACTTGTAATTAAGCTCAAATGGAATTTAGATTCGAAGTTACTGATTTAGATTCTTTTTTGTGTTTGAGTCGTAGTCTTAAAGTAATATATTTGTTATGAAAATAATATTTTTTATTTGGACTGAATATATAAAGTTATTAATTTCTTGTAATCTTTGATTGTAAAATGGATCCAAAATTTTGCAAGCTGAGTGAGTCTTCACCTGACCCACCTGCAAACCCGCGCAAAAGTCCCGACATTTTAGCCGAACGATGGTTCTTCCTTTCTTCGACCCGCTTCAATCGAAAAATAACTTACATTATCCGCGTCAACCTCTAATATTAGTCTTTCATGGTTATTTCTAATTTATCTATGGTGATGTACATACCATTAAGATTATGCAGGATATTATCAAAATCTGAAAATCGTGTTCGAAGACGGCCTCTGAGAATTTTTTTGTGAATTTTTAAAAACAATGCAATCCATAAGACATTTTAGTAGAGAAAGTTCATAATTAATTCTCGATCCATAACAGAGGTATATTTTTTTTGTGTGGAGAAGATCTCATAAATAGATATTAATCGGGATTAAATTATTCATAAAACTACCAATCCATCATCCGAACAAATACAAGTCATCAAGACCGATTTGAAATTACAAACGGGTAAGTTTAAAATGCCTAATCCTAAAGTCACATGAGATTTTCATCCTATTTTTTGCTTCAATACAATCTATAAGTTTAATACCAAGTGGAGCAGAGGGTTAGGACTCACTCATGTAATAATTAGAAAGATGCAAAAACACGGGCTCCACCTCCTTTAACTTCATTTATTAATTCTTGCTTGAGTTATGATGTTAGATTCGATTTCATTAATGATGAGTATTATATGCTGTTAGTAATTTCTAACAAAATTTCTTGGGATAATGAAAGATACATTTTGGATAAGCTCAAGGAAAAAAAATCAAGAATTGAGTGGAATTGGACCCATTCTGGTGCTCCCAGATGGAGAGGAGAACCTGCTCGAGAAAATGAAAGGAGAAGCAATAATGGAGGTTTATGTATCAGGTGACATCCTTTCTTTCTCATATGCATCATCTTTATTTTTGGTGTATTATTTTTCTAAACAAATTGAGGCCAAGTGCCTTTTTGCATCTAAGGATTTTAATGCCTCTGAGCACAATTTTTATCGTCCCTTTCCCTATTTGAATAATTTATGGAAGAAGCGGCTTTTCATGTAATTAATGGAAATCTGTTCCGCTTACATAGGTAAGAGATTAAATGGTTTTATTGTGATTGTTTTTTTATCAAGAAAAGTGGTACTCTTGCACAATTATTTTGAATTTTATTTTATTTGAGTATTGTTAGAGTGTCCGAGACTTAGTAAAATCCTAAATGTGGTGTGTGCATGATCGCACACACCACAACTATGTTTTCTTTTTTTGTATTTTTCTTTTCTAGTGTTTCTTAGGCCTTATTGCATGTTCACACAATCGAGTTTTTGAGTCTTTGGCTTTGTCGAGCCCTAAGTGTGGTGTATGCTTGAGCACACACCACAATCGAGTCTCATATTTTTTTTTATTGTATAGTTATTTTACCGTACAATTATTTTATTTTATTTTTGTATATTATATATTGTTTTCTCTTGGGATTTGTTATACTGGTAGTTGTCGATATCTAGGGTCGTTGATTGCTTTCATGATTAAACTAGGATTTTGAATGTTTGCATGATCGCATGATTTTTGAGTATTAGCTAGGCTAGATGGACATATATCAGTGAAGAAAATGCTCTTATTTGTTGCTTGCTCGGATAATTTGAAGGGTTGCATATTTATCACATGATTTAGGAAAAGGCATTTGGGGTGGAGATTGGATGTTTGGCTTGGATTGAATTGTCATGTAAATTGTGTGCATTCAGAGCCATGTTTGTTTCCTTGCCTGGTAAGCGGGAGTCTAGAACTAGTGGTGTGACCACTCGAGACGAAATAGATCAGGGAACTGGTAAATCCTTGGGCAATAGAAACTATAGGTCATCTTTGGATCGCTTCAGCCATAAAGCTTATCCTGATCATTATTATTCCTAGTACCCATTTGAGCCAAAAAACTTATTTATGATTGTCCCTACATTACAAGTCAATGTGCCACTATTTTTCTCTTATATCCAACATTATATTTGATCATGTGCATCGATTATTTAGTTGCTTCAATTGAGTGTGGGGTTGAATTATGGGTTATTAGAACATGTATAGGAATTGGAGTGCACAATTATTTAGGATTTCAGCTTGCTATGATTTTGAGATCCACAACGGTTCAAAATATGTTTTATCACTTGATTTGATTTGTTCATGATTCAAGTACTTGGATTTGGGAAAAGAAAAAAAAGAAAAGAAAAAAATATTGAAAAAATGAAGAATAAATCTCAAATCAAGAAAATGCCAAATTTGAAACAAGATATTCGTTTTGAATAAACTTGATTGATTTGAAAAATGCAAGTGAAGTCATTTTTAAATAAAAGCTGATTTTTTTGATGTGCAAGAAAAATGGGGGGTTATGAGTGAGATGAGGGGTAGGACATTTATAGGAAAGAGCAAGCTAAGGGGAGTGACATGTAATTGAGGTTTGTGAGGTTAGAACAACTTTGTGGTGGTGCAACACATGAGTCATGCTTTTTATCTTCTAAACACCAACCTTAGTCTAAACCTCAACATGTTACAAGCTATATAAAGCCCTACAAATGTATTCGTCTAGAACACCAGTTCCCCTACAATTTGTGGAGAGTCGATCACGTCACTAGCATATGAACTCTTAGGACCTCCAGTCTGAAAAGTGAGCAACATATGCCCAGGGTGTATGCATCCCAAGTGGGGAGTCAAGTTAAGGTAACCATTTTAACACTTGTCTCAAGTGTACTTGCCTAACGCATGTGTAGTTATGTGATCATTCAAGTAATTCGGGCATGACACCAAATTGTAAGCTCTGAGACTATCTGTTCATCAACATGACTAGCAAATTTCAGTGGTTATGTGAACTTGTGAACATTTTCTTGCAAATATATTTTGATTTTATTTGTTGTATAACTTGAGTCTCTATTGGCATTTTTAGGATCAAGTCTAGTTGTATTTGCATAAGGATTCGTGGGCATTCCATTCTGACAACCCCTCAGGAGAATCCAAACTCCTACGAGTTACCTCTAGGTTTAATTCGGGAAAATAATTTATTTAAAAATTCGCAGATTTTACTTTTTGTTCTATTTCTCGGGACGAGAAAAAGATAAGTGTGAGGTGGTTTATGAGGTCAGATATTATGTATCCAACCTAGTCAAATATCCCCAATTTTATCCCCATTTTGTCAGAATTATTAGTTTTAAGTGAATAATATGATACTTTATCTCACAAATGGTCAGAGAAATATTTTTGATGAAAACATGTTGAAAAAGGGGCGAAAAGGAGCTAAAAATGCAAAGTCGGGAAAAAGAAACAAGGTTGCAGGGTCAACCTGCCAGATTCCACCCGACAGGCTTGGCCTAACCTGGCCATCCGTGGGATTTGAAGTGGAGCGCGGAGACAAGCCTGGGAGCTCACCTGGGGACCCTCAGCAGCGACCTGCTGGGTTGCCCTGCCGGGCAGAACCTGACAACTTCTCCCTTAACCCAGCAACCCGAAGGCAACCTGAAGGCATGGTTGCCCTGCGTGAAGATTTCTACACGACCTTTAAGACAACCTAATTAGGTATCTTATTTACTGGTCTGACTAATTGATTTCAATTAGACGAAACCCTTGCAAACGAAAGATTTGTTTGGGGTGGGTTTGGAATTCTCGACACTTTTCCTTTCTTAATATGTTTTTCCGTAATTAATAATCAAATCTGCTAAAATTGACTAAATGATATATCCCTCGAAATCCTAACTCCTCGATCGCCTTTATAATATTTGTTTACTCTCGTGTTAATTGCATATTTCGTGAGCTTGCAATTGTGATTTGTGACGATTTCATATATTGCATGCTCGTGTTGAGATTTTTAGTGTAAATTTTCAAAACCAAAACTAATTTTTGATCGCTTAAACCCGACACATTAGACACTTGTATTCCAATGTTCAACAGCTAACAGTACTCGTGGGATCGATAACTCGGAGCTTTAAAATACCCTATATTACTGGACGACTGGTATACTTGCCGTGTACTCGGGAGTGGGAAGATTTCGGCTTGCCGAGATTTCCTCCCGCCAAATGCCTTTTGATCCTTATCATAGTTTTCCAAAAACCTGAAAAACTCAAGATCGTTATCATAGCTGCACAGGGAGAAAAAGAATATATAAGAACAAAGAAAATAATAACTAAATCAACATATGGTAATGTGTAGTTTACAAGACTCATATGCCTCATATCACAAAACTAAGCAAAATGAATTCTAAAAATATAATATGGAGATAAAAAGTATTGATCTCAACATTATTCATAACAACACAATAATTTAAACAATTTTATACTTCGAAGCACAACCTCTGATTCCAAAAAACTAAAACTCATTACTAACTCAATCGTAGTGTGAAAACCTTGTTTCTGCTCTGAAACTTATTATTGAAAAGAACAATAAACTGAAAAGATAGTCTATTCCCTTTGCCGTTAATTTTTTCAATCTCTATGTTTGTTTCAGAATCAATACATGAATTTCAAACAAAAATATGAACATGTATTATCAAGAAAGATAAACACAATGATTCAGAACAAATGAAAATTAAAGATAATCACAAAAACTAATACCAAAATCAAAACAATGGAATAACTCGTGTAGAAAGAAACTACAAAACAAACTGGGAAAAAAACAGACTGTACAACGTAAACAACAACAAAATTCCGACCCAAATAGGTCTCCGTCATCTCGCCACCGCCCCATTTCTAGCTCTTGTCAAGAAAATATGTCAAGAATATCATCAAATTGGATACAAAACCCTTCGATTCAACGCCTACCACACGACCGCTCCATCGAAATTTCCAACATGCGATTGAAACCGCTAACGCCAATCACATATTAGAGGATCTCAAAGGGAAAGTCGAAATTTTCGAGAACAAATTGCATGAATTTGGTTGAAAACAGACAGCCTCGTTACCATTCTTCTTCCCCAACGTTCCATGCTCATAAAGAAAATGAAAAGGCACACCAAATGACGTAAACATGGACATACATTGAACATGAACAAATACACTACATCCATCCAAACTTGCAAAAAACACACTGATTCACTGAAAGTAACTGAATAAGACAGTTATTTTTGAAAACAAAATATAAAAACTGAACAATCAAATAAAAATTCTGAAGAAACACTCGCCACACGTCCAAAAAAGTTCATCATTCTATATATGATATTGATGAAGAGATTGGAATGTTGTAACCTTTCATTAACATTCATTGTATCTGTACCTGTAAAAATCGGAGCAATTAAAATTTAAATAACTGTCTCACCACACTTCAGAAACACACTAAAGAAAGAAAAAGAAGAGTGCAATATGTACAATTTGTCTATTCCATTTATTTACAATATAGTTTGCATGTATTCTCAAGATCTTCAATATTTATTTAGCATGATTCTTTTATTACTATGTGAAAATCATTTATTCTAAATATATTTAAATTTATGTTAGAGTTCATTATAGTTTATTTACGTAATTAAGAATTCTACTTACATTTGGTATCAGAGCCTGGTTGAAGAATATGTGTTTTTCCAAGTTTACGTCATTTCTATTTTTATTCTCTATAAACCAAAACTTTTACTGTTTCAAATAATAGTTTTGAATTCACAAAACTATTTTGATTTGTTTCATGTAAGTTTTGAATTTAAATAATGATCTTGATCTGATAGAATTTCCTTCGTGTTTTTGGTGGTTACATTTAATTTAGGAAAAATGACATTTTTGTGCACCTAACTATACACAATTCCTACCTTCATACCATACCTTTTTTTTTCTTTTTTTTTCAATACCCCGAATTTCATTTTGAGACAATCTACTCCTAAAATGCTAAAAATATGTAAACTACCCCTAAAATTGAACAAAAATCTAATCTGGTCTAATTGAGAGAACCGACATAATTTTGATATTGTTGAAAATACCAAAATACCCTTAAATCAACTTCAAATTTTCAAAACCTACCCCTTAACTCTCTCCTCCAATCCCCATCCATCTCCCTTCTCTCCGACTCCGACTTCTCCTCCCTCCTCTTCCTCACCCTCACCGCCGCCAACAACCACCATCCCCAACCTCGAACAACAATGAGGGACGTCGATTCTGGGTTGGCAGGTTCGTGGGAGACAAAAATCCATAACCCACCACGAGCATTCTTCTTGGGGAGTTCTGAGGTGGTCGATGACTGAGAGAGGAGGGCTTGGAGAAGGCGGAAGCGGTAGAGGAGGGTTGGAGGTGGTCGAAGGCGGAAGAGGGCCGGAGGTGGTCGAAGGTTGAGGAGGAAGGTTTGGAGGTGACGGAGGAGGGTTGGGGTGGCGATTGTTATTAGAGGAGGGTTGGAGGTGGTTGAAGGCGGAGGAGGGTCAGAGGTGGTTGAAGGCAGAGGAGGAGGGTTTATACGTGGCGGAGAAGGATTGAGGTAACAATTGTTGGCGTTGGCGAAGAAAAGGACGGAGGATTTGGGTAACAAGTACTTATGATAAAATTTTAAAAAACATAATACTTTTGAACGAATAATTAAAATATTCTCAATTGATAACCAAAAACAAAACCTAAACTTATTTGTGAAATTGGTCAAAAGCTTAATTTTAAAAGTTCGAGTATATGAGTTCAAATTATGATGATAATATATGTTTGGGATAATTCTTTATCATTACGGTGAAGTTTGACTGTTAGTAATATGAAGTATATTATTGAATTGATAATTTGTCCAAAAGGACTATTACACTATATATAGGCTACATGTACCTAGGGTCACAGTACAAATAGGAAACCTATGGAGAATAGGTAATAAATATATATATATACAATTAACATTCACCCTCAAACTCAAGGCGGTCTTAACAAATTAAGTTTGAAAACTAGAGTATTGAACCGTCCAGAATTTAGAGGCTTGGTACAGATATCAACAATCTGATCATCAGAAGAGACAACACATGGAGTGATAGTGCCCTGATTGAGGTGATGGCGGAAAAAATGATAGTCTTTTTCTATATGTTTGGTGCGTTCATGGAAAACATCATTATGAGCGATCTGGATAGCACTTCGGTTGTCACAATGAATTGAAGTAGCCGAGCTGTGAACAATGCTCATGTCATTAAGCAACCAACGTAGCTAGAGGAGTTCAGAGGTAGTATCGGCAAGAGCTCGATATTCTGCCTCTGTACTAGAACGGGCAACAGTCGTATGCTTCTTACTTCTCCAAGAGATTAGAGATGTGCCAAGAAAGAAGCAGTATCCCGTAGTAGAACGCCGGTCAGTAGGATCACCAGCCCAACCTGCGTCAGAGAATGCATGTAATACCGTAGGTGATTCACACGAGAAGTGAAGACCATGAGACAGAGCGCCTCGCACATATAACAGAATTCGAAGAACAGCCTCATAATGTGTAGTACGTGGTGCACACATAAATTTACTTACCACGTGTACTGCATATGCAATATCCGGACGTGTGACAGTTAGATAGACAAGACTACCAACAAGTTGTCGATATAGAGTAGCATCTAGAAGAAGCTTTCTGTCGGAAGGTATCCGTTTTTCTTTTGCTTCAATGGGAGTGGAGGCAACCTAACTATCAGATAAGTCTGCCCAAGAAATAAGATCAGCTGCATATTTTGTTTGAGACAAGTGATAACCGGACGACACTGTCGAGATCTTCAACCCAAGAAAATATGTGAGTGTACCAAGACCCTTCATATCAAACTGCTCACTGAGATGACGTTTGAGATCGGAGATACCAGAGCTATCATCTCCGGTGATGATCATGTCATCCACATATAGAAGAAGTAAAATATGACCACGAGTAGTCTGTTTGATGAATAAAGCAGTGTCTTAAGGACTAGAGGTGAAACCAAGATCGATAATCTTCCCACTAAACTTTGAAAACCATGCTCTTGGAGCTTGCTTAAGTCCATACAGGGCCTTTTTCAGCCGAAAAACTGTTTTTGGGGGATGATCATACCCGGGCGGGGGCTGTATATATACTTCCTCAGTTAGGTCTCCATTAAGAAAAACATTCTTGACGTCCATCTGAAAAAAGTTCCACCTTCGTCCGGCTGCAACTGCCAACAAACTACAAGCAGATGTAAGTCTAGCAACTAGAGCAAATGTCTCCTTATAATCAATCCCATATTCCTGAGAAAATCCTCTTGCAACTAGTCGAGATTTGTAACGCTCAACATTACCATCAGCCTTTGTCTTCACTTTATATACCCATTTACAACTCACCATAGGCTTATCATTAGGTAAAGGTACGAGATCCCAAGTATGAGTTTTCTCAAGAGTCCGAAGTTCCTCAGTCATTACTTGCTGCCACAAAGGATTAGTGCATGCCTCTCTATATGTATGAGGTTCATAGACAGACAAGACAGTAGAGGCGACTCGGAAAAAATTGGGCAATGTTACCTGATAGTCTTGAAGATGAGACGGAGGGTGTGTTTGACGGTGAATGCGAGATGAAAGCACAAGATCTTCTGGTGGAACAGAATCTATGGGAGGAGCCAATGGAGGGTCCGCGGTGCCTGCATTTGGAGGCTCAAGAGGAAGTCACAAAACATTATCAGGAAATAAATCTATGTCAAGGTTGGCGAAAAAAGGTGCAGATGGAGATACATGAAATTCAGACATGGATGAGAACATCTTATGTTCCCAAAAAATGACGTGTCGAGATATGCGAAGACGTTTGGATAGAGGATCTCAACATCGATATCCCTTATGTTCAATCTCATACCCAACAAAACAACAAAGACGAGCACGAGGCTCTAGTTTATTTCGTTCATGAAATTGTAAGTGGACAAAGCAGACAAACCGAGGTGACCATAATAATAACATAAAAATGTGTTAAACTTCGCAATAATAGAAAAATTGAACCAACCGGTGTATTTGGAGTAAGCGGGTCCAACACAAAATCGCTGTGTCAGATAAGATAAGGAGAGGAAGCAACTTACTTTCTTCAAGTTTGGTAAATACGAAAGATAAATAAATAAATACTTAATTAAAAACATAAACATATGCAGTGAAGAGAAGAGAAGAGAAGAGAAGAGAAAGAGAAAGAAGAAGACGTTGCAGTGAGGTTGAAGAAACTTGTGGAAATCGGACTAATAACCGACTGAGTAACCACTTAGCTTCGCTGTTGTCGATCTCGCTGTCGATCACGACTCCGATCCCAAGCGATAGTGGAGTGGAGGAAGGGTTGACCCCACCCGATCTCTCCGGCGGCGGCGATTCACTATGGCCGATTTCTGGCGGGAAAGCGGCGGCGCTCTGTGTTGTTGGTTCACTGCTTTCGCATTACTCGTTGCCTCGATTTGGCAGCTCAAGAGGGTCTTCTTCCCTGACGGCCGTCGATCCTTCCTCGTTCCTCACTCCACCCATACTCCTCCTTCTCCTTCTCCTTCTGGATTCGTCAATCACAACCAGAACCACAACCACAACCGGTTATTTATCACCCCTAAACTCTTGATTCATTTCTGTTGAGTTTGAATTCACTATTTCATTTCTAACCCTAGCCCTCTTTACTTGTGTAGAATTGTATCTGATTGGGATTTGAAGGAATTAATTGACAACTTGGATGGCGATTTCACTGCATGGGAGAGTGTCATCGACAGGAGAACCAATCTCTTCTCCTACACTGCAAAATGCTGCAAACCCAAGGTTTTTCATTTTCATGTTATGTTTTATTTTCCTATGATTATGAATATGATGTATTACTCTTGATCATCTTTTTTGTTACTCTACAATACAGGATGCTCCTCTGAGGTACATGAGTGTCACGGTATTTGAAAACTGTTCCCCTGAGACGTTGCTACACTTCTACATGGACAACGATTACAGGAAGCAGTGGGATAAGACCCTGCTCGGGCATGAGCAGTTAGAGATTGATGAAACTGATGGGACCGAAATTGGCCGGATGCTTAAAAAGTTCCCTTTCCTCACTCCCAGAGAATATATATTGGCTTGGAGATTGTGGGAGGCACAAGATCAAACTTTTTATTGTTTTATCAAGGTACCCTTCTCATCTCAAACTAGTCTCTCATCCCCTATTGAATCTTTGAAATTTGGGGTTGTATACATCCTTAGCTTAACTCGTCATATTTAAATCTTGTGTGGATAGCTCAGGGTTATTTAACCTATAAGTTATTGAATGGTGGAGTTTGTATTATCCACAGTTCAGTGGATAGCATGTTGACCAGCAGTATTTGCAACATCCCCATCTAGTCTACATTAGGATGGATTTACTTGTGTCTCCAGAAAAGAATATGTAATGCTTGTGAGCTTCATTGATAGTGATAGGACATAGGAAAGAACGCAGATGTGGTATCCACCATCTTTTGATGCTTGTATTGAGCCAGAAACTTATCCAAGACAACTGTCTTGCTTTTGTTTTGCTTCATTTAAAAAATTTGATTATGAATCATGCAGGATTGTGAACATCCTTCGGCACCACGGCAGAAGAAGTATGTGCGTGTTGGGCTATTCAGATCGGGATGGCGAATCAGAAAATGCAAGTACCTGATTTCACTTTTGTTACACTCCTTTCTTATGCAGACTCTAGAATACTCTGGCTGATTGGGATTGGGATCTTGTGTCCCATCTATTTTCTTAAATGGCTTATGTGAAAACTTTGTGTTACTTATTTAATCATACCACTCCACTTATTTGAATGGTCTGATTTTGTTCCTTAGTGTAATACCTTTTTCATGAAGTGAGAGAGTGGCTAAGTTCTTAGCTTATTGCAGTGCCTGGTAGAAATGCTTGTGAGATCAAAATGTTGCATCAAGAAGACGCTGGTTTAAACGTGGAGATGGCAAAGCTAGCTTTTTCAAAGGGCATATGGAGTTATGTGTGCAAGATGGATAATGCACTACGCAGATTCTCTGAAGTCCATTCTTCAACAAGTTCAGCTGTTAATGCTGTCACTCTTATTCGTAAGGTCTGTATCATTTTCCTTTTTGATTGGTTGCATAATGCAAATCATGAACATCGCCAAAAGCACTTTTTTGATATGGAGTTCAGTCAGAGTTCTTTCCTATAAATCCCATGTTGCATCATGTTGAGCCAGTCCTCGTATTTTTGTAGATTAGGTCATTATTGGTTTGGTTTACATGTTTAATAAGTTATGACTGGTTAGTGGTGATTATTGTAGTAGGTTTCACAGCTATTCATTTCACTCAATGTTTATGAGGTTACAACTAGGTTCTATTAGAAATATTATCCGTCCTTCCTATGTGAAAAATAGATACTACCACAGTTGAGCTAATTTTTGGAATACTTGTCCAAAAATAGAAACTAGTCAGGTTCATGGGACATTTTTTTCTGTGCAAGGGACCATATGGGCTTGTGGGGGGATACATAAAAATTAGGGATTTTCTATGCCAATCATGACAGTGGAACCATAAAATAGAAACTATCTGTTTTTGTATTGACATGGTGGATGATCATGGCTTTTCTTGCGAATAGGTTCCACTGGGGATTAATAGTTCAAACCATTTAGCACGGTCCGTGGACAGTGTGAGTGAGCAGATAACCAGTGGAGAAGCCAATGGAAAGAAATTGACGAGAAGGCCATCAAAGAAACTGGTAGCAAAGGGGTTGCTTGTTATCGGGGGAGTGATCTGCCTGTCACGGGGACACTCAAATCTGGGTGCTAAGGTTGCCATGGCTTACATTTTAACAAAATTGAGTAAACGTGGGGCATCTTCAAGCCAGAGCATTAGTGGAGTGACACAAGGATGAATACCTTCGTCGGAGAGGGTACAAGGATGAATCTAAAATTAACTCTACTACTATTTCTCACTAGTCTATGTAACTGGGTGCTTTGTTTTAAAAAATTATCTCAACTTCCTGTTTAATTTGTGTTAATTTAAAGGAAAATTGCAAAAACTCTTCTTGTATTATTGGAGAGTGGTCATATATATATATATAATTTTTTTTGCCATCTATTTTGTAATTTTTCACATGTACACCATTGTAAGAACTCTGTCCATACTATTGTAATTTTGCAGCAAGCAAACTGTGAATAATACTGCAAGGAACTATGAATAAACGATGAACTTGCAAAGGAAAATTGAAAGGTGAATCAAATTATCCTTAACACAAAACACCATATTCCAATTGAGCTAAGAGCTACTTCACGTACATTGCTAGCCTTCTTAAGCATTAACTTGTTGGATATTATTCCTCTTCAAAAGCTTGCGCCTGTACACTATCTCCATTAGTTAAGATAGAAATGTTGAGTTCTTGTTTCTTTGGAAATAATAATGTAATAGAGCAACAACTTGTTGGGAGAGAGAGTATAAGACGCAAGACTAATATTCTCAGTGTTGTCTCTACCAATTTTACGACAACACCAGTCATCCAGAAAAATCTCTCCAATAACACAAACCAAGACTTTATTATTATACTGATATTATTACCTCTATCCATGTGTAAATTGGGAGATGTATCAATTGGTTATTGTAACTTCTTTTTGAAAAATATTGGTTATTTTGGCGGAAGTTCTTGCTATTCAAGCAGGCCTCTCCATTGGGCTATCTCTCTCAGCCTGTCTAATGTTATTCTTGAAGCTGACAATAAGCAAGCTTTGGATTTTCTTCAGCGACCTCAAACTTGGAGAGGTCATTGTGCCCAGATTTTACATGATTGTCTATCTCTATCTTATTCTGTAAATAATTGTAATTTTTATTTTATTAAACGGTCAGGAAACAGGGCTGCCCATGTTATGGCGTCATTAACCCGCTCGAGCTCTGATCGCGACTTCGGGAAGGACGGTACCCTCCTGTTCTCGAAGCTGTAGTACAAGCAGAGACTTGATATTTCATCAATAAAGTCAAGTCTTATTACAAAAAAAAAGTGCAATAAAGTTCCATATCTGACCCAATCCTTACCCAAATCCAAATATTTTTGGATATTCGGATTTCCCACGACCTGCTCTACAAAACCCACCAACTTTCCACCCCCAAAATCGAGAGTCTAAAAATTTCAAATTTTTTACCCATATCCCAAAACCTCAATTGAAGCTTATTTGAAGCTCAAGAGCTTAATTTAGTTCATCTAAAACTTTAAGGAGCTCAAGTAAGTGTTCTTCTCGGATTTTTGTAAATTTTTAATTTTTGTATATTCCGATTCTTGTGAATAATCTCTAGTATTGATTTAGCTTAAAATAATGATATGCTTACATGCTTAGCTTATAGTAATTTATTTTTTATTTTTAGAATTTATTTTGATAAATTTTGTGTAATAAGCTAACCTAGTTTTTGTATATAAGTTGGGCATGTTTGTATATAGTGTATATAAACTGATTTTTATAAATTATGGTGTAAATGCATGCTAAGATTTTTGCAATTTTTGTACATTATTTTGTATATTCCGATTCTTGTAAATAATCTCCAGTACTGATTTAGCTTAAAATAATGATATGCTTGCATGCTTAGCTTATAATAATTTGTTTTTTATTTTTAGAATATTTTTTTGATAAATTTTGTGTAATAAGCTAACCTAGATTTTGTATATAAGTTGGGCATGTTTGTATATAGTGTATATAAACTGATTTTTATAAATTATGGTGTAATAGCAAGCTAGGATTTTTATTTTTATTTTTGAAATTCTGATCAGCTAGTCGTGCAAGATGCCACACACAATGTTTCGCAGTATGCTATACTGTTGTGTCTAACTTCTTGTGTAGATAATGCAGGACAGTAAATATAAAGCTATAAGTAATGACACATCAGATTGTTTACCCAGTTCGGTGCAACGTCACCTACGTCTGGGGGCTCTCAGCCTAGTGGAAAGATTTCACTTATCAGTAATCCGTCAGAACATACAAGTACCTGTGATCACTTCTAGATCTATACTTTATGCTACGTCTTACAGTGTAATCTATCTCAGGGTCTCCCCCTGAATCCAAGAACGTCTTGATTCCACTCTTCGAGCAATCGCCTTGCTCTGTCGTCGTCAAGTCTTCTTCAAGCTTGGTGGTTACGTGCAGTCTTCACTCACGCGAATAGTAAACCCTCAATCACCTAACTCTATATAGTTATGTGATGCACAATATCCTTAGCTCAATCTGCAATTTCTCAGCCCGCAAACCTTCACGTCTAAGAACCTTGCAAATTGTTGCTAGGAAACAAATAAAGAACCACACGATTGCTAAGGGGGTAGCCTAAGCTTTTATAGCAATCGAGGATGAGTACTAACCCTAAAGGGTTTCCTCTTAATCGCCGTCTCTCTTCTTTCCAGATTATGAGTCGTTCTGGAATTTCCTAATCGTCTTCTTGCTTTTCTGCCGAAACTGCACTTTCTTGATTTCTGTCGATCAGGATGTTTGCCGAGACGCCATCAACAATGTCACACAAGATGTCGTAGAAGATGCTTCGTAACATGTTTCTTCAGTTCCTTTAAAAATCAGCCAACCTCTAAAACCGTCGTAACTACAATTTTGATTTTTGATTTTGTGAATAATTGATATAATTGGAGATGCATGCATGTACATTGTATGGTAAACTGATTTTTGTGCTGGTGAGTGATCCCATGATGGAGATCCTAGAGCGAAATCCCGGGAAATATTCGAGCTAGCTTGTTATTGGTTTTAATTTTTGTATGATAATTACTAACTTGTTGTTGTATATTTTCATGTGCAATGGGGGCACCAGCTGGGAAAGCCCCTCCGTCCCGAACGGAGAAGGGCAAGGCAGTCCAAAAGGGGCCCTCTAAGGAGCAAGGGCCCCTGAGCAAGAGTTACCGAGCACCTCAGAGGTCTAGCTTGGAGGAAGAGGTTATCCGACAACCGAAGAAGCAGGGCTTCATGGTTGCTGCTAGAGGCTTGGTGAATAGAGGGAAATCCTCTCGAGACTAGGAGGCACTCTTCCCCTCGAGCTGGTCGATGAGGACCGGATAGCGAGACGGTTGTTCCTGGAACAACACTTTACCAAACCGATCGAAGAGTCAGAATCTGAGCAGTCCGCTAAGGACGAAGCTGATGATGAGAAAGAGGACGACATCCTCGTGGGCGGTATTGTAGAGAATAGGCGCAAGTCGCGCCATGATGAGAGCCCCGAGGTGAGCTACGACTCGGAGCACCCTCCATATACCCCGCATAATTTTCAAGAGGAGCGGAATTACCTCGTACAACAAGAGGGTGAGATATGTACTCCCTACCGTGCATCATTGATACATTTGAGTCGTAGGGAGAGAGATAGGAGAGAGGACCTTCTCGAGATGACCATGATCCTTGGAGGTTCCTTGATAGGAACATCTTAAGGAATCATGGTTGGCTTGATGATTGTCAAGACCGCTTCCACCACATGGGTTGGCCATCCTTCATGGATTGGTACCAACCCACGTATCGGACCCTGACACTAGAGTTCCTCACTACTCTTGTAAGAGTCGAGTGACGAGTCAGGAAGATTGCATTCTACCTCTGTGGTAGGAGGTATGTGTTGGGTGAGGACGATGTCATTAAAATCTTCGGATTTAGAGGATATGCCCCAAAGAACCTAAATGTTCGAGTGGACAAGCACGCGCGCTTGTGGCCCCTCCTAACAGAACAAGTGGTCGTCTGTAGGAGTAATAGAAAGGCAAGGGAGTTATCTCCCTTGTATAGATACATAGCCCGTTGCTTAGCCCAGACTCTCTTTGGCCGTGCTAACCTTGACGTTAACGTCAATGAGTTGCATCTTCTCCTTGCTTTCAAGGAAAAATACCGAACCCCGTGGGAGCAAACTATCTTTAGCCAGTTTTAAGACATGACTACTGATAGTAAGGCTCTCGGGATCCATTGCAGTCCCCTCGTCACGCACATTGCACTCCATGCGCATAGGGTTTTTGGTGGCCTTGTAGTTTGGAGGACGAGTCCCAACCCCGAGCCGAGGTATAGGGAGGACATCAAGCTCCTGGTTGGTCGTAGGATCATTGATAACCCTCCCATCCCCCTCGCTCAGCTCGCTCAGCGACCTCCGGCTCATCCTAGATGCCGAGGTCGCTATGACCGTCCTGACCTCCCCTCTCCACTGGAGTCTTCGACTCCAGCAGCTTCCTGTCCCTCTCCTATTCCACCTTCTTCATCTAGAGGAACGCCTGGGGCAGACGAGACCGATGTGTCTCCACCTGAGGTGTTCGTGTATTCAGACACGAACAAGACCCCCTCCACCCCAGCCTTTTCCCAACTTGCTGGCACAATTCCATGGAGGGAACTGTCAGAGCAGCAGGCTGAAGCCCTCCGTCGTCAGGATGCTTTCTTCACTGAGGAGAGACAGCACTGGCTGTCTCAGGATGCTTAGTGGACTTCTTTTGTTGCTGGCCAAGCGGCCGAGAACACTAGAAAAGTCCAGTGGGAGGAAGCCCGTGTTACTTGGGAGGCTGCCCGGGTAGCATGGGAGGCACAGGCTGATCAACGGTACATCGATGATCGAGCCGAGCGTATGTCGTGGCAGCAGCATGCTGCTTATCACGCACTTGACCTACAGTGGCACGAACATTTTGAGACGGATTTCTTGATCCCCCTCATAGAGCTGCTGGAAAACACTACCATAGAGCCTGCCTCACCAAGCCATCCTTCATCATCTGTCCCTCTCCCTCACCCTGATCCTTAGGATTTGTATATACTAGGTTGCCTTTTCTTTTTCTTGAGTCGTTGCGTCGAGACTTGCTTGAGTCCTAAGTTTGGTGTGTACCCGAGGTACACACCATATTTGTGTATTTTTCTTTTTTGTGTACTTAGGCCCTAGTACAGGTCCTAAGTGTGGCGTGTACCTGAGGTGTTTGGATTCTTTAGCGGGTCTAGCGCAGCGAAAAACATAAAATTGACCCGAATCCCTTACACCGGATCCTTGCCAACAACTAGATGAATCATAATCAAGAGTAAATGTTGAGACTTTACCTCTCAAAGCAAGAATCAATCGATTCGAAGACAAGTCCTAGGGACCGTCCTCTACGAGTGCACACACATCGAGCTCGACCTTGTGAAGTTTGAATCTACTTGACAGCTACTAGACCATCACTGGACCCTCCTTACTCGATTTCCCTAGCTCCCAGATGTGAAAGCTAGAGCCTTTTGTTGGATGGTGTAGCTAATATTGCTCAAGAGCATTGGAGAGAGGCTCTCCCCAAAGCCTATTATAGGCTTTGTGGAGGGCCTCTAGGTTTTCAGCACTCGGCATAGGTGTCGATCGACACCCTTCCCGCATGGAAGGTGTCGATCGACACCCCCTTTCGGTGCTAGACCTAAGTGTCGATCGACACCTCCAAGGTGGCGATCGACACCCCACTGCAATTATTCCCACACCACTTGCTTTGGACCTCTTGAGTCCCTTTGAGTCGCTTCGGTCTTGCTCTTGGCGTGTGACCCTGTAGGTCCGTGACCAATTGGCAGATCGACGTGAGAATCCATCTCACCCAATCCATCACCAGTGGCCTCTAATAAGACGTAGTGACTACCCAATGTCCACGAGTATATCGATCGATTCGATATCTCATGTCTGTCATCTATATCACTAACCCTTTGTTTTCTTTGAGGCGTATGAGATCGTATGAGGCATAGAATCGTCATCCTCATGTATTCGATCTAGTTCCTCTAATTCTGAGTTGACTGATACGTATTGGTGCGGCCGCACACTTCATCAGTCACACTCATCAAGGGGCCCTGAACCATACCCTTCCCCACGTCTCACCTTGGGGCAACAAATCCCTTTGGACGCAACGTGCGCTCCCACTACAGTCCGTCAAATGGCCAACGATGTCCGTTATTGCTGCCTTGTTACAGGCAGCGTTAGAACATGTCAAACTAATGGAGTGACGTGCATGTGAGCCACTCGCTCCAAGGTATTAAGGCAGTGATCACACGACGACGGAGTATGTGTTGGTGACTAAAACTATGCGCTATACTCCACCTCGGGTCATCCAATATCATCCTCCAGATGATATTTGTGATATGACTTTCGTAGTCCCACTACCTTGATCAGCAGGACTTGATCTTAATTCATCATCACACTAGTCACTTATAGATAAGCATTTGACTAGGGTTTCGTCAAGCATAACTTGATAATATCTAAAGGTTCTGCTGTTCTTGTGTAAACACTAACGATTTTATATTAAGTTATTGCTTAACACATTATCATAAAACAATAGTAATGTAAATGCCATTCATTGCTAAACAGAAGATTACATAGAAAAGACTTGGACTAGGGCACAAGCTCTTACACGAGGTACACACCACAATCGAGTTTTTGAGTCTTGGGCTTTGTCGAGCCCTAAGTATGGTGTGTGCTTGAGCACACACCACAATCGAGTCTCAATTTTATTTTTCTTTATTGTACAATTATTTTATTTTTATTCTTCTGTAAATTATATCTTGTTTCTCCTGGTATTTGTTTTGCTGGTAGTTTTCGATATCTAGGGTCGTTTATTGCTTGCATGATAGAGACTAGGATGGTGAACGCCTGCATGATTACTTGATTGTTGAGTATTGGCTAGGCTAGATGAACATATTTCGGGGAGGAAAATGCTCTTATTTGTTGCCTACTCGGGTAGTTTGAAGGGTTGCATAACTATTACATGATTTGGGAAAAGGCATTTGGGATGGGGATTGGATTGTTGGCTTGGATTGGATTCTCATCTAAGTTATATGCATTTAGAGCCATGTTTTTTTCCTACCTGGTAAGCGGGAGTCTAGAACTAGGGGCGTGACCACTTGAGGCGAAATAGATTAGGGACTGGTAAATCTTTGGGCAATAGAATCTGTGGGCCATCTTTGGATCGCCTCAGCCATAAAGCCGACCTTGACATAATATTTCCATAGTATCTTGTGTGAGCCTAAAAAGCCTTTTTTATGAAACCCTACATTACAAGCCAATGTGCCTTTTGTTTCTATTTTCCAAAAATTATTTTGATCCCTTGCATCATTGCTTTGTTGCTTTATGAGTGATGGGTTGATTTATTCGGGTTTATAGACCATTTGGGAACGGTTTGTACTTACATATATTTTGAGCTATCATTTAAGCCAAAATGAGATTTTTGTATTTGTTCACTTGACTTGCTTTCTCTAATGTTCATCTATACACGAGGTGCTCGGGGCAGTGTTTAAAAAAAACATAAGAAGAAATAAAAGAGCTGCGACACCAGAAAAGAAACAAAATTATGGGCATTTGAGGAAAAACATTCTTGCAAGTCTTGGGAAATAAGAAAAAAAAATGGAAAATTTTGTCCCGAATATTAAAAGCGGCAAGGGAAACACAAGTGAGAAAAATGGGCTGATTTTCTTAGCAACATAAATATGCTAAGCGGAACACAAAGTGGGAAATGGGTTGACTTGATTAGCATTGTGACATGCTAAGGGGAGAGCGAAGAACTCGGGTTTTTGTGAGATTTTAAAGCAACTTATTGGTGGTGTACCACATGAGCCACCAATTGATCCTCTAAACACCCACCTTTGCCTAAGCCTCAACACGTTACAAGCCATATAAATCCCTACAAATGGATTCGGCTAGGACACCAGTACCCCTACGATTAGTGGAGAGCCGATCTCATCACTAGCATATGAACTCTTATGACCTCCAGTGTGTAAGTGAGCAACATGTGCCGAGGGTGTATGCATCCCAACTGGGAAGTCAAGCCAAGGTAACCATTTTAACCCCCGTCTCAATTATACTTGCCTAACGCATGTGTAATTATGTAATCATTTAAATTATTCGAGCATGACATAAAATTTGTAGTTCTGAGACTATATGTTCATCAACATGACTAGCACATATTCAATGGTTGGGTGAACTTGTGGACATTTTCTTGTAAATGTGTTTTCAACTTTTGCCTTGTTGTATAGTTTGAGTCTTTTTATTCTTTTATGACCGAGACTAATAAGGATTCGTGGGCATTCCATTCTGATAAGCCCTCGTGAGGACCCGAACTCCTCCTGCGAGTTACCTCGGAGTTTAACTCGGGAATATAATGTATTTAAAAATTCTTAGCTTTTACTTTTATTTTATTTTTGTTCTTTTTACTTTTATAAAATTCTTAGCATTTTATTTTTGTTCTTTAGTTGATGTGGTCGAATATTGTGTATCCAATCTAGTAAAATCTTCTCCTTTTGTCCCGAATTATTATTATTCTGTGAATAAAATGCTACTTTACCTTACGAAAGGCCCGAGAAATGTTTTTGATGAAAACAGGTTGAAAAGGAGCTAAAAATGCAAAGGCGGGAAAAAGGGAGCAATGTTGCTGGGTCAACCTTCTGGATCTCACCCGGCAGGCTCACGCTAACCCGACAACCCGAGGCTACGAAGAAGAGGAGTAGAAGAGTTCCCCGGGAGCTCACCCAGGCAACCTGCCAGGTTGCTGTTAACCCAGCACCCGAAGGCGAGGAGAGAAGAACCTGCCGGATTTCACCCGGCAGGTTCGTGCAACCTGGCAGGCCGTGGCATTTTTGGCGAGACACGCGAAGAAAAAAAGGAACTTGTCGGGTTGACCTGCCAGATCCCACCCAGCAGGCTGGTCAAATCAGCTCCTAAAATCATGGGTTTTTATTTTTTATTTTTGAATTGATTCTTCCCCACCTGTATATACCAAACCCCACTACCTACAAAATTATCACCATTTAGACTCATTTTCATATCTTAGAGCTAGGTTAGAGGTAGAGGGAAGTGAGGGCTTTTTGGATGATCATTTGGAGAAGACTTGGAGGCGACGAGGAGGAAGATTCGAGGCAATTTGTGAGGTTGGTAGTATATTTTTAGGTTTCTTATTTTCAGTTGTAATTGGGTATTGTAAGCTTGAGATTGGGATTGGTTTTGATAATAGAATTGAGGTATTTTTTGCATAAGATTTGTGTGTTGGTTTAATTGTATGTTGAAAATGGTGATGAATGAGATGAGTATGATGAATTGTGTTTTTGATAATATGAGTAGCTAAATATTTAGGTCGGGGAAAGGGATGAACGGGAATATAAACTTGACTAATTGAATGATTAATGGTTAAAATTATTAGGGTTTGTGAAATGAATTGAGACCTTGAATGTGATCTTAATGCTAGTTTTCTTGGGTAGGCTTGAGTTTAGATCAAATCTAAGAAGAGAGGCGATATCAATCGACCTAGGTGGAACGTAGCATTTAAGGGCCGGATCTACACGATGTGTCTTGGGGTTGTAATTGGATTTGTGACGACTTCTTAATTGCAATATGTGGCGGGGATACATATACCGCATGTACGGTTTACATCAATAGGGTGCCAGGTTGAAGGATGGAGATCCCTACACGACCTTTAAGATGACCCTAATTAAGTAATTTAGTTAGTGGTCTGACTAAGTTATTTTAATTAGACGAAACCCTTGCAAACAAGAGATATGTTTGGGACAGGTCTGGGATTCTCGACACTTAATTTCATTTCTTAAAATTTGCTTTCTTGTAATTAATAATCAAATCTGTTAAAATTGGTTAATTCATATACCCCCCAAAATCCCGACTCCCTGATCGCCTTTATATATTTGGTTTTTCGTGTTATTATCTGCATACTTCGTGAGTTTATTTTGTGTGTTTTGGATTCTTTTTCTCACCACCTTCTTTAAAACCGACTAGACCAACATAGTGATCGTACACTCCTAGTGTTCACACTGTTTAGACAACACTCTCCTTGTGGGATCGATAACTCCAAGACATAATACTCCTGATATTACTTGGAACGACCAGTGCACTTGCCGGGCGCGTCATATATGTTTGGATTTGTTATGTGATCTAGGCACTTTAGCTGGCCCTAGTGTTGTCACAAGATAAGCCTATTAGATTAGACGCGTTTTGCATCATGCCTAACCTAGTTATGAAGCTCCTAATCATCACAACCTCCTTAGCTGCTTCTGAGGCAGCTATATACTCAGCCTCTGTCGTAGAATTACAAATAAGCCTACAAATGCCTCGCAACCCCAAATCTTTACGAAGGAAAAAAGGGGCTTCTTCCCATTACATATCCCGTATGGTGTCCCTCCCACTGTCTTCGTCGGAGCCCGATTCAAAATGAATGCGGCTGTTTGTAGAGCATAACCTCAGAAGGAGATTGGGAGATCAGTGTGACTCATCATGGATCGAACCATATCCCACAATGTTTGATCGCTGCTTTCGAACACACTATCCTGAAGTAGTGTTCCTGACAGAGTCCACTCTGATAATACACCATATCCCACAAGGTGATCATGAAACTTTATGGACAAGTATTCTCCCCTTTGTTCCGAACGAAGTGCTTTAATACTTTTCCCGAGCTGGTTTGGTACTTTAGTCTTAAACTCTTTGAATTTATCAAAAGTATCAGACTTATGTCTCATTGAATAGACATAATTAAATTTACTGTAATCTTCAGTAAAATGATAAAGTAGCGAAAAGCACTCCTGACATGTGCACTCATTGGCCCACATACATCCGAGTGTATTAGGCCCAACAAGTCACCTGCCATTTCACCTCTCCCGATGAAGTGCGCTCTAGTCATTTTTCCCATCAAACAAGCCTTGGACCTTTCAATCGAATGGAATTCGAATGGACTTAAAAGTCCGCACTTGTGAAGTGCTGAAATGTGCTTCTCATTTATGCAACCCAAATGATAGTGTCATATTAGAGTTTGGGTTTAAAACCATTAGATTTAAACCTCTTGGTATTAATATTATAGAGCTCACTTGTATTAGAGTTTTTCATATTCAATATGTATAAACCTCCAATTTTATTTGTACTTCCATAATAAATGTTATTGCGTTTATATTGAAAAGCTCGTTTCCAATATCAAAAGTGTAACCCTCATTGTCTAAAAAGGATACATAGAGAATGTTCCTTCTAAAAGTAAGTATGCAATACACATTATGAAGTACAAATACAAGCTCATTGGGCAAAACAAGACTAATGGAGGCTACAACAGTTGTGGCAACCCTGATTATGTTCCCAACTCTCAGGTTCACCTCGTATTTGCCTAAATCTATTCTACCTTCCCCCCACTGCACATTCATACATATATGAGATTTAACACCGGTATTCAATACCTATGAATCGGAAGTAGAAAGATTTAGCTCTATAAATAAAATACATGATGAAGGCGTGACCCTACCACCCTTCTTCAGATCATCCTGGAACTTCTTGCAGTCCTTTTCCAGTGACCAGGTTTTTGGCAGTAGAAGCAGACTGCATCCTTAGCCTTCCTTTTAGCTTGAAAAGCCTTAGGAGATTTAGGAACAAAAAGGCAGTCTCATCTTTCTTGCCAGGTGCATAGAGGCTTTGCCCTTATCACCACCAGTTTTGAAGCCGTATCCCTCTTTGACCATTTAACATATCCTTGGCACGCATGCCCTTGATGTTCTTCTCAGCCGTTACAAGCATTCCATGTAACTCCAAGATGCCCTTATAGTTCATAATAAAGCTATCGTATGCATGATGAAGGGATTGTAGAACAGCGTCCGCAGCCATCTCCTGTTCCAACTCAAGACCGAGTTTTGTTAGGTGTTCGAGATGTCCCTCCAATTTTAGGACATGGGGACTAACAAAGCTGCCTGCTGACATTTTGCAGGAGAGGAGTTCTTTGAGAATATCGAATCTTTCAATCCGAGCTTTCTGCTTGAACATCAAAAGGATCCCCTTACAACTCCATTAAACTGCTTTTGGAGGTCTCCCTCCATGCAGCCCAACATCCCACACGCCACATCTCTAGAGTCGCTGAGGTGCTTCCTGAACGCATCCTTAACGACCCTTATGTCGTTGAGTGTTGGTTCTCCAGGGATAGCCTGGTCAAGGAAGTATTCCTTGCGTTCCATCTTGAACACAATTCTCAAGTTTCTGTCCCAGTCCAGGTAGTTTGTCCATTGAGCTTAACATTCTCTAAGATATGCCTTAATGACAAACTGTTGAGTTTGTTTGAATTATCAACCATTTATGTACACGAGGAAAGTAAATTTAATCAGAAAGTTGAATAAACACCAACCACACGATTATAATTTAATAGAATCTAAACAAAGATTCATGATTCATCAATCGAAGTACGCTAAGGCGCACCGCTCCGTTTGACTCATTTAGGTACGACATGCTTCCAACTTGCACCCCGTGGAATTGGGTCCAATTACAACCTGTGTAATTCTTGGCAAGGGTCTGTACTAATGTACACGACATACCCTTTCTTGAAGGATTTCCATGGGTTCCAAAGAAATTAATTTCATGCAACAGACTGAAATTAACCATGGAAATCGATTTTGTATGATCTTATTGCGAAAATTTCAGCATTCAAAATAAAAATAATAGATATGAATTTTTACCTTGTAAATCGATTAAACACAAAAGATATGTGTTTCTCTAGGTTGTGCACACAAGCACAACACCTTGACTAAGGTTTCCACACACACCCTTGCTAGCGTTGTGTGTAGAATCGAACAAGAACAATCAATGGAGGTAGAGAGAGGGAGGGTCGGCCAAGAGAGAGAGAAGAGAGAGGGAGTGCTGAAATCAGGTTAGGGTTTTTAGGAAAAAATTGTGTAATTAAAAAAAAATCAGATTTTTTAATCTTTTTTAAAATCACACAATAAAACCCTTATTTGCACTTAAACCCCATTCTTAATTCAAACTAAGAATGAGCTTTAAGCCCACTTAGCTTAAACCTAATTAAAACCTATTTAAATTGAGTTCTAATTATATGGTTTAGTTAAACCGGTCCAATCTCTCTAATTTGATTTCTTCAACCGTCTGGTTAATAAACCTAGGCCAGAAATCAACTGAATCGTTTTCAATTTGACTAAATTTAAAAGCGGATTCTCCCAATTACAATCCAAGCTTTTTTGTCACATATTGTACTTAAAGTGTGTGACCCTCTAGGCTCACGACCCGTTGGCAAACTGGTAAAATTACTATTTTACCCTTTCCATCATAAGTGGCCTCTAGCAAGACATTATGATTACCCAACGTCCGTGATTATCGACTACTCGACTTAACCTATTATCGTACATGTCACTGTCCTCTTATCAAACCGATATCCAGATTGATCAATAGGCATAGAACCGTCATCCTAATTTATCAATAACTGTTTCTTGATATATGAGATGATTGAAAACTGATACAAAGGTATCACCTGCATGGCCATGCTATTCCTTCAGTCATACTCCTCAAGTGGCCTAAACAGATATCTTTCTCACACCGGAGTATGAGTGATAAATCCCTCAGACGTCTTTCGAGTTCACTAATGCATTTCATAAGCAAGCCAATCAGAGCCGTTATGGCTATCCTTTTACAGGTAACGTTAGACTAGGTTAAACTCAGAGATTCATTACACAGTGCACACAAAGACTCCTTGGTCTTATGATATAATGACAAGTTACGATCTGTGAGTATCTCATGACAGTATCTATGCTGCATACTCAGAATCGGGTCGTCCGATATGATCGACCTGATGATATCTATGATGTAACTCCGGCACATACTTTTCCATGATCAGTAGAGCGTGTTTACAAGGAGTTGGTCTCATACTGATCGCTTCTTAAAAAATCTTAACTGATCAGGGACTCATCAAATGTAATTCTTTCTGATCTACGGTTCTACTATTTGTGGTTACAGACATAATGACATAGATCAAATTACATTCGATATATTACTACAACACATTAGTAATATAATGTCGTTTTATTAGATCAAAAAATGATAAACATTACAATATAGATTAAGAAATTACATTGGACTAGGGCACAATCCTAACAATCTCCCACTTGCCCCAAGTTCCAACCTAAGTTCCAATCTACTCCCATAAACTTCACATGTGCCTCATGCTTAGTCTGCGGTAGAGCCTTCGTCAAGGGATCAACAACGTTATCATCAGTCGGTACATAAGTAATCTCCACATCACCATTATCAATATACTCCCTGATAATGTGATACTTCCTCTATATGTGTTTAGTTCTGTTGTGGAATTTGGGCTCCGGGGTTGTCACACAACAAGCTTACCGGATCAGACGCTCGCGACATTACATCTAATCCGGTTAGAAAGCTTCTAACCCATACGGCTTCCTTAGCTGCTTCTACTGCAGCTATGTATTCAGCCTCTGTTGTAGAATCGACAGTTGTGGCTTCCTTGAAGCTCTTCCAGCTGAATGCTCCACCATTTAACACGAACACAAATCCTGCCTGAGATTTGAAATCATCAGGATCTATCTGAAAACTAG
Organism: Geranium rotundifolium; assembly: GCA_963920655.1. Lineage (NCBI taxonomy): Eukaryota > Viridiplantae > Streptophyta > Magnoliopsida > Geraniales > Geraniaceae > Geranium > Geranium rotundifolium. The sequence goes on from OY987319.1 coordinate 26,272,544, forward strand.
CATCAACATATCCTTTGACTGCTAGTTCTCCATCTTTCCCACCATATACTAGGAATGCGTCCTTACTTCTCCTCAGATACTTGAGGATACTCTTGACAGCAGTCCAGTGTTCCTGGCCTGGGTTAGATTGATATCTTTTGGCATAGCTTAGCGCGAAGTCCGGTCTCGTGCATATCATGGCATACATGATGGATCCCACAGCCAAATCATATGAGATCTTACTCATCCTGCTCAGCTCATCAGGAGTACTAGGACTCTGTTGCTTGCTGAGCTTAATGCCATGCCGCATAGGTATGTATCCCTTCTTAGAATCAAGCATTGAGAATATTCTTTACACTTTATTTATGTAAGTGCTTTGACTTAGGCCCAATATCCTTTTGGGACGATCTCTGTAGATCTTGATGCTCAAAATGAAAGCAACATCACCTAAGTCCTTCATCGAGAAGCATTTCCCTAACCAAGCTTTAACCTCAAGCAAGGTTTGGATGTCCTTCCCGATGATCAATATGTCATCGACATACATCACTAGGAATGCAATATTACTTCCACTCGCTTTCTTATATACACAAGGTTCACTTTCATTTTTGATAAAGCTGAATTCCCTTACATCTTCATCAAAACGAAGGCTCCAACTCTGTGAAGTTTGCTTCAATCCATAAATGGATCTAAGCAGTTTACAAATCTTTCCGGGATTCTCTGGATCAAGAAAACCCTCAGGCTGTGTCATATACACATCCTTTTTTAAGTTCTCGTTAAGGAAGGCGGTTTTGACATCCATCTGCCATATCTCATAGTCGTAGTATGCTGCTATGGCTAGAATAATCCGAATAGATTTGACCATAGCTACTGGTGAAAAGGTTTCGTTATAATCGACACCTTCGATCTTGCGATAACCTTTCGCAACCAATCTAGCTTTATAGGTCTGAGGTTTTCCATCCATATCGGTCTTAAGTTTATAGACCCATTTACAACCGATGGGTTTTATCCCAGGGGTTTGATCCACCAAGCACCAGACTTGGTTGTCATACATGGATTTCATTTCCTCACTCATGGCCAAAGCTTGTCTGAAGGTTTATGGATCATCTTAATCCACCAATATCAAGTCGTTTCCCTCAGTGGCTAGAAAGCCATATCTGATGGGAACTTGACGAGATCTCTCAGACCTTCTTGGACCCTCTAAAATAGGTGTAGGGATTGCCTCTTGATCAACGACTACTTCAGGCTCAGGTATTTCTACATCTTGCACAACTGGTTGTTCCGTATCACCTTGAATTTCTTCAAGATGCACGACACTCCCACTAGCACTTTTGGAAATAAATTCCTTTTCCAAAAATACCCCTCATCGAGCAACAAAAACTTTGTTCTCGCTGGGTTTGTAGAAATAGTACCCCCCCTTGTTTCCTTGGGGTACCCCACAAAGACACATTTATCTGATTTGGGCTCGAGCTTATCGCCTAGCAAACGCTTGACATTGAAAGGGATCACCATGGGTTCTAATCAATAATTTCATGCAGCGGAGCTTTATGTAACCATGGTGATCGAAATAAAAACTTGATCTTAATGAAAAATTCAGCATGTTTATGAACTTTATAATCTGAAAAATTACCTTTGTATAATCGATTAAAACAGAAGATAGTGTTTCTCTATCGAGTCCACACAAGCACAACAATCACCGAATGATTTTCTCTCACACTCTTGCTAATGATGTTTTGAGAAGTCTTGACAAAGAAAACAATGGTGGTATGGCTATAGGGAGGGTCGGCCAAAAATGAAAAAGGAAGGGAGGAAGAAGATGCCAAAATTATGGGAAAAATAAGTGAAAGAGATAATGTGTAATTATGTGAATTAATTATCAAAAAATCTGATTTTAAATGTAATGAAGTAGTGAAAACCTCTTCTGCCCTGAGTGCTCATGGGCCCACAAACATCGGAATGTATGAGACCCAGTAAGTCACTCGCTCTTTCACCTAAACCGGCAAAAGGTGCCTTTGTCATCTTGCCCATAAGGCATGACTCGCATCTCTCAATTGAAGTGAATTCAACCGGACTTAGAAGTCCACACTTGTGAAGTGTTGAGATGCGTTTTCGGCCTATGTGGCCTAACCGGCAGTGCTATATCACAGTCTGGTTTAAATCATCAGATTTAAGCCTTTTGTTACTTATGTTATAAATTGAGCTTGTTGATAGCATTTGTGCCCTAGTCCAATTGCTATTAGCCTGTAAACGTCTATGTACATTATCATCGTTTGTAACATATATATAAAACGGCTTTGTATTACTTATGTGTTAAAGTAATATGTTAAGCATGATCTGATTTATGACCACTAAAGTAGTAGAACCATAAATCTGTACGGATCAAACTTAACGAGTCCCTTGTCAAAATATGCTTCCTTAGAAGCGACCAGTATGAGGATGGTTCTTAATGACGTAGTTCTACTTGTCATAGGGATGAGGGATCCCGGAATCATATTATAGATATCATGAGGTGATTGATATCGGACGACCCGCTTTGAATAGTGTTTTCATAGATTAAGCCATGAACATATTCAAATGCGATAGCTTGTCACGATATCCTTAGACCGAGGAGTCTTTGTGATCACTATGCAATGAACGTGCGGCTTTAACTTGCGCCTAACACTTTCTGTAACAGGATTGCAATAACGGGCATGATTGGGTGGCGGAACGGGTTGCATGAGTGACACGAAAGACGGCTAAGGGATTTATCCCTCATACTACGGTTTGGGAAAGATATCCGTTAAAAGGCCTCTTGATCAAGAATGACTGAGAGTAAGAGCATGGCCATGCCGGTGATACGGGTTATCAGTTCTCAGCCATCTCACATATCAAGTAACAATGATTGATTAAACAAGGGTGACGACTCTATGCCTTGTGATCAATCGGGATATCTAGAGATAATAGGATAGTGACATGTACGCACAAGGTTAAGTCGAATCATCGATCATCATGCACCTTGGGTAATCATAACGTCTTACTAGAGACCACTTATGATGGATCGGGCAAGAGCGATCTTTTGCGGCGATCTGCCAACGGTGGCATGAGCCTAGAGGGTCACACACATTCAAGACGGATAACTTGAGACAAGGAAACCTTAACGTTTCTTGAGGAGCAATACATGGACAAAACTGGAGGTTTTGTGCCATGGGTTCGGTTTGAGAGAATAATTAGCGAATCGAGAAAACTGAGTTTTTTCGTCGATGTCGCGTCGGACTTTGTTTGATAAGTAACGACAAAAAGGGTCGGGCGACTTTTGGACACGGCACGAGACCACACGGGCGAGCCCATTGGGCTCGGCCCATGAGGTCTCATGGCCGGCCCAAACAAGGGCCCATTAAGGGCCCAATAAACCCTCTTGGTCGGCCCACATGGTGGGTCCATGTGTGGGGGCCACACAACACCATGCTTGGTTGGTGATTGTGAATTAAGAGGTGAGTGATTTAAGGGGTATGGGTTAAAGCACATTTAAGCCCATACCAATCACCTTTTGACCCATGCTCATGAGATTGATGAAGTAGAGAAATATCAAATGGGATTCAACACACAACACACTCTCATCAATCCCCCTCTCTCTCCTTGGCCGGCCATCCCCATGCTCCCTCTCTTCTTGCTCTCTTGTTCTTCATTTAATTGTTTTAGTAGGCAATTAAGTGAAGGATCATCAAGATCATCCCCTTGTGTGGACTTGCTCTAGAGAAGAAGATCCGAAAGTTCTTCTTTCTTGATTCAACAAAGACCAAAAGCAAAATGGAGAAACTGTCCAGATTGTCCAGTTCCGGCGACCGACATTGCGTGAGCCCTAGCCGATTCGTCCAAGCTCCGATCGACCTTAAACTTGCGGCCTTAGAAAGATAATTCAAAGTGCTACACCTTTTGTGAAATACTGATTTTCCAAAAGAGCGCTGGTTTGGGAGGTACAAGGCCGAGAAGCAAACTGGTTCGCAGAGACTGTCCAGCGAGATGGAAAAAATGTTTTGCTCCAGACGGAGGTCTTCTCTTCCGAACTGGATTCGGAGCAAAACACAAAAGATGTATAGAATTGGCTGAGGTTTAATCTCCAAAAAGAACCCAAGTAATTGGAGATCTGTAGCTCGAGATATGGAGGTTCAAACTCTCGGTTTTCTGCCGGGCAGATTCTGGTAAAATCCGAAAACTCGATTTCCTAAGGATCTAACTTGGTAGTCGATCTTGCGCAGGTTAGGGGCGGTTTATAGGTTACTTCCGCTGCCATGAACGTAATTAGAATTGTAGTTACGACGTTTTTCGAGATTGGCTGATTTTGAAGGAATTGAAGAAACATGTTACGAAGAATGTCGAAACATCTTCTACGACATCTTGTGTGACATTGTTGACGGCATCTCGGCAAGCATCCTGATCGACAGAAATCAGGAAAGTGCAGGTTCGGCAGTGCAGCAAGAAAACGATTAGAAAAGAGCAGAACGACTCCTAATCTGAAAAGAAGAAAGACGGTGATTAATAGGAAACCCTTTAGGGTTAGTACTCATCCACGATTGCTATAAAAGCTTAGGCTACCCCCTTAGCAATCGTGTGGTTCTTTATTTTGTTTCCTAGCAACAATTTTCAAGGTTCTTAGACGTGAAGGTTTGCGGGCTGAGAAATTGAAGATTGAGCTTAGGACATTGTTTATCACATAACTATAGAGAGTTAGGTGATTGAGGGTTTACTGAAGTCGTGAGTTGAAGACTGCACGCAACCACCAAGCTTGAAGAAGACTTGAAGACGACAGAGCAAGGCGATTGCTCGAAGAGTGGAATCAAGACGTTCTTGGATTCAGGGGGAGACCCTGAGATAGATTGCACTGTAAGACGTAGCATAAAGTATAGATCTAGGAGTGATCACAGGTACTTGTATGTTCTGACGGATTACTGATAAGTGAAATCTTTCCACTAGGCTGAGAGCCCCCAGACGTAGGTGACGTTGCACCGAACTGGGTAAACAATCTGCTGTGTCATTACTTATAGCTTTATATTTACTGTCCTGCTTTATCTACGCAAGAAGTCAGACACAACGTTATAACATCCTCCGTAACATTGTGTGTGGCATCTTGCACGACTAGCTGATCAGAACTTCAATTGGTATCAGAGGAGGCACCTATAGCTTTAGGTGAGTTCCTAAACAAATATTTTGATCAAAGATGGACAATACCAGAGAAGGAGGATCCATAAATCGACCACCTGTTCTAGATGGAAGCAACTATGGCTATTGGAAGGCTCGAATGTGTGCCTTCATGAAGTCACTAGACAACAAAACATGGAAGGCTGTACTCAATGGATGGAATGCACCACAACTCAGTGACAGTGATGGCAATCCTATCGGCCCAAAACCAGAAAAAGACTGGACCGATGATGAAGATGAAGAATCACTGGGAAATTCTCGAGCTCTAAATGCTATCTTCAATGGTGTTGACAAGAACGTGTTCAGACTAATCAACACATGCACAACTGCCAAATCAGCATGGGACATCCTGGCCGTAGCATATGAAGGAACAACTAAGGTTCGAGAACAAAAACTGCAATACCTGACTACCAACTTCGAAGCCCTCATCATGAAAGAAGACGAATCAATTGCAGATTTCAATGTTCGCATTCGTGATCTAGCCAATGAATCCTATTCTCTGGGAGAACCAATGTCTGATGAAAAATTGGTAAGAAAAACCCTTCGTGCTCTTAGCCCTAGGTTTAAGATGAAGATCACAGCAATTGAGGAAGTTCATGACCTCAAGGTCTTGAAATTTGATGAGCTGATGGGGTCTCTAATGACCTATGAGTTGTCTCTACCCAACATCGACAAAAGGAACAAGGGAGTTGCTTTTAAAAGCTCAACACACAAGCAACCAGATCCTGAGGACTCCGATTCTGATGAAGACATCGAAGCTACAATGGCCCTTCTCACAAAAAATTACAACAAAGCCATGAGAAGATTTAGTCGAATGGGTGGACGGAATGTCTCAGCAAATGCCAGAAACAAAGCCCCACAAAAAGCTCAGGTTGGAGGTAGTCTTGACAGACCAAACAGGAGTGGAGAAGAAAACAAAAACAAAGGACTTCAATGTCATGAATGTGAAGGATTCGGCCACCTCCATAGAGAATGTCCAAATTTCCTTAAACAACAAAAACGGGGATACAATGCCACCCTATCGGATGATGACAATGAAGATAGTGGATCTGAAGAGGTAAGCAACTTTGTTGCATTCACTACTATTACTCCTACATGTAATGTTGATAATGCTGTCGATATCAATGATGATCCTGAAAGAGATCACCACGGGTTCCAAAGATTGAAAATCATGCAGCGGACAATATGTAACCGTGGTGATCGATAAAACTTGATCTTAATGCTATTTGAACATGTTATAAACTCAATTAAAATCTGATATTTTACCTCTTGAAATCGACAAGAACACAAGCGTAGTGTCCTCTCTATCAAGTCCACACAAGCACACAACCGAAATCGTTTTTCTCTCTAATTTTTGCTAGAAATTTTAAGAGAAAACAAGAGCAACAATGGAGGAAGAGAGGGAGAGAATTTTCAGCCATTAGAGGGAGAGAGAGTGGGAGTTAGTTGCTAAAAAATCAAAAGGATAAGATAATTATAGATTATGTGATTTTTAATTTGAAATTAAATTGAATTTTAAAATAAAAATTGCATTATCCATCCTTTTAATCCTTCTTATTTGCATTTAACCCCTCTCTTATCTTAAACCCTAAATGAGCTTTAAGCCCATTTAACTAAAACCCAAATTAAACCCATTAACTTGAGTTCTAATTTCGGTTTAGTCAAAACGGTTCAATTTCCTCAAATTGATTTCTTCGACCGTCTGGTTAAAACCTTAGGCCAGAAAACTACCGAATCGTTCTCAAATGTCATCCATAATTATTGTCATGTATTGTGCTTAATGCGTGTGACCCTCTAGGCTCACGAATAATTGGCAGACTGGTAAAATTACCATTTTACTCTTTCCATCATAAGTGGCCTCTAGCAAGACATTATGATTATCCAATATTCGTGATTATCAATTATTCGACTTAACCTGTTATCGTACATGTCACTGTCCTTTTATCAAACCGATATCCAGATTGATCAATAGGCATAGAATGGTCACCCTAATTTATCAATCCCTATTTCTTGATATCTGAGATGACTGAAAACTGATACTAAGGTATCACCTGCATGACCATGCTCTTTCTTCAGTCATACTCATCAAGTGGCCTAAACAGATATCTTTCTCATACCGAAGTATGAGTGATAAATCCCTCAGACGCCTTTCGAGTTCACTAGTGCAATAAATGCCAAAGCCAATCGAAGCCGTTATAGTTACCCTTTTACAGATAACGTTAGACTAGGTCAAACTTAGGTATTTGTTACATAGTGTACACAAAGACTCCTTGGTCTTAGGATATAATGACAAGTTACGATATGTGAGTATCTCATGACTGGATCTATGCAGCATTCTCACAATCGGGTTGTCCGATATCATCGACCTGATGGTATCTATGATATAACTCCGGCACGCACTTTGCCATGATCAGTAGAGCATGATCACAAGGAGTTAGTCTCATACTGATCGCTTCATAAAGAAGCTTAGCTGATCAGGGACTCATCAAATGTAATTCTTTCTGATCTATAGTTCTACTATTAGTGGTTACACACATAATGACATAGATCAAATTACATTCGATATATTACTACAACACTTTAGTAATATATGCCGATTTATTTATTCAGAAAAATTATAAAACATTACATTTGTAGATCACTTTTATATTGGACTGGGGCATAACTCTAACAATCTCCCACTTGCCCCTGGTTCCAATTTAAGTTCTGATCTACTCCCATAGACCCTGCATGTTTCTCATGCCTAGGCTGCGGCTGAGCCTTTGTCAAGGGATCGGCCATATTATCATCAGTCGAATAGTGTTTAATCTCCACATTACCTCTATATTTGATAACTCTCACGACTAGCATCGACTTGTCCTTTGACTGCTAGTTCTCTATCTTCATCCTCATTTACCAAAATGCATCCTCAATCCTCCTTAAATATTTGAGGATGGCCTTTGACAGCAATCCAGTTTAATTGTTCGGGGTTAGATTGGAATCTGCTGGTACAACTTAGTGCAAACGAGACTTCCAGTCTCGTGCACATCCTGGCATACATGATGGATCCCACAGCCGAAGCATAAGGGATCTTACTCATCCTGCTCAGCTTATCAGGAGTACTAGGACTCTGTAGCTTGCTGAGCTTAATGCCATGACGCATGGGTATGTATCCTTTCTTAAAATCAAGCATTGAGATCTTCTCAACACTTTACCTATGTACATGTTCTGACTTAGGCCCAAAATCCTTTTGGAATGATCTGTAGAGATCCTGATGCCTACATTAAATGTAGCATCACCTAAGTCCTTCATCGATAAGTACTTCCCTAACCAAGCTTTGGTGGCAAGGTCGGGATGTCATTCCCGATGAATAAATATCAAGAATACAATATTACTCCCACTCGCTTTCTCATGTACGCAAGGCTCACTTTTGTTTTTTATGAAGTCGAGTTCCCTTACAGCTTTATCAAAATGAAGGTTCCAACTCCCTGAAGCTTGCTTAAATCCATAAATGGATCTTTGTAGCTTACATATCTTTCCGGGATTCTTTGGATCTAAAAAACCCACAGGTCGTGTGATATACATGCCCTCTAGTAAGTTCCTGCTAAGGAAGGGGTTTTGACATCCATCTGCCATAGTTATGGCTAAGAATAATCCGGATCAATCTGACCATTGCTACTGGTGAAAAGATGTCATCATAATCCATGTATTGAATCAGACGATAACCTTTTACAACCATCCTAACCATATTGGTCTGAGGACTTCCATCCATGTCGGTCTTGATCCTATAGACCTACTCAGAACCGATGGGTTTTATCCCAGAGGTTTGATCCACCAAGCATCCGACTTGGTTTTCATACATGGATTTCATTTCCTCACTCATGGCATTCTACCATTTTTCGGAGTCTGGACTGGTTAAAGCTTGTCTGCAGGTTTCTGGATCATCCTGATCCACCAATATCACGTCATTTTCCTCAGTGGCTGTGAAGCCATATCTGTCTGGAACATGACGAGATCTTTCAGACCTCCTTAGACCATTTGGAATTTCTGTAGGGATTGATTCTTCATCGGCGACCATCTGAGACTCCAGTACTTGTACATCTTGCATAACAGGCTCCTGAATTGCTTCAGGTTGTTCCGTATCCTCTCGAATTTCTTCGAGATGCACGAGACTCCCACTAGCTATTTTGGAAATAAAATATTTCTCCAAAAATACCCCTCCTCGAGCAACAAAGACTTTGTACTCGCTGGGTATGTAGAAGTTGTATCTCTTAGTTTCTTAAGGATACCTTACGAAGACACATTTTGTCTGATTTGGATGCTTGCATCTCTGCTACCCAAATCTTTTTAGGAAAAACATACTAGGATGTTTCCCACACCATATATGACTATGGTCCATTTCTTATTTGACTACTACGCGAAGGTGCACGCATCCAAATAGAACTGACCATCTCATCCCGCTCCCATCCTAATGAATACTACGCGGAGGCGCACGCATCCACAGTAACGGGAGACGTAATGAGTGTCATGTGGTGTACCTTCTGTGACTCTGGTCCAGCTCTTATTTGGCTACTACGCGGAGGCGCACGCATCCACAGTAACGGGAGACGTAATGAGTGTCATGAGGTGTACCTTCTGTGACTCTGGTCCAGCTCTTATTTGGCTACTACGCGGAGGCGCACGCATTACCTTATTCAGCTCTTATCCTAATGAATACTACGCGGAGGCGCACGCATCCACAGTAATGGGAGACAAAATGACTGTCACAAGGTGTACTATCGTTGTCTTCATCGGAGCCCGATTCAAAATGAATGCGGCCGTTTCCAGAGTCAAGTATTAGTTCAACTCTCTTCTGGCCTGATTACTCATAGGTCCACATACGTCGAAATGTATTAGACTTAATAAGTCACTCGCCTTTCACATAAACCTGTGAAAGGTGCCTTTGTCATTTTGCCCATTAGGCGAGACTTGCATCTTTCAGTTTGAGTGAATTCAAACGGACTTAAAAAGTCCACACTTGTGAAGTGTTGAAATGCGTTTCTCGCTCATTAGGCAAGACTTGAATCTTTCAGTTTGAGTGAATTCAAACGGACTTAAAGAGTCCACACTTGTGAAGTGTTGAAATGCGTTTCTCGCTCATTAGGCAAGACTTGAATCTTTCAGTTTGAGTGAATTCAAACGGACTTAAAGTCCACACTTGTGAAGTGTTGAAATGTGCTTCTCGCCTATGTGCCTTAAATGACAATGCCAGATTATAACTTGGTTTAAATCATTAGATTTAAGCCTTTTCTTATTTACGTTATAGTGATTAAGCTTACCAACGTAAATATCTGATCCTGAAGACGTGGATACCCACTCTTCTTCACATGATCCTTGTATTGCTTACAATCCCTTATTCTCGTGTCCTGGCTCATTGCAGTGATAGCATATCTCCTCCAATTTTTCCTTAGAATTCACAGCAGTTTTGGGAGCTGCTTGAACCTTTGGACGCTTGGGGTGTCTGATCTGCCCTGCAAGGTGCCCAGGAGCCTTACCCTTACCCATATCAGCTTTCTTGAAGCTGACCTTCTTGTTGACCATAAGGACCTCCTTGGTCTTGCCCTTGAGGTTCTTTTCAGTGGTCACAAGTATCTCATGAAGCTCTGTTAAGGACTTGTTCATGTCATGCATATTGTAATTTACTATGAAATCACTATATGTATCTGGAAGTGACTGCAACATAAAATCCGCAGCCATTTCCACCTGATCATCAAAACCGAGTCTGGTTAGATGTTCCTGAAGACATTAAATCTTCGTGACATGGGGACTAACAGGGCTCCAGCCTTAAGTTTGCAGGAGTTAAGTTCTATGAAAGTATCATATCTTTCGACACGAGCTTCCTCCTTGAACATTTCCTTGACCTCTGCCTTACAGGTATGAGGGTCATCTGAAACGTTCCTGAACTGCTTCTGCAACTCTGGCATCCTACTGCTTGCCATAATGCATGACTCGTCGATTTGGTTACTAAGAAACTTTGATATGTATCCTTAGTGCCCTAGCGGCGTTCAACGGTGGTTCGGCAGGAGGTTTATTGGTAAGGATATTCTACTTGCGTTCATGCTTGAGTACAAGCCTCAAGTTTCTATTCCAATCTGAGTAATTCACGCCCTTGAGTCTGTCCTCAATCTGGACTCTCAGTGCACTATTACTCCTTTGTGTTGTGTTTGCCTTTTAGTTCTACATGGTAAAATTAATTAAAATTCAAGTTGGAGATTAAGTTATAAAACACTTGTCTGATTCTAACATTAAAATCTGAACCAGGATCCTATCATACCCTCAATTGAAGTGAACGGAGGCACACTGCTCCAATTGTGAGCATCAAGGTAGGAATACATCCATTTACATTCATACATTCATACATTCATACATACAAATGTAACGATAAAATATGCATAGCTAAGCCCAACTAAAGTTCCTAAGAATCTAGCAAAACCGATCCTAAAGACAAGGTCTTCAAGATCCAAACTTGCTCCATTCTTTTGAACTCCCACTGGCCTCGAGCCTCCTTCTTGACTTGATTCTTGTGTCGGTCTTCGTGATTACATATTAAAATAAATTAAATAAAATACAAATCACGACACGCGGGCCGTATGAATACAAATCTAATGGGCTTAGCTAGCATCATGTGGAAAACATCATGTTATCAAAGATCATGTTATCAATCAACATGCTGATCAAACAAATAATTTTTCCAAATTTTATCTTTCTTAAGTGTGAAAAAATTCCGGTTTATCGAAACCGGACGGTTTAATCGATTAATTTAATTTTGGACCGATTCTCGCTAGTTTATCGAAACCGAACCAAATCTGAAAAATTAAATTTTATTAGGGTTTCCAAATATCCTTGCGAACCAACCGGTTCGCACGAATCTGGTCGAGCCGAACCAGCTCAACCAAAGGTCGCCCGCGGAGGCAACCACGGTGGCCCGTGAGGGCTGCCGAGGTCGCCCGCGGGGCTGACCGTGGTCGGCCACGGGAACGACCACGGTAGCCCGCGAGGGCAGCCATGGTCGCCCCTAGGGTAGACCCTGGTCGCCCGCGAGGCAACCATGGTGGCTCTCACGGGCTGCCATGGTCGCCCGCAAGGGCAGACCGCGTCGCCCGCGGCAGCGACCATGGTCGCCCGCGAGGGCTGCCATGGTCGCCCGTAGGCGACCTTGTCGGCCCATGGTGCTGACCATGGTCTGCCCTAGGGCATTCCATGGTCCACCACGGGACTCGACTTGGTCGGCCATGGCTAACCCCGAAAAACCCAAAAATATAATTAATTTTCAAATTTCCAAAATTAATCAAATCTGAATTTTTTTTTGATTTACATGCATGCTAATGATGAAGAACACATACAAAAAAAATCAGATTTAAACATATACAAATAAACATAATAACCATGCTCTGATACCACTGAAAGAGATCACCACGGGTTCCAAAGATTGAAAATCATGCAGCGGACAATATGTAACCGTGGTGATCGATAAAACTTGATCTTAATACTATTTGAACATGTTATAAACTCAATTAAAATCTGATATTTTACCTCTTGAAATCGACAAGAACACAAGCGTAGTGTCCTCTCTATCAAGTCCACACAAGCACACAACCGAAATGGTTTTTCTCTCTAATTTTTGCTAGAAATTTTGAGAGAAAACAAGAGCAACAATGGAGGAAGAGAGGGAGAGAATTTTCAGCCATTAGAGGGAGAGAGAGTGGGAGTTAGTTGCTAAAAAATCAAAAGGATAAGATAATTATAGATTATGTGATTTTTAATTTGAAATTAAATTGAATTTCAAAATAAAAATTGCATTATCCATCCTTTTAATCCTTCTTATTTGCATTTAACCCCTCTCTTATCTTAAACCCTAAATGGGCTTTAAGCCCATTTAACTAAAACCCAAATTAAACCCATTAACTTGAGTTCTAATTTCGGTTTAGTCAAAACGGCTCAATTTCCTCGAATTGATTTCTTTGACCGTCTGGTTAAAACCTTAGGCCAGAAAACTACCGAATCGTTCTCAAATCTCATCCATAATTATTGTCATGTATTGTGCTTAATGCGTGTGACCCTCTAGGCTCACGAATAATTGGCAGACTGGTAAAATTACCATTTTACCCTTTCCATCATAAGTGGCCTCTAGCAAGACATTATGATTATCCAATATTCGTGATTATCAATTATTCGACTTAACCTGTTATCGTACATGTCACTGTCCTTTTATCAAACCGATATCCAGATTGATCAATAGGCATAGAATGGTCACCCTAATTTATCAATCACTATTTCTTGATATCTAAGATGACTGAAAACTGATACTAAGGTATCACCTGCATGGCCATGCTCTTTCTTCAGTCATACTCATCAAGTGGCCTAAACAGATATCTTTCTCATACCGAAGTATGAGTGATAAATCCCTCAGACGCCTTTCGAGTTTACTAGTGCAATAAATGCCAAAGCCAATCGAAGCCGTTATAGTTACCCTTTTACAGATAACGTTATACTAGGTCAAACTTAGGTATTTGTTACATAGTGTACACAAAGACTCCTTGGTCTTAGGATATAATGACAAGTTACGATATGTGAGTATCTCATGACTGGATCTATGCAGCATACTCACAATCGGGTTGTCCGATATCATCGACCTGATGGTATCTATGATATAACTCCGGCACGCACTTTGCCATGATCAGTAGAGCATGATCACAAGGAGTTAGTCTCATACTGATCGCTTCATAAAGAAGCTTAGCTGATCAGGGACTCATCAAATGTAATTCTTTCTGATCTATAGTTCTACTATTAGTGGTTACACACATAATGACATAGATCAAATTACATTCGATATATTACTACAACACTTTAGTAATATATGCCGATTTATTTATTCGGAAAAATGATAAAACATTACATTTGTAGATCACTTTTATATTGGACTGGGGCATAACTCTAACAGATCCAACTCCAAATGAGAATTGGACTAAAGAACAGCTAGTCGAGGCATATAAAGGCTTGCATACCAGATGGATCAAGGAAACTCTGATACTTGATCAACAAGGCGAAAGGATCATTAGTCTTACCTGCGACAAATCTAGATTTCTAGAGACGATCGTGGAGCTGAAACGAGATATCACCAGACTTAAATCGGTAAAGATGATGAATCCGAGCACAGAAAGCCTTGACAAGATTTTATCGGTGGGAAAACAGTCCAAAGATACGACGGGACTAGGGTACACACATGCTGTCCCCTCAACGACAGGGACAAAGTTTATCCCACAACAAGCCTTGGCTGACAAGAAACAACAGGATGCCCCAACTCATCCTACAGGACGAACTACAACAAAAGCCATAACATCTTCTACAACCTGTTCTTGTTAAGAAACTGTCAGAAGACATCCTCCACGCAGACAACAAAGCTACAGAAGACCAGCTTATCAATATCAATGGATATGTCATTACTGTGGTCAACCAGGTCATATCAGACCGTTTTGTTTTCAACTTCTTAAGAGGAAGCAAGCTCAGAAATATCAAAGGCATCTCCCATCTCCTCCGAAGACAACTCGCCTTGAATGGAGACCTAAGAACCTGACCTATCGAGCTAATGTTGCATATACATCATTAAGTGCTTCAACGAACAAGGACTGGTATCTCGACAGTGGATGCTCTCGACACATGACAGGTACTCCAGAGTTTCTCTCCAATCTTAAATTATATACAAACTGCTTTGTTACGTTTGGAGATGGGATCCGAGCTCGAATCATTGGAAAAGGAGTGCTCAAGCATCCAGAAGCCACCTGTCTGACTGAAGCATTACTTGTAGAAGGACTTAAGGCAAACCTGATCAGCATCAGTCAGATCTGTGATCAGGATTTAGTAGTGAAATTCACTAAAGAAGCCTGTGTAGTTAACAACATCGATCAGGTCACTATTCTACAAGGAGTTCGCTCGACAGACAATTGCTATATCTGGTCTCCCGAGACACATATCGAAGCAACCAAGTGCCTTGTCTCCAAAGCAGAAGAAACCAAACTATGGCACCGAAAGCTTGGACATCTAAACCTTAGAAGTATGCAAAAGGCAATCTCAGAGCAGGCTATCGCCGGAATCCCAAACCTAAAAATAGTAGAAGGAAAGATCTGCGGAGAATGTCAGATTGGAAAGCAAACCAAGATATCACACAAGAAGCTTCAGCATATCACCACCTCTCGAGTACTTGAGCTGATACATGTTGACCTCATGGGACCAATGCAAGTTGAAAGCCTTGGAGGAAAACGATATGTCTTTGTGTGTGTAGATGATTACTCACGATACACTTGGGTTGACTTCCCTCGTGACAAATCAGACACCTTCTCGATCTTCAAGAATTTATGCATCCAAGTCCAACGAGAAAAATGAGAGACCATCGGCAAAATCATCCGCCTTCGTAGTGATCATGGTCGAGAGTTCGAAAACAGCAAGTTTGCAGATTTCTGCAACTCAGAAGGGATAGCACATGAATTCTCAGCACCAATCACTCCTCAACAGAATGGCATTGTCGAGCGCAAAAACAGAACTCTACAGGAGATGGCGAGAGTTATGATGCTGGCTAAAGACATACCAACTCACTTCTAGGCAGAAGCACTTAACACTGCTTGCCATATCCACAATCGAGTCAATCTCCGACCAGGTATGTCAGTAACTCATTATGAAATATGGAGGGGGAGAAAGCCCAATGTTAAGTACTTCCATATCTTTGGCTCCACTTGTTATATACTGGCTGATAGAGAGCCTCGGCGAAAGCTTGACCCAAAAAGCGATGAAGGCACCTTCCTTGGCTATTCAAGGAATAGTCGCGCATACCGAGTCTTCAACAAACGAACCAAGACCATGATGGAATCAATCAATGTTGTTGTTGATGATGACTGCGAAGATGCCTCAGAAGATGCGACAGATGAAGACGGAGCCTATCCGCCCAACACCGTCAGAAAGAATGCTACTCCAGATGCCTCAGAAGATGCTAGCAGCAAAACAGAAGATGATGTCGCGAATAACGAAGTAGTTCCTGAAACCAGCAACAAGAATCCCTCGCGAAGAATTCAGACTAACCATCCTATCTCTAGAATTATTGGAAACCTGAATGAAGGCGTACGGACTCGGTCAAAAGCTCCTGAAGATTATAACGAGATGATAGGAAATATTTGCTTCGTTTCAAAGACAGAACCCAAAAATATCAATGAAGCCATCAATGATGAGTATTGGGTCAATGCTAGCAAGAAGAGCTGATTCAATTTGAGAAAAATCAGGTATGGAAACTGGTGCCCAAACCAAGTGAAGGAAACATCATAGGCACCAAATGGATCTTCAAGAACAAAACCGATGAGCTTGGCAACATCACTCGCAACAAAGCAAGATTAGTTGCTCAAGGGTATACTCAAATTGAGGGTATCGACTTCGATGAGACATTTGCTCCTGTGGCAAGACTTGAAGCAATTCGTCTTTTGCTAGGGGTATCATGCCATCTACAGATAAAGCTCTACCAGATGGATGTCAAAAGTGCGTTCTTGAATGGGGATCTCAATGAAGAAGTATATGTGTCGCAACCCAAAGGATTTGTTGACCCTCACTATCCTGATCATGTCTATAAACTCAAGAAAGCTCTTTATGGGTTGAAACAAGCACCGAGGGCTTGGTATGAAAGGCTCACAAAATTCCTTGTCGAAAGCGGCTACACTAGAGGGGGAGTCGACAAGACCCTATTTGTGAAGAATGAAGACGGGAACCTAATGATAGCTCAAATCTATGTCGATGACATTGTTTTTGGAGGGATGTCAAGCAAGATGGTAGAGATATTTATTCAACAGATGCAATCAGAATTCGAGATGAGCATGGTGGGAGAGCTTACTTATTTTTTAGGCTTCCAAATTAAACAAAAGGATAGCATCTTCGTATCTCAGAGCAAATATGCGAAGAATATTGTCAAGAAGTTTGGGCTAGAGAAAGCCTCACATAAAAGGACACCAGCAGCTACACATGTCAAGCTAACTAAAGATGATCCAGGAGAAGCCGTCGACCAACACTTATACAGGAGCATCATCGGTAGTCTTCTCTACCTCACTGCAAGTCGACCAGATATTGCCTACTCTGTCGGAGTATGTGCACGATATCAAGCTAATCCTAAGGTTAGTCATCTATCCCAAGCCAAAAGAATTATTAGATATATCTCTGGGACTACAAACTTGGGTTTATTATACTCATTCGACACATCCTCTACCTTGGTGGGGTATTGTGATGCCGATTGGGCTGGAAACACATCGGATAGGAAAAGCACATCAGGAGGATGCTTTTTCCTTGGCAACAACCTCATATCATGGTTTAGTAAGAAGCAAAACTGTGTTGCTCTTTCCACTGCCGAATCGGAGTATATTGCTGCTGGGAGTAGCTGCACACAACTACTTTGGATGAAGCAGATGTTAGTCGAATACAATGTCAGACAGGATGCCATGACTTTATATTGTGATAATGTCAGTGCCATCAACATCTCCAAAAACCCTGTCCAACACAGTAAGACCAAACACATCGATATCAGACACCACTTCATTCGAGAATTGGTCGAAGACAAGAAGATCATCCTAGAGCACATCCCAACAGAGAAGCAACTTGCTGATATTTTCACAAAGGCACTAGATGCGAGCAGATTTGAGGATCTTAGATCATCACTTGGTCTGTGCTCCATCAACAACCAGTAAGAAGATGCAGAAACGGTTAAGAGGAGTTAGTTGGTGCCTCTTCATAAATCGGTCTAAAATCCAACAAATGTCATTGGGCCAAAGCATATCAAAAGCCCATATATAAGAAAAAGAAGATACGATCAGACGCTAGGAAGATTTGAATCGTTTATTTTCAAAACCTAGTCTGCCTCTCTTTTCTGTGGTTGCTCTCATCCCCTTCACCATTCACTCTCTGCAAATCTCACAAACAACAATGGTGAAAACTCGAAGCACAGTAGCCCCAAAGGAAGCCACCGATTCAAAGAAAGCTGAAGCAAAAGGCTCTAGAAGCAGCAGAGCGAAAACAAACAAGCATGGAGTGCGGATTAAAGGGCCAAAAACCCTGAAAAAGTCAGAAGAAATCCCCAAGGATGCTTCACCGGAGAAAGCCCCAATGCCAGTCTTTACTCGAGTCCCCAAAAAGTCTCGGACCGGAAGCGCTGCATTCTCAATGACTGATCTAACTGGGCCAGAAAGAGAGAATGATCTTGGCCAGGAAAATCGAGAAGCCTCCATGCAAATCGTCGCAGTTCCAACACCAACAGGTAACGATTTCTCTGCCGATACCTCTAGAAACAGTGATTTGTTAGAATCACTACTGGAAAACTAGGATCCACCTCAAGAAGGTGTGGTAGAAGAACTGATACGTCCGGAAGGAGAAAAGGAGGATCTGACTCCGGTCAGTCATGGGTTGGAACGCATTGCGGAAGGAGAAGGGGGAGAAGAAGAAGGAACAGATGTCATACCAAAAGTCACGGAAAAAGTTGTTGAAGAGAAAGAAATAGCTGACTCGGAAGAAGCCGAGGAAGAAGAAGAGAAAGAAGAAACCAGAAACGGAGAGACCGATCTGGAAGAAGATGAGAAGAACAAGGATGCCACCACCAACAACACAGAAGAAAACACTCTGGATGCCAGAGAAGATGTCATGGAAGAAGCTGCTGAAACGGCACACACAGTCCTATCGTCCCTAAAGGAAAAGGTTCTAGAAGAAACTGAAAGTTTGGCTGTTATGGTTGGGAAGCTGAAAGAAACAAGGAAAAGGAAGGAGAACAAGGAGGCTGGAGGTCCCAGCAACAAAAAGAAAAAATCGCATGACAAAGAAAAGGGGAAGAAAGTGATCGCGACAAGGAGTCTAATGGATGAATCTACTGATGATGACGTTGAAGAGGTTCCTGCTGAGGAAGAAAGGAAGAGGAAGGCCCTGAAGACGGCCAAGAACACCATGAGTGTAACTTACGACAACGTGTCGTTTCACTCAGCAGAAGGTGCAAAGAGGTGGGAGTTTGTATTTCAGAGAACGGCATACCCAGAGAAGATACTGTCGTCGGAGCTGCTTGGGCTAAAGGCCATTATACAGCTCCTGGAGAAGGCAGAATTGATGAGAACCGTCTCCGACATCGGCAACTACTATCCCCTCCTGGTTAAAGAATTTATTGCCAACTTGCCTACCACGTTTGGTACCCCAGATGCTCCAGAGTTCGATAAGGTATATGTCAGAGGCATTCGCTTTGACATCTCCTTTGACACTATCAATGAATTCCTGGGGAGGAAGAAGGTTCGATCTATGCCACCACCCGACGTCAGCAAAGTCCTCCGTGAGATCACCGGAGATAAAAGCAGAACATGGCCATCCAAAGGCACAGTGGCAGCTTCAGATCTGAATTCCAAATACTCCATTCTCTTCCGGATTGGAGTGGCAAATTGGGCGCCCTCGACCCACGCATCATCCATCAAACCTGAGCTAGCAATACTGATCTACCAAATAGGTACTGGATCTAAACTTGACTTTGGACAATTTGTGATTGATCATCTTGTTCGCCATGCTAGATCTCTTGCTGTGAAAATTCCCATAGCCTTTCCATCCCTTATCTCTAAATTACTCGTACATCAACACCCTGGCGTGTTGAAAACGTCGGATAAGGTGGGAAAAAGAGGAGGATTAATTGTGGTGAGCCACAAGTTGTTTGAAGGAAGGCATGCTCCTGATCTTATCAGGCCGGAAGCCAAGACAAAGACCAGTAGAGCCACAAGTGCCGTCCCTCTCACCAGGACCTCCAGTAGGGATGCCGTCATGCTCGAATGAGAAATTGCTGTGCTTGATGAAGACATTGCAAACTTAAAGACTGCTCTGAAGCACCTCTCGCAGCGCCGAACTCACTGCGCCAACCTACTGCACTCCATGTCTCCTTCAGGCTCTGACGATGATCACACAAATGATCCAGAAGATGCCACCCAAAAAGCCTCCACAGAAGCAACAGAGACTGCAAGTTCCAACAGCAGCTCTATTTAAAAATTTTTTATGAAACTCTCTGACTCTTGAACTACTGAACAACTTTTATGGTCTGTAATATTTGGTGAACAATGTATCACTCTTGCTCTCGACAGCTGATTGAGAGCAAGTGTGAGTTATGCTTGGTTTATTTTGCTTATTTCCCGGAGTTGTTACAATATTTGTTTATACTTTGGCTCTTTTTGAGCCAGCAAGGGGGAGTAAGTGTAAATTAGAAATACGCGCGCGATGATACAAAGAAGAAAGATAGAGACGACGCAACGCAAAAACACGAGACGCGACGATACGCGCGACGACACTGCCGATCGACAAAGACGACAAATGCGACGCAGAATGCGACTAAGAATGCGACGAAGAATGTTGTCCTTAAAAATAGCCAAAAGAGGAGATTGTAGTTACGACGTTTTTCGAGATTGGCTGATTTTGAAGGAACTGAAGAAACATGTTACAAAGAATGTCGAAACATCTTCTACGACATCTTGTGTGACATTGTTGACGGCATCTCGGCAAGCATCCTGATCGACAGAAATCAGGAAAGTGCAGGTTCGGCAGTGCAACAAGAAAACGATTAGGAAAGAGCAGAACGACTCCTAATCTGAAAAGAAGAAAGATGGTGATTAATAGGAAACCCTTTAGGGTTAGTACTCATCCACGATTGCTATAAAAGCTTAGGCTACCCCCTTAGCAATCGTGTGGTTCTTTATTTTGTTTCCTAGCAACAATTTGCAAGGTTCTTAGACATGAAGGTTTGCGGGCTGAGAAATTGAAGATTGAGCTTAGGACATTGTGCATCACATAACTATAGAGAGTTAGGTGATTGAGGGTTTACTGAAGTCGTGAGTTGAAGACTGCACGCAACCACAAAGCTTGAAGAAGACTTGAAGACGACAGAGCAAGGCGATTGCTCGAAGAGTGGAATCAAGACGTTCTTGGATTCAGGGGGAGACCCTGAGATAGATTGCACTGTAAGACGTAGCATAAAGTATAGATCTAGGAGTGATCACAGGTACTTGTATGTTCTGACGGATTACTGATAAGTGAAATCTTTCCACTAGGCTGAGAGCCCCCAGACGTAGGTGACGTTGCACCGAACTGGGTAAACAATCTGCTGTGTCATTACTTATAGCTTTATATTTACTGTCCTGCTTTATCTACGCAAGAATTCAGACACAACGTTATAACATCCTGCGTAACATTGTGTGTGGCATCTTGCACGACTAGCTGATCAGAACTTCAAGGATGCCCCGGAATCCAACACTTGTGTCGGTGTTTTGAATATTAAAAATATATAAACCACCAACCAACGATGCATTGCAATAAAAATATCATTCTTGAAAATATTGAATACTCCATTATCAATAGAAAAACAATATCCTTCCTTGTCAAGCAAGGAAATAGAAATAATATTCCTGCGAAACGCAGGTACACAATGCACATTGTTCAATAATAAAACAAGTCCACTGGGCAAACTGAGACTAATTCCCTACTGCAATTGTTGAGACTTGATTGCCATCACCAACTCGTAGGTCCGCCTCGCCCCTGCCCACATCTCTTCTACTTCCCAGAGCCTGCACATTAACACAAATGTGAGATTCTGCACTGGTATCAAGTACCCAAGATTCTGAAGTAGATAAACTGAGATTGAACTCAATAGCATATATACCTGATTCTGAAGATGTGGAAGCTCCACTCTTCCTTAGAAACTGCTTATGTTTCTTTCAATCCTTCTTCCAGTGCCCCGGTCCTTGGCAATAGAAGCAAACGACATCCTTCTTAGGATTCTCAACAACCTTGGGAGCTGCTGGACCCTTAGGTTGTCGAATGTTCCGCTGTAGGTGCATAGGGGACTTATCCTTGCCCAGGCTAGCTTTCTTGAAGCTCACTTGCTTGTTGACCATAAGAACCTCCTTGGACTTGCCCTTGAGACTCTTTTCAGCAGTCACGAGCATACCATGGAGCTCTGTCACAGTCTTGTCCATGTCGTGCATATTGTAATATCCAACGAAATCACGATATGTCTCTTGAAGTGAGTGCAGCACAAAGTCTGCATCAATTACCTTATCCATAGCATGACTGAGTCTGGTCAAGTGTTCCATAAGACGTTTCATCTTAAGGACACGGGGACTGACAGGAGCTCCAGCCTTCAGCTTGCAAGACATCAGTTCACTGAAAGTGTTGTATCTTTTGACACACGCTTTCTCTTAGAACATTTTCTCAATCTCTGCCATTAAGGCCTTGGGATCTTCGGAAATGTCCAAGAACTGCTTTTGCAAGTCAGGCACCATACTGCCCATCATAATGCACTGCACGTCCATCCGGTCGCTAAGGAACTTCTGGTATGCATCCCTTAGCGCCCTTGCGGCATTTAGTGCTAGCTCAGCAGGTGGTTCCTGGTAAGGATATAATCTTTATGTTCATGCTTGAGAACGTGTCTCAAGTTCTAGTCCCAATCGAGGAAGTTTACGCCGTTAAGCTTATCCTGCTCGATTAGTAACCTAAGCGCGCTGTTACCAGAATGATTCGTGTTTTCCATTTAATCTACACAGTAAACAAAATTTTAATGACTATTAATTAAAATTGAAGTTGGAGATTTAGTCATAAAACACTTGTCTGATTCTAACATTAGAATCAGAGCCAGGATCCTATCATACCCTTAATTGAAGTGAAAGGAGGCTCACTGCTCCAATTGAGAGCATCAAGGTAGGAATACATCCATTTAGAAGACTATGTAGTTCATGGCTAGGGTTTGTACTAAAAGTACATGGCATACCCTATACTGATACCTAAGGTCAGTCCTAGCTGACAATCGTAGACAAGTCTACCAAGCTTGAAATATGGACAGAACTAATGTGGCTACTACGCGGAGGCGCACGCACCCACATAGAACTGCCCATCTCATCCATACTTCTTCTCTATGAATGTTATGCGGAGGCGTACCGACATCCGTAGGCTCAAAGCCCTTTTGAGTGCCCAAACTTGGATGGTATCACGTTTGACTTGTAATTATTTGCATTTAAGTGAATTATTACTGTCTTATTGTAAATCGATACAATCTTAATCTGGAATCATCAATTGCAAATCTATGCAAAGATGATCTCTTATCCAGTTACATGCAATGATAGCATTTTTGTGCCCTAGTCCAATTGCTAGTAGTCTATAAATGTCTATGTATATTTATATTCGTTTGTAATAAATAAAACAGCTTTGTATTACTTATGTGTTGAAGTAATATGTTAAGTATGATCTGATTTATGACCACTAAAGTAGTAGAACCATAAATCTGTACGGATCACACTTAACGAGTCCCTGATCAATATATGCTTCAATCGAAGCGACCAGTATGAAGATGGTTCTCAATGATGTAGTTCTGCTTATCATAGGGATGTGGGATCCCGGAATCATATCATAGATATCATGAGGTGATTGATATCGGACGACCCGCTTTGAATAGTGTTTCGTAGATTAAGCCATGAACATATTCAAAAAGGATATCTTGTCACGATATCCTTAGACCAAGGAGTCTTTGTGATCGCTATGCAGTCGACGTACGGCTTTAACTTGCGCCTAACGCTTTCCGTAACAGGATTGCAATAACGGGCTTGATTGGGTGGCGGAACGGATTGCATGAGTTACACGAAAGACGGCTAAGGGATTTATCCCTCGTACTACGGTATGGGAAAGATATCCGTTAAGGCCTCTTGATCGAGAGTGACTGAGAGAAAGATCATGGCCATGCCAGTGATACGGGTTATCAGTTCTCAGCCATCTCACATATCAAGTAACAATGATTGATTAAACAACGATGACGACTCTATGCCTTGTGATCAATCAGGATGTCTAGATATAATACGATAGTGACTTCCACGTACAAGGTTAAATCGAATCATCGATCATCATGCACCTTGGGTAATCATAATGACTTACTAGAGACCACTTATGATGGATCGGGCAAGAGAGATCTCTTGCTCCGATCTGCCAACGGTGGCATGAGCCTCCGTTTTTCGTCGATGTCCCGTCGGACTTTTTTTGATAAGTAACAACAAAAAGGGTCGGACAACTTTTGGACACGGCACGCGACCACATGGGCAAGCCCATTGGGCTCGGCCCATGAGGTCACTTAGCCAGCCCAACAAGGGCCCATATTAGGCCCAATAAGCCCAAGTGGCTGGCAACCTTGGTGGGTCCAAGGGTGGGGGCCACACACCATGCTTAGTTGGTGATTGTTGATTAAGAGGTGAGTGATTTAAGGGGTATGGGTAATGACTTGCCTTTAATCCATGCTTTCATCATTTGTCACTTTAGTAACCCATGCTTATGAGTTAATGAAGTAGACAAATATCAAAAAAATTTAATCACTCACTCACAACTCACAATTCTCTCTCCTTGGCCGGCCACAAGTGTCTCTCTCCTCTCTTCTTGCTCTCTTGTTCTTCACATAATTGTTCTAGTAGGCTTTTAGTGAAGGATCTTGAAGATCATCCTCTTGGTGTGGACTTGCTCTAGAGAAGAAGATCATATAGTTCTTCTTTCTTGATTCAACAAAGACTAAAAGGTAAATTTCTTGTGGAATAGATTTTGCCTTGAGATTTAATGGTTCATGTTCTTGGACAAGGTTTGGAGTTGCTTTTGTTTATGCTTCCACTATCTCGATGATCTTGAACGCTCCAAAACCCTACAGTGGTATTAGAGCGTGGTTAACCCTCTTAATCTTCGTCATGTTGAACTTGTTTCGGTTTTATGATTTGTATGCCATATTTGTTGATAACATGTTTTTAATGATTTTGGGGTAAATTGCATGAAATATGTTATTTTAGAAAAATATATTGAATTTGGAATTTTTCGGTTTTTTATTGGATTTGTCGGGTCCGAGAAGGGACTCTCGGGGAGCCGGATTGGAGGTACCGGACGGAGGTCACCGGAGGCCGGGGGAGGCCGGCGGTGACCGGAGCCGTCCCCCTTCTTGGCCGAGGCCGAGAAGGGAGGCAAGCTCGGTTCGTGAAAGAGATCACCACGGGTTCCAATCGATGAATATCATGCAGCGGACGTTATGTAACCGTGGTGATCGATGCAAGCTTAGATCTTAATGCAATTTCAACATGTTATATATAAAAATATAAATCTGAAAGTTCCCTCTTCTAATCGATGAAAACACAAGTATAGTGTTTCTCTATCAAGTCCACACAAGCACCACAACCGAAGAGGTTTTCACTCAAAATTTTTGCTATGAATTTTTTGAGAGAAGCTTGACAACAATGGAGGAAGAAGAGAGAGGGAGAAGTCGGCCAAGAAGGGGGGAGGAAGATGGGAGTGGTTGCTGAAAATTAGAGGAAGTTATGAAAATATTGGAATTTTAATTTGAAAAAATCAAATTGAATTTTTCAAATCAAAATTGCATATTCATCCTCCATAAACCCTCTATTTTCATTTGATCCCATTCATCACTTAAATCCCTAAACGGGCTTTAAGCCCATTTAACCAAAACCCAAATCAAACGCATTAAATTGAGTTCAAATTTCGGTTTAGACGAAACAGTCCATTTTCCTCGAATTGATTTCTTCAACTGTCTGGTTAAAACCTTAGGCCAGAAATCTACCGAATCGTTCGCAATTTTCATCCATAATTGATTGTCATGTATCGTGCTTAATGCGTGTGACCCTCTAGGCTCACGAGCAATTGACAGACTGGTAAAATTACTATTTTACCCTTTCCATCATAAGTGGCCTCTAGCAAGACATTATGATTATCCAATGTTCGTGATTATCGATTATTCGACTTAACCTGTTATCGTACATATCACTGTCCTTTTATCAAACCGATATCCAGATTGATCAATAGGCATAGAATGGTCATCCTAATTTATCAATCACTGTTTCTTGATATCTGAGATGACTAAAAACTGATACTAAGGTATCACCTGCACGGCCGTGCTATTCCTTCAGTCATACTCATCAAGTGGCCTAAACGGATATCTTTCTCATACCAAAGTATGAGTGATAAATCCCTGAGACGCCTTTCGAGTTTACTAGTGCAATAAATGCCAAAGCCAATCGAAGCCGTTATAGTTACCCTTTTACAGATAACGTTAGACTAGGTCAAACTTAGGTATTCGTTACATAGTGTACACAAAGACTCCTTGGTCTTAGGATATAATGACAAGCTACGATATGTGAGTATCTCATGACTGGATCTATGCAACATACTCACGATCGGGTTGTCCAATATCATCGACCTGATAATATCTATGATATAACTCCGGCACATACTTTGCCATGATCAGTAGAGCAAGATCACAAGGAGTTGGTCTCATACCGATCGCTTCTTAAAGAAGCTTAGCTGATCAGGGACTCATCAAATGTAATTCTTTCTGATCTATAGTTCTACTATTAGTGGTTACACACATAATGACATAGATCAAATTACATTCGATATATTACTACAACACATTAGTAATATATGCCGATTTATTTATTCTGAAAGATGATAAAACATTACATCTGTAGATCACTTATATATTGGACTGGGGCATAACTCTAACAATCTCCCACTTGCCCCTGGTTCCAATTTAAGTTCTAATCTATTCCCATAGACTCTGCATGTTACTCATGCCTAGGCTGCGGCTGAGCCTTTGTCAAGGGATCGGCCATATTATCATCAGTGGTATAGTGTTTAATCTCCATATCACCTCTATATGTGATAACTCTCACGAGGTGATTCCTGCTGAGTATATGTTTGGATCTGTTGTGGAATCTGGGCTCTTGAGCATTAGCTACGGCACCTGTGTTGTCCCACAACAAGCTTATCGGATCAGACGCTCGCGGCGTTGCATCTAATCCGATCAGAAAGGTTCCAATCCATACGGCCTCTTTAGCTGCTTTTGTTGCAGCTATATACTCATCCTTCATTGTAGAGCTGGCAATTTTGGCTTGCTTAAAGCTTATCCAGCTGAAAGCGCCAACACTCAACACAAAATATATCCTGACTGAATTTTAAAGTCATCTGGATATGTCTGAAAACTAGCATCGACTTGTCCTTTGACTGATAGTTCTCTATCTTCATCCCTATACACAAAAATGCATCCTCGATCCTCCTCAAATAATTGAGGATGGATTTTGACAGCAATCCAGTGTAATTGGTCGGGGTTAGATTGGAATCTGCTGGTAGAGCTTAGTGCAAACGAGACTTCCAGTCTCGTGCACATCCTGGCATACATGATGGATCCGACAGCCGAAGCATAAGGGATCTTACTCATCCTACTCAGTTTATCAGGAGTACTAGGTCTCTGTTGCTTCATGAGCTTAATGCCATGACGCATGGGTATGTATCCTTTCTTAGAATCAAGCATTGAGATCTTCTCAACACTTTACCTATGTACATGTTCTGAGTTAACAACATGTTCTGACTTAGGCCCAAAATCCTTTTGGAATGATCTGTAGAGATCCTGATGCCTACATTAAATGTAGCATCACCTAAGTCCTTCATCGATAAGTACTTCCCTAACCGAGCTTTGGTGGCAAGGTCGGGATGTCATTCCCGATGAATTAATATCAAGAATACAATATTACTCCCACTCGCTTTCTTATGTACGCAAGGCTCACTTTTGTTTTTGATGAAGCCGAGTTCCCTTACAGCTTTATCAAAATGAAGGTTCCAACTCCCTGAAGCTTGCTTAAATCCATAAATGGATCTTTGTGGCTTACATATCTTTCCGGAATTCTTTAGATCTACAAAACCCACAGGTGGTGTGATATACACGCCCTCTAGTAAGTTCTTGCTAAGGAAGGAGTTTTGACATCCATCTGCCATAGTTATGGCTAATAATAATCCGGATTAAACTGACCATTGCTACTGGTGAAAAGATGTCATCACAATCCATATATTGAATCTGACGATAACCTTTGACAACCATCCTAGCCATATTGGTCTGAGGACTTCCATCCATGTCGGTCTTGATCCTATAGACCCACTCAGAACCGATGGGTTTTATCCCAGGGGTTTGATCAACCAACCACCAGACTTGGTTGAAATACATGGATTTCATTTCCTCACTCATGGAATTCTACCATTTTTCGGAGTCTGGACAAGTTAAAGCTTGTCTGAAGGTTTCTAGATCATCCTGATCCACCAACATCACGTCATTTCCCTTAGTGGCTGTGAAGCCATATCTGTCTGGAACATGACGAGATCTTTCAGACATCCTTGGACTATCTGGAATTTCTGTAGGGACTGATTCTTCATCTACGACCATATGAGGCTCCAGTACTTCTACATCTTGCATAGCAGGCTCCTGAATTGCTTCAGGCTGTTCCGTATCCTCACAAATTTCTTCGAGATGCACGGGACTCCCACTAGCTATTTTGGAAAAATATTTCTCCAAAAATACCCCTCCTCGAGCAACAAAGACTTTGTACTCGCTGGGTATATAGAAGTTGTATCTCTTAGTTTCTTAAGGATACCTTACGAAGACACATTTTGTCTGATTCGGATGCCTGCATCTCTGCTACCCCAATCTTTGTAGGAAAAACATTCTAGGATGTTTCCCACACCATATATGAATATGGTCCATTTCTTATTTGGCTACTACGCGAAGGCGCACACATCCAAATAGAATTGACCATCTCATCCCGCTCCCATCCCAATGAATACTACGCGGAGGCGCACGCATCCACAGTAACGGGAGACGTAATGAGTGTCATATGGTGTACCTTCTGTGACTCTGGTCCAGCTCTTATTTGGCTACTACGCGGAGGCGCACGCATCCAAATAGAACTGATTACCTTATTCAGCTCGCATCCTAATGAATACTACGTGGAGGCGCACGCATCCACAGTAATGGGAGACAGAATGACTGTCACTAGGTGTACTATCGTTGTCTTCATCGGAGCCCGATTCAAAATGAATGCGGCCGTTTCCAGAGTCAAGTATTAGTTCAACTCTCTTCTGGCCTGAGTACTCATAGGTCCACATACGTCGGAATGTATTAGACTTAATAAGTCACTCGCCTTTCACATAAACCTGTGAAAGGTGCCTTTGTCATTTTGCCCATTAGGCGAGACTTGCATCTCTCAGTTTGAGTGAATTCAAACAGACTTAAAAAGTCCACACTTGTGAAGTGTTGAAATGCGTTTCTCGCTCATTAGGCAAGACTAGCATCTTTCAGTTTGAGTGAATTCAAACGGACTTAAAAAGTCCACACTTGTGAAGTGTTGAAATGCGTTTCTCGCTCATTAGGCAAGACTTGAATCTTTCAGTTTGAGTAAATTCAAACGGACTTAAAAAGTCCACACTTGTGAAGTGTTGAAATGCGTTTCTCGCTCATTAGGCAAGACTTGAATCTTTCAGTTTGAGTGAATTCAAACGGACTTAAAGTCCACACTTGTGAAGTGTTGAAATGTGTTTCTCGCCTATGTGCCTTAAATGACAATGCCAGATTATAACTTGGTTTAAATCATTAGATTTAAGCCTTTTCTTATTTACGTTATAGCGATTAAGCTTACCAACGTAAATATCTGATCCTGAAGACGTGGATACCCACTCTTCTTCACATGATCCTTATATTGCTTACAATCCCTTATTCTCGTGTCCTGGCTCATTGCAGTGATAGCATATCTCCTCCAATTTGTCCTTAGAATTCACAGCAGTTTTGGGAGCTGCTTGAACCTTTGGACGCTTGGGGTGTCTGATCTGCCCTACAAGGTGCCCAGGAGCCTTACCCTTACCCAAATCAGCTTTCTTGAAGCTGACCTTCTTGTTGACCATAAGGACCTCCTTGGTCTGTCCCTTGAGGTTCTTTTCAGTGGTCACAAGTATACCATGAAGCTCTGTTAAGGACTTGTCCATGTCATGCATATTGTAATTTACTATGAAATCACTATATGTATCTGGAAGTGACTGCAACATAAGATCTGCAGCCATTTCAACTTGATCATCAAAACCGAGTCTGGTTAGATGTTACTGAAGACATTAAATCTTCGTGACATGGGGACTAACAGGGCTCCAACCTTAAGTTTGCAGGAGTTAAGTTCTATGAAAGTATTATATCTTTTGACACGAGCTTTCTCCTTGAACATTTCCTTGACCTCTGCCTTACAGGTATGAGGGTCATCTGAAACGTTCCTGAACTGCTTCTGCAACTCTGGCATCCTACTGCCCACCATAATGCATGACACGTCAATTTGGTTACTAAGGAACTTTGATAAGTATCCTTAAGGCCCTAGTGGCGTTCAGCGGTGGCTCAGCAGGAGGTTCCTTAGTAAGGATATACTACTTGGTTCATGCTTGAGTACAAGCCTCAAGTTTCTATTCCAATCTGAGTAATTCACGCCCTTGAGTCCGTCCTCAATCTGGACTCTCAGTGCGCTATTACTCCTTTGTGTTGTGTTTGCCTTTTAGTTCTACATGGTAAAATTAATTAAAATTTAAGTTTTAGATTAAGTTATAAAACACTTGTCTGATTCTAACATTAGAATCTGAACCAGGATCCTATCATACCCTCAACTGAAGTGAACGGAGGCTCACTGCTCCAATTGAGAGCATCAAGGTAGGAATACATCCATCTACAAGACTATGTAGTTCCTGGCTAGGGTCTGTACTAAAAGTACACGGCATACCCTATACTGATACCCTAGGTCAGCCCTAGCTGACAATCGTACACAAGTCTACCAAGCTTGAACTATGGATAGAACTAATGTGACTACTACGCGGAGGCGCACGCACCCACACAGAACTACCCATCTCATCCAGACTTTTTCTCTATGAATGTTACGTGGAGGCGTACCGACATCCATAGGGTCAAAGCCCTTTTGAGTGCCCAAACTTGGATGGTATCACGCTTGACTTGTAAGTATTTGCGTTTAAGTGAATTATAAAAGTCTGATTGTATATCGATACAATCTTAATCTGGAATAATCAATTGCAAATCCATGCAAAGATGATCCCTTATCCGGTTACAAGCGAGTCTGATTAAATTCCGATTTTAATCTTTGCATGTGGGTGATAGCAAATCATACATAAACTTGTATATTTAAACTATCATATATTCATACATTCAAACATACAAATGTAACGATAAAATATGCATAGCTAAGCCCATCTTAAGTTCCTAAGAATCTAGCAAAACCGATCCTAAAGAAATGGTCTTCAAGATCCAAACTTGCTCCATTCTTGTGAACTCCCACTGGCTTCGAGCCTCCTCCAATCCGAGTCTCCCTCTTGGCTTGATTCTTGTGTCGGTCTTCGTGATTACATATTAAAATAAATTAAATAAAATACAAATCACGACACGCAGGCCGTATTTACTACAACCCAAAATTAAGCAACTCGCAGGTTGCAAAACCGAAATTAAAATGCAAATCTAATGGGCTTAGCTAGCATCATGTGGAAAACATCATGTTATCAAAGATCATGTTATCAATCAACATGCTGATCAAACAAATAATTTTTCCAAATTTTATCTTTCTTAAGTGTGAAAAAATTCCGGTTTATCGAAACCGGACGGTTTAATCGATTAATTGAATTTTGGACCAGTTCTCGCTGGTTTATCGAAACCGAACCAAATCTGAAAATTAAATTTTTAAGGTTTCCAAATATCCTCGCGAACCAACCGGTTCAACTCGAATCTGGTCGAGCCGAACCGGCTCAACCGAAGGTCGCCCGCGGAGGCAACCACGGTGGCCCGTGAGGGCTGCCGAGGTCGCCCGCGAGGCTGACCGTGGTCGGCCACGGGAACGACCATGGTAGCCCACGAGGGCAGCCATAGTCGCCCCTAGGGAAGACCCTGGTCGCCCGCGAGGCAACCATGGTGGCCCTCACGGGCTGCCATGGTCGCCCACAAGGGCAGACCGTGGTCGCCCACAAGGGCAGACCGTGGTCGCCCGCGAGGGCTGCCATGGTCGCCTGTAGGCGACCCTCGTCAGCCCATGGTGCTGACCATGGTCTGCCCTAGGGCATTCCATGGTCCACCAAGGGACTCGACCTGGTCGGCCATGGCTAAACCATGGCTAACCCGAAACACCCAAAAAAAATTATTTTCCAATTTCCAAAATCAATCAAATCTGAAATTTTTTTTGATTTACATGCATGCTAAGGTGATGAACACATATAAACATAAAAAAAATCAGATTTAAACATGTAGAAAAGTACATAACAACCATGGCTCTGATACCACTAAAAGAGATCACCACGGGTTCCAATCGATGAATATCATTCAGCAGACGTTATGTAACCGTGGTGATCGAAACAAGGTTTGATCTTAATGCAATTTCAACATGTTATATATATAAATATAAATCTGAAAGTTACCTCTTCTAATCGATGAAAACACAAGTATAGTGTTTCTCTATCAAGTCCACACAAGCACCACAACCGAAGAAGTTTTCACTCAAAATTTTTGCTATGAATTTTTTGAGAGAAGCTTGACAATAATGGAGGAAGAAGAGAGAGGGAGAAGTCGGCCAAGAAGGGGGGAGGAAGATGGGAGTTGTTGCTGAAAATTAGAGGAAGTTATTGCAAATCATTGAAAATTAGAGGAATTTTAATTTGAAAAAATCAAATTGAATTTTTCAAATCAAAATTGCATATCCATCCTCCATAAACCCTCTATTTTCATTTGTTCCCATTCATCACTTAAATCCCTAAACGGGCTTTCAGCCCGTTTAACCAAAACCGAAATCAAACCCATTAAATTGAGTTCAAATTTCGGTTTAGACGAAACGGTCCATTTTCCTCGAATTGATTTCTTCAACCGTCTGGTTAAAACCTTAGGCCAGAAATCTACCGAATCGTTCGCAATTTTCATCCATAATTAATTGTCATGTATCGTACTTAATGCGTGTGACCCTCTAGGCTCACGAGCAATTGGCAGACTGGTAAAATTACTATTTTACCCTTTCCATCATAAGTGGCCTCTAGCAAGACATTATGATTATCCAATGTTCGTGATTATCGATTATTCGACTTAACCTGTTATCGTACATGTCACTGTCCTTTTATCAAACCGATATCCAGATTGATCAATAGGCATAGAATGGTCATCCTAATTTATCAATCACTGTTTCTTGATATCTGAGATGACTGAAAACTGATACTAAGGTATCACCTGCACGGCCGTGTTATTCCTTCAGTCATACTCATCAAGTGGCCTAAACGGATATCTTTCTCATACCAAAGTATGAGTGATAAATCCCTGAGACGCCTTTCGAGTTTACTAGTGCAATAAATGCCAAAGCCAATCGAAGCCATTATAGTTACCCTTTTACAGATCACGTTAGACTAGGTCAAACTTAGGTATTCGTTACATAGTGTACACAAAGACTCCTTGGTCTTAGGATATAATGACAAGCTACGATATGTGAGTATCTCATGACTGGATCTATGCAGCATACTCACGATCGGGTTGTCCAATATCATCGACCTGATAATATCTATGATATAACTTCGGCACATACTTTGCCATGATCAGTAGAGCGTGATCACAAGGAGTTGGTCTCATACTGATCGCTTCTTAAAGAAGCTTAGCTGATCAGGGACTGATCAAATGTAATTCTTTCTGATCTATAGTTCTACTATTAGTGGTTACACACATAATGACATAGATCAAATTACATTCGATATATTACTACAACACATTAGTAATATGCCGATTTATTTATTCGGAAAGATCATAAAACATTACATCTGTAGATCACTTATATATTTGACTGGGGCATAACTCTAACAGTTCGTGCACGTTGATTTTTTTTTTGTCCGTGACATGAACCCGCGATCCAATATTTCGAAAACTTTCAAATTTGATCGGTTTCGATAAACCGTTTTTCGAAAAGGTCTAGTTTCGATAAACCCGACCAAGCAACTTGGGAAAATTAAAACCAAAATTATTGCATATTATTTGATAACATGTTTGTGTGATAACATGTTGGATGATGTGATGAGATGTATGATGCATTAGTAGCCCATTAGAATTTTATCGCTTTCACGGTTTGCATACCGTTAGTTTTAGCGTGTAATTATTCTTTTATTCGAGCCCTTAAAGTGTAATTATTTTTTTCCGGTCTATGAAGCGAGTATTAATTGTAATTGCTACTCGAAGTCGTGAAGGATGGAAAATCGAGCACAATGACGGTCTTAGAGGAAGTCCAAGAGCTAGTGGGAGCCCGAATGAGAAATACGAAAAAGATGTGATGTCTCGTAGAATCTTAAGAATAGGATGGGCTATTGATGCATATTTAAACGCTTTATGTTGCTTGCTTGAATTATTAGATAATAATTGTATGCTTGCATGCTTAGCTTATAAGTTTATAAGCCATCACCTCACATGCAAAGATTAAAATCGATTTTAATTGTTTGCATGATTAAAGCGTTGTGAACCATCATCGCACGGGTTGTGATGGATGAGTTCAATTTTGAAACGTGTTTGCACGGGTTGCAAATGACGACTTCAAAAGAAGATTGTATATGATACAATTAGAAACGTCACAACATGGGTTGTTGATGACGGGTACGTAATTGTACCAAAATACTTTCGAATTATTAAACACAACCAAATCACAACATCATTTGAGTCAAGTGAGATGCCACCCAAATTCACACCCATATAGAAACATTCTCTCGGTGTCGTGCGCCTTAGCGGAGCATCGATAGGATGGGTTCTATATGGAATGGTCAACCTTGTGGGATGTCGTGTGCCTTAGCGGAGCATCTGCACAAAACAGATGCATAAGTGAAGGTTGGTTGACTCGATTACGATTCTCGGCCTGAGGTCGAGCTGGGGCATCGGAAGGGTAAGCCGTGTGCTTTTGCACATACCCTGACCAAGAGTTACACGGGTTGTAATTGGATGGACGTCCTACCCAAATGGGTCAATTGGAGCGGTGCGCCTTTGCGTACTTCAATTGACAAATAAGGGATATTGGTTTAAAGATTCTAAACCTTATAATCGGATGGTTGGTGTTTAATTCGGATCTTCTTAAATTTATTCAACTTTTCTGATTAAATTTACTTTCTTCGTGTAGAAATGGCTAGTAATTCAACAAACTCGTCTAATTTGTCATTGAGGACTATATTTGATAAGTGTAAACTCAATGAAACAAATTATCTGGACTGGGACAGAAATCTACGACTTGTGTTAAAGTTGGAACGCAGGGAGTACGTCCTAGACAAGGCTATCCCGGTGGAGCCAGCTGCCAACGCAACGAGGGTCGTTAAGGATGCGTACCAGAAACACCGTAGTGACTCTATCGACGTTGTGTGTGTCATGTTGGGCTGCATGGAGGCGGACCTCCAGAAGCAGTTTATGGAGCTATCCCATGATCTGTTTGCAATGTTTGCACAGATTAAGGATATGTTCAAAGAGAAAGTACGTATTAAAAAATACACTGTTCTCCGAGAACTCATTGCCTGCAAAATGTCAGCAGGCAGTTCCGTAGGTCCATCTCGATCATATGACTAGTCTCGGAATGACTATGGACAAAGATATGGCTGCGGATTTTATTCTGCAATCCCTTCCTCATGCATATGGTGGGTTCGTCATGAACTATCACATGCATGACATGGACAAGACCGCATCGGAGTTGCACAACATTTTAGTGACTGCCGAGAAGAGAATAGGGGCAGTACGCCCAAAGGTGTTCTTATGGTCAAAAAGGAATCTGGTTTCAAAGTTGGCGGTGATAAGGGTAAAGGCCTTATGCACCTAGCAGGGAAGAACAGATGACCTTTCATCACTAAACCTTCCATACCCATGAAGGGCAAGGGGAAGATAAAGGAGTCAGTGTGTTTCTACTGCCAAAAGCCTGGTCATTGGAAGAAGGACTGTCAGCAGCTGAAGGAAGATCAGAAGAAGGGTGGTGGGGCTGCTACTTCGTCAGGTATTCTATTAGAGCTAAATCTTTATACCATAAATGCTTGGGTATTAGACACTAGAGCTGAGTCTCATGTCTGTGCGGATATGCAGTACTGCGTAGTAGAAGAGATGTGGGGGAAAACGAGGTGGACCTAAGAGTTGGGAACAACGTGCGTGTTGCCGCAACTGTTGTGGGTTCGGTTGATCTTGTTTTGCCCAGTGGGCTTGTAATAGAACTTCGTGATGTGTTTTGCGTACCTACTTTCAGCAGGAATATTGTATCGATATCCCTTCTTGAAAAAGAAGGTTATTATTTTGATATTAAGAACGGGTTTTTCAATATTATGCGCAATAACATGTTTTATGGAAATGCTCACACTGTTGGAGGTTTATACTTATTAAATATGCAAAACTCGAGATCCAACATGCTCTATAATGTTAATGCTAAGAGGTTCAAAACTAATGATCCAACATGATGTGCTTCTCTAGGTAGTTCTCACAAGCACAACACCTTGACTAATGTTTCTACACACACCGAATCGTTTTTAATTTAACTAAATTGAGAAGCAGATTCTCCCAATTACCATCCAAGCTTGTTTTGTCACATATTGTACTTAAAGTGTGTGACCCTCTAGGCTCATGACCCGTTGGCAGACCGGTAAAATTACTATTTACCCTTTCCATCATAAGTGGCCTCTAGCAAGACATTATGATTACCCAACGTCCGTGATTATCAACGTACTTCTTTTATCAAACCGATATCCAGATTGATCAATAGGCATAGAACTGTCATCCTAATTTATCAATCACTGTTTCTTGATATTTGAGATGACTGAAAACTGATACATATGTATCACCAGCATGGCCATGATCTTAACATTTCTGATGATATCTATGATATAACTCCGGCACATTCTTTGCCTGAAAGAGATCACCATGGGTTCCAAACGATAAATTTCATGCAGCGGAAGTTACGTAACCATGGTGATCGATTAAAGCTTTGATCTTAATGTAAATTCAACATGCTATCAACCTTTTGAATCTGAAAAATACCTCTATTAATCGATGAAAACACAAGCTTAGTGTTTCTCTATTAGGTCAACACAGGCACCACAACTGAAGAAGGTTTTCTCTCACACTTTTGCTATGAAGGTTTTCTCAAGTTCCGGTCCCAATTGAGAAAGTTTACGCCGTTAAGCTTATCATGCTCAATTAGTGACCAAAGCGCGCTGTTACCAGAATGATTCGTGTTTGCCATTTTATATCTACACAGTAAACAAATTTTAATCAGTATTAATTAAAATTGATGTTGGAGATTAGGTTATAATACACTTTCTGATTCTAACTTTAGAATCTGAACCAGGATCATATCATACTCTCAATTGAAGTGAACGGAGGCTCACTGCTCCAATTGAGAGCATCAAGATAGGAATAAATCCATCTAGAAGACCATGTAGTTCCTGGCTAGGGTCTGTACTTGTAAGTATGTGGCATACCCTATACTGATACCCTAGGTCAGCCCTAGCTGACAATCGTAGACAAGTCTACCAAGCTTGAACTATGGATAGAACTGATGTGGCTACTACACAGAGGCGCACACACCCACACAGAACTACCCATCTCATCCAGACCTTTTCTCTATGAATGTTACGCGGAGGCGTACCGACATCCATAGGGTCAAAGCCCTTTTGAGTGCCCAAACTTGGATGGTATCACGTTTGACTTGTAATTATTTGCGTTTAAGTGAATTATAAAAGTCTGATTGTATATCGATACAATCTTAATCAGGAATCATCAATTGCAAATCCATGCAAAGATGATCCCTTAGCCGGTTACATGCGAGTCTGATTAAATTCCGATTTTAATCTTTGCATGTGGGTGATAGCAAATCATACATAAACTTGTATATTTAAACTATCATACATTCATACATTCAAACATATAAATGTAACGATAAAATATGCATAGCTAAGCCCATCTTAAGTTCCTAAGAATCTAGCAAAACCGATCCTAAAGACATGGTCTTCAAGATCCAAACTTGCTCCATTCTTGTGAACTCCCACTGGCTTCGAGCCTCCTCCAATCCGAGTCTCCCTCTTGGCTTGATTCTTGTGTCGGTCTTCGTGATTACATATTAAAATAAAGTAAATAAAATACAAATCACGACACGCAGGCTGTATTTACTACAACCCAAAATTAAGCAACTCGAAGGTTGCAAAACTGAAATTAAAATGCAAATCTAATGGGCTTAGCTAGCATCATGTGGAAAACATCATGTTATCAAAGATCATGTTATCAATCAACATGCAGATCAAACAAATAATTTTTCCAAATTTTATCTTTCTTAAGTGTGGAAAAATTCCGGTTTATCGAAACTGGACGGTTTAATCGATTAATTGAATTTTGGACCGGTTCTCGCTGGTTTATCGAAACCGAACCAAATCTGAAAATTGAATTTTTAGGGTTTCAAATTATTATCGCGAACCAGCTGGTTCAGCTCGAATCTGGTCGAGCCGAACCGGCTCAACCGAGGTCGCCCGCAGAAGCAACTGTGGTGGCCCGCGAGGGCTGCCGAGGTCGCCCGCGGGGCTGACCGTGGTCGACCACGGGAACGACCATGGTAGCCTGCGAGGGCAGCCATGGTTGCCCCTAGGGCAGACCCTGGTCGCCCGCGAGGCAACCATGGTGGCCCGCGAGGGCTGCCATGGTCGCCCGTGTGGGCAGACTGTGGTCGCCCGCGAGGGCTGCCATGGTCACCCGTAGGCGACCCTCGTCGGCCCTTGGTGCTGACCATGGTCTGCCCTATGGCATTCCATGGTCCACTAAGGGTCTCGACCCTGGTCAGCCATGGCTCGGCCATGGCTAACCCGAAACACCAAAAAAATAATTTCCAATTTTCCAAAATCAATCAAATCTGAAAAAAAATTCAATTCACATGCATGCTAAGGTGATGAACATATAAACTCAAAAAAAAAATCAGAATTAAACATGTTGAAAAAGTATATAACAACCATCCTCTGATACCACTGAAAGAGATCGCCATGGGTTCTAAACGATAAATTTCATGCAGCGGAAGTTACGTAACCATGGTGATCGATTAAAGCTTTGATCTTAATGTAAATTCAACATGCTATCAACGTTTTGAATCTGAAAAATACCTCTATTAATCGATGAAAACGCAAGCTTAGTGTTTCTCTATTAGGTCCACACAAGCACCACAACCGAAGAAGGTTTTCTCTCACACTTTTGCTATGAATGTTCTTCTATCAACCGAAGAAGGTTTATCGAATGCAATTCTTTCTGATCTACAGTTCTACTGTAAGTGGTTACACACATTATGACATAGATCAAATTACATTAGATATATTACTACAACACATTAGTAATATCATGCATTTTATTATGTAAACTAATGATGTTCGTTACAATATAGATTACGGAATTACATTAGACTAGGGCACAAACCTAACATTGCCATGATCAGTAGAGCGTGATCACAAGGAGTTGGTCTCATACTGATCGCTTCTTAAAGAAGCTTAGCTGATCAGGGACTCATCAAATGTAATTCTTTCTGATCTACGGTTCTACTGTTAGTGGTTACAGACATAATGACATAGATCAAATTACATCTGATATATTACTACAATACATTAGTAATATAATGGCATTTTATTAGATCGAAAAATGATAAACATTACATTATAGATTAAGAAATTACATTGGACTAGGGCACAATGCTAACATTTCTGACACCCTGGCTCGACCCTGGTCGAGAATCGCCTTAAGTCAACCAAATCAAGTATGCTCAGTTCCCATAAAGATGCTCCGTTAAGACGCACAACATCTATATGAAACTGAACAACCCATATAGAGCGCACACTCGTAGATGCTCCACTAAGTCGCACGACATCAACAGAATGGAGAACTATACAAGCTTATGATTTTGGGTTGGTGGCTGACATGACTTGAAATTATTTGTGACCGGTTGTGTTTGATTCAAATATGTATGATACAATTACGAACCCGTCACCAACAACCCGTGTTGTGACGTTTCTAATTGGTTCTCATACTATCTTCTTTGAAACCGTAATTTACAACCCCTACAAAGACGTTTCAAAAATGAACTCATCAATCACAACCTGTGCGATGATGGTTCACAATGCTTTAACATGCAAACAATTAATCCGGTTTTAATCTTTGGATGTGGGTGATCGCTTAAACTAAAATTAAGCTAAGCATACTCGTAAACAAATTTATCATACAAATAAATTCTAGCATGCATTCAAAGCGTTAAATATGCATAAAAGCCCAAGCTAAGGTCCTAAGTCTTCTACGAGATGAAAGCTTGAGAATTCCAACTTCTTGAGCTCTTCTCGTCATCACCACTTAGGGCGCTTCCACTAGCTCGTCGACGTTCTCGGTTTCCATCCTTCTCGACTTGAGTAGTAATTACAATTAATACTCGGTTCGCAGACCGGATGAAAAAATAATTACACTTTTATCACTAGCGATTCACAACCCGCATAAAAGAATAGTTACACGCTAACCTTAACGGCTCGCAGGTCGGATGAAATAATATTTACACGCTAACACTAACGGTTCGCAGACCATGAAAGCGGTAAATAAATAAACGGTCTAGTGGGACATCTATGCACCATGCATATCATCACATCACACAACATGTTATCACAAAAGCATGTTGTCAAACAAGATGCAATTTCTGATTTTAACTTATGCCCAAGTTGCTTGGTCAGGTTTATCGAAACTAAACCTTTTCGAAAGACAGTTTATCGAAACCGTTCAAAATATGAAATTTTTTAAAACATTGAATTGCGGGTTTGTGCCACGGATCTAACACCGTGCAACAAACCAATTGGGCTTGAGTCTAATGGGCCAAAGGCCATTTAGCTGAAACCCCTCCGCCGACGCGCTCAGGTTCGGTAACCTAAGCCGTCGTGTCTCCACCGTCGGCCTTGGCCACTAAGTGACCCGTGCCAGGGTAGGGACGGGTTGGCCACATGACCGTGACCATCCAATGGCCAAGGCCCATTCAAGTGACGGCTCGGCAGCGCCCCCCTCCGGTCATCGATCCGGCTCCCTGAGAGTCCCGTTCGGTGACCCGACAATTTAAATTTTTTTCAAAAATTCCAGATTTGATGCGTTTTCCTAAACTTCATTTTTCATGGCATTTCTAACCCATATACAAAAAATAAGTAAATTGGAAACAAATTGGCATGTTAAACATCGAAATACCGAAACAAATCAAGGATCGAGAGGGTAGACCCCTCTGATACCACTGTAGGAGTCGGGGGCATCCATATACCCGTCATCGCAGTGGAAGCAAGACTAAACAGCCGCGAACCTGCCCAAGATCAACTACCCAAGTTATATCCTTAAGCAAAAGAGTTTTCGAGTTTTACCATGAATCTGCCCAGCAGAAAAACGCGAATTTGAAGCTCTATATCTCGAGGTACAGATGTCCAAATGCTTCAGTTCTTTCTGGAGAGTGAAGCCCAACCAATTCTTTACAACTGTCATGTTTTGCACTCTGCCCAGTTTGGACGGAAAGATCTACGTCTGAATAAATAATTTTACCGCCGGATACATCAAGACTGGACTTGAGCCTCTAAGGCGCCTACGTACCTGTATGACGGGATCAAAGTCCACGTAGTTCAACTAGAGAGATCCCAGGATAATTTTGGCCAGAAAGGACGAAGAAGAAGAGCTTGTTCTTGAAGACCTTGGAAAAATCTCAAAATGGTAGAGTGGTGTCTTGGTTTTGTCGAGATTTGGATGATGAATGTGGCCCACTTATGTCAGTTGGATAACTCCCAACACATCATCATACTTATCTCTAACAACAACCAAGTTTAGTGGATTGTGGGACTCACAAATTGGCCTTAATGGACCGGCCACCTTTGGGCCTCATGGGCCGAAACCCAATTGCTTCGGCTATGGGGTCCTGTGCCGCGTCCAATATTTTCTGTCCTCTCCTCGAATTTATCAAACAAAGTCGACACCGACGAAAGATCTAGTCTGTCTCGGTTCGTGAACCATTTTCCCATGCACGGGCCCACTGCCCAAAACGCCCGGTTTTGACCATTGCTCGTGTCTCAAAAGTTACCCTTTCTCTGCCACTTAATTTTCCTAAGATTATATACTTTAGTGTGACCCTTTAGGCTCATCCCACGAAAAGGGAGGAGGTGGGTGTGAGTGCTTGACTTGGATGAAGTCAAACAAGACTTGTTGACCAAGCCAAGCAGCCACTCCTCCAGCCCACCAACTTACTCCCTCGGCCCATTTATCTTACAATGCCCCACAAATGGGTTGAGAAAGAAAAGCAAAACCTTAACGGGAATGAAAAACAAAGAGAGTTCC
This sequence comes from Geranium rotundifolium, assembly GCA_963920655.1. Taxonomy (NCBI): domain Eukaryota; kingdom Viridiplantae; phylum Streptophyta; class Magnoliopsida; order Geraniales; family Geraniaceae; genus Geranium; species Geranium rotundifolium. The sequence goes on from OY987319.1 coordinate 26,314,947, forward strand.
TGAGAAAGGAAGGTAGCGATACTTAAGCATCAATGTCTTTCGACTTGAATTGATTCATAGTGAAATGAGGTACCAACTTACTTTGAACAAGTGAATTAAATCTTAAACCTATTCAGCTTCGGTTGATACACCCCACAACACATATCAAACCTTCAGAATATACCTTAGTTTCGCGATATCACTTACACGCTTTTATGGCCATGCGTATGCCTCGGTTCTAATGAGTGCTCTAGAAAGACTTTCATTTGTCTTTCATATACAGCGGCCATACTATCACACCCACGTAGGTAGCTCTTTAGGTGCGTCTCATAAACACCTAACACAAAGTTTTGAGCTATTAAGGACAGACAGTCCAACCTTACATCAACTTATAAGATTCATCAACTGTGCCTCAGCAGCCCAACCACAAACACTGGTTATGGAATCTCAAATATATGCCATAGAGATGACAATCAAGACTCATATGGTTTTTTTCACCCAGAATCAACCATACTATCTTGATGTAAGGGTTTAAGCCCCATCTCTCTTGACGTATCAAGGACAACCTTCCTTGATAATCCCTTTGTAAAAAGGGTCAGCCAGATTTCTTTCGGATCTCACAAACTCCAAAGAAATCACTCCACTACTCAGGAGTTGCCTAACCACACCGTGCCTAATGCGAATATGTCTTCTCTTACCATTACAGACATTATTCTTGGCTAGGCATATGGCTGCCTGTGAATCATAGTGCAAAGAAACAGGCACAGCCTGTCTTCCTCAAATCGGCACATCTGCCAGTAGGTTCCTCAACCAATCTGCTTCCTGCCCAGCCAACTCAAGGGCAATGAACTCAGATTCTATAATGGACCGGGCTATACAAGTCTGTTTCGAAGACTTCCACGAGATAGCACCTCCACCTAAGGTGAACACATAACCACTGGTTGAGCTAACTTCATCAGTACTTGACACCCAATTAGCATCACAAAATCCTTCTAGGACGGCAGGAAACTTGCTATAAAGTAGGGATTAGTCAATTGTCCCTTTCAAGTACTTTAACAAACGATAAAGTGCTCTCCAGTGCTCATCACTAGGGTTATGTGTGTACCGACTAAGCCTGCTCATTGCGTAAGCTATGTAAGGTCGAGTACAGTTCATGAGGAACATCACACTCCCTATAATCCTAGCATACTTTAATTGTGAAACACTTTCGCCCTGATTCTTCACGAGAGATATACTTGGATCATATGGTGTTCGAGCAGGCACCACATCAAAACAGTCGAATTCCTTCAACACCTTCTCCACATAGTGAGATTGACTTAAAGAAATGCCTTTAGGAGTTCTCATTCCCTTAACTCCTAAAATAACATCTACTTCTCCCAAGTCTTTCATCTCAAACTTTGATGATAGAAATGTAGGAACTTTGACGGTATTCACACGGATAGGATGATCACTAAGGATCCTACACTCTTCCACCTACTAGAGTAGAAGAGAAAGCTTGAGAGAAAGAGAAAGAGGGGGTCAGAGGTCTCGGCCGAACACCAAGAGAGGGAGAGAGAGAAGCCTTCACACACTTGTGATATTTTTGTGTGTTGTGTGTAAAGAATATAATTATGTGATTTGTACTGGTTTAAGACAAATGATGATGGTGATTGGGTGGCCACCATTTGACCACTCCTAGCCACACAAATGGATTAAGATAAGCACATCTAGTCATCATCCACTAACCAAGATTAGTGGACAAAAGGACCCACCCTTTGTTCCACTATTGGGCCTTGTTGGGCCGGCCACTTAGGGCCTCATGAGCCGAAGCCCAAATGCTTCGGGCCTGTGGTCCCGTGCCACGTCCAAATATTTTCCGACCCTTCCCGAACTTATCGCACAAAGTCCGATGCGACATCGACGAAAGACTTAGTCTTTCTCGATTCGCGTATCACATTCAATTACACATATCCATGGCCCAAACGCCCAGTTTTTCCCATGCCTCGTCTCTCGAGAATCACCAACCTTTCTGTGTCTCTCAAAATCCATATCCTATTTGTGTAACCCTTTAGGCTCATGCCACCGTCGGCGGATCAACGTAAAATTCCATTGTATCCGATCCACCATAAGTGGCCTCTAGTAAGACGTTATGATTACCCGAGGTGTATGATGATCGATGATTCTTATGTAGTACATGTCGCTATCCTTTTATCGCCCGGTATCTAGATTGATCATAAGGCATAGATGTGTCACCCTTATTTAACCAATCTCTGTTTCTCGATCTATGAGATGACTGAATATTGATAAACCGTATCACTGGCATGGCTATGCACTCCCTTCAGTCAATCTCCATCAACTGGCCTAAACAGATACCTATCACATACCATAGTATGAGGGATAAATCCCTTAGCCACCTTTCGTATCACTCATGCAATCCGTCCCCGTGTCAATCATGTCCGTTATGATTGTCCTGTTACGGACAACTTTAGGAACAAGTCAAACGCGGATGTTTACTGTATAGCGATCACAAAGACTCCTTGGTCTAAGGATACTACGAAAAGCTACCACAACTGAATGTGTTCATGACTGTATCAATGCAACACCATTCAGAATGGGTCGTCCAATATCACTTCTCAAGTGATATCTATGATCTGATTTCAGGATCCCATCCCAATGGCAAATAGAACTATACCATAAAGAATCATCCTCATACTTGGTCGCTTCATCGAAGCATATTTGACCAGGGACCCGTTAAGTGTGATCCGTACAAATATATGTATCTACTACTTTGGTGGACATATATCAGATCATACTCAACCTATTACTTCAACACTTAAGTAATATAATGCCGATTTTATTTATTGAAAAAGATGATCAATATTTACAGACATTTATAGACTAATAGAATTGGACTAGGGCACAAAAAAGCTTACAAGAAATTCATTTTGTAATTCATCTTTGAACGGTTTTGATAAACCGTCTTTTTGAAAAGGTCTAATTTCGATAAACCCGACCGAGCAAGTTGGGCATAAGAATAAAACCGGACTTGCATCTTGTTTGACAACATGCTTGTGTGATAACATGTTGTGTGATGTGTTGCTATGTATGGTGCATAGGTAACCCACTAGAGCGTTTAATTATTTACCGCCTTTATAAGGTCTGCGAACCGTTAGATTGTAGTGTGTAAATATTATTTTATGCGCAATGCGAACCGCTAGTAGTAGTGTGTAATTATTCTTTCATCCGGTCTATGAACCGATTATTAATTGTAATTAATTACTCAAGTTGAGAAGGATGGAAACCGAGAACGGTGACGATCTTGGAGGACGTCCATGAGCTAGTGGGAGCGACCTAAGTGGTGATGACGAGAAGAGCTTATGGAGATGGTCGTTTCAAGCTTGAGCCTCGTTAGACACTTAGTGTGGGCTATTTGTGCACATTTAACACTTTAATGCATGCTAGAGTTTATTTCGTAGAAAAATTGCTTGTATGCATACTTAGCTTAATTTTAGTTTAAGCTATCACCTACATGCAAAGATTAAAATCAGATTTAATTGTTTGCTTGTTAAGCATGGTGAACCATCATCGCACGAGTTGTGATGTATGTGTTCAATTTTGAAACATCTTTGCACAGGTTGCAAATGACGGTTTCAAAAAAGATAATGTGAGATCAATTAGAAACGTCACAACACGGGTTGTTGGTGACGGGTTCGTAAATGTATCAAACATATTTGATTTAAAAAAAAAACCGATCACAAATAATTTCAAGTCATGGGAGACACCAACCCAAAATCATAAGCTTGTATAGTTCTCCATTCTATTGATGTCGTGCGCCTTAGCGGAGTATATTCGAGAGTGCGCTCTAAATGAGTTGCTGCAGTTTTATCTAGATGTCGTGCGCCTTAGCGGAGCATCTTTATTGAACTGAGCATACTTAATTTGGTTGACTTGATTGCGATTATCGACCAGGGTCGAGCTAGGGTGTCAGAAAGGGTATGCCGTGTACAATAGGACAGACCCTTGCCAAGAATTACACGGGTTTTAATTGGACCCAATTGCATTGGATGTAATTGGATGCATGTCCTACCTAAATAAGTGAATCGGAGCGGTGCGCCCTAGCGTACTTCGATTCACGAATCATGGGTCTTGGTTTTAGATGCTATTAAATTAGAATCGCTTGGTTGGTGTTTATTTAGGATCTTCGTAAATTTATTCAACTTTCTAATTAAATTTACTTTCCTCGTGTAGATAAATGGCTAATAATTCAAACAAATTCAACAGTTTGTCATTGAGACCTATCTTAGAGAAGGTTAAGCTCAATGGACAAACTATCTGGACTAGGACATAAACTTGAGAATTTTGTTCAAGATGGAACGCAAGGAATACGTCCTTGACCAGGCTATTCCTGGAGAACCATCACTCAACGCCATAAGGGCCGCTGAAGGATGCGTTCAGGAAGCACCTGAGAGACTCTAGAGATGTGGCGTGTGTGATGTTGTGCTGCATGGAGGGAGACCTCCAAAAGCAGTTTAATGGAGCTATAAGGGGATCCTTTTGATGTTCAAGGAGAAATCTCGGATCGAAATATTCGACATTCTCAAAGAACTCCTCTCCTGCAAAATGTCAGCAGGCAGCTATGTTAATCCCCATGTCCAAAAGTTGGAGGGACATCTCGAACACCTAACAAGACTCGGTCTTGAGTTGGAATAGGAGATGGCTGCAGACGTTGTTCTGCAATCCCTTCCTCATGCATATGATAGCTTCATTATGAACTATAATATGCATGATATGGACAAGGCCATCTCGGAGTTACATGGACTGCTTGTAACGGTTGAGAAGAACATCAATGGTATGCGTGCCAAGGATGTGTTAAATGGTCAAAGAGGGATCTTGCTTCAAAACTGGTGGTGATAAGGGCAAAGCCCCTATGCATCTGGCAAGAAAGATGAGACTGCCTTTTTGTCCCTAAACCTCCTAAGCCTTTTGAAGCTAAAAGGAAAGCTAAGGATGCAGTCTGCTTCTATTGCCAAAAGCCTAGTCATTGCAAAAGGACTGCAAGAAGTTTCAAGATGATCTGAAGAAGGGTGGTAGGGCCACGCCTTCATCAGGTATTTTCTTTATAGAGCTAAATCTTTCTACTTCTGATTAATAGGTATTTAATATCGGTGTTGAATCTCACATATGTACGAATGTGCAGTGGGAGGAAGGTAGAATAGATTTGGGGAAACAAGAGGTGGACCTAAGAGTTGGGAACAGAATCAGGGTCGCCGCAACTGCTGTAGGCTCCATTATTCTTGTTTTGCCCAATGGGCTTGTATTTGTACTTCATAATGTGTATTGCGTACCTAGTTTTAGAAGGAACATTCTCTATGTATCCTTGTTTGACAATGAGAGTTACACTTTTGATATTTGAAATGGGTTATTCAATATAAATCGCAATAACATTTATTATGGAAGTGCAAATAAAATTGGAGGTTTATACATATTGAATATGGAAAACTCTAATACAAGGGATCTCTATAATATTAATACCAAGAGGTTTAAATTTGATGATTTAAACCAAACTCTTACTTGACATTGTCATTTGGGTCACATAAATGAGAAGCGCAGTTCAGCACATCACAAGTGCGGACTTCTATCTCCATTCGAATTCCATTCGATTCAAAGACAATGTCATTGAATGAGAGTTACACTTTTGATATTTGAAATGGGTTATTCAATATAAATCGCAATAACATTTATTATGGAAGTGCAAATAAAATTGGAGGTTTATACATATTGAATATGGAAAACTCTAATACAAGGGATCTCTATAATATTAATACCAAGAGGTTTAAATTTGATGATTTAAACCAAACTCTTACTTGACATTGTCATTTGGGTCACATAAATGAGAAGCGCAGTTCAGCACATCACAAGTGCGGACTTCTATCTCCATTCGAATTCCATTCGATTCAAAGGAGCGAGATTTGTTTTATGGGCAAAATGACCAGAGCGCCCTTCATCAAGACGGGTTTAAACTGCGGGTGAACTATTGGGCCTGATACACTGGAATGTTCGGTTTTAATGGGGTTTATTGTGTAATTAATGAAAGATATTCAAAAATTAGATTTTAATTAATTACACATTATTCTTTCCATTATTTTCACTCACTGATTTTCGGCAAACACTCCCTATTCTCTCCCAATTTGGCCGACCCTCCCTCCTTCCATTCAACCGATTGTCTTTGTCCAATTCTTCACCAAATCATTAGCAAGAGAGTGTGAAGAAACCTCCCAAGGTATTGTGCTTGTGTGGACTTGCTAGTGAAATACTAAGCTTGTGTTTTTACATCGATTCAAAGGTCAATTTTCAGATTCGAAAATTATATGCATGCTCAATTTTAACAATAAGATCCTACGTTCTTCATCGATTCCCATGGTTATTTCAATCCGCTGCATGAAATTAATCTCTGGAACCCATGGGAATCCCTTTCAGTGGTATTAGAGGATGAGTTATTTTGTGTTTAATTCAAAATGCATGATCTGATTTTTGGTTTGTATGTTCATATGTTCTTCGGTTGAATATGCATGAAATTGAAAAAAAAAATCAGATTTAATTGTTTTTAAAAAATTGAAAAAAACATTTTGGGGGCTGTTTCGGGTTAGCCATGGCCGAGCCATGGCTAACCAAGGTCGAGACCCTTGGTGGACCATGGAATACCCTAGGGCAGACCATGGTCGGCACCAAGGGCTGACCAGGTATCCTACGGGCGACCATGGCAGCCCTCGCGGGCCACCATCGTCAGTGTCGCGGGCGACCACGGTCTGCCATCGCGGGCGACCATGGCAGCCCTCGCGGGCCACCATGGTGGCTCCTGTGGGAAACCACGGTCAGTCCCGCGGGCGACCATGGTTGCCTCCACGGGCGACCTCGGTTGGGCCGGTTCGGCTTGACCAGATTCGAGCTGAATTGGCCGGTTCGCGAGAATATTTAAAGCCCTAAAATTTTTAATTTTCAGATTTGATTCGGTTTCGATTAACCAGCATGAACCAGTTCAAAATTCAATTAATTAATTAAACCGTCCGGTTTCGATAAACCAGAATTTTCCACACTTAAGAAAGATAAAATTTGGAAAATTTGTTGTTTGATAAGCATGATGAGTGATCACATGATCTTTTCCACATGATGTATAGCTAAGCCCTCTAGACTTGTATATTTTAATTTCGGTTTTGCAACATGTGTGTTGCTAAGTTTTGAGTTGTAGTAAATACAGTCTGCGTGTCGTGATTTGTAATTTATTTATTTTATATAAATTTGTAATGACGAAGACCGAAGCAAGACACAAGTCAAGAGGAAGACTCGAAGTTTGAAGGAGACTCGAAGCCAGTGGGAGTCCACAAGAAGAGAGCAAGTATGGACCTTGAAGACCAAGTCTTTAGGATCAGTTTTGCTAGATTCTTAGGAACCTAAGATGGGCTTAGCTATGCATAATTTACCATTAAATTTGAATGTTGTAAGTATATGAATGTATCATAGTTTTTATATACAAGTTCATGTATGTTTAGCTATCACCCACATGCAAAGATTAAAAATCGGTATTTAATCAGACTTGCATGTAACCTGATAAGGGATCATCTTTGCATGGATTTGAAATTGATGATTCCAGATTAAGATTGTATCGATACGCAATCAGAGAGTAATAATTCACTTAAACGCAAATAATTACAAGTCAAGCGTGATATCATCCAAGTTTGGGCACTCAAAAGGGCTTTGAGCCTATGAATGTCGGTACGCCTCCGCGTAACATTCATAGAGAAAAAGTCTGGATGAAATAGGTAGTTCTATGTGGGTGCGTGCACCTCCGCGTAGTAGCCACATTAGTTGTATCCATAGTTCAAGCTTGGTAGACTTGTTTACGATTGTCAGCTAGGGCTGACCTAGGGTATCAGTATAGGGTATGTCGTGTACTTTTAGTACAGACCCTAGCCAGAAACTACATAGTCTTGTAGATGGATTTATTCCTACCTTGATGCTCTCAATTGGAGCAGCGATCCTCCGTTCACTTTAATTGAGTGTATGATAGGATCCTGGTTCAGATTCTATTGTTAGAATCAGACAAGTGTTTTATATCTAAATCTCCAACTTGAATTTTAATTAATTTTACCATGTAGAACTAAAAGGAAAACACAACACAAAGGAGTAATAGCGCACTAAGAGTCCAGATTGAGGACAGACTAAAGGGCATGAATTACTCAAATTGGAATAGAAACTTGAGGCTTGTACTCAAGCATGAAGGCAATTAGTATATCCTTACCAAGGAACCTCCTGCTGAGCCACAGCTGAACGCCACTAGGGCACTAAGGATACTTATCAAAGTTCCTTAATGAACAAATCGACGTATCATGCATTATGGTGGGCAGTAGGATGCCAGAGTTGCAGAAGCAGTTCAAGGAAATGTTCAAGGAGAAAGCTCGTGTCGAAAGATATGATACTTTCATAGAACTTAACTCCTGCAAGCTTAAGGTTGGAGCCCTGTTAGTCCCCATGTCACGAAGATGAAATGTCTTCAGGAACATCTAACCAGACTCGGTTTTGATGATCAGGTGGAAATGGCTGTGGATTTTATGTTGCAGTCCCTTCCAGATACATATAGTGATTTCGTAGTAAATTACAATATGCATGACATGGACAAGTCATTAACAGAGCTTCATGGGATACTTGTGACCGCTGAAAAGAACCTCAAGGGCAAGACCAAGGAGGTCCTTATGGTCAACAAGAAAGTTTGCTTCAAAAAAGCTGATCAGGGTAAGGGTAAGACTCCTGAGCACCTTGCAGGGCATATCAGACACCCCAAGCATCCAAAGGTTCAAGCAGCTCCCAAAGCTGCTGTGAAGATTAAGTACAAAATGGAGGAGGTCTGTTATCACTGCAATGAGCCAGGACACAGGAATAAGGGATCGTAAGCAATACAAGGATCATGTGAAGAAGAGTAGGCATCCACGTCTTCAGGATCAGATATTTACGATGCTAAGCTTAATCACTATAACGTAAATAAGAAAAAGCTTAAATATGATAATTTAAACCAAGTTATAATCTGGCATTGTCATTTAAGGAACATAGGTGAGAAACGCATTTCAACACTTCACAAGTGTGGACTTTAAGTACGTTTGAATTCACTCAAACTGAAAGATGCAAGTTTTGCCTGATGAGCGAGAAACGCATTTCAACACTTCACAAGTGTGGACTTTTAAGTCCGTTTGAATTCACTCAAACTGAAAGATGCAAGTCTCGCCTAATGATGAAGACAACGATGGTACACCTTGTGACAGTCATTGTCTACCATTACTGTGGATGTGTGCGCCTCCGCGTAGTATTCATTGGGATGCGAGCTGAATAAGCCAATCAGTTCTATTTGGATGTGTGCGCCTTCGCGTTGTAGCCAAATAAGAACTGGACCAGAGCCACAGAAGGTACACAACATGACACTCATTACGACTCCCGTTACCATTAATGCGTGCGCCTTCGCGTAGTATTCATTGAGATGAGAGCGGGATGAGATGGTCAGTACTATTTGGATGCATGCGCCTTCGCGTAGTAGCCAAATAAGAAATGGACCATAGTCATATATGGTGCGGGAAACATCCTAGTATGTTTTTCCTAAATATTTGGGTAGCAGAGATGCAGACATCCAAATCAGACAAATGTGTCTTCGTAAGGTATCCTTAAGAAACTAGGAGGTACAACTTCTACATACCCAGCGAGAACAAAGTCTTTGTTACTCAAGGAGAGGTATTTTTGGAGAAAGAATTTATTTCCAAAATAGCTAGTAGGAGTCCCGTGCATCTCGAAGAAATTCTAGAGGGTACGGAACAACCTGAAGAAATTTAAGAGCCTGCTATGCAAGATTTAGAAGTACTGGAGCCTCAGATAGTTGTAGATGAAGAATCAATCCCTACAGAAATTCCAAATTGTCCAAGGAGGTCTGAAAGATCTCGTCATGTTCCAGACAGATATGGCTTCACAACCACTTAGGGAAATGACTTGATGTTGGTGGATCAAGATGATCTAGAAACCTTCAGACAAGCTTTGACAAGTCCAGACTCCGAGAAATGGCAGAATGCCATGAGTGAGGAAATGAAATCCATGTATGACAACCAAGTCTAGTGCTTGGTTGATCAAACCCCTGGGATAAAACCCATCGGTTCTGAGTGGGCCTATAGGATCAAGACCGACATGGATGAAAATCCTCAGACCAATAAGGTTAGAATGGTTGTAAAAGGCTATCTTCAGTTTTGATGCATGGATTATAATGACACCTTATCACCAAAACAATGGTCAGTTTGATTCGGATTATTCTTAGCCATAACTATGGCAGATGGATGTCAAAACCCCTTCCTTAGCAGGAACTTACTAGAGGGCGTGTATATCACACGGCTTGTGGGTTTTGTAGATCCAAAGAATCCCGGAAAGATATGCAAGTTGCAAAGATCCATTTATGGATTGAAGCAAGCTTCAGGGAGTTGGAACCTTTATTTTGATAAAGCTGTAAGGGAACTCGGCTTCATCAAAAACGAAAGTGTGCCTTGCGTACATAAGAAAGCGAGTGGGAGTAATATTGTATTCTTGGTATTTATTCATCGGGAATGACATCCCGACCTTGCCACCAAAGCTTGGTTAGGGAATTGCGTATCGATGAAGAACTTAGGTGATGCTACATTTATTGTAAGCATCAGGATCTCTACAGATCATTCCAAAAGGATTTTGGGCCTAAGTTAGACAATGTTGCTAAGTTAGAACATGTACGTAGGTAAAATGTTGAGAAGACTCTTAATTCTTAATTCTAAGAAAGGATATATACCCATGCGCCATGGCATTAAGCTCAGCAAGCTACAGAGTCCTAGTACTCCTGATAAGCTGAGCAGAATGAGTAAGATCCCTTATGCTTCGGCTGTCTGGTCCATCATGTATGCCAGGATGTGCACGAGACTGGAAGTCTCGTTTGCACTAAGCTGTACCAACAGATTCCATCTAACCCGGCCAATTACACTGGATTGTTGTCAAAGACCATTCTCAAATATTTGAGGAGGACCAAGGATGCATTCCTAGTGTATGGGGATGTAGATAGAGAACTAGTAGTCAAAGGAAAAGTCGATGCTAGTTTTCAGACATATCCAGATGACTTTCAGCTGGATAAGCTTTAAGCAAGCCAAAATTGCCAACTCTACAACGGAGGTTGAGTATATAGTTGCAGCGAAAGTATATAGCTGCAACGGAGGATTAGAAGCCTTCTGATCGGATTAGATGCAACGCCGCGAGCGTCTGATCCGATAAGCTTGTTGTGGGACAACAAAGGTGCCGTAGCTATTGCTCAAGAGCCCAGATTCCACAACAGATCAAAACATATACTCAACATACATCACCTCGTGAGAGTTATCACATATAGAGGTGATGTGGAGATTAAACACTATTCGAATGATGATAATATGGCCGATCCCTTGACAAAGTCTCAACCGCAGCCTAGGCATGAGGAACATGCGGGGTCTATGGGAGTAGATCAGAAAGAATTACATTTGATGAGTCCCTGATCAACTAAGCGATCAGTATGAGACCAACTCCTTGTGATCACACTATACTGATCATGGAAAAGTATGTGCCGGAGTTATATCATAGATATCATCAGGTCGATGATATTGGACAACCCGATTGTGAGTATGCAACATAGATACTATCATGAGATACTCACAGATCATAGCTTGTCATTATATACTAAGACCGAGGAGTCCTTGTGTGCACTGTGTAATGAATCTCTAAGTTTGACCTAGTCTAACGTTACCTTTAAAAGGGTAGCCATAACGGCTGTGATTGGCTTGGTTATTAATTGCATTAGTGAACTCGAAAGACGTCTGAGGGATTTATCACTCATACTCCGGTATGAGAAAGATATTCGTATAGGTCAGTTGATGAGTATGACTGAAGGAATAGCACGGCCGTGCAGGTTATACCTTAGTATCAGTTTTCAGTCATCTCAAATATCAAGAAACAGGGATTGATAAATTAGGGTGACGGTTCTATGCATATTGATCGTCTGGATATCGGTTTGATAAAAGGACAGTGACATGTACGATAACAGGTTAAGTCGAATAATCGATAATCACGAACGTTGGGTAATCATAATGTCTTGCTAGAGACCACTTATGATGGAAAGAGTAAAATAGTAATTTTACCAGTCTGCCAACGGGTCGTGAGCCTAGAGGGTCACACACTGTAAGTACAATATGTGACAAACAAGTATGGATGGTAATTGGGAGAATCCGCTTTTCAATTTAGTCAAATTGAAAACGATTCGGTTGATTTCTGGCCTAGGTTTATTAACCAGGCGGTTGAAAAAATCAAGTTAGAGAGATTGGACCGGTTTAGCTAAACCAAAATTAGAACTCAATTAAATGGGTTTTAATTTGGATTTGGCTAAGTGGGCTTAAAACCCATTTAGGGTTTTAAGTGAGAATGGGGTTTAAATGTGATTATGGGATTAAAGGGGTTTATTGTGTAATTAATGAAAGATATTCAAAAATCATATTTTAATTAATTACACATTATTCTTTCCATTATTTTCACTCACTGATTTTCGGCAAACCCTCCCTATTCTCTACCAATTTAGTCGACCCTCCCTCTTTCCATTCAACCGATTGTCTTTGTCCAATTCTTCACCAATTCATTAGCAAGAGAGTGTGAAGAAACCTCCCAAGGTATTGTGCTTGTGTAGACTTGCTAGAGAAACACTAAGCTTGTATTTCTACATCGATTCAAAGGTAAATTTTCATATTCGAAAATTATATGCATGCTGAATTTTAACAATAAGATCCTATGTTCTTCAACGATTCACATGGTTATTTCAATCCGCTGCATGAAATTAATCTATGGAACTCATGAGAATCCCTTTCAAATTACTAGGTTCTTCATGGAACGAACCGCATCTTCCTGGGTTCGATTTTTGCATTCTGATACGCCATTGAAATGGTGTTCTAAGCAAAGTCTACCATGACTGGATCTCCTGATCCCCAAGATGATTAATTTCGACTTGGTTAGGTATTTAGCCATTTAGATTCAATCCAAACGCTTTTAACACTTATTTCCAAGTTGACTCTTTTGGCCTTGAGACCTTAGGGATCTCAACACACAGGTGAAAGAAATCACCACGGGTTCCAAAGATTGAAAATCATGCATCGGACAATATGTAACCGTGGTGATCGATAAAAACTTGATCTTAATGCTATTTGAACATGTTATGAACATTATTAAATCTGACATTTATTGCACTAGTGAACTCGAATGGCGTCTAAGGGATTTATCACTCATACTTCGGTATGAGAAAGATATCCGTTTAGGCCACTTGATGAGTATGACTGAAGAAATAGCATGGCCATGCAGGTGATACCTTAGTATCAGTTTTCAGTCATCTCAAGTATCAAGAAACAGTGATTGATAAATTAGGATGACCGTTCTATGCCTATTGATCGATCTGGATATCGGTTTGATAAAAGGACAGTGACATGTACGATAACAGGTTAAGTCGAATAATCGATAATCACGAATATTGGATAATCATAATGTCTTGCTAGAGGCCACTTATGATGGAAAGGGTAAAATGGTAATTTTACCAGTCTGCCAATTATTCGTGAGCCTAGAGGGTCACACGCATTAAGCACAATACATGACAATAATTATGGATGAGATTTGAGAACGATTCGGTAGTTTTCTGGCCTAAGGTTTTAACCAGACGGTTGAAGAAATCAATTCGAGGAAATTAAGCCGTTTTGACTAAACCGAAATTAGAACTCAAGTTAATGGGTTTAATTTGGGTTTGAGTTAAATGGGCTTAAAGCCCATTTAAGGTTTAAGTTGAGAGAGGGGTTAAATGCAAATAAGAAGGATTAAAAGGATGGATAATGCAATTTTTATTTTGAAATTCAATTTAATTTCAAATTAAAAATCACATAATCTATTATTAACTTATCCGTTTGATTTTTTCAGCAACCAACTCCTTCTCTCTCTCCCTCATTGCCGAACCCACTCTCTCCTCTCAACCTCCATTATTGCTCAAGCTTTCTTTTGAATTTTCTAGCAAAAATTAGAGAGAAAAACCATTTCGGTTGTGTGCTTGTGTGGACTTGATAGAGAGGACACTACGCTTGTGTTCTTGTCGATTTCAAGAGGTAAATATCATATTTAATAATGTTCATAACATGTTCAAATAGCATTAAGATCAAGTTTTTATCGATCACCACGGTTACATATTGTCCGCTGCATGATTTTCAATCTTTGGAACCCATGGTGATTTCTTTCAGTGGTATCAGAGGCATGGTTATTATGTTTATTTGTATATGTTTAAATCTGATTTTTTTTTTAAGTTTATATGTGTTCTTCATCATTAGCATGCATGTAAATCAAAAAAAAATTCAGATTTGATTGATTTTGGAAATTTAAAAATTAATTATTTTTTTGGGTTTTTCGGGGTTAGCCATGGCCGACCAGGTCGAGTCCCGTGGTGGACCATGGAATGCCCTAAGGCAGACCATGGTCAGCACCATGGGCCGACGAGGGTCGCCTACGGGCGACCATGGCAGCCCTCGCGGGCGACCATGGTCGCTGCCGCGGGAGACCATGGCAGCCCGTGAGGGCTACCATGGTTGCCTCGCGGGCGACCAGGGTCTGCCCTAGGGGCGACCATGGCTGCCCTCGCGGGCTACCATGGTCGTTCCCGTGGCCGACCACGGTCAGCCCCGCGGACGACCTCGGCAGCCCTCACGGGCCACCGTGGTTGCCTCCGAGGGCGACCTTCGGTTGAGCCGGTTCGGCTCGACCAGATTCGTGCGAACCGGTTGGTTCGCAAGGATATTTGGAAACCCTAATAAAATTTAATTTTCAGATTTGGTTCGGTTTCGATAAACCAGCGAGAACCGGTCCAAAATTCAATTAATCGATTAAACCGTCCGGTTTCGATAAACCGGAATTTTTCCACACTTAAGAAAGATAAAATTTGGAAAAATTATTTGTTTGATCAGCATGTTGTTTGATAACATGATCTTTGATAACATGATGTTTTCCACATGATGCTAGCTAAGCCCATTAGATTTGTATTTTAATTTCGGTTTAGCAACCTGCGTGTTGCTTAATTTTGGGTTGTAGTAAATACGGCCTGCGTGTCGTGATTTGTATTTTATTTAATTTATTTTAATATGTAATCACGAAGACCGACACAAGAATCAAGTCAAGAAGGAGACTCGGATTGGAGGAGGCTCGAAGCCAGTGGGAGTTCAAAAGTATGGAGCAAGTTTGGATCTTGAAGACCTTGTCTTTAGGATCGGTTTTGCTAGATTCTTAGGAACTTTAGATGGGCTTAGCTATGCATATTTTATTGTTACATTTGTATATTTGAATCTATGAATGTATGATATAAATATACAAGTTTATGTATGATTTGCTATCACCCACATGCAAAGATTAAAATTGGAATTTAATCAGACTCGCATGTAACCTGCTAAGGGATCATCTTTGCATGAATTTGCAATTGATGATTCCAGATTAAGATTGTATCGATATACAATCAGACTTTTATAATTCACTTAAACGCAAATAATTACAAGTCAAGCGTGATACCATCCAAGCTTGGGCACTCAAAAGGGCTTTGACCCTATGGATGTCGGTACGCCTCCGCGTAACATTCATAGAGAAGAAGTCTGGATGAGATGGGTAGTTCTGTGTGGGTGCGTGCGCCTCCGCGTAGTAGTCACATTAGTTCTATCCATAGTTCAAGCTTGGTAGACTTGTCTACGATTGTCAGCTAGGGCTGACCTAGGGTATCAGTATAGGGTATGCCACGTACTAACAAGTATAGACCCTAGCTAGGAACTACATGGTCTTGTAGATGGATTTACTCCTACCTTGATGCACTCAATTGGAGCAGTGAGCCTCCGTTCACTTCAATTGAGAGTATGATGGGATCCTGGTTCAGATTCTAAAGTTAGAATTAGAAAGTGTTTTATAATTAAATCTCCAACTTCAATTTTAATTAATACTAATTAATAGTTGTTTACTGTGTAGATATAATATGGCAAACACGAATCACTCTGGTAGCGCGCTTAGGTCACTAATCGAGAATGATAAGCTTAACGGCGTAAACTTTCTCGATTGGGACCGGAATTTGAGACTCGTTCTCAAGCATGAACGTAAGGATTATATCCTTACCCAGGAACAGGCACCTACTGAACCAGCGCTGTACGCCTCAAGGGCGCTAAGGGATACCTACCAGAAATTCCTTTGCGACCGGATGTACGTGCAGTGCATCATGATGGGCAGTATGGTGCCGGACTTGCAGCGAACATCATGAAGTTTTAAAGAGTGAGCGAAGTTCCAGGGCGGAGGGTCACTCTATTATGAATATGGCATGTCGTATTCAAAGCTTCAGCCCAGAAGTGCTGCGGGATGTCTTTGGCTAACATCATGATTCTTGCCATCTCTTGAAGAGTGCGATTCTTCCTTTCAACGATCCCGTTTTGCTGAGGAGTGATGGGAGTAGAAAATTCGTGTGCAATTCCTTCAGCATCACAAAAATTTGCGAAGCTGATGTTCTCAAACTCCTTTCCATGATCGCTCCGAAGTCGGACGACTTTCCCAATGACTTCTCCTTTTTCTTGTTGAACTCTTCGACATAAGGCTTCAAAGACTGAGAAGGTGTCTGACTTCTCTCTGATAAAGTCCACCAGGTGTATCTTGAGAAGTCATCTACACACACAAATATGTACTTCTTCCCTCCTAGACTTTCTACTTGTATCGGTCCCATAAGGTCGACATGAAGAAGTTCTAGAACACGAGAAGTAGTAAGATGTTGTAGCTTCTTGTGTGACGTCTTGACTTGTTTCCCAATCTGGCATTCTCCACAGATTTTTCCTTCAATGATTTTGAGGTTGGAAACTCCAATGATCGCTTCTTTAGAGAGAATCTTTTGCATACTCCTCAAATTGATGTGACCAAGTTTTTGATGCCATAGTTTTGTCTCTTGAGCTTTGGATAAAAGGCACTTGGTTGGCAAGGTATTGACTGTTGGAGACCATATATAACAGTTATCAAGAGACCTGTGGCCTGTCATGACTTCCTTCTGTTGTTCGTCTTTGACCGAGCACTTGTCACGAGTGAAGTGGACATCCAGATTTAAATCACATATTTGGCTTATGCTGATGAGATTTCTTGTGAGGTCTTCTACTAGTAAAGCTTCTTTCAGACATGGAGAGTTGGGAAGATTGAGTTTTCCTTTCCCGAGCACTCTAGCTTTTACTCCATCTCCAAAAGTGACGAAGCTATTTGTGCATGGTATTAAAGTGACCAAGAAAGAGCTATTACCCGTCATATGTCGAGAGGATCCACTATCGAAGTACCAATCGTTGCTGGTTGAGGCCTTTAGAGCGGTGTATGCGATGTTAGCTCGATAATTGACCTCTTTGACTCGCCATTCCTTCCGTGGTTGGCTTTTCTTGATGGTGGTCCTTTTCTTGACCACGCTCTTCCCATATAGCTGATAGCAGAAGGGTCAAATATGTCCTCTTCGTCCACAGTGATGACAAACCCAGTTGTGTCTTTTGGTCAGGGTTTTTGAAGCGACCAGAGTAAGAAGCTTTTTGGTCCCTTGGTCAGCCGTGAAGTTAGGTGACTTCTGACGGGGCTTCTGGGCGACGGACTTCTGAGGGACGAAGATGGTGTGTGATGATGAGGCATCTTTTGAATATCCAAGTCCTTCCGTATTCCTGGCTAGTTTCCCGATTGAAAGGATTTGATCTATAGTGTCAGTGCTTGGATTCATCATCTTTACTGACTTCGTGACCTGTTCTAACTCGCCTTTTAGTCGAGCAACTTCCTTTTTGAGATCAATAGTTGTCTCGAGAAGTCTTGACTTGTCTTCATTAAGAGTAAGAATGAGAGCATTCTGTTTTTCGATTACCTGAGAGTCTTCAAGCCACTTGACATACCATTCGTTGTAAGCGTTGTTGAGAGTCTCATCGGATAACTCATCATCAGAGTCATACTTCTTTGAGCTTTCAGCTGGTTGATCTATTGTGGAGGAAGTGAAAGCAACATAGTTACTTGTATGCTCAAGGTCACTGTCTTCCTCATCTTCATCGTCAGTTAGAGAGGCATTGAATCCCTTCTTCTGTTTCTTTAAGAAGTTGGGACATTCTCTCTGCATGTGTCCATACCCCTCACATTCAAAGCACTGAGCTCATTTACCTGATCGTTCTCCTCGTCCTCCATCGTTAGCTGTGTTTTCGAGCTTCTGAAACTTGTGTTGTGGCTTGTCTCTGACTTCTCGGGTGACTTTTCTTCCTGTCATCTGGCCAAATCTTTTCATGACTTTGTTGTAGTTTTTGGCCACCATGGCGATAGTTTCCTCAATGTCACTATCCGACTCAGAGTGCGTTGAGTTCTTCTGATTAGAACTTTTGAAAGCCACACCTTTATGTTTCTTCTCGATAGGAGGTAGGGAGAGCTCGAAAGTCATTAGTAAGCCCATGAGCTCATCAAACTTCAGTGTCTTCAAGTCATGGACTTCTTCGATGGCGGTGATCTTCATCTTGAATCTGGGACTTAGAAGAGCTCTCAGTGTTTTTCTGACCAAATCTTCATCGGTCATAGGCTTGCCAAGTGAATCTGATTCATTGGCCAGATCCTTGATGCGCACATTAAACTCGGCAATAGTCTCGTCGTCATTCATGGTCAGAGCCTCAAAGTTAGTCGTGAGGTACTGTAACTTCTGCTCTTTGACTTTGGAAGTACCCTCGTAAGCAACAGCAAGCGTGTCCCAGGCAATTTTGGCACTTGTGCATGTGTTGATGAGTCGAAACACATTCTTGTCTACTCCATTAAAAAATAGCATTGAGTGCACGAGAATTACCTAGGGCGGCTTCATCTTCTTCCATGCTCCACTCCTTTTCTGGTTTGATGCTCGTTTGATTTCCATGAGCATCAGCATAGTAAGGTTCCTCCCATCCATTGATGATTGATTTCCAGGTTTTGCTGTCGAGGGATTTCAAGAAAGCACACATCCGAGCTTTCCAATACCCATAGTTTGTCTTGTCAAGAACTGGTGGTCGGTTTACTGAACCTCCTTCCTTTGAGTCCATATTGGCTATTCAGATATTTTGCAGGAAAATCACCTAAAGAAAAGGTGCCTTCTCTGATACCAATTGAAATTCTGAATCGTAGCCGAGTCAGGAAGTCGATCACAAAGTCTTTAACTTGTGTATCGACTTCTTGTGGAAACCGTAAACAAAGTAATGGACAGATAATAATAACGACACCAGAGATGATTACCCAGTTCGGTGACTCCGCACCTACGTCTGGGGGCACTTTGCCAATGGAAAGGTTTTTCACTATCAGGTAGTCAATAGTACAACTTCGAGCACCAACTAGCTATCACACAAGCTATTGTCCTAAGCTACTATAGATCTCACCGTGAATCACCTCGACCAGGAGCCTCTCCCCCTGTCTTTGAGAATCCCTCAATTCCACCCTTCGAGCAAGCCTATGCTCGGTGTCGTTGTCTTCTTGGACGGAGTTGTGAATCTTCAATGACAAACAAAAACCCTAACCGATCCAAACACTTAGTCTTCGCGACTCAAGGTTTGATCGGAGCAAAAGGTCCGTTCTAGCGAATATTCATCAGCCTCTCAACACGCCGATGGTGCACGGTTAAGAGCTCTGAGAAATCTTGCAATTGTTAGAACAAGAACGGATGACTGCTAATGGGAAGCCAAGGGCTTTTTATAGCAGCTCACATTCCTAATCCTCCTTGGACCAGGAACAGGAAAGTCAGGCAAGTTGTTGCCGCCTTCCACGATAGCTGGAAGTCGTCTTGCCTGTTTCTGACTTCTTGAATAAATCAGGCAAGTATAGTTGCCGCCTTTTGCTGACGTGTAACTGCCAGCTGGAAGTCGCCTGACTTGTCGACGTCATTCTCTTGCGCTCCAAGTCTTCATGGCGCCTTTCTTCTTTCGCTCCAAGCTTCGTCGAAATAGGAAAGCTTCAGACTTTCCTAATCTTCGACTCGTAACAAGTCGCTCCACATGTCATGTAACATGTTACACAACTTCTTACATTTGCGCTAAAAAATCATGCCAACAAATAAACGTAGCAACAATATGAAATACAAATCACCACACGCCGGCCGTATTTACTACAACCCAAAATTAAGCAACACGCAGGTTGCTAAACCGAAATTAAAATGCAAGTCTAGAGGGCTTAGCTAGCATCATGTGGAAAACATCATGTTTTCAAAGATCATGTGTACACTCAGCATGCTTATCAAACAAATAAATTTTCCAAATTTTATCTTTCTTAAGTGTGGAAAAATTCCGGTTTATCGAAACCAGACGGTTTAATTAATTAATTGAATTTTGGATCAGTTCTCGCTGGTTTATCGAAACCGAACCAAATCTGAAAATTAAATTTTTAGGGTTTCAAATTATTCTCGCGAACCGGCCCAACCGAGGTCGCCCGCGGAAGCAACCACGGTGGCCCGCGAGGGCTGCCGAGGTCCCCCGCGGGGCTGACCGTGGTTGACCACGCGAGCGACCATGGTAGCCCGCAAGGGCAGACCTGGTCGCCCGCAAGGGCTTCCATGGTTGCCCGCATTGGCAGACCGTGGTCGCCCGCGGCAGCGACCATGGTCGCCCGCGAGGGCTGCCATGGTCGCCCGTAGGCGACCCTTGTCGGCCCTTGGTGCCAACCATGGTCTACCCTAGGGCATTCCATGGTCCACGAAGGGTCTCGACCCTGGTCAGCCATGGCTCGGCCATAGCTAACCCGAAACACCAAAAAAAAAATTTATTTTCCAACTTTTCCAAAATCAATCAAATCTGAATTTTTTTCAATTACATGCATGCTAAGGTGATGAACATATAAACACATAAAAAATTCAGAATTAAACATGTTGAATAAAGTTCATAACAACCATGCTCTGATACCACTGAAAGAGATCACCATAGGTTCCAAACGATAAATTTCATGCAGCGGAAGTTATGTAACTATGGTGATCGAAAAAGACGAAGATCTTAATGAAAAATTCAGCATGCTATCAACCTTTTCAAATCTGAAAATTACCTTTATAAATCGATGAAAACACAATGTAATGTTTCTCCATTAGGTCCACACAAGCACCACAACCAAAATGGTTTTCTCTCACACTTTTGCTATGAATGTTCATGAGAATTTTTGACAAAAAATAATGGATGGAGAGGGTGAGGAGTTCGGCCAAGAGAGGGAGAGGATGAGGGGAAGTGGTTGCCAAATGGTTAGAGAAAAATGTGGAAGATATTTTACAATTTTAATTTGAAATTAATAATTGAATTTCAAATTAATAATTGCATACCTAACCCTCTTAAACTCTTATTTGTACTTTTCCCCATTCATCACTTAAATCCCTAAATGGGCTTTAAGCCCGTTTAACTAAAACCTAAATTAAACCCATTAAATTGAGTTCTAATTTCGGTTTAGACAAAACGGTTTAATTTCCTCGAATTGATTTCTTCAACCGTCTGGTTAAAACCTTAGGCTAGAAAACTACCGAATTGTTTTCAATTTCCATCCATAATTATTTGTCATGTATCGTGCTTAATGCGTGTGACCCTCTAGGCTCACAAACAGTTGGCAGACTGGTAAAATTACTATTTTACCCTTTCCGTCATAAGTGGCCTCTAGCAAGACATTATGATTACCCAACATTTGTGATTATCGATTATTCGACTTAACCTGTTATCGTACATGTCAATATCCTTTTATCAAACCGATATCCAGATTGATCAATAGGCATAGAATGGCCATCCTAATTTATCAATCACTGTTTCTTGATATCTGAGATGACTGAAAACTGATACTAAGGTATCACCTGCACGGCCATGCTATTCCTTCAGTCATACTCATCAAGTGGCCTAAACGGATATATTTCTCATACCGAAGTATGAGTGATAAATCCCTCAGACGCCTTTCAAGTTCACTAATGCAATAAATATCCAAGTCAATTAAAGCCGTTATAGTTACCTTTTTACAGATAACGTTAGACTAGGTCAAACTTAGGTATTCGTTACATAGTGTACACAAAGACTCCTTGGTCTTAGGATATAATGACAAGCTACGATATGTGAGTATCGTAGCTTAGCATATACCCGATCCGGTTTCGACCCGCACCCGTTCGAATTTTAAAAAATAATAATTTATATGGTGATATTATATAATATAATTTACATTATCAATTATTTTTTAACAAAAAACGTTAAAACTTCAATTCTAATTATCCAATCACGCAAAAAACCTAAAATAATATAATATTACATCTATTTATATTATTAATTTTTCCTTGTATTGTAAAAAAAATTGTTAATTAAGTTCATATTTGAATATTCGGGTCGAGTTTCGGGTTTAGGAGAAAACCTGTACCCGACGGGTTTTTTACGGGTCGGGCACCCGCTCAAATTGGTCGGGTTTCTTGCGGGTCGGGGCCTGTTGGAAGTGAGCGGGTCCGGGTGCGGGTTGGGCCGAATCCGACCCAAACCCGGCCCGTTGCCAGTCCTAAGTTGAACTAAGAAGAAAAAGAATGTTATGCTGACACGTGGATTCTAAACATGACTAAAACTTATTTTTCAAATTAAGTTGTATAGTGATCTAATCATGAAAATAACTTAATAAATTACCATTATTTTGAAACAAGTCCATAAAACTCGTAGCAGGAGGTTTGGAAGTGTGAGGAAAATGAAAACATTTTCCAATTAAGCTCTTTTTAAAAATTTAAAGGGTAAATTATACATAGTGATCTCCAACTATACTTAAAAGACACATAACTATTCTCAACTTTCAAATTGGACACCTACCTACACCTGGAGATTGAAAAATAGACACTTAGCACTTACCTTTAGATTTTCTGTTAAAATTTTAAGTAAAAAGACGAAAATGCCCTTGGTCAGACTTCAAAATTTCAAAATCAAGCCATTGTAAAAAAATTGTTCGCCGGAGACTTGGCGAAGCCGTCGGAGGTCGAATCTGGTGTCGGCAAACGCAGTGGGAGGGTCAGAGACGAGGTCGGCGAGGAACATGGTGGTTGTGGAGAAGCTTGATCGGAAAACACACCAAAACTCATAAATTGCACGTGTTTGAAAATTTGAAGTATGACCAAGGGCATTTTCGTCTTTTTACTTAAAATTTTAACAGAAAATCTAACAGTAGGTGCTAAGTGTCCATTTTCAATCTGAATATAGCTAAGTGTCCAGTTTAAAAGTTAGGGATAGCTATGTGTCTTTTGGCCATAATTGGGACGTGGCTATGTGTAGTTTACCCAAATTTAAATTGAGTGAGAAGTCTGCGGAATTAGTTGTATATTTACTAGATTATTCCTAATAAAAATCTGGAAAATAAATGAGGGAGGGGCAAGTGAGTTTCGAAAATTGGACCGTTAGCAGAGGTAGTGGAAGTGAAGAATAGGAAGCCGCAAAACATTGCGATTCCATTAATTTGGTCCTAACCTTTCGCTTTGGCCTCTCTCTCTCTCTCTTTCTCTTGCTCTCTCCAAACAATGGCTTTCTCATCTACCTCTGTCTGTTTCTCTTCTTCTTCTTCTTCTTCTTCTTCTTCTTCCTTTTCCCTTTTCTCTAATTATAGCGACCTCATTACCCAACCAACACCCTTCTATCATTCAACTGTCCAGTATAATCCAGCTCCCAATTAACACAATCACATTCTTCCTCTTCCTCTTCCTCATACACTGCTTCGGAGGTCGTGGTCATGGCTAACCCTAACATTGCACGGCTTCTCTACATTCTCTCTCTCTCCTTCCTTCTCTTCCCCTCCTCCGTCCTCTCTAAGACTGCTCCTGATGATGGTAATTACTCTGTATATGCATGCTTGCAGATTTGTATCTATGGGTTGTATGCATGTTCTTATGTATAATCATCAAAATAAACCCGATATTTATTTCAATTGATAGACCAATCATGTGTTTATTTTCTAGGTTGGATAATACAAAACCAAATGTTGTTTGGCCAATTCCCTGGGGTAGGCATTGTGAAGAAAGATTATGGTGGAATGAATGAATCTTAAATGTAGTGATAGATAACTTGACAAGGGCCGCTATTGTGCCTTGGAAGTGACACAATGCAGGGAAACATAGCCATCACCCTTTCACTTTGATGGATGGGTTAGAGCAAAGAAGTTTTCCCGTTACACTAACTAGGATTCAAGTGGGTTCTTGGTGCATAGGACCATTTACATGTAAATTAAGCAAACTGGTAGACATTAGTTAAATGTAAACTTAATATTATTATTTACCTTTGCCCCCAAGTTTGGTAAGAACCTCATGCACTGTACCACTCTGCATTTATATAGTGAAGAGAAATCACTCAAGAAACAGAACTATAGGTAGTTTTTCCTCATATATGGGAATCTCATCTGTTAATTTACTTCCATATTCATCTAGATACTATAATTTTGTTCTCTCATCATAGTCCCAGGTTTTGAGTATATTATATTATTTCTTCTTTTGCAGTCTCTGCCCTTAATGTGATGTTCACCAGCTTAAATTCTCCTCCAAAATTGACTAACTGGAAACCTAGTGGTGGTGATCCTTGTGGTGAATCCTGGGAAGGAATCGAATGCTCAGGCTCTTCTGTAACTAAAATGTAGTTATCTCTTTTTCCTAAATCTTGATACTTGCATTCATCTGAACCTGTGCAACAAAGAATTTTCATTTATAACGATGAGCATTTTTTTTTGTTAAATAATTTGCAGAAAGTTATCTGGGCTTGGGCTGTCTGGACAATTAGGCTACAAGCTATCAAGTTTGAAATCTGTCACTGAGTTGTCAGTTCCTGTCTTAATCATACATTTTTCTTGTTATACATATGTTTTACAAAATGAATTTGGCTAAGCAATGTTTGTTTGCCATATTGCAGTGACTTGAGCAATAACAATTTCAAGGATGACATACCATATCAACTTCCTCCTAATTTAGTTTCCATGTAAGTGCGAAGATGATATTAGTTGGCCACACTGTTCTTATGTCAATACTATATTTATCCGTCTTTTTTACTTTGTTTAAGTCCATATCCGAGTCATTTAATTTAATCACTGGAAACATGTATGCAGTGATTTTTCTGAGAATAGTTTCTCTGGTAATGTGCCCTTTTCACTTTCTGAGATGTCTCGTCTCAAAAACATGTAAGTGAATTCCATTTTTCTGCTGGCCTAATAATCTTCAGTGTTTCAGAATTATTAATATATGTTAATGAGTGCAGAAATCTTGCTCATAATAAGCTGAATGGACAATTAAGTGATATGTTTGGAAAACTTACTAAACTCACTGATCTGTAAGTACTCCAACAACAAAAAATCTTTGATATTCATATGTAATTCAAAGTTGAGTAACTTATTGGAGAACATGCAGAGATCTCTCCGCCAACAAACTTACAGGCAACTTGCCACACAGTTTTGCGAACCTAACAAGCCTTAATGCATTGTAAGAATCAGACAAATAGTGTCACTTAATTTCTTGTGCCATTCTTATTTATTGATGATCATTTTTTGTCTTCACACAGAAATTTGCAAGACAACAAATTCACTGGTTCAATAAATGTCCTTGCTTACCTTCCCCTGCATGATTTGTAAGTGGAACTTTGTCAAATTTAATGTTGTAAACTGCTAACAAACCATCACCTTTTTCATATTGTTTTCTGTGTATTGGTTAGATTTTGTTATTCTCCTCTGTTTTCATTGTTTTTCTTAGTAAGTAAATTAGTATGTCAATTCAACTGTGCGAATTAATTTAACAAAACAACATGAATTAATTTTTGTGCTGGCAGGAATGTTGCAAACAATAAATTTACTGGTTGGATCCCTAATGAGTTGAAGGATATCGATAACTTGGAGTGAGTTCTTGAAAATTTTATTCAGACAAGGATAGAGTATTACTTTTAAAGTGGTTTCTCTTAGTTTTTAATTCTCTTTCTTGAAGGACTGAAGGAAATTCTTGGTCAACTGGGCAAGCTCCTCCTCCTCCTCCTGGATTCCGTCCTCCTCGTAAGCCAAAAAGTGATAATGAAGAAGGAGGTCTCAAGTCATCTCAAGTTGTGAAAGGATTAGTTATAGCTGGAATAGTTATTGCTGTTCTAGTGGCGATTTTTATTATAATTGCTCTATGTACAAGACGGCGATCCACCCCTTCTTCACATTTTATTGATGAAGAGATGCATAACCATCATAAGTCATTTACGCCATCAAAGGAAATATCACATGACATGAGTGGTGATATACGCAAAGGTAATGAAGTACTATCTTATTGCCGAAGAATAACTAAATTTGTTATCACATTGTTACTTGTAATGTATTAATTTCTGAAAAGTGACATGTGAGTTCTGCTTGTCCTAACTTTTTAAAGGAAATTCTGATTTGATGTTAACAATTGCAATAAAGCTTTCTGAAAATTAATTTTAGGCATAAATTCAGCTCCTCTACAAAAAATCACAGTCAACCCGTTAAGAATTATCTGATTATCAGCATATCAGTTTTTCTATGCTGTCTTTCAGCAGAAGGTCATTTTAATATGAAAATTATTAGTTAGTAGATCTTAATCCAGCACCTATCCAAAAGCTGCTACCAAGAATTCTTTGATTATCAGAATTTCATTTTTTTTCTGAGTCTTCTTTCAGTAGTAGTTCATTCAGATTGTGAAGAATTTTCATAATTGTTTCCACTTTGATTTGTAAACCTATGTTGGGTTTCTGATCGTAATTGTCTTATGTGTATCCTGTACATTCTAACGGATTTGTGTAAGTGAAACTATCAGTGTGATTATACTAATTATAATATATATGGCTACAGATCAGAAATCAACTGATTCAACTATAGTTGACATCAAGGCTTTGCAAAAATCTCCTTCAATCGGATTCAAGCCTTCTCTCTCTGATAGAATACAAGCGGTCACTAGTAATGAGGCCACAAACCCCATGGGTGTTAAAAGAAGCGCCTCTTTTCGTGTCAAATCTTACTCCTTAGCAGATTTGGTGTCAGCTACTGATAACTTTGGCAAAAGCTGCCTTCTTGGAGAGGGATCCATTGGACGTGTTTACACGGCCAAATATACTGATGGAAAGGTATGTTTTCTATGCATCTTAAACCTTCTTTTTCAGGAGGATGATTTAGATTCTTGTAGACATTCACTTAAACAATGTTGCCTTCGCGTCGTTTTGTACCTGGTTCACATTCCCCAAACAAAAGCTGGGGTGTAGCAAAACTCATTTACATTTCGGCCCATGTTTATTCACCTCCTTAACTCCATCTTTTTCAATTCTATTTCTCCCCTTTAGTAATTCCCTGTTCGCATTTAGTTTTTGCATGTTTCTGCTGAAAATTAGAATGGTGAATTGACACTAATAACTTATTTTACTTATCAGGTCTTAGCGGTGAAAAAGATTGATTCATCTTTCTTTCAATATCGAGAATCAGAAGAGTTTTCAGAAATTGTTACGAATATCTCAAAGCTTCACCATGCAAACATTGCAGAACTTATTGGCTACTGCTCAGAGCAACAGCACAACCTATTAATCTATGAATATTTCATGAATGGCTCACTTCATGAATTCTTACATATGTCAGATGACTTTAGTAAACCACTCACTTGGAACACAAGGGTCAGAATTGCTCTGGGCACTGCCTGGGCTGTTGAGTAAGTCAATATTACATCCTTTTTTATAAGCCATGTGTACAAGGTTTGGACTCAAGACCTTATCTGTGGAGAAGTAAGAGAACACCGCGTCTAAAAGACGTGGATCTTGTCACGCGTGATTTTATTGGGGCCTCCACCTACATGCTTGAACTTTTAGGTTAGATAGGGCTTTAACATGTTATCACATTTTTGTTTTCTTTGACCAACATCCCCTACTGCTTGTTATAGGGTGCTAGAGTTTCACATCTAAAATACGTAGATCTTGTCATTACTCAGGTAAATATCACAAGGCCGCCCAATTTGTTATCGGGTGTTAAGAGACTCCCATGTCTAAAAGGCGTGAATCTTGTCACTACTAGATAAATATATTTCAAACCTCTATCTATATGCTTTAACTTTTGGTTGGAAAGAACATTGACATGATTTAAGATTTTTTGTCTTCTTTGACCTACATCTAAATCTTAAATCCCTTTCTATACATAATTTCTTATATGTGCATTTCATAGCTGCATGGACTTTAGGTTAATTCTGGTTCTAGACCTAACAATACAACACCGACCAGTACTTCTCTCAATCCCTGCTCAAACTAAACTAACCATTATATTTGAAAGCATGACAGATGCAATTGAATAGAGATCTCTTGGTCGGCCAATTATGGTTATCTTGGGACTTGTAAAATATAATTTTAGGGAGTGTTCTACAATGGTACTTTTAATCGAGAAAAAACATGCTAGAAGCAATAAACACAGACACTAAGAAAAGAATGTCAAGTATCACCTTTCCTTTTTATGTACTTTCATAGTGGATACTAGTTTTGTAATTTCCTAATATATTTCTGATATTCATCATTTGAGCATAATTTCCATATCCAGATACCTTCATGAAGTTTGTTCTCCATCTGTAATTCACAAGAATATCAAGTCATCTAATATCTTGCTTGACATCGATCTCAACCCTCGCCTCTCTGACTACGGCTTTGCAGCATGTCATCAGGTTACTATTCCTTAACATGTACTAGTTTCATTCCAGATACACGCTACACATTAGCTGCCAAGATTTCTATTGGTACCTACTTCAGCTAATGGAGTCAAATATGATTTATAATTATATGCTGATAAGTACATCTACAAATGTGAGTAGCCAATCAATGCATGTGACATTATATGGATATCTGTCTAAGGATCCATTAAGATGCACTATGCAGGCAAAATCCTTGGGCTATGAAATTATAGTATTGCCTTGCCTAATAAATTTATAAGGTGTATAGAATCTTACTATTCAGTGCCAAGAGTACTACTATTTAGTTAGCAGGGTGAATGTAAATATAATTTCATTGGTTTGTAGTTCAGTCATTTTATATGAGTTCTTCTCTCCAGAGGACAAGCCAAAACCTTGGAGCTGGATACAATGCTCCAGAATGTATAGAACCTTCAGCCTACACATTGAAGAGTGATGTTTACAGCTTTGGAGTTGTCATGTTAGAGTTATTGACAGGGCGGAAGCCAATTGACAGGTTTACTGTGTTGAATTGATTTTCCCATCTATTATATTTATATTTCACTAAATTGATCTAAGAAAACTTACAATACGTTTTAGTTCAAAACCAACATCCCAACAATGCTTGGTCCGATGGGCAACCCCACAACTCCGCGACGTTGAAGCATTAGAAAGAATGGTGGACCCAGCTTTGCGAGGATTGTATCCACCCAAGTCACTTGCGCGATTTGCAGATGTCATTGGCCTCTGTGTACAGGTGAGAATAACCTATTCAACGCATCGCATGCAATATCAAGGTTTTCATAGTTTGGGCTCAATCATAACCTATAGGTATCTTTTCTGATTTCAGCGAGAGCCCAAACTTCGGCCACCCATCTCAGAAGTGGTGAAGACTTTGGTGGCTAATGCTCTTGATAGTTGATACGAACAGGAGTTTGAAAATAAATAATACTCTGAATCTTTCGTATTGGATCTTTGGAGCCATTTACTTTGGCATGAAGATATGGTAATAAATATTCTTAGGAATTGGAGCGGTTCTGTTGATTTTTTCTTTCCAAGCGTTTGCCAGGTTGTCTTTAAGAACTCCAATAAGGTTGCCGCAGTCAGAGAACATTGTTTATTCTCTTGTGCTGTAATCAATTTATTGCCATCATTTGAAAGTATCGTAAGTAGGATTTGGCTGTTGGCATGTAATGCGATGCGACAGAATTATTTTCAAATTAGAAATTTTTTTTATTATGTTTGGGTAGAAAAAATCATGTCTCTGCTCTAAAATATCCATATGTTTCTTGACTTTCGGTTCAACTTTAGAAAGGCAGAGCCAGTGCTCCTTCAATATAAGGTCCAAAGATGATTATGAAGTTATGAATTTTAGCACCAATTATCAATATAAAACATCATTTTTTTTGTGACATGACATGAACCATTCATGTATTTATCGATGAACCAACCCCTAAAATAATCTCATCGAATATTGCAGTTTTGAGCAACCTTGACCTTGATCTCCTGCAATGTCCTTATTCCCATGAAATCAAATTTGTTGGATGGCTTCTACTAAAACATTTCTTATACACCATCAATATGAAATTCAAATTGGTAATGGTTTGAATTGAAAGCATCTTTAGTTTCCCTTTCTCCCTCTTCCTCCGTGTGTGTACAAAATTAGACTACTGAAGATATGCAGTTCAAAATAAACAACTCTAGAATGCATCTTTAGTTTTGAATGTGTACAAAACTAGACTGCAATGAATGAGAAGAAGATATGAACTTAAGATGCAATTCATACAGTAGTGCAATTGGTGGGGAATCAAACGCGAGTCAATTTCTTTTTTAAGCCATTGTTGCATTGCTAGTGCCAAAAAAAGTAAAGACAAATTCTGTTGGCCCTCTCTCAAGGTGAGAATCAAGTGTTGGCAAAACTAGGACTTCTTTGGGATGCAATCTGCTAGAAACCATGTTTCACATAGGTACAAACGGACCTCCACCATCCGTTGGATGCAATATCATCAACGGTTGTCAATATTAACCAATTTCTGCTCAAATTTAATTCAAAAAACATGAAAAAGGGCAAAATAGTCAATTTGTGTCATGAATTGTGCGTTGGAACTCCGACGATTCTGCGACCTCTTCGGCAATTTTGCGATTTTTTCGATCGATCGATCGATCACAATCAATGATCATCGATTACGCAATTGTCAGTGAGTGATCGATTGATCAGTTCTGCAATTGTGATATGTTATTCTGCGACTTCTAAAATTGTAATCCATCGTTCGATCGATTCTGATATTGTAATCCATCGATTCTGCAATTATGATTAACCAATTCATCAATTCTGAAACTGTAATCCATTGATCGATTCGATTCTGCAATCGTTAGTGATTGATCGACCAATCAATTGTACATTTCTGATCAACCTTTGATTCACACATTTCAAAATCTGAAGGCCTTTCAGATACAAGACGACCAAACCAAAATAAGGGACAAAATGTGCTCAAAATCTGTAAGGCCTTTCATATACCAGAAAAATCTGAACAAATCTGTTCAAAATCTGAAGGCCTTTCAGATACAAGAGAACCAAACCAAAAACACTAATACCCGTTGAGGGAGTGGTGTGACGAGGGGTACCCTCGTGTGACGAGGGTTTCGGGTATTTTTTTTTTAGGAAAACACTAATACCCGTCGGGGGAGTGGTGTGACGAGAGTTTTGGGTAATTTTCAAAATCTGTAAGCCTTTCATATAAATGAAAACAAAACAAGACAGTGAAAAATACGTTAGATTAGGTTTCCAAATACACACTTGAACCCTATTAACTAATAAGCTAATAAGAGCAAGGTTTTTTAGAGGAATTCACAAGAATCGCAGATATTTTTGAAAATCTGTAAGGCCTTCAAATAGCACAAAACCAACTCACAAAAAGGACAGATGCATTATAACACGCTTCCTTGAAAGGGTGGCATTCACTTGAAAATTCGATGAATAGTTGAGGATAATTTCGTCTTTTTACACAATTGAAATTAGACTAGGTTTAATTTTGGCTCAACTCAAGGGTACTTTTGGTATTTTTAGTATTTTAGGAGTAAAGTATCCCTAAATGTATTTCAGGGTACTGAAAAAAAGAAAAAAATGTAGGGTATAAAAGTGTCAAAAGTGTATATTCAGGTGCCCTATAAGTTACATGAATTCATATTAATTTGAGAAAATTTAGAAAATGTGCTCTATTAAATGACATTTTTGCAAAAGGGTGCTGTGTTTATTGCAAAATGTGTATTTTTATAAAAACGACCAAATTACCCGTGAAATTAAGAATTAAGACTTTTATAATATAATTTTAACTTAAAATTAGTATAATTACAAAATTTTATAATACAAATTTAAGCTAAAAGATAAAAATAGAAAAGCTTTTAAAATATTAATTTTAAAAAATATTTATTTTCAGGGGTAATCTCTTTTTTTATATATATAAAAATTTACACATTTTGAGATTTTCCCAATTAATTTTGAGCGCAGAGAATTAGCCCTTACCAGACCAGGAAGTAGAAACAAGGGACCGCCATAATCACCGGGCCAGTGACCATCATGTGCCTGAATAGATGAATGGAAATTGATAGCTCTCCGTAGAGTAGTTGTTATTGCCTCCTCGGTCAAATCCTGTAAATCTTCAACTTGGACTTGTGGGAGATTTGCAATTGCAAGAGATTGGTTCTCCTCTGAAAGCTAGAGTTGGAATTAAAATCAAAATCAACACCAAATGTCGAACACTGTTTGTCATCACAAAACCTCAATTACTTGGAACTAATGGAACATTGCAGCAATAGATACACCAAATGTTGAATTTGAAAAACAGAATTAGAACAATCACCAGGCAAATCGGCAAGTGGTTGGTGAAAGACTTGAATTCGCATGAGAAGATTGACGCTGTGCTTTTGATGAAAACGGTTGTCAGAGAAAGAGAGGCGATCATCATCGATGATTGCTTTGAGCTTGTGGTCGAGGTCGTCGTGTTGTTGTTGGAAGACCTAGATTTGACGACCCAAGTGATTGTTGACGCTCCTTAACCTTCTCTCCTCTTCCCTCGCCGTTTCTGCGCCAATCTTAAGCTTCCGCATCGATCACAGCTCAAATAGTAATTCCTCTCCTCTGCTCTGCTCTTTACCACTTCACTTGTTGTCTCTGTTCAATTTTAGCAAGTGAAGACCAGCGCCTACCAACCACGGAATTTTATATTTGCTGGAGAGCGTGTCACGCAATATCAAATATTTATTTTTTTCACTTTAACATATATATGTTATACACACAAAATTGTCATTAGAAATAGTAGTCCATTTTGTCTAGGGGTGTTCATATAAAGTCGGAAATCGGCGAACCGACTGAAACCGAACAAAACCGAACCGAAAAAAAACTGGAATTGGAACAAACCGGTAAAGATTCGGTTTTAATTTGATTAAACCGGTAAGAACCGGTCCAGTTTTCGATTTTTAATTTTGATAACTGCGGCTAACCGGTATAAATCGGTACTGGTTCAGCCAATAAATAAAATTTTATTTACAATAACTGATCTTCATAGATCAATGGTCTTGAAGTAGCCACATGGCTTACTCACCTCCACATGAATTAAATGAGTTGTCCTTTCTTTTCTCACCCACTCTCACATCCCAACGCATCTCTCAGCATCTCTCCTCATCCCTCTCAAATCAAATATTACTCTCTTCTCTTTATTATTATAATCATCATCACACTTCACACACCACCAATTTCTCTTTATGATGTCTTCTCTCTCTTATCCTCTAGATTATAGGATTTTATTTCTCTCATCACCAACCTTTCATATTCACACCCCTTCATATTCGGCTCCATCTTCATCATCATCATCTGCTCAAATGAAATTAAGTTAGATCTGAATCTAATGACTTCCGGCCACCATCACACTTGATACGATTTGCGGCTCTCCCCTCTCCTTGACCAACACTTGATATGATGATTTTTCTGGTCCATATCTGCTTATTTTTTAGTCTTTTTTTCATCAACGCGGGGGAGATAATGGTTACGGAAGGGGTAGCGGCGGCGGAGAGGAGAAACTAGGGTTTTGAGATATTTTTTTCCAGTAAATTATTATTTTTTAAAAGCATAATCGGTTTCGGTTAACCGATAAAACCGACCGGAATTTTCGGTTGACCGGAAGTTCGGTCAATGTCAAATTTCGGTCGGTTTCGGTTTGAGAATATTAAAACCGAACATGACCGGTTCGGTTTTTCATTTGAGCTACCGGTGCTGGTTAACCGGATATGGACACCCCTAATTTTGTCTATGGATGGATACACAAAAATGCTCAATGATTCATAAATACTCACTCTAAAATGTTGGAGCCATTTCAAACCATGGAGGTGGAGGCTCATGGCACTCTATGGAAACCTTCTATTGTATGGCCTCGGAACCACAGAATTCCTGATGAGTGAACACCAGAGTTATCACTTTATCACCGATGAGTCCTACATGTGCAAGAGGAAGAAGAAAATGACAAAACATGGATCAATTTTTTTATATAAGAATTTAGGGTAAAATAGCAATATCATGTGACATTAAAGATTAGTATTATTTATTATTATTCAAGAGTAATTCATTAGAGATGCTTAAATTTACCTGGGAATCAAAAAATCGACCAGAATCGGGCATAATCGGACATGTCAGACCCGGTACTGTGACGAACCGGAACAGATTCGATTATAACTTCTCCAAACGGATACGAGTCGGTTCGATTCTCAATTTTGTGGAGAGAAAACCGTGGTTAACCGGATCGACCGATAGTTGTCAAACCATAAAATCGTGGATTTATCGTAGCCCCTGATCTTTAAAGATGGATGTCTTTCATTCATCCATATTGTATTTTTTTCCAAATGTGTGATCCAAAGACACCCATCATCACTACTCCTCTCCTCACACCACACAGGACACTATAATTCAATTTTACCTGTCTTTTTTTCTCTCTATTTCTCATCTCCTAATTCCACACCCACTTCCCAAGAAAACACTTCTCATCATCATTCTCAAAACTCTAAAGCTTTTCTCTCCTTTCTGTTCATCTACTCCATGACTCCATCAAGAAGCACGAGTGTCACGTTCTGAGAGAATCTACTCTTAATGGATGTCCATGTGACATTTAGGAGGGTGGACTTATCGTTGCTACGCTCCTAAGCAAATCGTTCTTAGTCAAAACAAGCTTTACGTTTCGGGAGTTGAGAGATGGAGTGGGCGATTGTAAGGAGTATTTCTAATATCGAGCCTAAAACAACAAGCTAAAATCAAGGTGAGAGAAAGATTTAGGTTTAAGGCCTGAGGGGCTTAGTCTCCCTAAAGAGGAACGAGATTTTTATAAGGCTGAAAAAATTCAGCAATAGAGAATAAGGTCGGATTGGTCTTTGGATGATGGATGGAGGAGGATGGTTGGATTGGTTTTTGATATGAACATAGAAGGAGGGTTGGATTGGTCTTTGGCGAATGAACGAAGGAGGAGGGCCGCATTAGTCTTCGGTAAAAAAGGTCATCGTGGAGGTAGATGAAAGGGGCTGACTTGACGACGAATAAGTTGAATGACGCAATTGGGTGTCGTAGTAGGTGAGCTAATTGGAGGAGCCTTGGTTTGGACCGTGTAGTTACGACGATTTTAGAGATTGGCTAATTTTTAAAGGAACCGAAGAAACATGTTACAAAGAATGTCGAAGCATCTTCTACGACATCCTCTGTGACATTGTTGACGGCGTCTCGGCAAACATCCTGATCGACAGAAATCAGGAAAGTGCAGATTCGGCAGAGAAGAAAGAAAACGATTAGGAAAGTGCAGAACGACTCCTAATCTGAAAAGGAGAAAGACGGCGATTAAGAGGAAACCCTTTAGGGTTAGTACTCATCCACGATTGCTATAAAAGCTTAGGCTACCCCCTTAGCAATGGTGTGGTTCTTTATTTGTTTCCTAGCAACAATTTGCAAGGTTCTTAGACGTGAAGGTTTGCGGGCTGAGAGATTGCAGATTGAGCTTAGGATGTTGTGTATCACATAACTATAGAGAGTTAGGTGATTGAGGGTTTACTGAAGTCGTGAGTTGAAGACTGCACGCAACCACCAAGCTTGAAGAAGACTTGAAGACGACAGAGCAAGGCGATTGCTCGAAGAGTGGAATCAAGACGTTCTTGGATTCAGGGGGAGACCCTGAGATAGATTGCACTGTAAGACGTAGCATAAAGTATAGATCTAGGGGTGATCACAGGTACTTGTATGTTCTGACAGATTACTGATAAGTGAAATCTTTCCACTAGGCTGAGAGCCCCCAGACGTAGGTGATGTTGCACCGAACTGGGTAAACAATCTGCTGTGTCATTACTTATAGCTTTATATTTACTGTCCTGCATTATCTACGCAAGAAGTCAGGCACAACGTTATAGCATTCTGTGTAACATTGTGTGTGGCATCTTGCACGACTAAGCTGATCAGAATTTCAATTGGTATCAGAGGGGGCACCTATAGCTTTAGGTGAGTTCCTAAACAAATATTTTGATCAAAGATGGACAATACCAGAGAAGGAGGATCCATAAATCGACCACCTGTTCTAGATGGGAGCAACTATGGCTATTGGAAGGCTCGAATGTGTGCCTTCATGAAGTCACTAGACAACAAGACATGGAAGGCTGTACTCAATGGTTGGAATGCACCACAACTCAGTGACAGTGATGGCAATCCTCTCGGCCCAAAACCAGAAAAAGACTGGACCGATGATGAAGATGAAGAATCACTGGGAAATTCTCAAGCTCTGAATGCTATCTTCAATGGTGTTGACAACAACGTGTTCAGACTAATCAACACATGCACAACTGCCAAATCAGCATGGGACATCCTGGCCGTAGCATATGAAGGAACAACTAAGGTTCGAGAACAAAAACTGCAGTACCTGACTACCAACTTCGAAGCCCTCATCATGAAAGAAGACGAATCAATTGCAGATTTCAATGTTCACATTCGTGATCTAGCCAATAAATCCTATTCTCTGGGAGAACCAATGTCTGATGAAAAATTGGTAAGAAAAACCCTACGTGCTCTTAGCCCTAGGTTCAAGATGAAGATCACAGCAATTGAAGAAGTTCATGACCTCAAGGTCTTGAAGTTTGATGAGCTGATGGGGTCTCTAATGACCTATGAGTTGTCTCTACCCAACATCGACAAAAGGAACAAAGGAGTTGCTTTCAAAAGCTCAACACACAAGCAACCAGATACTGAGGAGTCAGATTCTGATGAAGACATCGAGGCTACAATGGCCCTTCTCACAAAAAACTATAACAAATCCATGAGAAGATTTAGTCGAATGGGTGGACGGAATATCACAGCAAATGCCAGAAACAAAGCTCCACAAAAAGCTCAAGTTGGAGGTAGTCTTGACAGACCAAACAGGAGTGGGGAAGAAAACAAAAACAAAGGACTTCAATGTCATGAGTGTGAAGGATTCGGCCACCTCCGAAGAGAATGTCCAAATTTTCTCAAACAACAAAAACGAGGATACAATGCCACCCTATCAGATGATGACAATGAAGATAGTGGATCTGAAGAGGTAAGCAACTTTGTTGCATTCACTACTACTACTCCTACATGTAATGTTGATAATGTTGTCGACATCAATGATGATCCAACTCCAAATGAGAATTGGACTAAAGAGCAACTAGTCGAGGCATACAAAGGCTTGCATACCAGATGGATCAAGGAAGCTCTGATACTTGATCAACAAGGCGAAAGGATCATTAGTCTTACCAGCGACAAGTCAAGATTTCTAGAGACGATCGTAGAGCTGAAACGAGAGATCACCAGACTTAATGGAGAAATTAGTCTCATGACTAAATCGGTAAAGATGATGAATCCTAGCACAGAAAGCCTTGACAAGATTTTATCAGTGGGAAATCAGTCCAAAGATACGACGGGACTAGGGTACACACATGCTGTCCCCTCAACGGCAGGGACAAAGTTTATCCCACAACAAGCCATGGCTGACAAGAAATTACCGGATGCCCCAACACATCCTACAGGACTACCTACAACGAAAGCCATAACATCGTCTACAACCTGTTCTTGTCAAGTAACTGCCAGAAGACATCCTCCACGCAGACAACAAAGCTACAGAAGACCAGCTTATCAATATTAATGGATATGTCATTACTGTGGTCAACCTGGTCACATCAGACCTTTTTGTTTCCAACTTCTTGAGAGGAAGCAAGCTCAGCTAAAACAAAAGAAATATCAAAGGCATCTCTCATCTCCTCCGAAGACATCCCGCCTTGAATGGAGACCTAAGAACCTGATCTATCGAGCTAATGTTGCATATACATCCTTAAGTGCTTCAACAAACAAGGACTGGTATCTCGACAGTGGATGCTCTCGACACATGACAGGTACTCCAGAATTCCTCTCTGATCTTAAACTATACACAAACTGCTTTGTTACGTTTGGAGATGGCATTCGAGCTAGAATTATCGGAAAATGAGTACTTAAGCATCTAGGAGCCACCTGCCTGACTGAAGCATTACTTGTAGAAGGACTTAAAGCTAACTTGATTAGCATCAGTCAGATTTGTGATCAGGATTCAGAAGTAAAATTCACAAAAGAAGCCTGTATAGTTAAAGACTTTAATCAAGTCACGATTCTACAAGGAGTTCGCTCAATGGACAATTGCTATATCTGGTCTCCCGAGACACATATCGAAGCAACCAAGTGCCTTGTCTCCAAAGCAGAAGAAACCAAACTATGGCACAGAAAGCTTGGACATCTAAATCTTAGAAGCATGCAAAAAGCAATTTCAGAGCAGGCAATCACAGGTATTCCAAACCTGAAAATAATAGAAGGAAAGATCTGCGGAGAATGCCAGATTGGTAAGCAAACCAAGATGTCACACAAGAAGCTACAGCATATCACCACCTCTCAGGTACTTGAGCTGATACATGTTGACCTCATGGGACCAATGCAAGTTGAAAGCCTTGGAGGAAAACGATACGTCTGTGTGTGTAGATGATTACTCACGATACACTTGGGTTGACTTCCCTCGTGACAAATCAGACACCTTCTCGATCTTCAAGAATCTATGCATCCAAGTCCAACGAGAAAAAGGAGAGACAATTGGAAAAATCATCCGCCTTCGTAGTGATCATGGTCGAGAGTTCGAAAACAGCAAGTTTGCAGATTTCTGCAACTCAGAAGGGATAGCAAATGAATTCTCAGCACCAATCACTCCTCAACAGAATGGCATTGTTGAGCGCAAGAACAGGACTCTACAAGAGATGGCGAGAGTTATGATGCTGGCTAAAGACATACCGACTTGCTTCTGGGCAGAAGCACTTAACACTGCTTGCCATATCCACAATCGAGTCACTCTCCGACCAGGTATGTCAGTAACTCATTATGAAATATGGAGGGGGAGAAAGCCCAATGTTACGTACTTCCATATCTTTGGCTCCACTTGTTATATACTGGCTGATAGAGAGCCTCGTCGAAAGCTTGACCCAAAAAGCGATGAAGGCATCTTCCTTGGCTACTCAGGGAATAGTCGCGCATACCGAGTCTTCAACAAACGAACCAAGACCATGATGGAATCAATCAATGTTGTTGTTGATGATTACTGCGAAGATGCCTCAGAAGATGCGACAGACGAAGACGGAGCCTATCCACCCAACAATGTCAGGAAGAATGCTACTCCAGATGCCAGAGAACATGCTAGCAGCAAAACAGAAGATGATGTCGCCAATGACGAAGTAGTTCCTGAAACCAGCAACAAAAATCCCTCACGAAGAGTCCAGACCAACCATCCTATCTCTGGAGTTATTGGAAACCTGAATGAAGGCATACGGACTCGGTCAAAAGCTCCTGAAGATTATAACGAGATGATAGGAAATATTTGCTTCGTTTCAAAGACAGAACCCAAAAACATCAATGAAGCCATCAATGATGAGTATTGGGTCAATACTATGCAAGAAGAGCTGATTCAATTTGAGAAAAACCAGGTATGGGAACTGGTGCCCAAACCAAGTGAAGGAAACATCATAGGCACCAAATGGATCTTCAAGAACAAATCCGATGAGCTTGGCAACATCACTCGCAACAAAGCAAGGTTAGTTGCTCAAGGATACACTCAAATTGAGGGTGTCGACTTCGATGAGACATTTGCTCCTGTGGCAAGACTTGAAGCAATCCGTCTCTTGCTATGGATATCATGTCATCTACAGATAAAGCTCTACCAGATGGATGTCAAAAGTGCGTTCTTGAATGGGGATCTCAATGAAGAAGTATATGTGTCACAACCCAAAGGATTTGTTGACCCTCACTATCCTGATCATGTGTATAAACTCAAGAAAGCTCTTTATGGGTTGAAACAAGCACCAAGGGCTTGGTATGAAAGGCTCACAAAATTTCTCATCCAAAGCGGCTACACTAGAGGGGAAGTCGACAAGACCCTATTTGTGAAGAATGAAGATGGAAATTTAATGATAGCTCAAATCTATGTCGATGACATTGTTTTTGGAGGGATGTCAAGCAGGATGGTAGAGATATTTATTCAACAGATGCAATCAGAATTCGAGATGAGCATGGTGGGAGAGCTTACTTATTTTCTAGGCTTCCAAATCAAACAACAAAAGAATAGCATCTTCGTATCTCAGAGCAAATATGCAAAGAATATTGTCAAGAAGTTTGGGCTAGAGAAAGCCTCACATAAAAGGACACCAGCGGCTACACATGTCAAGCTAACTAAAGATGATCCAGGAGAAGCCGTCGACCAACACCTATACAGGAGCATCATCGGTAGTCTTCTCTACCTCACCGCAAGTCGACCAGATATTGCCTACTCTGTCGGAGTATGTGCACGATATCAAGCTAATCCTAAGGTTAGTCATCTATCCCAAGCCAAAAGAATTATTAGATATATCTCTGGGACTACAAACTTGGGTTTATTATACTCATTCGACACATCCTCTACCTTGGTGGGGTATTGTGATGCCGATTGGGCTGGAAACACATCGGATAGGAAAAGCACATATGGAGGATGCTTCTTCCTTGGCAACAACCTCATATCATGGTTTAGTAAGAAGCAAAACTGTGTTGCCCTTTCCACTGCCGAATCGGAGTATATTGCTGCTGGGAGTAGCTGCACTCAACTACTTTGGATGAAGCAGATGTTAGTCGAATACAATGTCAGACAGGATGCCATGACTTTATATTGTGATAATGTCAGTGCTATCAACATCTCCAAAAACCCTGTCCAACACAGCAAGACCAAACACATTGATATTAGACATCACTTCATTCGAGAATTGGTCGAAGACAAGAAGATCATCCTAGAGCACATTCCCACAGAAAAGCAACTTGCTGATACTTTCACAAAAGCATTAGATGCAAGCAGATTCAAGGATCTCAGATCATCACTCGGTCTGTGTACCATCAGTGAACAATAAGAAGTTGTAGAAACGGTTGAGAGGAGTTGTTGGTACCTCTTCATGAACCGGTCTAAAATCCAACGAATGTCATTGGGCCAAGCATATCAAAAGCCCATATAAAAGAAAAGGAAAGATACGCTCAGACGCTAAAAAGATTTGAATCGTTTTTTTTCAAAAACCTAGTCTGCCTCCTCTCTGTGCTCGCTCTCATCTCCTTCACCATTCATTCTCTGTAAATCTCTCAAACAACAATGGTGAAAACCAGAAGCACAGTAGCCCCAAAGGAAGCCACCGATTCAAGGAAAACTAAATCTAAAGGCTCCAGAAGCAGTAGAGCGAAAACAAACAAGCATGGAGTGCGAATCAAAGGGCCAAAAACCCTGAAGAAGTCAAAAGAAGTTCTCAAAGAGGCTTCACCAGAGAAAGCCCCAATGCCAGTTTTTACTCGAGTTCCTAAGAAGTCCCGGACCAGAAGCGCTGCTTTCTCAATGTCTGACCTAATTGGGCCAGAAAGAGAGAATGATCTTGGCCAGGAAAATCGAGAAGCCTCCATGCAAATCGTCGCAGTTCCAACACCAACAGGTAACGATTTCTCTGCCGATACCTCTAGAAACAGTGATTTGCTAGAATCACTACTGGAAAACCAGGACCCACCTCAAGAAGGTGTGGTAGAAGAACTGATACGTCCGGAAGGAGAAAAGGAGGATCTGACTCCGGTCAGTCATGGGCTGGAACGCATTGCGGAAGGAGAAGGAGGAGAAGAAGAAGGAACAGATGTCATACCAAAAGCCACTGAAAAAGTTGTAGAAGAGGAAGTAATAGCTGACTCGGAAGAAGCCGAGGAAGAAGAAGAAGAGAAAGAAGAAACCAGAAACGGAGAGACCGATCTGGAAGAAGTTGAGAAGAACAAGGATGCCACCACCAACAACACAGAAGAAAACCCTCTGGATGTCAGAGAAGATGTCATGGAAGAAGCCGCTGAGACGGCACACACAGTCCTATCGTCCCTAAAGAAAAAGGTTCTAGAAGAAACTGAAAGTTTGGCTGTTATGGTTGGAAAACTAAAAGAAACAAGGAAAAGAAAGGAGGCTGGAGGTCCCAGCAACAAAAGGAAAAAATCGCATGTCAAAGAAAAGGGGAAGAAAGTAATCGCGACAAGAAGTTTGATGGATTAGACAACTGATGATGATGTTGAAGAGCTCCCTGTTGAGGAAGAAGGGAAGAAGAAGGCCCTGAAGACGGCCAAGAACACCATGAGTGTAACTTACGACAACGTGTCGTTTCACTCAGCAGAAGGTGCAAAGAGGTGGGAGTTTGTCTTTCAGAGAACGGCGTACCCAGAGAAGACATTGTCGTCGGAGCTGCTTGGGCTAAAGGCCATTATACAGCTCCTGGAGAAGGCAGAATTGATGAGAACCGTCTCCGACATTGGCAACCACTATCCCCTCCTGGTTAAAGAATTCATTGCAAATTTGCCTACCACATTTGGTACCCCAGATGCTCTAGAGTTTGATAAGGTATATGTCAGAGGCATCCGCTTTGACATCACCTCCGACATTATCAATGAATTCCTGGGAAGGAAGAGGGTTCGATCTATGCCACCACCCGACCTAAGCAAAGTCCTCCGTGAGATCACCGGAGATACAAGCAGAACATGGCCATCCAAAGGCACCGTGGCAGCATCAGATCTGACTTCCAAGTACTCCATTCTCTTCCGGATTGGAGTAGCAAATTGGGCGCCCTCGACCCACGCATCATCCATCAAACCTGAGCTGGCAATATTGATCTACCAAATAGGTACTGGATCTAAACTTGACTTTGGACAATTTGCGATTGATCATCTTGTTCGCCATGCTAGATCTCTTGCTGTGAAAATTCCCATAGCCTTTCCATCCCTTATCTCTGAATTACTTGTACATCAACACCCTGGGGTGTTGAAAACATCGAATAAGGTGGGCAAAAGAGGAGGACTAATTGTGGTGAGCCACAAGTTGTTTGAAGGGAGGCATGCTCCTGATCTTGTCAGGCCGAAGGCCAAGGCAAAGACCAGTAGAGCCACAAGTGCCATCCCTCTCACCAGGACCTCCAGTAGGGATGCCGTCATGCTCAAACGAGAAATTGATGTGCTTGATGAGGACATTGCAAACTTAAAGACTGCTCTGAAGCACCTCTCGCAGCGTCGAACTCACTGCGCCAACCTGCTGCACTCAATGTCTCCTCCAGGCTCAGAAGATGATCACACAAATGATCCAGAAGATGCTACCCAAGAAGCCTCCACAGAAGCAACAGAGACTGCAAGTTCCAACAGCAACTCTATTTAAAATTCTCTATGAAATTCTCTGACTCTTGAACTTCTAAACAACTTT
This sequence comes from Geranium rotundifolium, assembly GCA_963920655.1. Taxonomy (NCBI): domain Eukaryota; kingdom Viridiplantae; phylum Streptophyta; class Magnoliopsida; order Geraniales; family Geraniaceae; genus Geranium; species Geranium rotundifolium. The sequence continues at coordinate 26,358,456 of OY987319.1, forward strand.
TATGTCTGTAATATTTTGTGAACAATGTATCACGCTTTCTCTCGACAGCTGATCGAGAGCAAGTGTGAGTTATGTTTGGATTTATTTTGCTTATTTCCCAGACTTGTTACAATATTTTTTTATAGTTTGGCTCTTTTTGAGCCAGCAAGGGGGAGTAAGTTTAAGTTAGATTACGCGCGCGATCACGACGATACAAGAAAGGAAGATAGAGACGACGCGAAGACGCAAGACGCGATGATACGCGCGACGCTGCCGATCGACGAGACGACTAATGCGATGCAGAATGCGACGCAGAACACGATGAAGAATGTTGTCCTTAAAAATAGCCAAAGGGGGAGATTGTAGTTACGACGCTTTTAGAGATTGGCTAATTTTTAAAGGAACCGAAGAAACATGTTACAAAGAATGTCGAAGCATCTTCTACGACATCCTCTGTGACATTGTTGACGCCGTCTCGGCAAACATCCTGATCGACAGAAATCAGGAAAGTGCAGATTCGGCAGAGAAGAAAGAAAACGATTAGGAAAGTGCAGAACGACTCCTAATCTGAAAAGGAGAAAGACGGCGATTAAGAGGAAACCCTTTAGGGTTAGTACTCATCCACGATTGCTATAAAAGCTTAGGCTACCCCCTTAGCAATGGTGTGGTTCTTTATTTGTTTCCTAGCAACAATTTGCAAGGTTCTTAGACGTGAAGGTTTGCGGGCTGAGAGATTGCAGATTGAGCTTAGGATGTTGTGTATCACATAACTATAGAGAGTTAGGTGATTGAGGGTTTACTGAAGTCGTGAGTTGAAGACTGCACGCAACCACCAAGCTTGAAGAAGACTTGAAGACGACAGAGCAAGGCGATTGCTCGAAGAGTGGAATCAAGACGTTCTTGGATTCAGGGGGAGACCCTGAGATAGATTGCACTGTAAGACGTAGCATAAAGTATAGATCTAGGGGTGATCACAGGTACTTGTATGTTCTGACAGATTACTGATAAGTGAAATCTTTCCACTAGGCTGAGAGCCCCCAGACGTAGGTGATGTTGCACCGAACTGGGTAAACAATCTGCTGTGTCATTACTTATAGCTTTATATTTACTGTCATGCATTATCTACGCAAGAAGTCAGGCACAACGTTATAGCATTCTGTGTAACATTGTGTGTGGCATCTTGCACGACTAAGCTGATCAGAATTTCAATTGGTATCAGAGGGGGCACCTATAGCTTTAGGTGAGTTCCTAAACAAATATTTTGATCAAAGATGGACAATACCAGAGAAGGAGGATCCATAAATCGACCACCTGTTCTAGATGGGAGCAACTATGGCTATTGGAAGGCTCGAATGTGTGCCTTCATGAAGTCACTAGACAACAAGACATGGAAGGCTGTACTCAATGGTTGGAATGCACCACAACTCAGTGACAGTGATGGCAATCCTCTCGGCCCAAAACCAGAAAAAGACTGGACCGATGATGAAGATGAAGAATCACTGGGAAATTCTCAAGCTCTGAATGCTATCTTCAATGGTGTTGACAAGAACGTGTTCAGACTAATCAACACATGCACAACTGCCAAATCAGCATGGGACATCCTGGCCGTATCATATGAAGGAACAACTAAGGTTCGAGAACAAAAACTGCAGTACCTGACTACCAACTTCGAAGCCCTCATCATGAAAGAAGACGAATCAATTGCAGATTTCAATGTTCACATTCGTGATCTAGCCAATAAATCCTATTCTCTGGGAGAACCAATGTCTGATGAAAAATTGGTAAGAAAAACCCTACGTGCTCTTAGCCCTATGTTCAAGATGAAGATCACAGCAATTGAAGAAGTTCATGACCTCAAGGTCTTGAAGTTTGATGAGCTGATGGGGTCTCTAATGACCTATGAGTTGTCTCTACCCAACATCGACAAAATGAACAAAGGAGTTGCTTTCAAAAGCTCAACACACAAGCAACCAGATACTGAGGAGTCAGATTCTGATGAAGACATCGAGGCTACAATGGCCCTTCTCACAAAAAACTATAACAAATCCATGAGAAGATTTAGTCGAATGGGTGGACGGAATATCACAGCAAATGCCAGAAACAAAGCTCCACAAAAAGCTCAAGTTGGAGGTAGTCTTGACAGACCAAACAGGAGTGGGGAAGAAAACAAAAACAAAGGACTTCAATGTCATGAGTGTGAAGGATTCGGCCACCTCCGAAGAGAATGTCCAAATTTCCTCAAACAACAAAAACGAGGATATAATGCCACCCTATCAGATGATGACAATGAAGATAGTGGATCTGAAGAGGTAAGCAACTTTGTTGCATTCACTACTACTACTCCTACATGTAATGTTGATAATGTTGTCGACATCAATGATGATCCAACTCCAAATGAGAATTGGACTAAAGAGCAACTAGTCGAGGCATACAAAGGCTTGCATACCAGATGGATCAAGGAAGCTCTGATACTTGATCAACAAGGCGAAAGGATCATTAGTCTTACCAGCGACAAGTCAAGATTTCTAGAGACGATCGTAGAGCTGAAACGAGAGATCACCAGACTTAATGGAGAAATTAGTCTCATGACTAAATCGGTAAAGATGATGAATCCTAGCACAGAAAGCCTTGACAAGATTTTATCAGTGGGAAAACAGTCCAAAGATACGACGGGACTAGGGTACACACATGCTGTCCCCTCAACGGCAGGGACAAAGTTTATCCCACAACAAGCCATGGCTGACAAGAAATTACTGGATGCCCCAACACATCCTACAGGACTACCTACAACGAAAGCCATAACATCGTCTACAACCTGTTCTTGTCAAGTAACTGCCAGAAGACATCCTCCACGCAGACAACAAAGCTACAGAAGACCAGCTTATCAATATTAATGGATATGTCATTACTGTGGTCAACCTGGTCACATCAGACCTTTTTGTTTCCAACTTCTTGAGAGGAAGCAAGCTCAGCTAAAACAAAAGAAATATCAAAGGCATCTCTCATCTCCTCCGAAGACATCCCGCCTTGAATGGAGACCTAAGAACCTGATCTATCGAGCTAATGTTGCATATACATCCTTAAGTGCTTCAACAAAAAAGGACTGGTATCTCGACAGTGGATGCTCTCGACACATGACAGGTACTCCACAATTCCTCTCTGATCTTAAACTATACACAAACTGCTTTGTTACGTTTGGAGATGGCATTCGAGCTAGAATTATCGGAAAAGGAGTACTTAAGCATCTAGGAGCCACCTGTCTGACTGAAGCATTACTTGTAGAAGGACTTAAAGCTAACTTGATTAGCATCAGTCAGATTTGTGATCAGGATTCAGAAGTAAAATTCACAAAAGAAGCCTGTATAGTTAAAGACTTTAATCAAGTCACGATTCTACAAGGAGTTCGCTCAACGGACAATTGCTATATCTGGTCTCCCGAGACACATATCGAAGCAACCAAGTGCCTTGTCTCCAAAGCAGAAGAAACCAAACTATGGCACAGAAAGCTTGGACATCTAAATCTTAGAAGCATGCAAAAGGCAATTTCAGAGCAGGTATTCCAAACCTGAAAATAATAGAAGGAAAGATCTGCGGAGAATGCCAGATTGGTAAGCAAACCAAGATGTCACACAAGAAGCTACAGCATATCACCACCTCTCAGGTACTTGAGCTGATACATGTTGACCTCATGGGACCAATGCAAGTTGAAAGCCTTGGAGGAAAACGATACGTCTGTGTGTGTAGATGATTACTCACGATACACTTGGGTTGACTTCCCTCATGACAAATCAGACACCTTCTCGATCTTCAAGAATCTATGCATCCAAGTCCAACGAGAAAAAGGAGAGACAATTGGAAAAATCATCCGCCTTCGTAGTGATCATGGTCGAGAGTTCGAAAACAGCAAGTTTGCAGATTTCTGCAACTCAGAAGGGATAGCAAATGAATTCTCAGCACCAATCACTCCTCAACAGAATGGAATTGTTGAGCGCAAGAACAGGACTCTACAAGAGATGGCGAGAGTTATGATGCTGGCTAAAGACATACCGACTTGCTTCTGGGCAGAAGCACTTAACACTGCTTGCCATATCCACAATCGAGTCACTCTCCGACCAGGTATGTCAGTAACTCATTATGAAATATGGAGGGGGAGAAAGCCCAATGTTACGTACTTCCATATCTTTGGCTCCACTTGTTATATACTGGTTGATAGAGAGCCTCGTCGAAAGCTTGACCCAAAAAGCGATGAAGGCATCTTCCTTGGCTACTCAAGGAATAGTCGCGCATACCGAGTCTTCAACAAACGAACCAAGACCATGATGGAATCAATCAATGTTGTTGTTGATGATGACTGCGAAGATGCCTCAGAAGATGCGACAGACGAAGACGGAGCCTATCCACCCAACAATGTCAGGAAGAATGCTACTCCAGATGCCAGAGAAGATGCTAGCAGCAAAACAGAAGATGATGTCGCCAATGACGAAGTAGTTCCTGAAACCAGCAACAAAAATCCCTCACGAAGAGTCCAGACCAACCATCCTATCTCTGGAGTTATTGGAAACCTGAATGAAGGCGTACGGACTCGGTCAAAAGCTCCTGAAGATTATAACGAGATGATAGGAAATATTTGCTTCGTTTCAAAGACAGAACCCAAAAACATCAATGAAGCCATCAATGATGAGTATTGGGTCAATACTATGCAAGAAGAGCTGATTCAATTTGAGAAAAACCAGGTATGGGAACTGGTGCCCAAACCAAGTGAAGGAAACATCATAGGCACCAAATGGATCTTCAAGAACAAATCCGATGAGCTTGGCAACATCACTCGCAACAAAGCAAGGTTAGTTGCTCAAGGATACACTCAAATTGAGGGTGTCGACTTCGATGAGACATTTGCTCCTGTGGCAAGACTTGAAGCAATCCGTCTCTTGCTATGGATATCATGTCATCTACAGATAAAGCTCTACCAGATGGATGTCAAAAGTGCGTTCTTGAATGGGGATCTCAATGAAGAAGTATATGTGTCACAACCCAAAGGATTTGTTGACCCTCACTATCCTGATCATGTGTATAAACTCAAGAAAGCTCTTTATGGGTTGAAACAAGCACCAAGGGCTTGGTATGAAAGGCTCACAAAATTTCTCATCCAAAGCGGCTACACTAGAGGGGAAGTCGACAAGACCCTATTTGTGAAGAATGAAGATGGAAATTTAATGATAGCTCAAATCTATGTCGATGACATTGTTTTTGGAGGGATGTCAAGCAGGATGGTAGAGATATTTATTCAACAGATGCAATCAGAATTCGAGATGAGCATGGTGGGAGAGCTTACTTATTTTCTAGGCTTCCAAATCAAACAACAAAAGAATAGCATCTTCGTATCTCAGAGCAAATATGCAAAGAATATTGTCAAGAAGTTTGGGCTAGAGAAAGCCTCACATAAAAGGACACCAGCGGCTACACATGTCAAGCTAACTAAAGATGATCCAGGAGAAGCCGTCGACCAACACCTATACAGGAGCATCATCGGTAGTCTTCTCTACCTCACCGCAAGTCGACCAGATATTGCCTACTCTGTCGGAGTATGTGCACGATATCAAGCTAATCCTAAGGTTAGTCATCTATCCCAAGCCAAAAGAATTATTAGATATATCTCTGGGACTACAAACTTGGGTTTATTATACTCATTCGACACATCCTCTACCTTGGTGGGGTATTGTGATGCCGATTGGGCTGGAAACACATCGGATAGGAAAAGCACATATGGAGGATGCTTCTTCCTTGGCAACAACCTCATATCATGGTTTAGTAAGAAGCAAAACTGTGTTGCCCTTTCCACTGCCGAATCGGAGTATATTGCTGCTGGGAGTAGCTGCACTCAACTACTTTGGATGAAGCAGATGTTAGTCGAATACAATGTCAGACAGGATGCCATGACTTTATATTGTGATAATGTCAGTGCTATCAACATCTCCAAAAACCCTGTCCAACACAGCAAGACCAAACACATTGATATTAGACATCACTTCATTCGAGAATTGGTCGAAGACAAGAAGATCATCCTAGAGCACATTCCCACAGAAAAGCAACTTGCTGATACTTTCACAAAAGCATTAGATGCAAGCAGATTCAAGGATCTCAGATCATCACTCGGTCTGTGTACCATCAGTGAACAATAAGAAGTTGTAGAAACGGTTGAGAGGAGTTGTTGGTACCTCTTCATGAACCGGTCTAAAATCCAACGAATGTCATTGGGCCAAGCATATCAAAAGCCCATATAAAAGAAAAGGAAAGATACGCTCAGACGCTAAAAAGATTTGAATCGTTTTTTTTCAAAAACCTAGTCTGCCTCCTCTCTGTGCTCGCTCTCATCTCCTTCACCATTCATTCTCTGTAAATCTCTCAAACAACAATGGTGAAAACCAGAAGCACAGTAGCCCCAAAGGAAGCCACCGATTCAAGGAAAACTAAATCTAAAGGCTCCAGAAGCAGTAGAGCGAAAACAAACAAGCATGGAGTGCGAATCAAAGGGCCAAAAACCCTGAAGAAGTCAAAAGAAGTTCTCAAAGAGGCTTCACCAGAGAAAGCCCCAATGCCAGTTTTTACTCGAGTTCCTAAGAAGTCCCGGACCAGAAGCGCTGCTTTCTCAATGTCTGACCTAATTGGGCCAGAAAGAGAGAATGATCTTGGCCAGGAAAATCGAGAAGCCTCCATGCAAATCGTCGCAGTTCCAACACCAACAGGTAACGATTTCTCTGCCGATACCTCTAGAAACAGTGATTTGCTAGAATCACTACTGGAAAACCAGGACCCACCTCAAGAAGGTGTGGTAGAAGAACTGATACGTCCGGAAGGAGAAAAGGAGGATCTGACTCCGGTCAGTCATGGGCTGGAACGCATTGCGGAAGGAGAAGGAGGAGAAGAAGAAGGAACAGATGTCATACCAAAAGCCACTGAAAAAGTTGTAGAAGAGGAAGTAATAGCTGACTCGGAAGAAGCCGAGGAAGAAGAAGAAGAGAAAGAAGAAACCAGAAACGGAGAGACCGATCTGGAAGAAGTTGAGAAGAACAAGGATGCCACCACCAACAACACAGAAGAAAACCCTCTGGATGTCAGAGAAGATGTCATGGAAGAAGCCGCTGAGACGGCACACACAGTCCTATCGTCCCTAAAGAAAAAGGTTCTAGAAGAAACTGAAAGTTTGGCTGTTATGGTTGGAAAACTAAAAGAAACAAGGAAAAGAAAGGAGGCTGGAGGTCCCAGCAACAAAAGGAAAAAATCGCATGTCAAAGAAAAGGGGAAGAAAGTAATCGCGACAAGAAGTTTGATGGATTAGACAACTGATGATGATGTTGAAGAGCTCCCTGTTGAGGAAGAAGGGAAGAAGAAGGCCCTGAAGACGGCCAAGAACACCATGAGTGTAACTTACGACAACGTGTCGTTTCACTCAGCAGAAGGTGCAAAGAGGTGGGAGTTTGTCTTTCAGAGAACGGCGTACCTAGAGAAGACATTGTCGTCGGAGCTGCTTGGGCTAAAGGCCATTATACAGCTCCTGGAGAAGGCAGAATTGATGAGAACCGTCTCCGACATTGGCAACCACTATCCCCTCCTGGTTAAAGAATTCATTGCAAATTTGCCTACCACATTTGGTACCCCAGATGCTCTAGAGTTTGATAAGGTATATGTCAGAGGCATCCGCTTTGACATCACCTCCGACATTATCAATGAATTCCTGGGAAGGAAGAGGGTTCGATCTATGCCACCACCCGACCTAAGCAAAGTCCTCCGTGAGATCACCGGAGATACAAGCAGAACATGGCCATCCAAAGGCACCGTGGCAGCATCAGATCTGACTTCCAAGTACTCCATTCTCTTCCGGATTGGAGTGGCAAATTGGGCGCCCTCGACCCACGCATCATCCATCAAACCTGAGCTGGCAATATTGATCTACCAAATAGGTACTGGATCTAAACTTGACTTTGGACAATTTGCGATTGATCATCTTGTTCGCCATGCTAGATCTCTTGCTGTGAAAATTCCCATAGCCTTTCCATCCCTTATCTCTGAATTACTTGTACATCAACACCCTGGGGTGTTGAAAACATCGGATAAGGTGGGCAAAAGAGGAGGACTAATTGTGGTGAGCCACAAGTTGTTTGAAGGGAGGCATGCTCCTGATCTTGTCAGGCCGAAGGCCAAGGCAAAGACCAGTAGAGCCACAAGTGCCATCCCTCTCACCAGGACCTCCAGTAGGGATGCCGTCATGCTCAAACGAGAAATTGATGTGCTTGATGAGGACATTGCAAACTTAAAGACTGCTCTGAAGCACCTCTCGCAGCGTCGAACTCACTGCGCCAACCTGCTGCACTCAATGTCTCCTCCAGGCTCAGAAGATGATCACACAAATGATCCAGAAGATGCTACCCAAGAAGCCTCCACAGAAGCAACAGAGACTGCAAGTTCCAACAGCAACTCTATTTAAAATTCTCTATGAAATTCTCTGACTCTTGAACTTCTAAACAACTTTTATGTCTGTAATATTTTGTGAACAATGTATCACGCTTTCTCTCGACAGCTGATCGAGAGCAAGTGTGAGTTATGTTTGGATTTATTTTGCTTATTTCCCAGACTTGTTACAATATTTTTTTATAGTTTGGCTCTTTTTGAGCCAGCAAGGGGGAGTAAGTTTAAGTTAGATTACGCGCGCGATCACGACGATACAAGAAAGGAAGATAGAGACGACGCGAAGACGCAAGACGCGATGATACGCGCGACGCTGCCGATCGACGAGACGACTAATGCGATGCAGAATGCGACGCAGAATACGATGAAGAATGTTGTCCTTAAAAATAGCCAAAGGGGGAGATTGTAGTTACGACGCTTTTAGAGATTGGCTAATTTTTAAAGGAACCGAAGAAACATGTTACAAAGAATGTCGAAGCATCTTCTACGACATCCTCTGTGACATTGTTGACGGCGTCTCGGCAAACATCCTGATCGACAGAAATCAGGAAAGTGCAGATTCGGCAGAGAAGAAAGAAAACGATTAGGAAAGTGCAGAACGACTCCTAATCTGAAAAGGAGAAAGACGGCGATTAAGAGGAAACCCTTTAGGGTTAGTACTCATCCACGATTGCTATAAAAGCTTAGGCTACCCCCTTAGCAATGGTGTGGTTCTTTATTTGTTTCCTAGCAACAATTTGCAAGGTTCTTAGACGTGAAGGTTTGCGGGCTGAGAGATTGCAGATTGAGCTTAGGATGTTGTGTATCACATAACTATAGAGAGCCCCCAGACGTAGGTGATGTTGCACCGAACTGGGTAAACAATCTGCTGTGTCATTACTTATAGCTTTATATTTACTATCCTGCATTATCTACGCAAGAAGTCAGACACAACGTTATAGCATTCTGTGTAACATTGTGTGTGGCATCTTGCACGACTAAGCTGATTAGAATTTCAGACCGTCGGAGGTCAATTGGACGCAAACTAGCATCATATGGTCATTTACCATCGGAGAAGGCGCTTTGGTAAACCGTCCTCGAGTGTTAGTTGGTGTGGGGCCGCACCACATCGTAGTTGGAAAATGCGGGTGAAGATTGGTGAAACGTATTTTGGCAGCTCCTGGTGGAGTACTAGTCATCACATAGCCAAAAGGAGGGAAGAAAATGAGTCATCAACGAACTCAAGCGAGAGTTCGTTGGTCACGTCTCGGGCGTTATTTTTGTGAAAAATATCCATGGCGTGACATGGGGACCTCTTTTTCTTCCCACACGCTTGAAGCGTCGACACTAAGTGTGAATATGACGTTGCTGCTATTTGGTTTATAAAAGAGTATTGAGATTTTAAGATGCGGAGATGGCTGGTTTGTGGCGGTGGTGTAAGCTTTTTTATGCCCTAGTCCAATTGTATTAGTCTGTAAATGTCTATATATATTAATCATCGTTTGCAATATATATCGGCATTATATTAATTATGTTTTGAAGTAATAGGTTAAGTATGAACTGATATATGTCCATTAAAGTAGTAGAACCATATATCTGTACGGATCACACTTAATGGGTCCCTGGTCAAATATGCTTCAATAAAGCGACCAAGTATGAGGATGATTTTTTATGGTATAGTTCTATTTACCATTGGGAGGGTTCCCGGAATCAGATCATAGATATCACTCGAGTGAGTGATATTGGACGACCCGCATTGAATGGTGTTGCATAGATACAGTCATGAACACATTCAATTGTGGTAGCTTGTCGGAGTATCCTTAGACCAAGGAGTCTTTGTGATCGCTATACAGTAAAGAACCGCGTTTGACTTGCTTCTAACGTAGTCCATAACAAGACTACCATAACGAACAAGATTGGCACGGGGACGAATTGTATGAGTGTTACGAAAGGTGGCTAAGGGATTTATCCCTCATACTATGGTATGAGATATGTATCTGTTTAGGCCACTCGATAGAGATCAACTGAAGGGAGAGCATGGCCATGCCAACGATACGGGGTATCAGTATTCAGTAATCTCACATATCGAGAAACAGAGATTGATTAAATAAGGGTGACGTCTCTATGCCTTATGATCAATCTAGATACCAGGCGATAAAGAGATAGCGACATGTACTACATGAGGTTGAATCGAATCATCGATCATCATGCGTGTCGGGTAATCATAATGTCTTACTAGAGGCCACTTATGATGGATCGGGTAAAATGCAATTTTATGCCGATCCGCCGACGTCGGCATGAGCCTAGAGGGTCACACACATAGGATATGGATTATGAGAGACAAGGAAAGGTTGGGGATACTCGAGAGAGAGGCATGGGAAAAACTTGACATTTTGGGGCATGGATATGTGCAATTGGATGTGACACGCGAATCGAGAAAGACTAAGTCTTTCGTCGGACTTTGTACGATAAGTTCGGGGGTAAATTGGAAGCGGCACGGGACCTCATGGCCAAAGCATTGGGCTTCGTGCCACGAGGCCCTAGTGGCCGGCCCAACCAAGGCCCAATAGTGGAGCAAAGGGTGGGTCCGTTTCTCCACTAACTTTGGTTAAGTGGATGATGACTAGATACACACTAACCTAATCCATGTTGGGTAAGTGTGCTTAAAGGTGGCCACCCAATGACCATCATCATCTTCTCTTGACCCAACACACATCAATTCAACATTAGATTTACCAACACAACACAAAATATCAAGACAAGTTGTGCTCTCTCTCTCTCTCTCTCTTCATAGTTTTGGCCGAGGGCTCCTCCTCCCCTCCTTTTGCTCTATCTTGCTCAAGCCTCCTCAAGCCTCAAGCCTCCCCCTCTTGCTCTCTCTTGCTCACTCTTCTATTCTAGTAAGATAGAAGAGTGTAGGATCCTCAAGTGATCATCCTATCCGTGTGGACTTGGCTAGAGTTGAAGATCTGAAGCGTTCTTCAAACCGATTCGAACAAACCGAAGGTAAACTTGTGATTTTGTTTTTGCCTTGGGATTTAATGGTTTGATGTTCTTGGACGGTTTATGGGGTTTATATATGTTGATTCCGCTGCCATATGTTAATCTTTAAATTTTTTTTATTCTTCTTCTCTATCTATATCATTATCTCTTTTCAATCCAGATTCAATTTTGTTTGTTTTTTTAAATTTATTCATTATACCCGGATCCTGTTAAACCGAAAAATGCTTCAATTTCACGGTTAACCAAACGATCGGTTTCTCACCTATTTCGGTCCGACTTCAATTTTATAATTTTAAAATCAAACCAGATTGGTTCAATTTTTGGTTCAAGTTAACCGCGTTTGAGCACTCCTAATTTAAGTATCAAAGGAAAATTAACAACGAATTCTCGATAAGGTAAGAAAAAAATTGAACTTAAGGAACTACAAAAAAATATATGATACGTGTTATAAAGTGTAGTTATCTTTTCAATAAATAGTTCAAATTTAATTCGGTAAATATTCAAGGATAATACATAAGTGCATTGAACTGAAAATTTTATGTTGATATCATAACGCTTTGTAAAACGTTTCTCAACTTCGTTAACTTTCTATATTTTCAATTCTTAAATAATTGTAAGAAGACTAAAATGACTTTATTTGATTTTAAATTTTCAAATTCGTGCCACTCATCCCCCTCTTCTCCTACACCTTCTATGTGACGACTTCACTGGCACAACTCCTTTCTCCGGCGGCGACCTCACCGACACTTCTCTCTTCAATCCCTCTATTCTCTATCTTTCCTGGTCGAAAACTCCATCATGAGCGCCGAGGTGAATTGGATGTTATCGTAAAATATTTTTAAGAAATTGGGATAGTGATGTGAAAAACACTATAGTTTATGATACGTGTGATTATTGATAGCATTTGTGCCCTAGGTTCCAATTGGAATAGTCTGTAAATGTCTGTAATAATTTGTCATCGTTTGTAAAATGGCTTTGTATTACTTATGTGTTGAAGTAATATGTTAAGCATGATCTGATTTATGACCACTAAAGTAGTAGAACCATGAATCTGTACAGATCACACTTAACGAGTCCCTAGTCAATAGACGCTTCAATCGAAGCGACCAGTATGAGGATGGTTCTCAATGATGTAGTTCTGCTAATCATAGGGGTGTGGGATCCCGGAATCATATCATAGATATCATGAGGTAATTGTTATCGGACGACCCGCTTTGAATAGTGTTTCATAGATTGAGCCATGAACATATTCAATTGCGATAGCTTGTCACGATATCCTTAGACCAAGGAGTCTTTGTGATTGCTATGCGGTCGACGTACGACTTTAACTTGCGCTTAACGCTTTCCGTAACAGGATTGCAATAACGGGCATGATCGGGCGGCGGAACGGATTGCATGAGTGGCACGAAAGACGGCTAAGGGATTTATCCCTCGTACTACGGTATGGGAAAGATATCCGTTAAGGCCGCTTGATCGAGAGTGACTGAGAGGAAGAGCGTGGCCATGCCAGTGATACGGGTTATCAGTTCTCAGCCATCTCACATATCAAGTAACAATGATTGATTAAACAAGGATGACGACTCTATGCCTTGTGATCAATCGGGATGTCTAGAGATAATAGGATAGTGACTTGTACGCACAAGTTTAAATCGAATCATCGATCATCATGCATCTTGGGTAATCATAATGTCTTACTAGAGACCACTTATGATGGATCACGCAAGAGAGATCTCTTACGCCGATCGGCCAACGGTGGCATGAGCCTGGGGGGTCACACACATACAAGACGGATAACTTGAGACAAGGAAATCTTAACGTTTATTGAGGAGCAATACATGGACAAAACTAAAGGTTTTGGGCCATGGGTTCGGTTTGAGAGAATAATTAGCGAATCGAGAAAACTGAGATTTTCGTCGATGTCGCGTCGGACTTTGTTTGATAAGTAACGACAAAAAGGGTCGGACAACTTTTGGACACGGCACGCGACCACATGGAAAGCCCATTGGGCTCGGCCCATGGGGTCACCTAGCCGGCCCAACAATGGCCCAAATAAGGTCCAATAAGCCCAAGTGGCCGGCCACCTTGGTGGGTCCAAGGGTGGGGGCCACACACACACCATGTTTAGTTGGTGTTGTTGATTAAGAGGTGAGTGATTTAAGGGGTATGGGTAATGACTTGCCTTTAACCCATGCTTTCATCATTTGTCACTTTAGTAACCCATGCCATATGTGTTAATGAAGAAGACAAATGAAGAATGAATTTACATAACTCACTCCCTCACTTTCTCTCTCTATTTGGCCGGCCAACACACCTTTCTCCTCTCTTCTTGCTCTATTGGTATTCACATAATTGTTCTAGTAGGCTTTTTTGTGAAGGATCTTAAGGATCATCCTCTTGGTGTGGACTTGCTCTAGAAAATAAGATCATATAGTTCTTCTTTCATGATTCAACAAAGACTTAAAGCAAGAATGAAGAAACTGTCCAGATTGTCCAGTTCCGGCAACCTATATTGCATGAGCCATTACCGCTTCGTCCGAGCTCCGATCGACCTGAAACTGGCGGCTTTGGAAAGAGAAGTTAAAGGGCTACAACTTTTGTGAAATACTTATTTTCAAAAAGAAAGCTGGTTTGGGAGAAACAAGGCCGAGAAGATGACTGCTCCGCAGAGTCTGTCCAGCCAGATGGGAAAAATGTTTTGCTCCAGACGGAGGTCTTCTCGTCCGAACTGGGTTCGGAGCAAAACACTAAAGATGTAGAAAATTGGCTTAGGTTTAATCTCCAAAAAGAACCGAAGTAATTGGAGATTTTTAGCTCGACATATGAAGCTTCAAAGTCTCGGTTTTCTGCTTGGCAGATTCTGGTAAAACCCAAAAACTTGATTTCCTAAGCATATAACTTGGTAGTCGATTCCCAGTGGGCTTGTAATTGAACTTTCTGATGTGTTTTGCGTATCTGCTTTCAGTAGGAATATTATATCATTATCTCTTCTTGAAAAAGAAGGTTATTATTTTGATATTAAGAACGGATTTTTTAATATTATGCGCAACAACATGTTTTATGGAAATGCTCACACTATTAGAGGTTTATACATATTGAATATGCAAAACTCGAGATCCAACATGCTCTATAATATAAATGCTAAGAGGTTTAAAGCTTATAATTTAGAATAAACTCTAATCTGGCAGTGGGAGGGTTGTTCATCTTGATGAAGTTCTAGATGAGATAGTCACTCGGGAACCACTGGACGACCCATTAGAAGAAGTAGAGCCAGAAGTGGTCGTTGAGCAAGAACCAATAGCTACAGTTAATGAGGACGGTCCAAGGCGGTCTGAAAGGATAAGTCATGCACCTATCAGATACGGTTTCCTAGTAACTGGAGGTGATGATTTAGTGTTAGTGGACAATGATCCAGCTACCTTTCGAGAGGATTTGGACGGAACCGACTCTGAGAAATGGCTGGAAGCCATGAGGGAAGAAATGCAATCCATTTCAGATAATCAAGTGTGGGATTTGGTGGATCAAACCCCTGACGTAAAAGTCATTGGGTGTAAATGGATCTTTAAAACAACAATCCACACAACACATTTATCATTCAATAAATCAATAATCTCAACAAACTTCGTATTCACATTCTATATTGTCTAGCACCCATGGCTAAGGGATTTAGCCCTCAACCATGGTGCTCAAGCTAAGCAACAACATGGTGGAAATACAAGTAAACATGAAGAACATGAAGAACACAAAGTAAATGGATAGAAAATGCTCTTGGATTCCCGAGCAAGGTGCGTCTTCGGTGTGTGATGAAGCGCGATAGAACTAGCGATGTCTTTGGTGTCGAGGAAGATGAAGAACGCTTGAGAAGAACACGAAGAACGCTTGAGAATGGCTGAAAAGCTCCTTGGTCTCGTTTTTTCTCTCTCTCTATTTCTCCCTTCTTCTCAAAAAGTGGCTGCAACCCTTTTATAGTTTTCTGATTCTGAGGGCGGTCACGATCGTGACTAGCAAGGCACGATCGTGCCTCTGTCTTGGTCACGATCGTGTGTTGGATGTGGCACGATCGTGACTTGGTCATGGGGGCGATCGTGGCTTCGTCGGGCACGATCGTGACTCGGGGCAGGTAAGATATTTTGAATCGCCTCGATCCTTTACCCCATAAAGCCACGATCGTGGGTCTTCAACGGGCGATCGTGCCTCATGGGGTCACGATCGTGGCTCCGTCGTGACTGAGATCGGGGGAGCCCACTGTAAGTTTGAATTAATTCGGCATTATATTTTAAAGGGGAGGCACGATCGTGACTGGCTGAGGGACGATCGTGCCTAATGAGTCACGATCGTGCCTCTATTGGTCACGATCGTGGCTAAAGGCCTCTGCCCGGCCCTTTGGTCAACTCCCTTTGACTTTTTGCTCGGTGCCTCGTTTTTGACCCTTTTTCCTCCCGTTCCTGCGTATGCACCTCAAAACACCAAAAAGCATAAAATACGTACTCTCGGGCCTGACTTGGCCACTATCGGACACAAACGTACCGAATTGTGAGGTTAAACGGTCTCGAAACGAGACCTTTTGACCCCACAACAAACACACCCCACTTAAACACTTATCGTCCCGATAAGTCAACAAGTGTACTGCAAAATTCACCGAGTTAAGAACCCTGAGTCAACTCAATAGGAGGAGCTCGGCATCTCCTAGGGGTTTTAGGCTAACTCCCCCGAACCAAAATAGACAACACAAGTGGGAAAACTTACCACTATAATACAACGACAACACAAGACACTAACTAGACTCAAGACGAAAACTATTCCTAACACACACATTGAGACTCCATAGACATAACTCACAATTGCATATAAGTAGTCATGTAAACTCGAAATACTCATGCAAAGGACAACGTGCACGAAGGGTATCATTTTCACTCCGCATACATGCTAAACAACACTTGCCCTTACACAACATGCATCACATAAATCTCTTTTCCTCAATACTTTGGTGATCACATATTAGTGGTTCGAACCGATCCCGATGATCACTAGACCATAGTCAAAAGTGAATTCATAAATGTAGGGCTTACTTGGCTTGTAGTGTAGGTTAGACTCGGGTGGGTGTTTTAGAGGGAGAATTCAGGAAGATCAATGGTGCTCAATTCCTAAGTTGCCTCAACCTCACAAACCCTATTACATTTCAATCTCTCCCCAAGACTCGTTGTCAATCACTTGTTACCCCTTTTTACCCCGAATCATCCTTTCCCATCTTTTTCTGCTTTGATCACCGACACTTTCCTCTGCTTTTGGTTTGCTCCACAATGCTAAATTTCAACAACTTTGGCGATTTGCATTTGGGCTTTCGTCCGGGTTCGGTTTGTTGGTTTTCCTTTCATAGTGCTTTTCTTTCCTTCGGCATTTTTGCTCTCCTTCATTAGGATCTTCCGGCATGCCAAATTTTTTTCACTTACACCATCTTGTTTTCCTTTGTTGTCCTCAAACCCGAAACGCAGCAGTTTCCGAAGTGTCACAATTGGTGTCTTTTTAGCAATGATATTCTCTTCCAATGACCTTTTTACCTTTTCTTTTCCCCAAACCCCATGTTACCGTCTTCATTCCTATACAATTGGACTAACCCTTCCCCCCCACTCGTTGAAGCAACTAAGCAATGAGAAGCTCGGGTTCGTGTCACAGTTAGGCTAATGAGTTTAGGTTTCAACATGTAAGGTTCATAAACAAGGCATTTTGGCAAGAGAGGGTACTATGGATGGCGAGTAAAGGGTCATTTCATGTTTTACTCAACGGTCCGACAGGATGCCTACGAATCATTTCCCTTGGTCTATGATCTTTTTGGCCGAAGCCAACATGGTCAACCCATTAACACAAATCACGAAGCATTGATGAGGATGCATATAATGTAAATGAAAAGCATAGCATCACACACAACGTGTTATAATGTGATCATACACTTTGGCCCACGATGGCCTTTTTCACAAATATCCCCAATTCGACATTACACTAATATGCAATTACAACATCATACCCACAAAAATCTCAACTTCGGCAAAGTGCCCCACATGCTCAAAATCAAACAACCCTCAATTTAGCAAATAAACTAAACATGTCAAGTACAAAGATATAACTCAAAACATGCAATAGTTCATACATTACCAAAATAAGAGTCTCCAAACCGACCCAAAATAACACAAGTTCAACAAAAAGTTTCAAAGTTTAACAAGTCTAAATTCCGACAACATCTAGGTGATACCTCTCAATAAGTCAGGTCGTCGTAGAGGAAGTCACCTTCTGCTCCTTCTGCCTGGTCATGCGCTCCGCTCGGGCCAGCTACACTCGGGTCCTGGTACTGGAAGTGCATGTACGGGCCGGACGGGGGCCGGGGGACGGGACCCCCTGATCTCCTGACCTCAAACTGCCTCCCTCTCGAAGATAGGAGGGCCCGTGGGGTAGTTCACCCCGCTGACAAGTCCCCAGACAATCTGAGTGACCAAACACCCTACTCCAATGCCTCCCGGCTGTCTACTCGGCATCTCGAGCAACTGGTCCCAGATGGTCCTCTCCCAAGGCGCCCTCGTATCCGTACGGTATGCGTTCAGGATCCACAACTCCTTGAGATTAACGTCGTACTGACCGTTCTCTCTACAGAAGAGTGTTCCCGCGAGGAACCTCTGCAGCATTAGCATCCCGGGTTGGTCTTCGGGGATGTCCTTGGCCTTGTTGGTCTTCTCCCAGTATTGATTCCATGTGATGTGATACCACATCTCATTGTTGGAGAGTCCCAACACCGGTGCTTCTCCCTCGAAGAACCCGAACATCGCGGTGAGGTCGTTCATCGTCATCTTGCACTTCCTCCCATACACCCGGAAGGATATCTCCGTCTTCTCCTTGTTTACCGGCTCCACCGTGGCGAAGAACTCCCGGGTCAAATCTTCAAAAACCGAGGTCTCCACGTCATCATTCCGGCCATCTGAGCCGGATGCCCTTTTCATGCAGCTCCTCCCAAATGCCTAAACTCCGGCATAGAAATTCATTGAAAAACCGGCCGGTCATCACCAACCGGTCTTCGAATGCCTATTACCTTCGCTTGTACGGGCCTACGGTGGTGAACCTGAGACATGCCATATTGGGCGTCTCAGCCGGGAGTCGGGCAGCTTGTTGAGCAGGAAGTGCTCTTATGCCCGAGGTGCCGGCACCGGCGGTTCGAGCCTTTTTGCTCACAAGGTTTGCACGGGCTTGGTCGGTCGGTTTCTTGGGGGCCATTGTAAGGATGAAGTGGAGCAAGTGAGAGTGAGCGTGAGCGTGAGAGTGAGTGTCTAGAGCTATCGGACTATGTCGCCGGAAAAAGGTAAAGGGTGGGCTTTATGTGGAGGTTTTGTAGGGTGCAGGGTGAGGAGTGTGTAGGGGAGTGTGGTTGGTCTAATAGCTAATTCCGGCGAGAAGTGGCCGAAATCTATGGTGGGGGTGGTTTTGTGGAGGTTTTGTGGACAACCGGCAATGTTCTCACTAACATGCCCACCAGTCAACACATGTCATCAATCAAACATGTCAATAATATACTCACGTTAACAAGCAACCTCATGTACTATCACAGTACCACAACCTGTCCATCATTTCTCAAGTCATACAGTCACACCACTGCACATAAGTTGTCAGGCTAACTCACTACTGACCAACTTAACACCACAAAACTCAAAGACCAAAGCCACGTAATACTCTCCTATTACTGACTCTACCCGACGTGTCGACGCAAGGCACACAGGTGTTGAACCTGAGCCTCTGATACCAAAATGTAACGCCCCAAGATCCGGTTCTCCGAATCTTAGTCGTCACGCGATAAAATACAAGTATCGATAATACATAAACGAAGATACATATACGAAATAGTTATGAAACACCTCGAGCGTCCTCGAGTGTATCATAACTATACTCGCACAAAGTCAACACCTTTAGTTTAGGCGTCCCTAACTTAAAGGTGATTGCACAAGTAAGTAAACCAGTTCTAAAACAATTCCATCAAAACATCCTTTGAAAATTAAGCAAGTAACTCATAAATAAATACCATAATGGTGAGGCATAACGCCACCTCACCGAGTGTTTTACAAAATAAAGTAATAAACCGGATAATGAAAAGCAGTAACAAAACAGGTTACGACTCAACAGAGTTTACAACAGCCGACCAAACACCACTGGCAAAGACACGTCGACACGACACGCCCCCAAGCTCCCAGTCAAAAGATCTAAACGCATCCATAACCTGCACAAGTTGTAGGGGTGAACACGCTACCTCCAAGACTCAAACATCGCACATACACAAGATGATAACAATGCAAAACTAGTTGTATAACATAATTAACTACACCCTAGGGTAACCGATTTCAGCCCAGGGAATCCACCCTTGCCTCGGTTCACCCTCCCTTAGGTCAAGGTAACCGATCTCGATCAAGAGAGTCCACCCTCAACTCGATTCACCTTACACCTAAATAAAGGCAACCGATCACAACTAAGGGAGTCCACCCTCAGCTCGGTTGACCTTTCCCACAAAGATAAAGGTAACCGATCTCGATCAAGGGAATCCACCCTCAACTCGGTTTACCTTACACCTAAATAAAGGTAACCGATCACAACTAAGGGAGTCCACCCTCAGCTCGGTTGACCCTTACCACAAATAAAGGTAACCGATCTCGATCAAGGGAATCCACCCTCAACTCGGTTTGCCTTACACACCACCTGTAACACAAGTATCACACCATACTCATGCAGAAAACATACTAGGTGCAAGACGGAATAAATCATCGTCTGAAAAGCAAATAATATAATACCTGGCACAATCCCGTGCATACAATCAGTTCAGAGTTATACTAAACTAATTCACCCAACATTATCATGCAAATCTCACTATTCGCATATAATCACACCAAGCATATTCACGCCACTACCATAGTGCCAAATCATGCTCACACGTATATATACACACATGTATAATCAAACAAAGGCATCAAGCCATATAGTCTAGGTAGCTATGTCCCCCTACCTTAGGAAAGCTCCACGTACGCTCCTAGCCTCCCGCTCGAGCTATTCACGCCTTGCCTTTCCCGTGAGCGTCAATATCAACTAATAATTATATTCGATAATTAAAAACTCAAACAGACTCCGAAACGAATGCAATAAATTTACAAGTGTACTCCAACAAGTGCCTAACACTTGGACACACTTCAAATTAATCAAAGTAGCCAAAATGGGTCCGGAATGACCCATTTTCCCCGAAAACCCAATCTGCCCGGAAACGAGTTTTTGACCCTCGGGACTCCGAAAATTACGAAACTTGTTTCTAAACTCCTCATTTAGAAACCGTCTTTCACAATTTAAATCCGGAAATTATCAAATACGCAAGTTATCGACTCGGGGGTCACCCGGGACCACCCGAACTCACAAAACCTGAGCCCCGGGCTCGTGGGCCCCACACAAGCCACCACATTAATTCTCGGGAAACAAAATCGAGCTACGGGATTTACTTCGAATCTGTCCAGAGACAGATTCGGCAGAACAGTCCACTTCCCGGACTTGCAGCTCCAAATCCGTAGCTCGTCTGGAAAACACGTAAACATGAAAGTTGAAGCTCTGCCAGTCCTCTAAACACGTAAACACGTAAACGGGAACGGCTCCGTCCGGAGCAAAACAGATTGTCCGTCCGGCTGGACAGATTCAGCGGTTCAGTCACTTCCCGGGCTTCTAGCTCCCAAACCGTTGCTCCTTTGGAAAAACTCACAAGATGAAGGTTGAAGCACTTCGAGTCAGCGTTCCATGGCCACCGGAATCAGCCGCCAACGTGGCCGGAGCTCCGGCGACCCTCCGGTCACCGGAATTTGTTCAAATTTGTCTTAAAACATGCCTAATCATCTCTAGTGTCTAACTAAACTTAAAACAACACATTTCTACTTAAAACCCACGAACCAAACTACTCCAAATCGAAAAGAGAACCATACCTCTTGTAGTCCTCGATGACGGGATTCCGAATACGAAGAAATCTCGAAGAAACGACGGACGGATTGACGGGAAATCCTCCTTGCTTGGCCGGACCCTCCTTCTCCTTCCCTCTTTCTCTTTCTCTTTCTCTTTCTCTCTCCTTCTTTCTTCTCTTCTCCCTCTCTTTCTCTTGGTTGTTCTCGGATGAAATGGGAGCTCCCCCTCCTTATAACAACACATTTTATTTAATTAATTACTTAATTAAATAAAATGAAAACCCAAAAATCAACCATTTTTCCTCTTTCCCAACATCACCAAACCCCACACACAACAAGTCACTTCCTTGTCCCCTTGATACCTAACCCATCAATCACATCGGTCACCTTTCCCACCATCCGAAAACGGATCAGATTTCCCAAAATCGGACGTTTCGGACCCCGAACGGGCACTTTTATCGAGATTTCAGCAAAATCTCCCGAGTGACTTAAAATGGGTTAACTAAGAATACTGAATCGACCGTTTTGCGATTCGGGACTTAACGAGTCCAGAATCGCCCAAAACGTCCTCGGTTGACTTTTCCGGCAAAAAGTCAACCTAAGTCAACTTTCCCCGAATGGGTCACGAAGTGGTCTTTAGTCGCCCTGTGAACTTAGCTTGGTCGAAAATAACGTCATCTTATGTCCAAAATAACTCTCGGGGTCAGGTTCAGACTCGATCTGGTCACTATTCAAAAATTTTGAATTTTCCCAGATTTTAGTCTAACTGCCCGGGAGAGGTCCTTACAAAAATATTCGGAGGCACGATCGTGGCTCCCCCGTGACTGAAATCGTGGGAGCCCACGGTAAGTAGGGATTAAATCGAATATATTCAGCCACGATCGTCCCTGGGGAGGGCACGATCGTGACTCGATGTAATTTTCCAGGTCACGATCGTCCCTAGAGGGGCACGATCGTGACTCAATGCTTTCTCCCAACCCACGATCGTGCCTAGCCCAGAATTTTTGCCTTTTCCATTCTTTTCTTCTTCTTGCCACGTAGAACACTCGAACCCATAACCTGCACTTAGACTTGTTTTGAAACTTGTTAAATGACTCAATTGTGGTGTGTGAGACACACACCACACTTAACCCCACACTCGGGGTCGATTTACCCTAAGACTCCATAAACCGAAACTAAACACATATGTACAAGTGATTCATGTTACCTTCCTTCTTCTTACCGGGCCGTGGGCGGCCTCTAAGTTCTTCTATGCAACATCGCAGTCAAGTTGCTTAGCATCTCCATGATGTCCATTAACTGCGCTTGCACGTCCTCCTTGAAATCCTTAATATCTTCTCGGACCGTCATGATGTCCACTATGATTTCCTCGAACCGGCTCTCAATATGGATCAACGGATCTTCCGGCGGAGTAGGACTCTCCTCGGGTTCCGGCGAGTTTACAGGCCACCTTAGAGGTGGCGAGTTACCCTCATCGTCATCCGACGACGGTGGAGCATTAAGTCCAAACTCCCACTGATTCATTTTGGACGAGAGAAAGATGAAGATGACACTCGGGAGAATTTCTTGAACTTGTGAGAAGGCTTAGAGCAATGGAATGGAGAGAGAGGGAAAGGGCTCCCTTTATTGACCAAAGGATGATGGGTGGGTCCTAGCTTTTCCCCAAACTCTCCCGTGACCCTCCTCTCTTGTCTTGCTTTTTGCTCTTCTTCTTTATGAAAGAACATCTAATCACCTGCACAAAGAAAAACACACATACTCTACAAAGCCTAGACTCAATAGTGGGGTGTGGGACACACACCACACTTAGGGTATTACTATACCCAAACTTAATTAAACCCGACAATGGTGTGTACCCCGTACACACCACACTTACGACTCAACCGCGCCTTACTTTCACGGCAACACACTTAAACAAATAAAACCGACAATACTACTAATCATAGCACAACAACCCGCATAGAGGGGCAAACCATTCAAGGTTACAAGGCGATCACAAGCCTTAAGCAAGATCAACTCAACTCAATAAACTTAGGAGAAAGTACATACTACCTTTCTCGAAATAGTTTGGTTGACTTGGCTTGATGGGTTGACCCGGATGCTGACTTGTTCATTTGCGAAGGAGAGGTGTACGCCATGGGCGTCGTGATTGCACCGGTTCCTTCATGCGATAAACAAACAACGATTAGCGCACTGCTATTAACCAAATAAACTAAAATGCGAGAATTTACAAGGATGAGTTTAGAAACTTGGGCTGCCTCCCAATAGCGCATTTGTTTAACGTCGTTAGCCCGACGAAACTGGGGTCGTCAACTCACTACCCTCAATCTAAGCCACCTTCTTTGGGCAACTCTCCTCCTTCTTCTTCTTCTTCAAATCCCCTTACCTCTTCTTCCATGTCCAGCTCCACATCCTTTCCGTCAATACCGTGATAGAGCTTCAAATAAAGCCCATTTGCGAAGAAAGTAGTCTTGTCCTTGGGATCCGAGATTTCCATCACCCCGTGGTTCAAACACGTGATGACTTTAAATGGCCCCGACCACTTAGACTTGAGTTTACCGGCATAGAGTTTCAGCTTGGCATTATAGAGCAACACCAATTGTCCTGGTTCGAAACTTCTCTTTATGATGTGCTTGTCGTGCCAACGCTTCGTCTTTTCCTTGTAAATGGCGTTGCTCTCATACGCCTCTCTTCTCCATTCCTCAAGCTCCTCGATGTGAAGCACCCTTTTCCTTCCCGCTTTGCCCAAATCCATACTACACCTCATTATCGCCCACCTTGCCATATATTCAATCTCCACCGGCAAGTGGCACGCTTTCCCATACACCATCCGATACGGGGACATGTTCAACAAGGTTTTGTAAGCGGTGCGATAAGCCCAAAGGGCTTCATCAAGGCGTTCCGACCAATCTTTTCTGTTCGGGCCGACCATCTTTTCCAAGACCCCTTTGATTTCCTTATTAGCGCTTTCTGCTTGGCCATTGCATTGGGGGTGGTAGGCGAGAGCCATTTTGTGTTTCATGCCAAATTTCTTGGCAAGAGCCTTGAAGAGCTTGTTCCTGAAATGGGCACCTCGGTCACTTATGTTAGCTCGGGGAGTTCCGAAGCGTGCGATGATATTTCGCTTGAAGAACTTGATAACCGTCCTCGCATCCGCTGCGATACATGCTTCTGCCTCAATCCACTTAGAAACATAGTCCACCGCGACTATGATATAGAGTTTCCCATAAGACGATGGGAAAGGTCCCATAAAATCCATTCCCCACACATCGAACACTTCCACTTCTAGTATGCCAGTGAGAGGCATTTCGTGCCTTCGGGAGACATTTCCCACCCTCTGACACCTATCACACTGTTTAATGTGCTCGTGACAGTCCTTGAAGGGGGTTGGCCAATAGAAGCCAGATTGCAACACTTTTCTAGCGGTCCTCTCACCCGCGAAGTGACCTCCATATGGGGAATTATGGCATGCCTCCAAAATTCCAGGAATTTCGCTTTCCGCTACACATCGGCGGAAAATTTGATCGTTTCCTTGCTTGAAGAGATAAGGCTCGTCCCAATAGTACTTGTTGCAAGAGTGAAGGAACCTCTTCTTTTGTTGGGAAGTAATCCCCAAAGGCACGATCCCACATGAAACATAGTTCGCGATATCGGCATACCAAGGTGATGCGCTCTCTATCGCCAAAACATGCTCGTCGGGAAATACGTCCTTGATTTCCTCCTCGCATTCCTTCTCGCCATTTTTTACTCGAGATAGGTGATCGGCCACTTGATTTTTGATTCCCTTCCGATCCATTATCTCGAGCTCGAATTCTTGCAACAAGAGAACCCATCGAATTAATCGAGCTTTGGCCTCCTTCTTGGTTAACAAATATTTTAAGGCCGCATGATCCGTGTGCACCACAGTTTTCGACCCGATCACATACTGACGAAACTTCTCAAATGCAAATACCACTGCCAAGAACTCCTTTTCCGTAACTGTGTAGTTTTCTTGAG
The DNA here is from genome assembly GCA_963920655.1 of Geranium rotundifolium. Classification (NCBI taxonomy): domain Eukaryota; kingdom Viridiplantae; phylum Streptophyta; class Magnoliopsida; order Geraniales; family Geraniaceae; genus Geranium; species Geranium rotundifolium. Next base: position 26,383,829 of record OY987319.1, read on the forward strand.
CATCGTTCAGTGTTCGGCCTGCACAGGCTATGACGCGAAAGATCTTATCATGTTTCTGGCCTAGAACTGCTCCCAAAGCGTAATCGCTTGCATCACACATGATCTCGAACGGTCGATCCCAATCCGGAGCCGCTACTATTGGAGCCTTTACCAATCTTGCTCTCAACTCATCGAAAGCAACTTTACATTCCCTTGTGAATTCAAATTTCATCTCCTTCTCGAGCAACTTACACAATGGCTTGGCCACTTTTGAGAAGTCTTGGATAAAACGTTTGTAAAACCCCGCATGACCAAGAAAACTTCTCACCAACCTCACAGAAGACGGATAAGGAAGAGTCTCAATGACACTAACCTTGGCCCGATCCACTTCAATGCCTTCTTTTGAGATCTTGTGACCTAGAACAATTCCTTCACGCACCATGAAGTGGCATTTCTCCCAGTTAAGCACCAAGTTAGTTTCCTCGCATCTTTTCAACACATTCCCCAGATGCTCCAGACATTCATCAAATGATCTTCCGAAAACTGAGAAGTCATCCATGAAGACCTCTACATAATTCTCGGCCATATCAGAGAAGATAGCCATCATACACCTTTGGAAGGTCGTCGGAGCATTGCAAAGGCTAAAAGGCATTCGTCGGAAGGCAAAAGTTCCGTAGGGGCAAGTGAAGGTTGTCTTCTCCTGATCTTCTACGGCTATGTGGATTTGATTATAACCACTGTAGCCGTCTAGGAAACAATAGAACTCATTTCCGGCCAACCGATCCAACATTTGATCAATGAAGGGTAGCGGAAAATGATCCTTCCTTGTTGCTTTGTTCAACTTTCGGTAGTCCATACATATACGCCACCCGGTCACGGTGCGTTGAGGAATCAACTCATTGTTTGCATTTGCAACTACCGTTAGGCCTCCCTTCTTCGGAATACATTGAACCGGGCTAACCCACTTGCTATCTGAAATGGGATATATCACCCCGGCATCTAGCCACTTCAAGATTTCCTTTTTCACCACCTCCTTCATGGCCGGATTTAGCCGCCTTTGATGCTCAACTGACCCTCTGCATTCCTGCTCCAGAATAATTTTGTGCGTGCAAAACGCTGGGTCTATTCCTTTGATGTCAGCAATAGTCCATCCTAATGCCCCCTTGTGTTTCTGCAACAAACTCATCAACCTTGCTTCCTGATTTGGGCATAAAGCAGAAGAAATAACCACTGGAAGCGTCGAGTCTGGCCCCAAATATTCATACTTCAAGTGCTCGGGAAGCACCTTCAATTCAAGCCTAGGAGCTTCCTCAAGCGATGGCTTGGTGTGGGGAACAACTCTATCTCCCGTAAACAATGGCTCAGAGCCCCTATATCCTTCTCTTCTTTCAATAAACCCGAGTGCACATAATTCCCTTTGCTCGTCCCTTTCCTCTTTTTCTTCACGCTCTAATTGTTCAAAGAAAGCACTAGAAAAATCATTAGTACTTAAACAAATTGAGGGTAGAACGTTTTGTACCTCTTGATCAATCAAGGAGATGGCCGCTACTTCCGAATAATCCATATCGGGTGCTTTAATCCCTCTCAGAATATCGAAAATAATAGTTTCTCCTCCCACCGTCATCTCCAATACGCCTTGCTTAACACGGATTACCGTATCGGCGGTTGCGAGAAAAGGTCGCCCTAGGATTAGGGGAACCGCATGATCAACCGGGAAGTCAAGAATAATGAAGTCGGCCGGCAAGATGAATTTCCCAATACGCACTAGCACATCTTCAACTACCCCCTCGGGGTATACCACTTATCGGTTAGCCAAATGCAAGTAGACCGAGGTTTTCTTCATGTGGCCAATTTGAAGTGAATTAAAGACGGAAAGCGGCATAAGATTAATATCGGCGCCTAGATCGCATAAGGACATCATTTCCTTTGCTCTTCCTATCCCGACTGGAACTGTAAAGCTTCCCGGGTCTTTCTCTTTTGGAGGCAACTTGTTTAACACCAATGCGCTACACTCCTCATTCAATGCAATCTTGGAGCACTCTTGCAAACGCTGATGGTTAGAGAGGATCTCCTTGAAAAACTTGTGATATTTAGGCATTTCATCCAATGCCTCGATAAGAGGGATGTTGATGGAGACTTGCCTACGCACATCAAGGCATCGGGCGAATTGGACGTCGTTGCACTTAGCTTTTCTTTTCACCCGTTGAGGGAACGGGGGCCTAAGAACGGGAGTATGAGGTTTGGCCCGAGGTACATCGACTTGGGGTCCTTCTTGGGATTCGTCTTGCCTTTCTCGAGGTGCATCTTGCTCTCCCTCCTCATTTCCAAGATCTTCATCCTCAAACCCCAAATCCTCAACAACGGCCTCTTCCACTTCCGGTTCATACCCCACCGGGATCGATGGCCCTGGTAATGTGCTTCCGCTTCTCAAAGTGATAGCTTTGACATGTTCTTTGCCATGATTTTTCGGCACCTCGGTGTTTGACGGAAGAGTCCCCATTTGTCTCGGCGCACTACTTTGCTCCCATCGAGCGTCGTTGTTCCTCTGATTTCTCCTTAGCTTATCTGTTACTGCTGTTTGGCTTTTTATGAAAGCCTCAAGCACGTCTCTTAGCGACTCATCGCTCTTAGAGTTAGAATGTTGACCTTTTTCATAGCTTGACGGACGGTTGTTTTGGCCATTGTTGCCACCTTGGGAACGATCCGGATAAACCCTGCCATAACTACTTGCATTAGCCTGTGGCCTTGGTTTGTAGTTATTCCCGTACCCTTGGGGATGACTTTGCACCGGTCGATCTTGATATCCCCGTGCACTTCCATATCCCCCAAAGTTACCCTTATTGTGGTTGTTATTGTTGTTGTTGTTGTTGTTGTTGTTGTTGTTGTTGTTGTTGTTGTAATCCATGCGATTCACCCCCGCTTGAGGCCTCAAGTTCCTTCCTTGATCTCCGTGCGCCATGTTAAGAAGCATGTTCATCTTGTCTGGGAGACTTTTCATTGTCTCTTGTTCCTCTCCTTTTCGTGCATATGACGGTCCTTGGTTATTCTGGTCCGCTTCTGCTTCATTGTATTCATAGCTCTAGAGCGCAACTTGCTCCACCACATCAAACACTGCACCCGGGGCTATAGATAGAAGTGATCCCCCTGAGCCGACATTAACCGCCATTTGAGACGCTTGATTCAGACCCCAGTAGAACGTCTTGTTCAAGACCTCATCACAGATTTGATGGTCCGGACACTTCCTCAGCAACTGTTTAAATCTTTCCCACGTCTCTCCAAGTGTTTCACCCCGGAGTTGGGTATAGTTGTTGATTTCCTTCCGGAGCAAGCCCTCTTTTCGAGGAGGTACATATTTTGACAGAAATGCTCGCTCTAGGCTTACCCAATCTCGCTTCTCTCGAAGAGGGAGCGTCATGTACCATGCCTTTGCCGCCCCTCCCAAAGAGATAGGAAGTAGCTTGGTCTTGACTAGATCCTCCGGATAACCACTGGCCGTAGTTTCCAGGACGTCTTCAAGAAGCTTAAGATGATTGTGGGCATCGGTATTGTTGCTCATGAACTGCGGGTTTGTCCTCAATAGACTCAGCATTACTGATGTAAGCTCGAAATCCGGAGCTTGGTAACCGTTATCTACCCTTCGTCTATGTCTAGTTTGACGAGGTCGTGGAGTTCCTCTTCCCCTCCTCCCTCGCGGTCCTCTAGGGGGAAGCGGAGACAACGGAGGCATGTCGTCATCCTCGGCATAGTAGTCTTCGTGATCCTCGGATCTAAAGTACGACCTTTCATTATTGTGTCCCTCTGCGGGAACTTCTTCCCGATCCCGTCCCAAAATGGGAGGTCTTTGTTCCACTCTGGCGGGAGTATCGTCCATACTTCTGTGTTGAGCCAGATTTCCACTAACACGCTTCCTTAAAGCGTTGTTTCTCCGACACAAAGCTTCGATTTCTGGGTTGCAATTAAACTCTGGCACTCCCGAGCTTCGGGTCATGTACCAAATAAGTACCTTCAAATACACTAAACAATATCAATATCACAACAACACATACACAAGCATTTACCAATTGTAGACCAATTAATCCCCGGCAACGGCGCCAAAAACTTGTTGGGCCAAAATGTGACGTGATAACGTCACAATGGTTTCAAAACCTAGTTTCATGGTTGGGTTAGGTGTAATTCAAAACCCATCTAACCCAGTAGACTTATATTGTGACAACACCGGGGCCATTGCGCAAGCTAAGGAACCCAGCGCACATGACAGATCCAAACATGTACTCAGGAAGTATCACATCATCCGCGACATTGTTGCTAGAGGTGACGTTAAGATCTACTACGTTGCATCTGATGATAACACAGCCGACCCCTTGACCAAGGCTCTTCCTCAAGCGAAATATGATAAACATGTTAGGTCAATGGGTATAGACTGGGACTTAGATTGGAACTAGGGGCAAGTGGGAGATTGATAGAATTTTTGTGCCCTAGTCCAATTGCTAGTAGTTAGTAAATGTCTATGTATAATTATCATCGTTTGTAATAAATAAAACGGATTTGTATTACTTATGTGTTGAAGTAATATGTTAAGCATGATCTGATTTATGACCAATAAAGTAGTAGAACCATAAATCTGTACGGATCACACTTAACGAGTCCCTGGTCAATATACGATTCAATAGAAGCGACCAGTATGAGGATGGTTCTCAATGACGTAGTTCTACTTGTCATAGGGATGAGGGATCCCGGAATCATATCATAGACATCATGAGGTGATTGATATCGGACGACCCACTTTGAATAGTGTTTCATAGATTAAGCCATGAACATATTCAAATGCGATAGCTTGTCACGATATCCTTAGACCAATGAGTCTTTGTGATCGCAATGCAATGTACGTGCGGCTTTAACTTGAACCTAACGCTTTCCGTAACAGGATTGCAATAACGGGCATGATTGGGTGGCGGAACGGATCGCATGAGTGACACGAAAGAAGACTAAGGTATTTATCCCTCGTACTACGGTATGGGAAAGATATCCGTTGAAGGCCTCTTGATCGAGAGTGACTGAGAGAAAGAGCATAGCCATGCCAGTGATACGGGTTATCAGTTCTCAGCCATCTCACATATCAAGTAACAATGATTGATTAAACAAGGATGACGACTCTATGCCTTGTGATCAATCGGGATATCTAGAGATAATAGGATAGTGACTTGAACGCACAAAGGTTAAATCGAATCATCGATCATCATGCACCTTGGGTAATCATAACGTCTTACTAGAGACCACTTATGATGGATCAGACAAGAGAGATCTTTTGTGCCGTTCTGCCAACGGTGGCATGAGCCTGGAGGGTCACACACATTGAAGACGGATACCTTGAGACAAGGAAATCTTAACGTTTCTTGAGGAGCAATACATGGACAAAACTGAAGGTTTTGGGCCATAGGTTCGGTATGAGAATAATTAGCGAATCGAGAAAACTGAGATTTTTCGTCAATGTCGCGTCGGACTTTGTTTGATAAGTAACGACAAAAAGGGTCGGGCGACTTTTGGACATGACACGAAACCACATGGGCGAGCCCATTGGGCTCGGTCCATGAGGTGACGTGGCCGGCCCAACAAGGGCCCATTTTGGGCCCAATAAGCCTAACATGGCCGGCCATTTTTGTGGGCCCAAAGGTGGGGGCCACAACACACCATGCTTAGTTGGTGATTGTTCATTAAGAGGTGAGTGATGGTGATTGTTAATTAAGAGGTGAGTGATTTAAGGGGTATTGGTTATGATACCTTTAAGCCCATACCAATCACCTTTTGACCCATGCTTGTGAGATTGATGAAGAAGATAAATATCAAATGATTAATTACACAATTCTCACTCTCACATCTCTCTCTCTCTCTCCTTGGCCGGCCAGCCCTTTGCTCTCTCTCTTCTTGCTCTCTTGTTCTTCATTTAATTGTTCTAGTAGGCATTAAGTGAAGGATCTTGAAGATCATCCCCTTGGTGTGGACTTGCTCTAGAGAAGAAGATCACAAAGTTCTTCTTTATCGATTCAACAAAGACGTAAAGGTAAATTTCTTGTGGAATAGATTTTGCCTTGGGATTTAATGGTTCAATGTTCTTGGACAAGGTTTGGAGTTGATTTGTTAAATGCTTCCGCTATCTCGATGTTAAAGAACGCTCCAAAACCCTACAAGAGAATCATCCATTTCCGATGTGGGACTTTGAGAGTTTATAAACTCTCTCATCCAAAACGAGTGATGTGTCGCACGCTACACCACACACGTATTAATGATTTACATTTCAATAATAAACCCTATCTCGTTGTCTCTTCTTCATCAGTATGAACTGAAAACTCTCGCCCCCTCTCTCTCGTCTCTGCCTCTTCAATCCGAAAGCTCTCACCTCATCACGTCTTTTCTGCATCTGATTTGTCTCCCTCTCACACACAACGAATCGATTTCGCAGTTCTCGTTAGAACCGATCCATTGGAGAAACCTTTCTTCCACTACAAATCATTGATAGTGAAGAGAGGGCTCTCCAACGGATCAATTCTCCATTAGAGACTGGAGCTTCAAACTATACTTACACACCGACGACGTGTATTGAACTCTAGTAATGGTAAGAAATATTTTATGTGTTTATGTTAGAGCTAGGGATTTTCTCTTCATCTTTAATTTATGGATTGTGATTTTAATTGTGTTTAGAATTGGGTGTTGGGAATTCGATAGTGGTTTTGGAATTAAGGGTTTTAAATTAAAAATTTAGGGTTTCAGAACTTTGATATTTACATAATACAAATTGGGGGTTTAAATAATTTGGGGGTTAGGATCCGACGATTCGTAGTTCAATTTGGAGTTAGAGTTTTAATTTGATTTGAATTTTGAATCTGAGGTTTCTGACTTTGGGGGTATTGAATTTTTGGGTTTTAATTTTACTTTCAATTCAGGCGTTTAAGGTTCATAATTTCGTTTTCAATTCAGGGGTTTGGTTCAGATTAGCATTTGAATTTGGGGATTAGGGTTATGATTCAATTCAGTGTTTTAGGGTTTGAATTTAATTTTTCAGTTTGTGGATTAAGGTTCCTAATTCAAATTTAAGTTTTAATTTAAGATTGAGGATCTTGTTTTTAAATTGAAATTTTGGGATTACTAGTAAGGGTTTCGAATTACTATAAATATTGGGGTTAGGGTTCAAATTGAAATTAATTTTGGAGTCAATTGGGTTTCAGAATTGAAATTGGATTTAGAATTGGATCAATCTCGGGTGTGTTGGGTTCTACCCGACTCACCCGACACCCGACCGAGTCAAACCCAACTACCCGACCATGAAGTTGAGTCGAGTCACGGGTACAACCCACTGGACCCGACAGAGACCGAGTCAGGTCCAAAACCAGTCGGGTCCATCTGACCCGACCAGATGAGCACCCCTAGAGCACACATGAGAATGTCATGTGTGTTGCTATAAAACCCTCAGCTGTAGCATTTTCAAATAGCCATTTTTGTAGCCGTTGCGTGCACCAACGATAGCCCTTAAGGCAGCACACATTTATAGGAAAGCTTGAAAGGGATCATCATGGGTTCCAATCAATAATTTCATGCAGCGGAGCTAAATCGAACCATGGTGATCGAAATAAAAACTTTATCTTAATGAAAAATTCAGCATGTTTATGAACTTTATAATCTAAAAATTACCTTTGTATAATCGACTAAAACATAAGATAGTGTTTCTCTATCGAGTCCACACAAGCACAAAAATCACCGGATGATTTTCTCTCACACTCTTGCTAATGGATGTTTTGAGAAGTATGAACAAGAAAGTAATGGAGGATAGTCAAAAGGGAGGGTCGGCAATTGAAGAGGGAAAGGGGAGAGAGGGTGCGGAAATTATGGAGAAAAAGGGAAAGAAATATTGTGTAATTATATGAAATAATTATCAAAAATATATGATTTAAAATTCAAATAAAATAGTTACACATATCACCCCTTTAAACTCATAATTGCACTCTTGCCCCTTTCATGAATTAAAACCCTAAATGGGCTTCAAGCCCGTTTAACTAAATCCAAATTAAAACCCATATAATTGAAATCTAATTTTGGTTTAGCTAAACCGGTTCAATTTCCTCAACTTGATTTCTTCAACTGTCTGGCTAAAAACCTAGGCCATAAATCAACCGAATCGTTTTCAATTTGACTAAACTGAAAATCGGATTCTCCCAATTTCCATTCATGCTTATTTGTCATGTATTGTGGTTAATGTGTGTGACCCTCTAGGCTCACGAACAGTTGGCAGACTGGTAAAATTACTATTTGACCTTTTTCTTCATAAGTGGTCTCTAGCAAGACATTATGATTACCCAACGTTCGTGGTTATCGATTATTCGACTTAACCTGTTATCGTACATGTCATGTCCTTTTATCAAACTGATATCCAGATTGATCAATAGGCATAAAATCGTCATCCTAATTTATCAATCACTGTTTCTTGATATCTGAGATGACTGAAAGCTGATACTACTTAACCTGTTATCATACATGTCACTGTCTTTTTATCAAACCGATATCCAGATTGATCAATAGGCATAGAATCGTCATCCTATCAATCACTGTTTCTTGATATATAAGATGACTGAAAACTGATACTAAGGTATCACATGCACGGCCGTGCTATTCCTTCAGTCATACTCATCAAGTGGCCTAAACGGATATCTTTCTCATACCAGAGTATGAGTGATAAATCCCTCAAACGCCTTTCGAGTTCACAAATGCAATTAATATCCAAGCCAATCGAAGCCCTTATAGCTACCGTTTTACAGATAACGTTAGACTAGGTCAAACTTAGGTATTCATTACACAGTGTACACTAAGACTCTTTGGTCTTAGGATATAATGATAAGCTACGATCCGTGAGTATATCATGACTGGATCTATGTAGCATACTCACAATCAGGTTGTCCGATATCATCGACATGATAGTATCTATGACATAACTCCGGCACGCACTTTGCCATGATCAGTAGAGCATGATCACAAGGAGTTAGTCTCATACTTATCGAATGCAATTCTTTCTGATCTATAGTTCTACTATAAGTGGTTACACACATAATGATATAGATCAAATCACACTAGATATACTACTACAACACATTAGTAATATAATGCCTTTTTATATATAGAAGAATGATGTCCGTTAAAATATATATTGAGGAATTACATTGAACTAGGGCATAATCCTAACAAAGTTGTCATAAGAAAGCCTTGTGGCATCGTACTATTTTCACATACGCTACTATATTGCCAATCTGGTGTAGTGTCTGGTTGGAATGGACTGATACCAAATTGATTTTTTTGAACCCGCCTAGAGACCTCCAATCAAAATCCTAGTGGTCCCCTAATCTCTAAATTGAAGTTTCAATCAATTTATTTATGAATGGAATAGAAGCTCAGCCACTACAACCATACTTCATTAGAGACGCTCTGTCACTATGACCTTACTCCACTGAGATGCTTAATTGGAGAAGCCCATCGCTCATTGTTCCTCTCACTGAAGAAGCCCATTAATCGTCCACGTCCAGCTCTCTAATTATAGAGCTTGGAGATGCCCGCTAACCCGCACCATGAACGCTTGTTGGAGAAGACAACTAAACCAAATCACTCTCTACATTTTGAACTCTACAACACATTTTTTTGAAATTTTTTTTTACTAGAAGGTGCATTTTCTAATTTCGAAAATTAAAATTTTCCGTCCAATTTCAATAGTAACAAATGAAGTTTAAAGAAAACAAATTATGACACTTAAAAGTTTGTGAATAAAATGTTAATTATCTTTAAATTAGGGTGGTAAAATTAATACTTAACTAATTATATTGTTTGAAGCATATGTGATTGCCATTTGTGGTTAATAATTAGGGATAATTACACTTTACTCATGCTAAAATGACCGATTTTACATTTTACTAAAGCTAAAAAAAAGTTTACATTTTACAACAGCTAATTGCGTATTTTTTACACTTTACACTAACGGTGTTAGATTTTGGATGGAAAATTTTCATGTTGTATGAAAAGTCGAAATTGCCCTCAATTAATCATCAAAATTTCAAATTGATGCCATTATTCATCAAATTATAATATTTATTAATAATTAATAAGTTATATTAATAATATTTATTAATAAAAAATAATTTATTATTATTAATTATAATTATTTAATAAAAATAAAGTAAATCATTTTTTCAATTATAAATTATTAATAATTAAAATTAAAAGTAAATTAATTATTAAAATAATATCAATTAATAGTAATTATAATACTAATTATAAATAATAATAATAATAATAATAATAATAATAATAATAATACTAATAATAATAATAATAATAATAATAATAATAATAATAATAATAATAATAATAATAATAATAATAATAATAATAATAATAATAATAATAATAATAATAATAATAATAATAATAATATTAATAATAATAAAATAAAATAAAATAAAATAAAATAAAATAAATAATATATTGAAACTTTCAAATAACATAACTCTCCGGTACGAGTTTTGTTTCGGGCTCATATATTATATCAAATCAAAGAGAATTGGAAGTCAACAACTTTAAAGAAAGAAGTATTTGTCTATATATTATTAATAATTGATTTAATTTTACGTGATAAATAATTATTACAAAAAATATAAATAAATAATTATTAATAACTTTTTTAACATTTTGCTCTAACACTGGTAAATGTTGGACGAATTTTTTTAACGATTAAAAAATTTGTTGTCGTTGGATGGAATTTTAGACAAAAACTTATTTCTTCGAAATTGCTGAATTTATAATTCTATTCGATTTGATATATTATGAGCCCGAAACAAAACTCGTATGAGTGAGTTATGTCATTCGAAAGTTTCACCATATTATTAATGATTAAATATATTATTAATAATTAATATTTTTTAATTATTAAATATCAAAATAATATTAAGTATTAATAAATAAATCTTTCATTAAAGTTGTCGATCTTTCGATTCTCTTCGATTTGATATACTATGAGCCTGAAATGGAGTTCGTATGAGAGAGTCATGTAATTCGAAAGTTTCAATATATTATTAATAAATAATATTATTTCAATTATTAATTAATATTATTTTAATTATTAATAATTAAACCGGGTCTGACCGGATTTGAGTGGAGGTTGATTTTAGTTAGGGAAGAAAACCCTAAGGGTATTTTGGTCTTTTTGTTATAAAATGAAAATTTTCATCCAAAATCTAACATTGTGAGGGTAAAGTGTAAAAAAACGCAATTAGCAATAGTAAAATGTAAACTTTCTTTTTAGTTGTAATAAAATGTAAAATTGATCATTTTAGCAGGAGCAAAGCGTAATTATCCCTAATAATTATAATAATAACGAAATAAAATTATGAAGTTGAAAGATGAATAAGACGAAAAACACAAGGAAGTTGGTGGTAGTAGTTGAAAGCAATCCATTGGAGTAAATAAGCATCACTCCTAAATAATTTGGAGGCTTTCCATGTATCTCTCTCCCGAAGCTAGATTTGGTCAAACTTGACGACCAATCAAGTCTAACGACTAAATTAGCCCTTAGTGAGAGACTATGATTTCACGTATGCACAATAACAACCTCACTATTTTTGGCATCTAAATCCAAACCATGGTTTCTACTACCCTCTCTCCCCCATTCACCGTCCTCTTTCGGAAAGTCTAGCAAATAAACAGTTACCAATCAAACAACATATACACAGAAGAAGAATTCAATTTGTTTTGTTTTCCGCTACTGGCTAGAACAAAAAACGTGTGTCGTATGGGGAAGGAAATAGAAGCAGGCAATTCCACATAGCAAAAGCAAGCAACAAGGATTGTGATCGGCGCTTCAGGTCCGTTGGTGGTGGTTCGTACCGGCGTGGGTGCTGGTTCTTATAACTAGCTGCGCTGATGAGCGCGCACGTAGCGGGGCTTGTGCGCGCAACAACCACAACGGCCCTACACCTGACGACGTTGGTGATTTTAACCTCATTATTATTATTATTATTATCATTATCGATTGGGAGCACGGAAGCGGCGGAGATGGTGAGCGCCACCGACTCGCTGCTTCGGTTCAAGGCGGCGATGAGCAATAACAAGCTGCTGTCGAATTGGAACTCGTCGGTGCCGCCATGCACGGGAGGGCACGCGAATTGGGTGGGCGTTAGCTGTTCCAAGGGCATGGTGCGTGGGCTGGTGCTTGAGAGGATGAACCTGATGGGCCCCATCGACATCGAGTCGCTGGTCCCGCTGGTGAACCACCTCCGTTCCATCAGCCTGAAGAACAACAACTTCAACGGGCCCATGCCTCCCGTGAAGAAGCTGGGCCCGTTGAAGACCCTCTTCCTCTCCAACAACCACTTCTCCGGAGGCATCCCCGACGACGCCTTCTCCGGCATGGGCTCCCTCAAGAAGCTCTACCTCTCCAACAACGAGTTCACCGGGCGCATCCCCTCCTCCGTCGCCTCCCTCCCCCGCCTCATGGAGCTCCGCCTCGACGGCAACCGCTTCCGCGGCCGCATCCCCGACTTCACCCGCGCCAAGTCCCGGAAGCTGAGGATCTTCAACGTCTCCCGCAACCAGCTGGCCGGCCCCATCCCGGGGGCTCTGGCCGACAAGCCCGCCTCCTCCTTCGAGGGCAACGAGGACCTCTGCGGGGAGCCCCTCTACAACTCCTGCGACGGGCCCTCCAACCCCGTCGTCAAGTTCGTCATCGGCGTGCTGGTCGGGGTGGTCATCATTGGCGTCCTGGTGCTGCTGCTGATGATGGTCGTGCGCAACCGCAGGAGGCGCAAGGTGCGGGCAGAGTCGGATGAGCCTGCATCGGGGACGACGCTTGCGAGGCAAGGCAGGTCGCGGTCGGGGGCCACGTACCAGAACCCGAACCATGTGCAGCACACGAGTAGGGGCCTGGAGAGATTAGGGTCGGGGAAGAGGGAGAGGGGAGGGGGAGGAGACACCGGGAGGCTGTCGTTTATAAGGGACGACAGGGAGAAGTTCGACCTGCAGGACCTGCTGAGAGCGTCGGCGGAGGTGCTGGGGAGCGGCAACTACGGCTCCTCTTACAAGGCCGTCATATCCAACGGCCAGTCTCTCGTCGTCAAGAGGTACAAATACCTCAACTCTGGCACCAAAGAGGACTTCCACGACACCATGCGACGCCTCGGAAGGCTCAATCATCCCAACCTCCTGCCTCTCGTAGCCTACTACTACAGGAAAGAGGAGAAGCTCTTGATCTGCGATTTTGTCTCAAACGGTAGCTTGGCAAGTCAACTGCACCGTGAGTACTATATTTTTATTTATTAATTGAGTAACAATAGATAGAATTATTAACATTATTGTTGTGTGTAGAAAAGCATAGTGATGAACAAGTAGTGCTGGATTGGGGCACCCGGCTGAAAATAGTGAAAGGAGTGGCCAAGGGGCTGGCGTACCTGTACGCGGAGCTGCCAAAGCACACGGTGCCACACGGTCACATAAAATCGTCCAACGTGCTACTGGACAAGTCGTTGAACGCGATCCTGACGGACTATGCGCTGGTGCCGCTGACAGACGAGGAGCACGGGAGGCAGCTGATGGTGGCGTACAAGTCACCGGAGTACGCGAAGAAGGGGCGCATCAACAACAAGACAGACGTGTGGGGGTTTGGGATCCTCATACTGGAGATACTGACGGGGAAGTTCCCGGAGAACTACCTGGTGGCGGGGCACGACAGCAGCAGCGACCTGGCCAGCTGGGTGAACTCGATGGTGAAGGACAAGAGGACGGGGGAGGTGTTCGACAAGGAGATGAAGGGAGGGAGCAAGTGCAAAGGGCAGATGATAAAGCTGTTGAAGATAGGATTGGGGTGTTGCCAAGAGGACCCGGAGATGAGGCTCGAGATCAGGGATGTCGTGGACAAGCTCGACAGCCTCCACCAAACAGACGACACTGCAAACGATGATCATAGATTGACTGAAATCTGATATAATGTTATCAATTCAATTCAAGGTTAGGATATAGATTAATTCCAATTAAATACAGACATTTATGCTTCAAGTTCATGGTGTAAAGTATTCTTTTTTGTGTATATAGCTTTCCCGTCCTTAAAGCATGCATCTAATCTAATTTAAATATCAATGTTTGCCTGTAAAATATACAGTCCACAAGTTTGCTAAATATAAAAGGAATGGACGTTCAAATCAATATCAACTAGGCATCATCAATAATCAACCAAGATTGAACCATATCAAAGCAAGAAAATCATTAGTTCACTAATTGTCTTGAACATGCATATATTAGCTGGTGACCGATATTTTCAAGATGCATTGCTAAATTAATCAATAAAATGCATAAAAATCGAGGGCCCGATTTATCCTGTCCCAAAAATAAACAAATAAATCCAGGTTGAGATTACTGTATTTGCTATTTGGCCTCTGTAATAAAAGGGTTCATTTAGGAGAAGCAAGGGGATAAAAAGGTGATTGGGAAAGAGTGGATTTGTTTTGTGAGAAACAGAGAAAGATAGTTTGATAGGTTTTGGAGGTTGAAATGTGGTCTACAAAGACAAAGACAAATACAAATGTGCAGAAGAAAGGAGGAGGACATGGATTGGTGGCTGTGGCTATAGACAAGGACAAGGGGAGCCAGAATGCCCTGAAATGGGCTTCTGAGAATCTTCTCTCCAGAGGCCAATGTGTCATCCTTATCCATGTTATCAAACCACCTCCTTCAACTATTTCAAGTTACTAGTTACAACCATCCCTTCCATAATTACATTGTTTTGTTATGATCCATAATCAATAATCGATTGTTGTATGTGGGTGCAGTGGCATTGTATGGTGAAGGTAATAATGGATCCACATCCCCACGCAGAAGGCAACTCGAGAAGATGACCAAGGATCTTTTCCTCCCTTTCCATTGCTTTTGTACTAGAAAAGATGTATGTTCATATGTATGTGTATATGTATCTTTCTTTCTTTACCAATCAATTATTAACATTCCTTTCTTGCATATTGCAGATACAGTGCCTTGATGTCATACTTGAAGACACTGATGTGGTTAAGGCTTTGACAGAATACATTTCCTACGCTTCCATCGAGAACCTGGCTCTCGGTTACCCCTCCCGCAACGGGTTTCTCAGATTCAGGACAACCTCTAGTGTTCCCAGCAGCATATCCAAACGAGCCCCCGACTTCTGCACTGTCTATGTCATCTCCAAGGGAAAGATCTCTTCTGTCAAAAATGCCACTCGTCAAGCCACCTACACTTCCCCTATACTCGACCAAATCGAGAACTTAAATAAACAATCCGATGATGCTTTCGAAACACAATCCACAAAATCTACCAACTCAAAATCAACATTCCGACCTCGGAATCTATACGAAGAGGAAAAGTAAGTCTTGTGACATTGATTAATGATTGTAAGTAACAAGCATGTTATCACTGATGTTATTGTGAGTTTTGAATGGAAAACAGGTCTCCATTTGGCAGAGGAGGAAAGGGTTTGAATGGAAAGATGTGCGGAGACATGTCAGAAACAGACACAGACATATCATTCGTGAGCTCGGGGCGGCCGAGCAGTGACCTAACATCATCACTGCTCTTTGATAGTACGGATTCAAACAGAACGTCCCTAGTTTCCACCGGCTCACAACAGAGCGTCGGATCAATCCAACTGGGATACAAAATGTTTGACTCCTATTATCAGCCCGAATTCTCATCAGCTTCACATGACACTGACAGGACCTCATCATTCTCAACACAAGGCATGGTAAGAGCTAGTAAAACAATATATATATATATATATATATATATATATATATATATATATATATATATATATATATATATATATATCTCAAAATTTCAAAAAATTATGAATGATATTTTTAATCCTTACTCCGACTTTTGTATAGTTTATATTGATGATGTGCTTATCTTTTCATATTCTGTAGAACAACACATAAAACATCTCAAAACGTTCTTTTTTGTGATAAAGAAAAATGGTCTGATTGTTTCAGCAAAGAAAATATCATTTTTCAAAACTAATATCCGCTTCTTAGCACATAATATTTCATGTGTTACCATTGCACCAATTGAACGATCACAACATTATACAAACAAATTTCCTGACAAAACTCAATTGCAAAGGTTTCTTGATAGTCTGAATTATGTTTTAGATTTTTGCCCAAATGTTAATAGACTAGCAAAAAATTGCATAATAAGTTTAGAAAAAACTCTAGACCCTGGACCGAAGAACATAAAAAGATTGTCCAAAAAATTATAAAGCAAGTTCTCACCATCCCTTGCCTGCATCTTCCCGATCCCAACCTCCTTAAGATAGTCGAAATAAACGCTAGTGATATGGGATACGGAGGTATCTTAAAACAAAATATGAGTGGGAAAGAGTCTGTCATATATATATATATATATATATGATCAAAAGAACCTCGTAGAAATAATAAAATGTGTTATTGAATTTATCATGCATTGAGAATGCAAAATACTCTATATTTATGGAGAATACAGGGAATTTGACACGCAAACAATGCATATACAAGATGCAGGATGACGTGGAGTCAGAGATGAAGAGATTAAAGCTAGAGCTAAAGCAAACAATGGACATGTACAGCGCAGCATGCAAAGAAGCACTGACAGCGCGACAAAAAGCAATGGAGCTGCAACATTGGAGGCTCGAAGAAGAAGGGAGAATGGAAGAAGCGCGACAAGCAGAGGACGTGGCATTGTCAATGGCAGACGAGAAAATGAAAATCTTCAAAGAGCCAAAAGAAGCGAGGATCCGATACAGAAGGTACTCCATCGAAGAGATCGAAGCAGCAACAGACATGTTCTCCGAGTCGCGTAAAATAGGAGAAGGGGGATATGGGCCCGTGTACAGGTGTCGCCTTGACCACACGCCTGTTGCGGTCAAGGTGTTGCGCCCAGACGCAGCTCAAGGGAGGACACAGTTTAACCAAGAGGTGGTGACATAACTAGTGTAGAAAATAATATTATTCATATTCTTGTTGGTGTCAATTATAATAGGAAAGAGCACTACATATAGATTATAGAACAAAGTAAATAAGAAAACATAGATATTTGATAACTTATTACTTATTTATTTTAACAGGTGGAAGTCCTTAGCTGCATACGACATCCCAACATGGTTCTCCTCTTGGGAGCGTGCCCCGAATACGGGTGCCTCGTCTACGAGTACATGGCTAACGGGAGCCTAGATGACCTCCTCGCGCGCAAGAGGAACACCCCCGTTCTCTCCTGGCAACTCAGGTTTCGTATATCTGCAGAGATCGTAACGGGCCTGCTCTTTCTCCACCAGACCAAGCCAGAACCTCTCGTGCACCGCGATCTCAAACCGGGCAATATATTACTGGACAACAACTTTGTGAGTAAGATAAGCGATGTTGGATTGGCCCGCCTCATTCCGGCTACTGCTGAAAACGAGACGCACTGTCACGTGACGTCCACGGCCGGGACTTTCTACTACATTGACCCGGAATATCAGCAGACCGGGAGGCTCGGCGTGAAGTCGGATGTTTACTCGCTGGGAATCGTGCTGCTGCAGGTGATCACGGCAAAGCCGGCGATGGGATTGTCTCATTGTGTGGAGAGGTCGATCAAGAACGGGACATTCTATGAGATGCTAGACACGGCGGTGGCGGACTGGCCGAGGGAGGAAGTTATGTGCTTTGCAAAGCTAGCACTCAGATGTGCACAAATGAGGAGAAAAGACAGACCTGATCTTGGAAAGGAAGTCTTGCCAGAGCTCAATAGGTTGAGAGACATTGCTGAACAAAATATGAGCCATGTCTTCTTACCTGGTACTGCATGGCCCTCCCCTTATAATAATTACATTTCCTCAACACAGGTCAGTAGCAAAAGAAAAAACAAAACAAAGCAATCATGTTGTTTACAGAGACATTTAATTTATGCTTAGCAACAAGTATGATTGTTACAAAGTAATGCTAAGAATTTTGTGCAGGACTCTGTTAGCAGTGAACCGGGGGCATCATCCATGTTGGGAAAACAAGCAGGTTTATATATTATGAAGCAAGAAACTGTTTGTAAGAAAAGTTACAATGACAGATTGAATTGAAAGATTGATTTGTTTTGTTTTGGTTTGCAGGACGAACTAAGCTAAGTTTGCAGAAGGGCTATGCAGGTGCCTCAAGATTCTAAAACTCCACCAACAGAGCTAATGTATTAATGTTTTAGTTCTAGAGTTTGCATTTTCCTTTCGTTGTGTATCATCTATGTGTATAAAATGATTAAGCTCAAATGGTGTGTATAAACGATTCCAAATAGTTCATAAGGTCTTGAATGTCACAAAATATCCAGTACATCACGAAATGTCCTTAAACGATTTGTTTCAATGAATTTTTTTTGTTACTATTATGATACTCCTCTCTCTCTCTCTCTCTCTCTCTCTCTCTCTCTCTCTCTCTCTCTCTCCCTCCCTCCCTCCCTCCCTCTTTTCTCCCTCCCTCGTTCTCTTCCTCTCCCTCCCCTCCCCCACGACATGTCTAAATAAAGAGAAAAGTATGACTGTTATAATACTCTCTCTCTCTCTCTCTCTCTCTCTCTCTCTCTCTCTCTCTCTCTCTCTCTCTCTCTCTCTCTCTCTCTCTCTCTCTCTGAAATAGGGTACATAATATGGTAATAATATAAATTAGTGAGATGTAAATACCATAAGACTAATTTATATTTCTTTTCATTCATATTAGAGATAACTTGAGGCTAATTATGAATACATTAATATCATAACTTTAAAAGGATGATTCTAATGTTCTATTATATATATATATATATACATTTCTCAAGCAATATGAGAAATGATGATTGCATGGATTATGGTGTCAATTTTTCATGTTACGTTGTCCACCAGGGATATCACTTGTTGTCAAGTACTTACAATATTTAGTATATGCATAATCACTCATTGGTTTGACACATAAAATTAGAAAAGTTTGGAATATATGAGTCATAATGAGAGATATTCAAAAGAATAAAATGTGATTATGTCATCTTTCCCTCCCCCACACACAAAACACCTCTATCCCTCCCTCCCTCCCTCCTCCCTCCCTCGCACCTCAAAATGAGATATGGATTTGCTGAGAGAGAGATATTCATCACCAAATAACTGTTTATATACTTTTACCGGGAAACGACCTGTTTCAAAGAAGAGAAAAAATGACTCTTATGATACTCATCTCTCTCTCTCTCTCTCTCTCTCTCTCTCTCTCTCTCTCTCCCCCCCCCCCCCTTTCCCTCTCTCCTTCCCTCCCTCCTCCTTAGATATTCTTCACCAAATGAATATTTACATTTTTTTATGGGGCAACTAATTGTTTCTGAAAATTCTGATTAGTTAAACTGCAAGATGTCTCACATAATGTTGGAGTTTTGTGATAGACAACTTGCTAGTATACAAACTATGGATTTAAACAAGCACAGAACATAAATAAAAGACATGCAATATGGTTACCTAGTTCGGTGCAATGTCACCTACGTCCAGGGGCACTCTACTAGTGGAATGGTTTCACTATGAAGTACTCAATAGTACATACAAGCCCTTATGATTATCATACAAATCAACGACATATGTTATTACTACAAGTGAACACCAAGACCAGGGACTCCCCCTAAATTTGATATCCTCTCCCAATTCCACACTTTGAGCAATCTCCTCTGCTCGGTGCGTCGTATGTTCTTCAAACAAGAAGGTTCGTGAATCTTCAATCACGCACGCACAACCCGATTACTCAAACACTCATTCTTTCGAATAGTGAATGATTACAAGTATGTCATTCTTGTCAAAACATCCATCCTCCCAACACGCTTAGGAGCTCTAAATCTTTTGCACAAAAAACGAACTACAATAAAAAATGGGAAGAACCAAACTGCTAAGGGAACGCTCTCCAGCTTTTATAACAGCTACTTCATATACATGATCTCTAGGGTTTCCTTAACCCTTTAGAATATATCCCCAACGAATATGAAGTTTCCATATGTTTGTACACTTCTGAATCGTGCAGAATCAATCTCAATATAGAATATCTCTTAAAATCGGAACCTTACCAAAATTATCGTCTTAAAAGAAGTTTGCAACATGCGAGCATACATCTTTCTGTTCGCTAGAACTATAGCAATAAGCATGTGAACATACATCTTTCTGTCCACTAAAAATATAGTCAAACTAATCGTAACAACAATTTCAATGATGAGGAAAAAATGACTCTTATGTTACTCCCCCCCCCCCCCCCCCCTCTTTCTTCCCTCCCTCCCCCTCTTCCCTTTCGAATGTCTCGAAATCTCTCGAATGTCCCTAAAGTCCAAAAAAGTTCATAATAATCCAAAATGTACATAAAAGTCTTGAATTTCCTGAATATCTCAAAATGTTCGGAATATTTGTAAGCGTCCTGAATGTACTCCGCCCCCCTCCCCCTCCCACTCCCTCTCCCTTTTCCCTCACTCCTTCCCTCCCCCATCCCTAGATCTTCTTCATCAAATGAATGTTTACATATTTTTATGGGGCAACAAATTGTTTCAATGAAAAAGGAAAAAATGATTCTTATGATACTCCTCCACCCCCCCCCCCCCCCTCCCCATCTTCCCTCTCGAAATCTCCCGAATGTCCCTAAAGTTCAAAATAGTTCATAACATTCTAAAATGTCCTTAAAGTCTTGAATTTCCTGAATATCTGAAAATATCCTAAATATCTGAAAATATCCTGAATATTTGTTAACGTCATGAATGTCCCTAAAGCACGAAAGTCCCAAATGTCTCTTATATCTCAATATGTCCCAAAAAAATCATTAGATCCTGAAAGTCACAAATTGTACATTATTTCACGAAATGTCCCTAAAGTCCTGAATATCTTATAATGTCCATATATGTCCAAAAAGTCTATAACGTCATGAATGTCCCAAAATGTCTTTAATATCCTGATATCCTAATGTTTTGAAATGTCCCTGAAGTCCCAAAATTCAAGAATGTCCTAAAAGTGCGAATTGTCCCGAATGTCTTGAAAGTACAAAATGTCCCCAAGCGTAATGTTACTAGGTATCAATTAACGAAATTTCCAAAAATCATCATTAATGGCACCGTTTTCAACAAAGTTTTTTTTTGAATTTAAAGGGGAGATTCCAGTTCACTATCCTCAAATTTGCACATTTTTCACTTCACTAGAGGTCAACTAAAAAATGTGTCAATTCACTATAGCAAACTTTTTTGTATCCTTTTACTCCTACCGCGCGTTAAAATAGATGGAAAAAGTATTGTTTGACTTTCAAATTTTATAAAATGTCTAAAATACCCTGTATTAAAAAAATTAAAAATTAAAAATAATACTATTTTAAAATGTATGGAAACCATATTTGTCTCTAGTCATATAGCGAGCACCGTCATTGGGAGAAGTTGCGGTGTCCGCATCGACGTTCCGTTCACCGAGCTGCTTGCAGTCTTCAACTGGCTCGTGACCAGCTTGTCAGAGATTTACAACATGATGGTCCATGATCGACCAACTTATCCATACAATTAAAAAAAAACAGGATGTCGATCGTCAATCATACACCATAAAATTCAAGTATTATTTACTCATAAAAATAAAAAAATTCTCTGACCCAACATAAGATAATTCTAATAGACTAATTCTACATTCACATTCAACAAAATCATGAGTTTTCAACGTTAACACCAAACAATTAATTACCCCTGCAGTCTTTGGAATTCGAGTAGTGCAATGCAACATATTCCACCTCACAGCTCTCGGTGTTGTGCGTTGATTGGACCCAGTTGAGGCATAGCTAATTTCTTCCCCTGATTCAGTGTGTGAAGATTTGGAGGGCTTCATGAAACTAAAAATTTTGTTTATAACGAAAACACACCAACACATTTAGGTATATCATATATTCAATCATCATGTAAGGGGCAATTCATCACCATCAATATAATTTTTTATTGATATATTGTTCTACCCAGAAGATATGACAAATGTAGAGAGCACAATTATGTTGCCATGTCGAACGAAGCTGATAAACATATGTTTGAAAGAAGTGGTTCAAGGTTTAGTGGATCATCTAGGAGCACAAGTTCCAGCCTAGGCAAGCAACATAGTTTACATTTATTGAACATGTTAGCAAATTGGCTGGTTTTTATAAACACCTGAAATCTCACCTCAATCCCTTCTGACACGCAACAATAAGGTTTGTATACTTTTGATAAGAACTTTCCGCTGGGAAATGCAATAATGAACATTTAACTGATCATTGTGTAAGGATTTCAACTAAATTAGAATCTATAAAACATAAAGAACATTTAACGCTTTCAACAATTGATACTTACAAATATATAATAGCTATCATAAGAAACAACCTGGTACTGTTATAATCCATCAAATGGCAAAGATTAATTAATCAGGTATTCTTACTTGTAGATAACGTTCCAGAGAGCCTAAATCACGTGACTTCTTGATATTTAAGGGAAAAGATAAAAGAAATAAAATTTTGTCAACATAGTTTTTCAACATGCCTATTTTCATTTCGTAAATATAGTTTCTCAACGTGGCCCAACATTCTGCTGTATCACCTTGTTATGCACATAGAATGTAGTTATTTATTACACAACAAAACACGATAAATAATATAAATACAATTACCCATTGGATGATAGTCAATCCACTGAGAAAATTTGGGATCAATTAGTCGTCCAAACTGGTATGTACATTGTGGATTCTTATCATTCTCCATGTCCATGTCGCCGCTTGTGATCATATGATCATCCATATTCATGTTCAGAGGTAAGATTACACAGTCTCCTCTTGAGGAAAAGAAAACAAAGTGATTAGTGATAGAAATAAGAGAGGGATTTATTATTGATTGTGTGTTGTGTGAATTACAAGAGACCTCTATTTATAGAAGCAATATGAATAAAATAGGAAACCCTAATATATGTGAGAAAGGAAACTATAATATAATACAATAGTCCCCCTCAAACTAAATGCAGTGAAACAAGAATTGAGTTTGAAGCTTGATAATATTAAGTTGTGGCGAGGGTTGCGGCTGCCGAGTATGACGTCGAGGTGATGCAGTGAGGATTGAGGATGGAGGATGTGCGCCGCTCACGGCCGATGGCGAATGCCTGACGCCCGTATGTGGTGAATGATGCATGATGCCTGATGATGTCTACTGATACTCGATGATGCCTGATGTTTGATGCCTGATGGAAGATGCCGAGATAGCAGCTGCCCGATGATGCCAGAAGCCTGATGGCCAGATAGCATATGCCCAATGATTGCCAGATGCGTGATGGCTGATGGCGAGATAGCCGATGCCTAATGATTGCCATATGTCTGATGGCTCATAGCAAGATAGCAGCTGCCTAATGATTGCCAGATGCCTGATGGCGAGATTCTTGATGCTTGATGTCCGATAATGCCTCTCACGTGCGGTGTCCGGATTACGGGATTCCGAATTACGGAATGTCCGACTTATGGGATATCCGAATTACGGGATGTCCGAATTACAGGATGTCCGACTTATGGGATGTCCGACTTACGGGATGTCCGACTTAGGGGATACCGCAGAGAGGATATAGCGAGACGAAGACGCGTGCAAAATAAATCTGCAAAACAATTGAAAGTGAAGAATTTTTTTTTCTTCGAATGAATAGTGCCCGATGAACAGTACCATATGGTACTGTTCATTCATGCGTGAACAGTGCCACCAGGCCCACAAACTCAAAAAAAAAAGGTTGAAAGACGAAAGCAAAAGTAGAGACCGCCACAGGCTATATCCGCGAAGCTTAAATACATATCAAGATTTTTGTCTTGGTAGTGGGGCTATGGGTGGGTAAGAAAATAATTAAATAAAGCTTAAGATTTTGGAAGCAAGATCAATCGATGATGAAGAGCGAGATTGCTCGAGAATTGTTTGCGGAAGCGAGAGGTCATATATTGAGATTGAATTGTCTCGCCCACCCGTCAGAATCACAAATCATCGTCGAGTGGGCAAAGCGCGAAATTCTTAAAGATCTAACTAAGGATCGTTGATGGCTCTGATACCATGATAGAAATATGAGAGGGATTTATTATTGATTGTGTGTTGTGTGAATTACAAGAGACCTCTATTTATAGAGGCAATAGGAATAAAATAGGAAACCCTAATATATGTGAGAAAGGAAACTATAATATAATCTAACAATTAGTTTATCGGATTAACGTGGAAATGACGATCATGTGATTTACATACAGCCCAGCAAGTCGGGTATCATAATCACCTAAAGGTAAGCACCACAAATTAAAAGCAAGCAAAAATCAGAAGAAATTACTCAAAAACCAAAATCGAATCATACATGAAAGGCACCAAGCTTTCAATCACCACCCTAAAAGACACGAATCTTGAATTGAGTACATTTCAAGCTGAGCTCAAACTATTAACTATATAAACTCGAGTGGAACACCCTTAATTCACATAAAACCCACAACATCAAAGCTATCTACCAGTAAATAGCAATGCAAAATTTGAATGTATACAACAACAATTAACTTCAACCAGAAACTCAAAAAACTACACCTTCAAATCAGTCTTGATCATGAGCATGAAAAGAATACACAACAACATTTGGGGTTGTGAATGTCCAAAAATGTCTTGAATGTCCCTAAAGCACGAAAGTCCCAAATGTCTCTAATATCTCAAAATGTCCCAAAAAATTCATAAGATCCTGAAAGTCACGAATTGTACATTATGTCACGAAATGTCCCTACAGCCTTGAATATCTCATAATGTCCTGATATGTCCAAAAAGTCCATAATATCCCAAAAAGTTTATAACGTCATGAATGTCCCAAAATGTCTTTAATATCTTGAAATCCTAATGTCTTGAATTGTCCCTGAAGTCCCGAAATTCAAGAATGTCCTAAAAATACGAATTGTCCCGAATGCCTTAAAAGTACGCAATATCCCCAAGCGTAATGTTATCAATTAACGAAAATTCTAGAAATCATCAATAATGGCACCGTTTTCAACAAAGTTTTTTTTTAATTTAAAAGGGAAATTCCAGTTCGCTATACTCAATTTTGCACATTTTTCACTTCACCAGTGGCCAACTAAAAAATGTGTCAATTCATTACGAGAAACTTTTTATATCATTTTACCCCTACCGCCGTTAAAATAGATGGAAAATGTATTGTTTGACTTTCAAGTTTTATAAAATGTCTAAAATACCATGTATTAAAAAATTAAAATTTTATTGTTTATCATATTTTTATTATTTATTCCAGAAAAATTATATGGAATAAATAATAAAAATATGATTTGAATACTATTAATTTTAAATATTTTATAAGAAAATATTATAAAAAAACGTTGTTAAAATTGTTTTTTTAATATTTTTTTGGAAAAACCTTTTAAGTAGTGTTATTATTATTAATGCTACAAATTACTTTTTGAAAAGAAAAGTTCAAAAGAAGTTTTTAAAACTTTTTTATAGTACTTTACACATGAACATTTTATATTAATGACAACCAACTAATTCAATTATTAATAACCCAAAAGAGCTCAATACATTAAAAAAATAGACCGCAATTTGGTTAACCTGTATTTGAGTATACATCCCTTAAAATAACAACATTAATGAAACATTTCTTTAAATTACACAACTTTTTTTATAAATTATTAGTAACTCAATTAATTAGCGTTGCGCTGTTCTATTTCTAAAAACTTTTTATATCTCTAATTCTGAAATATACATGCAAATTAAACATGTGTGAGTTTTTATCGAGAATCATATTTTACTTATGAACCCTCAAATATAATATTATATAAGTTGAAATGAAATATTTGATTATGTATTTAATTCATTCATGAGAGTAAGAGACAAAATTGATTATGTATTGTTGCAATAGTCTCACAGTCTTAATTAGTGTGTGCATCTCGTTAAGACGATTTTGGAATTGATAACAATAGTACTCTCTCGTTGTATAGTGTGAAAGTTGATGTGTTACAAAACATTGGCATTATAACAAAATACTTTGGTTATATCCATCTTTCTCGTGTGGATGAATTAATGGATAGTTAAAATCCAAAAAGCTTGGCTGCCATTTAATCTTTGAAGTCCATTTGAACAACGATCGACCATATATAAAATCACGTATGATCGTAAAGTTACCCCACTACTAAACTTGCCACTTTGTTTTGAGTTGGCATGATATTATTATATGTCGACCATCCCAGTAATGGTTTGTTATAAGGTGAAGTTCATATTCTCCGATAGGGTTAGTACGATATTCATCCCGAGTCGCACCAAATTTTTTTTTTTCTCAGCAAAAGTAAAATGTATTAGAAAAGGCAGAGTCTGCCTTCTCCCAAGACAGGAGAAGGAGGGAAAGCCAGAATTACAAATACACTTACAATGAAAATGAGAGATTGAAATAATAAATGATTGAGAGATATTGAGGGGGGCTGCTCGAACCAGAACGATACCCATGTGCATGTCTTCGCCTGATCGAGTTGTCGGGTGAGTAAAGATGTGGTCACCTGCAAGATTGGCGATGCTTCTCACCGATGATTCGGACCAGCCAAATGTAGGTAAACCATAAACCGATACCAACTTCCAGAATCCTCCTTTTCGCCCATAATCACCATTGACACTGATGAACGAGAACCAATTTTTTAATACTGTCCATTCTTCATTTTTCTATGATTGAAGATCCTCCTCGGAAGGACAAGAAATAAGAAAGCATCTGTCTCCAATTTGATAGACTTCAAATCCTTCTAATCCTTCTAATCCTTCAGCTTTCATCTCCTCCTTAATAATTTTTGAAGAAATGTCGAAATTTGATACACTAAATACTGATTTTTTCAAGTTACCTTCGATGCAGGGGTTAATCGAGCCGAAGCATCTTCTGAGGATGGCTCTTGAACCACTAACGACATCTTTGTAACTCAGAGTCATTGAGGGTGCTTTTGATTGATCGGTTCCTTGAATGTGCTATCTGGATTTTTTGATTGAGTTCGGTAAATTAACATTGTAATCATAAGATCTTCTACAATTTCTCAATGTTAAAATATAATATTAAATATTTTCTATTCCTATTATATATTAGTTTATTGCCTAATATCTAGGTTTTCCTATTGTCATTAGTATTGCCTAATTACCTTAATTCCTAGCCTATATAAAGGGCTCTCTTCTATTGTATTTTACACAACACACAACTATCAATAATATTCTCTACACTATTTCTATCATGGTATTAGAGGAATAACCGATCCTTGGTTAAATCTCTAATAAAGTTTCGCTTTGCCCACTCATCAATAATTTATGATCCTGATGAGTGGGCAAGGCAATCCAATCAATAGCTTCCGCATAATAGCGTCATCTACCATATGACGCCTATATACAAGTGCCTCACGGCGCCTATCTACAAGTGTCTCACGACGCTTATCATCAAGTGCCTCACGGCGCCTATCTACAAGTGTCTCACGACGCTTATCTACAAGTGCCTCACGACACGTATCTTAAAGTGCCTTACGACACGTATCCTCAAGTGTCTCACGGCGCGTAAGTGTCTCACGGTGCGTAAGTGTCTCATGGCGCGTATCAATCAAGCTCTACTCAAAGTGTCTCATGGCGCGTATCAATCAAGCTCTACTCAAGATCTTCAAGATGCTCAAGATAGTCAAGGATAATCAAGTCTTTCCAAACTCAATTCAGCAATTTACAACCTATAATCAAGTCTTTCCAAACTCAATTCAGCAATTTACAACCTATTTGAGTTTGGGGGCTGTTAAAATATAATGTTAAATATTTTCTATTCCTATTATATATTAGTTTATTGCCTAATATCTAGGTTTTCCTATTGTCATTAGTATTGCCTAATTACCTTAATTCCTAGCCTATATAAAGGGCTATCTTCTATTGTATTTTACACAACACACAACTATCAATAATATTCTCTACACTATTTCTATCACTCAATCTACGTCTGATTCTTTATTTAACCGTCCATTCATTCTCAATTTCATTCTCTGCATCATAAGTATGTAATTGCGCAAATCGTGACAGTTGTTTTGGAATTTTGCATGTTAATTCTAAAAACATATGGGCCATTTCTACTCACTGTTTATCCCAACCTTTCACCAGGCGTTGTCCCTAAGGAAACCTCACCAACCTTTGACAAGCCTTCACCTAAACAGGAAAATTTTATGTTAAAAGGATAATAAATATAGACGAGACGACGCATATCATATAAGAAATTGCTAACTCTCACACCTGATTATTGATAATATTTGTCATTGACACCAGCTAATTCAGTTATTAATAAACCAATTAAGAAAAATTGACCGCAATTTGTTTTTTTATTCTGAATAGTTAATTATTTATATAATTTTCTAATCAATTGAGAGAGTGTTTTTCTTCTTTCAAAAAGAAATTGAGAGTGTTTTAATGTTCTCAAATTCTTTACCTTATAAAACACTTGAAAACAGCCAAAGATGTGTACGAAGCTGCTGTCTGCGGTTCTTCAAGTTGACTTCAAAACTAAGGTATTTTGGATCATGTACATTTAGTTGGTCTCTGTAATTGATGATTTAATTCACATCAATCAAACTTTTTTGAACAAATATGTTAAAGGATTAGCTTGTTTTGTCCGCGGAGTTTATAGCATGGCTAATTGTAGGATTTCTTGACTTTTTGTTCGGGTTATTTCATATTCAGTTAGTGACCAAAATTATTAAAGGGGTATATATTTCACGTTTATATATGGACAGTGGCGGATCCAGAAAACTGAAGAAGGAGAGGCAAAATTTTATATTAAAATTTTAATTAATTAATTAAAAATAACAATTTTATTAATAAATAGTTACTAAAGGCATATAACAAAAATCAATTACAGCTTGATTATTTATTTTTTAGTTGAGTTTCAATTTAACTTTTATGTATATATAAATATAAATAAGTCGGTTCGTGAGTTTTACAAACTCTAATAGTTTGTTAATCAAACGACTCACTATTAGACTTAGTTTCTGCATTTATTTTCTTGAAAAATTCACAAATTTTCAATAAATAAAAAATAATTTAATTAATAACATGTAGACAAAACAAAAATTTTAATGAAAAATAATTTAACTAAGGCAATAATTAGTAAAAAGATAATTATAACTGTGAACAAAAAAAGTAAATAGAGAATGAAATATGCTCCATATGAAGATAAATTTTGATTGCAAAATCAATCTAATATTATTTAGGATATTATGTTGCCAAAATTATTTCACTAAAGTCATAATTAGAAAAACAGAAAAATAAATATTAATCATTTAAAAAATATCAATATATAATAGATATACTGGGCCATAATCAGAATTATGTAATTTTTTTGATCGTTGAGTTCGACTATGATATAATAAAACAAGAGAATTAAGTAAATAATAATAAGTATTCACTAATTTGGGCACATTAGCCCAACCAACTCCATCTAAAATTGTGATAAACTATCAATTACTTTTTATCTTCTCTTCGTTTAAGAGTTCTGCCGCATAATTTCTTGACCTACCTTCCATCTCCCTTCCATGCTTTTCTCTATTAGTCCTTTTTCGGCTACATGTTCCTCATATGTCCAGATTCGATGCTTTATCCATGCCGGAGCAGCCGTTCTGATACCGATTCGATCGATTAACTGGCCAGAGCACCCTTAATAAAGAGGTTCGTATAAACGGCGGAGTGATCGGAAACAGCTCCTGGTGAGGACGGCTCTGCCCCTGCCTGCCGGTTCTTCTGTCAATTTCTCAGTAAGCTGGCTTATTTTGAGATCACGATTTTGTATTATGACGATGGTGGTGACAATCCAGACACTTGTTTAATC
Source organism: Geranium rotundifolium (assembly GCA_963920655.1). Classification (NCBI taxonomy): domain Eukaryota; kingdom Viridiplantae; phylum Streptophyta; class Magnoliopsida; order Geraniales; family Geraniaceae; genus Geranium; species Geranium rotundifolium. The sequence continues at coordinate 26,413,697 of OY987319.1, forward strand.
TTCTATAAATAATAGAAGAAAATGTAGATGAACAGTTACAACCCAAATCGACAGTTGCATCAAATTTGTCGGGATTCGTGACAAGAACGGACAGGTAAAACAATTGCGGAATTATCCACTTCATCCTAAAAAATTCTTTTTTTTCAATAGGCGTAAAAAATAAAGAACAATTTCGTTTTGAAAAAATAAAGAATAGTTATTTGATTCTTTGACTTGTCTTTGATAACTGAATTATTATATTTATAAAAAAAACAAAACTTTTTCTTTCTCTTTGGGCCAGGTGTTGTTGTATCATACAAAGTAAATAAGAGAATGCTATATAAAATAGAAATGGGAAAACACCAGATGTCACACTCGAAAAAGCCTAGATGTCAACCTACCATTATATATAAATAATATAGATTTCTCATTAAATTAATTATAAGAAAATATATAAAAATTATATTTCAACTTCTTCTTTAATTAGATTCATATAATTAAGCCAATTTTTCCTTCAAAAAAGATATAATTAAGCCAACATTTAACTTATTAATTCCCTCAAAAAACAAAAAATTAATTAATTAATATTTCATTAAACTATATATATTATATTATATTCGAAATATAATATATATTCAAATTCATATTATTATTCAGGTTTCTAAAACCCTATACGTTTAGGCCTTAATTTGTGTGTAACCCTACATGGTCATATAACGTTGGGTTGTGGGCCCAATATCTTTATTTTGCCTGAAGTCTCTATTTCGCCCACAAGTCATAAATGAATTCTAGAAAGTCATTATAACTATCCAAGTTGTACGATCGTCGATAAACCGACATAACTTTACTGTCAATATCGTATCCCTTTGTCACTTGATACAATGATTGAACATAAGGCATAGAGTCATCATCCATATATCGTTTAATTTCGTTTCTTGATACAGAGTAGACCGAGAGTGATAAATCTTTATCGATTCTCTTAGCTTGGTCATGCGTTTTCACGGTCATACTCACCAAGTGGACCTAAACGATATCTTACTCATAATTAATATGAGGGACAAATTCATTGACTGCCACTCACATTTTGACATAACTAGTTTTACATGTAACGATACCCATTATGATCATACTGTTACGAACAACGTTTGGAATATGTCAAACTATAAAAGGATTGCATAGAAATTCATGATGACTCAAAGGTCAAAGGACTAACCGATATTGCGGTATTGATAAATACTAATGACTATATCTATGAGTATTTATCAAGGCGGGTCATCCAATACCATTTCTCCAAATAGTACCATGATCTGATCCAGTAAATTGTACTCATGATTAGTAAAACGTAATCATCAATCAACATCATACTATTCTTAATAGATTGTTACGAATAGAGATATTTGAATAAAACTCTTATTAAATCTAAGGGTCTTACTATCAAGTTCATAACTTGATGGCCTTAGAAAAAGTTAATTATTCAACACATTATAATGAGAGTGTCATTTTGTTACCAAATGATAATGTAAATGATCGGCAAATGGCAACGTCAAAACATATGTTTACATGATTGACCTAGTACAAAATGATAATAAATTCAACTCTAGCGAAAATAAAGGGAAAAACCTAGGAACCCCTATCTTGTGCTCCAAGCAGACGAATCCATCTGTTGATCTTGATTAAGTGCATTCACTTGAATTAGGGAAGTCTCCTTACAATAGAGGGTGATGAGGTGTCATCGCTTAGCCACAAAGCATGGGGTCGCGCTTGCCAAGTTCTTGTGGGGTTGCGGGCCTTCTTCGTGGTGGGCAGACGTTTGTTGGGTTGGCCCGGGGGTAGGGCCTTCGCTGCGCCATCTTCAGGGGGCGGTTTTGGCTCCTTGGGCTGGCGTTCGTAGGCTGTCCCATCGTTGTTCGCTCGTCGGGGTTAAGATGTCGTCGGTATGCTTCGGTAAAAGCAAGAAGCGCGTCAATGGTGTTGGGCCAAAGAGCTCTAGGGTTGTCATACGACGGAGTCTCTTGATCGGGCGTGAAACGAGATCGTACTGAAGGGGGTGGAAAGGTTATAGACCTCTCCTGTGGGCGGGAGAGAGGGGACAACGTGCTAAGGCACATGTCATCGGTCACAGCAGGAGGTTTTTTAGTGATAAAATCTCAAGGGTGAGGCATTCTCCCACGTTGGAGCATTTGAAGTCCTTGTGAAATGTTGGTTGGGAGAGCGTAGACGAGCTATCTAGAGGTGGGGAACTCGGGTCCCTGATCGATTAAAAAAAACATTACTTTTTCGGCTCATTTTCCTCCCACTTTTGGCTTGTTTTGTCTTACTCGAGTACATTTTACTCATGTTTTATACCTACTTTACCTCACGGGTCTCTTGAGAGAATATTGTATATTTTGGGTCTTTTTGAAGATTTTTGAAGATCACTCATAAAGACACTAAGCAATCCCCCTGTGGCCAACGCGAATAAGTTACCGTGGCCGCACCTGATGGAACTGAAGCATATGCTTGAAGACAAAAAGAGAAGTCCATCGTGGTCAACCTACCACGGGACCGTGTTCAAGACCCCAAGCTCATGTGTTCATCTCCGTGCTCGACTAAGTCCATGGTCGAGGACCACGACCCGTGGCCAAGTCCATGACCACGATCACTTCGGACTTTGCAGAGCTGTTCCCAAGGCTTGGAGGGAAAGACATTAACTGTAGCCTCGACCACGCCCCGTGGCTAGAATATCAATCAAAGGATGTTGATTTGGGCGAGTAATCTCCGTTAACAATAAGGGATTGTTCCGGCCACGACCCCGTGGCCGACGACCACGCCCTGTGGTCAAGTGGTATACTCGACTAGTATAAATGGCAGCCCTTATTCTCATTTTCATCATCATTCACTTCCACATCTCACTATTTCACTCCACATTCTCTCTAGTGTTCTTCGTGTTCTTCATAACTCGTGTATGAAGATCCAAGGTCCAAGCTTGTAGGAAAGGTCCGGAGATCAAAATCATATATTGATTCTCACAGTGAGAACCAAATGAGTTTTATTTTCTTCACCCTTTTTTTGTAAATTATTTTATCAATGAATGCAGTTTGATTCTTGTTCATATTTCATTTCGTTATTTATGTTGTTTATGAATTTTATAATGCATGATTTAATTCATAGATTTGCATGTTTATCGTTATGAATATGAACTTGTCTTTTTGATTGAACCTCGAGGTTGAGGTGATGTCTTAGTTAATTATGGATTAGGGAAACTTAGGTAATTATTCTATATGCTTGTAGCACTGAAGAGGGTAATTACTTAAAGTTGCGTCTCCCTTAATTACGGACTGTCTGATCAAGTCTACTAGCATAACGTGACAAGGACCTAGTAGATGGATCTGAGTGGTAGGAATCAGGTTTAAATCTGACCGTGAGTGAGGCTGGTTAACACGGTAGTAGCATCCATAGGCTCACCCCCGAAAGATCCAGAGAATTCACATACCTTAATGCTAGTGGGAGAGGTAACTATATCCCTAATTGCGTGTAGGTTTCTTCGTACCCCAATATAGACATGGTATCCACCTAACAAGGGGATACGGTGGTTAAGTAGAAGTTCTCGTTACCTCCATAGGAAGCAACAACTCAAGCATAACTATAACTAAGTTCGTTTCCCAAATTTATTAATTGATTGATTCATCCACCTCAATCTATGTTTAGATTATTTTTTTCATCTACTTTATAATATTTAATTTCTTTTTGTGCCTTTCATTGTAAATTTATTTTTACAAGTTTTAACCTTAACCCCACCTTTTCGACCGACATAGATTAGTGACGAGACTCAATTCGGGTGATTAAGATTTGGTAGACGAGAGTAGCCACCTTGTCCCTTGGGTTCAATATAAACTCAGGGTCGCAAATTACTTTCTCGTATTATTTGCGACTAGTACATTTCCGACACGTACTGTGAATCACACTCGCACAATATTGTGGGTGCGATTTTGGTGTGTCAGTCCATATGGATTGTTAGCATTGCATTGCCTAAGAATCGGGATGGTCATCGTCCTGATGGTTACCGCAGCTCGTATGAGGCAACGATAACATTAGAATCTGGTTGGGGTGATGGGGACCTTGAGGGGAGCCTGATGTTCCTATAGATTGGCTACATTTTTAGTAGAACAGAAAGATGTATGTTCTCATGTTTGTTGGCTATAGTTTTAGTAAACAGAAAGATGTATGTTCTCATGTTGTGACATCTTGGGCACAAATCTTTCGAGCCGACAGTTTTGGTAAGTTTCCATTTTTAAAGATCTCCTATATTGAGTGTGATTCTACATGATTCAGACGTGTTGGAGCTTATGGAAACTTCTGATTAGCTGTGATTTGGTGTGATTCATCCACAAGGGTTAAGAAACCCTAGAGGCGGCTGAAAGAGAAATGCGAGCTGCTATAAAAGTGAGAAGCGTCCCCATAGCAGCGCGCGCCTCCAGTTTTATCTTGTAGTTCGTTCTTGGAAAACTATTCAGAGCTCCTGAGCGTGTTAGACTAGCGTGTTGGGAGGCTGAATGTGTTGACAAGCCGACATACTTTTAATCAAGCAATATTAGAGGAGAATGAGAGCTTGAGTACGGGGTTGTGTACGCACGATTGAAGATTCGTGCATCCCTGAAGAACAGAGAACTGATCCGAGCAACTGAAGCGTGCTTGAAGGGTGGAATCGAGGAGGACTCGAAGATAGGGGGAGAAAGACCCTGGTCGAGGTATGAGAGCTGGTAGTTAAGGGTAGCTAGGACAATAGTTTGTGTGATAATTAGTTGTAACCTGAGTTGTACCTTTAACTACTATGTAGTGAAGTACCTTTCCACTGGCTGAGGGCCCCAAGATGTAGGTGATGTTGCACCGAACTGGGTAATCATCTCATGTGTATTTTATTTCTGCTATGTGTTTGATTTACTATCCATAATCTGTGCGTCAACAAGATGTCGCTCACTTAGTCTCGACATTGTGAGAGACATCTTGCGTTTAACCAGAATTTCAATTGGTATCATAGAAGGCACCTATAGCTTTAGGTGAGATCCTAGGCGAAAAAAATTCTGAGTACCAGAGTTGAATAGGTTCAGAGGAGGAGGCTCGATCTATCATCCCCCAATCCTTAATGGATCCAACTATAGCTACTAGACGACCCGGATGAGCGCTTTTATGAAGTCTTGGAAAGCTGTGATCCATGGTTGGAAAGCTCCAGAATCTGTTGATGCTCAAGGGAGTGTGATAGGTCTCAAAACCAAGAAGGACTGGAGTCCTATAGAATATGAGGCGACTCATTATAACTCTCGTGCTCTCAATGTTATATTTAACGGTGTTGATGAAAATGTTTTCAAACTGATCAACATATGCATGGTGGCAAAAGACACATGGGAAATTTTGGCCACATCATATGAAGGAACGACCAAAGTTCGAGAGCAAAAACTTCAATACCTCACAACACACTTTGAAGCATTATCCATGCAAGATGATGAGACAATCAGCGACTTCAATGTTCGGATTAGAGACTTGGAAAATGAATCGTATTCACTGGGAAAACCCATGACAGATGAAGATTTGGTCCGAAAAACGCTTCGATCTCTTAGTCCAAGATTCAAAATGAAGATCACGGCGATAGAAGAAGTTCATGATCTCAAAACCCTAAAGTTTGATGAGTTGATGGGATCCCTCATGACATTCGAGCTTACTCTTACTAATATGAAGAAGAAACACAAGGGAGTGGCGTTCAAAAGCTCTTTCCATAGTCATAAAGAACATGTATCCTCTGACTCAGATGACGATATTGATATTACTATTGCTATGATAGCCAAGAATTATGACAGGGTTATGAGAAGATTTAACCAAATTTCCGGGAAGAATGCACCACAAGATGTCAAAGACAACTTGTTCGTTAAGAATGTGTCACAATATGTCGGAGACAATTTTCTGCCCATATTTCAAAAGAATGAAAACACTCACAAAACTGGCAGAGGTAGTGAACGTTATGGAAATAGCAGAGGGATTCAATGTCAAGAATGTGAAGGCCTTGGGCATATTCAGAAGGAATGCCCCAACTTCCTGAAAAGACAGAAAAAGGGGTATATGCCTTGGCAATATACCCCTTTTGGCATATCTTAGAGGTGGTAGGTGCAAAGATTTTAGAAATTCTCTTGCTGCCGTAATTGAAACTAGTCTTTGCCATGTGCCAGTTTACTTCAACATTTCTCCTAATCTTAGTCTGTCAATGACATATATAAATCTGACAGATGCTATGCAACTGTCTATTCAGACTAACGACTATAATTTTAAGCCGGGCAGTGAAGTTATTGCCATATTTTATAAAATATACTATAAGGTTCTTCACACCTTGACTCCTAAAGTCAAACAAATATCTGCCCTTGGGACTACTACTTTAATCCAAACCAATGTTTTAAATATAGCCACCAACAGCCTAATCAAGTGAAATGAAATTAACTTTCCACTAACTTGGTCTCTTCATCAGAAAGTAGACCCAGAACATGTAATCAACAAAAATGTTGATCAAATAATTCAGATCTTGGAATGAGATATTGAGGTCAGATTTAATTCTCAAATAGATTTCCTAGATCTAGCTCTTCCAGATATTCTGGATATGCTCCTGAAATTCTTCCGACTACTCAAGAGTCTAGAGCCTCGACTTCCTAATTAACAGAAGAAGAGTTAGTGGAAAATATTCATATTAGCAATAATCAAATTCTCCATGAAATTTACAATACAAGTAGGGAATCGCCTACTCAATCTGAGATGAGCTTCTATATTAATGGTTAATTTAAGTGAAGGAAGCAAAATTAGGAAACTTCTAAATGAAGAGTTTCAACAAAAGAAATACATCAGTTTTCGTAGATGATTTTTTGAGAAATTCTCAAAAGAAGAGCTCTTAAACTTTAAAAATAATTATTACTTTTATATGAGTCAAACATGTGATATTTCTACATTTGTCAAATAATTTAAAAATCATTATATAAACCAAACTAAAGAAACTATCTATGTCATCCAGCGTAGCTGGAAAACTTCTGCATGAGAATCGATTGATTCTCTCTTTCCTCCTAAACAAAATAATGTTCTAGGAAGTAAAACTCAAGCGACCGCTTACTTGAGATTGAAGGTGCTCATGTGACTATTAAAGAGTTTAGTTTTTTGATCAAATCTCAAAATTATACCAACACTTTTCTAAATTGTGTTGGAAATCAGCTTATTCAGCTTTAAGATAAATTATCTTCTTTACTCCAGATTGTTGAAAAATAGATTATACAACAACAATTTATAGTTGAAAGACTCGGCAAAGAAAACGAAGTCGTTTTAAAGGTTCCCGTAGGGAAAGATCTCCCAATAATTCAACCCCCTATTTCGATCCAATGTTTTAAAATGGAAACCAATATCGACTTTACTCATATACCTGAGAAAAAGCTGAGAGATATGCATCTTAGGGTCTTATATAATCCAGATACTCATATTGATTCTGATGATAACAAATCAAAAACTTCTAACCAAACGTAGGATATCAATAAGCTATCCGATATGTTTGCAGAACAATGCACCAGAAATCAAATTTATAGTACTAAATCTCTTGAGAAGTATTACTACAAGAAACCTTCTCCTCAAGATCTTCTTTTTAAAGAATCCGACCCCTCTCAAAATTCACACTTAGGAAAAACAATCTATGAATGAAACATAGATGGTTTAAATGACAAACAAATTATTGATACCATACATATAATTATTATGTATTCCACAGTTTGCAAACAACATGGTAATTCTGATAGCACTATTACCTCATTTATTAGCGCATGCTTTGTTGGTCAACTCCGAGGTTGGTAGGATAATTATCTTACTGAAGCCCAACATACTGAAATTCTTAATCATAAGAAAATTAAAATTGACCCTGAAAGATGTAAAATTTGTTAGATAATATGTTAGTCCATAAACGTAAATCGAATAAAAATAAATAATTGAATCGAACAATCATGCAAGATGGAAACAAGTAAATCACATGATACAAACATAATTGAAATAATACCTCAGTTTTATTGATAATACTCATACGATAAAACTAGTAGAGCAAATATTATAGATACTGAAACCGGTACAAGACCGGTTGATAGAGACGGAATTGAATATCATCGAGTGACAGTAATCCGCTTTCCTTAAAACAATTATTGTCCCGTATGGGCAACTTGCTCCCAGGATAAAACGACGATCGAAGTCGAACTCTAACCGGGATATAGAGAGTAACCGAGGAGGAATGAATTTGACAGAGGTTTGACAGCTAGGGTTTTTTTAGCTCTAGCAATTTTTCTCTACTTATAGAAGAACATAATCCCTCATTCTTGAAAAATATATTTTTAAGGAAAATATAATTCTACTAAGAAAATATTTCTTTTAGGAAAAAATACTTTTAGGGAAAGAACTTAAAACTTGGAAGACAAAGAATGAAATAACTTACCAAATCATTCTTTTGAGAAAGTAGGATTTTCCATAATTTATTTCTCAATGGAAATCAATTATTAATGGCTTTTCCACGTTTGGTCTTTTTCTTGAATTTAAATTTAAATTCAAATTCTTATTGTTGGGTCATAATTATGAGCCTAACTAAACGTGACGGGCTTCGGGTTCAATTTCTCATTCACCCATTTACCCATCTTGAACTTTTGATATATCATTGTAAACATCTCATTTCATATAATATGTAAACATATTTCACATTAATCTATAACGAGTCTTGATATTCCGAATCAAGACTCACGTTGACGTAGTCACAAGTTAATACACTTATTAACTTAACCATTTTGTACTTAATTGTACAATTTCTCCAACAAGATTGCCACCGTAGAAGAAGATGCAGTGTATATCATGTGTCTTTCCATTTTACATCATTTTGTAGGAACTACCACTCCCTTAGGAGAAAAAATTCAACTCTTTTACAAAATCTGCATTGCCCATCTTTAACCCATTTCAGATTGTACAAAGACACATTTTTGTCCAGAGTTTTGCAACTCAACAATCCAAATTCCAGCCATTGGAAAGCCAAATTCATTGATGGCTTACGTCCTCTTTTTATTGAAAAAGTCCGTCAATCTTTAAGGACCCAAAATGATGGTATCAATATTAATTACCAAAAACTTACTAATGGACACCTTGTTACAAACTGTGTCCACGAAGGATTAGTTCTTTCCAATGACATTAAATTAAAAAATCAATTGAAAAAACAAAAAATTATAGAGAAACACCAAATTGGTAAGTTATGTGAACAATTTGCGTTCGATCTTAGGAAAACTCCAAGACCTCATGATCATAAATCCAATAAGAAGAATGTGGAAAGCTATCGTAAGAAATCTAAATCTTACGCTCCTGATAATTTTCACAGAAAAATTATAAGAGAAAAAATTATAATAAAAATCGTTCTCATAAGGACAAATTATTTCGGCCAAAACCAGGAAAAAGGAAAGCTAATAAGCTTGATATCAAATGCCATAAATGTGGTCAAATAGGTCATTATGCCAACCAGTTTTGGACAAAAAAGGCAATTAAAGAGATTGAAAATAAGCAATTATGCTCCAAGTTAGAAAAAAAACCCTATGATACCAAACATGCTTTGATGGCGGCCTTATGATGTAAACAGATGGAAAAAAACAGAGAGTGGAAGCAAGTATACAAAATGAATTATTTATTATCCTGAAAATTTAAGTGTACAGTCTAAATGAAATAAACTCCCTTATATAGAAAGATCCCAAACTATAAAAAGAAGATTAATTTATAAAAATAACTTCATAAAAGCTATGACGCATAGAAATACGCGTGACACAATTGACAAGGCAGATGTGAGAGGTGGCCAACAAAACTATTGCTTGGATGTCATATTTAACTTGAGATGGGCCTACCTAGAGGCTTAATGAAAATGTCTTCACAAGAATCAATTGATCCAAATTCCTTCAATATCCTTGTCGGAGAATCTCAAACCGACGACTCAAACCCCACCTTGGGAGACTATTGGAACACACTAATTGGCGCCATCACCAACAAGCAAGAGACCCCAACAAAAAAAGAACCAGCAACCTGACACGTCAACAGTTTGACACGTCATCAAGGATAAGCACGAAGAAAAATCATTAAGCCTTTAGGAAGGCGGGCCCATCTCAAGTCAAATATGACATCCCAGCAACACTTTTGTTAGTCACCTCTCACATCTATCTTGCTAGTTGTGCCAAGCATACTTTTATGCGCCATAGCTTTTATAAAATTGTTTTATAAATCAATCTTCTTTCTTATAGTTTGACATGTTTTAATAATTATGTTTGCTAAACCTCTCTATATACGGGAGTTTGTTTCATTTAGTATGTACGCTTAAATTTTCAGAATAATAAGCAATTCTTTTTGTATACTTACTATCACTCTGTTTGTTTTTCATTTGTTTACATCACAAGGCCGCCATCAAAGCACGTTTGAATATATATATATATATATATATATATATATATATGTTAACTTTGACAAGTCGACATCCTCTCTACGATGGTTAGCCAGGTCCTAAGTTCTCTTCTTCGAGATGGATCAACCTAAAGTGAAGTTTACAGAACCGGTAGAGTAAAATTCATCCAAATCTGGATGGGGTGGGTACTATGATGCTTAGTGGCACCATTTTGTGCATGAAAATTGTGAGTTTATTTATGGATAGAATTTGTTATCCAACATGATTGCTGATTTGTGCCCACAAAGAAATGTATTCGTCTTAAAATGCAACAGCTGAAGCTCGATTAACCCACAATTTACGTGGCGGGTTTCTATTGGATGAGTAACGTGTCAGTTCGAAAAGAATTTAAAAAGAGTACAAAATGGAGGTTATGAGAGAGGGGTAATTTTGTAAATATGAAAAAGAAAGCGAATACACTAAATGCCATGCGTCTTCTTCTCTCTCTCACCATCACCACTGTGTGTTGTCTCTCCGCTGAACAAGAATTCTCTCTCTGCACACAGAGACAAAGAAGCGCAGATTCGCAGAGTGTGTGTGTTATCGAGGAGCTCCCGCCATCGACATCAGTCATTTACTTTGGGTAATATATTTGAATTTGAAGCAGATCGCCAAAATATTTACACCTTTGTTTCTTCATGATCCGATCCTCGTTTTATTACTGATTAGGTTACCGCATTGTATTGTATTTGGGTTTAGTTTGTGTTTTCTGCTTCGGATCTTAGGGTTTTGTGTGAATTTCATTTCAATTTTGATAGTCATTTCACCCCAATGCATTCGCACACCCTTGAGTTTCTCTTACTGGGTTTCTCTGGTTTTCTGTTTATGTTGCCAGTTTCTTGCATATATTTTGCAGTCCATTGTCTGTGATGGCGTAATTCAGAACTGAATTATCGTATCCACTTTTGCTCAGCCAAAGCATTTGTAGACCTCTAAACTCTTATTAAGTTTATACTTGATTCTTACAATCTATGGCTTTACTTTTCTTTTCAATCCGAATTTGAATAGAGCGTTTTGCCCTTACTGATTTCTTACTAATACACAATCCAACTGTCCTTTTATGGGAAGCCTCATTCCAGTAGTAGGGGTTGAGTGTTGACTCCAATGCATCTTGTTTTTAAGCTTCGCATATGCATTACTTTACTATGGTTCTAATATCTTAGAAATCACTTGGTTGCGATTCCCATGATCATGTCTGTGCCTTTTTCTGGTTTTGCTTATTGTTCGCAAAATTGAGTAAGTTTAATTCAGGAATATTAATTTTACATCATCTTTTAGGCCTTAAGAGGAAAGGAGAGAAGTTGGGTTTCACACACTGAACAGCAGGTTTACTAATAATACTACGTTGGGGTTTACTTGTTGTTAGGTGGAGGCCTAGCTTCTTCTGGCCGATCTTGAGCATTCACAATTCAGCGACCAGGTTCAGGGGGTGACTTGCCCCAAGGCGGCGAGTACAACCCTTTCCCTGTTGCCCGCAGGGTGAACTCCTCCCACACCATGATGATGGATGATGACGTGGAGAATGGTACTCTGGGGTCATATCAAGATAGGCCGAGGGTTTTCCCTAGTATGCGCAGTAAACCATACAACCCGTTGGTATGGATCTCTGATTTCCTAGCTATGATAAGATAAGATAATAAGCGACCTCCTCTTCACCAACATATTATTCATTTTCCATTGTCAATTTTGTAGGAAAATGGTTTAATCCCTGTACATTATTCTAGTATTTGATTGCTCTTGTAAGATATTTCATCATTCCATACTCAGATAAGTTGACTCTTTGTTCAGATTTTTCGGATCTTAATGGGAACAAATGTCCGTGTTCTTTTTATACTTGGTCTCTTGGGCTTTGGAGCAGTCTTCTATGTTGGAGCAAGTACTTCTCCAATTATCGTGTTTGTCTTCTCAATTTGTATCATGAGCTTCGTTTTGTCAGTTTATCTTACTAAGTGGGTGCTCGCAAAGGATGAGGGCCCTCCTGAGATGGCTCAGGTACACCTATTCTCACTTTCTATACTTCATAATGCTTATTACTTAATTTTTGTATGACTCGTTTTTTATGATTCTGGGTCATAGCTTTCTTTTATTAGAATATATAGATTTGGAAGGTGAAACTTTTTCTATAGCTTGTTGCATAATCGCCAACTTGGTGGATTTGCCAATGTTGGGGACAATGTTCTAGTTCACACTGTTATGTTATTGAAGGATATTCCAAAGCTAGAATTACTGCTAGATATAAGGATTATAATAACTTAATGAAGGAATATGATTCATTTTCAGTTTATAATTAACAAAGTTAACCTTTAGATAACTGATGTATTGATCAGCCAACTTCTTGCACGCTGTTTTTGAGGTCATTGTTTCACCTTTTAGATATCAGATGCAATACGTGATGGCGCCGAAGGTTTCTTCAGGACCCAATATGGAACTATCTCTAAGATGGCACTGTTGTTGGCAATGGTGATCCTTAGCATATATTTGTTTCGAAGCACGACTCCTCAGCAAGAAGCTTCTGGCCTTGGAAGGTAATATAACATACTTCAGTAATTTTATTAGCTGTATCTTATCATTTCTTAACCTTCCAGTTGACAAATGCTCCTGATGGTCTTATTGGTGTAGGTCAACATCTGCATGTATTACCGTTATTGCATTTCTTTTTGGAGCGCTATGTTCGGGTGTTGCCGGGTATGTTGGTATGTGGGTATCGGTACGTGCAAATGTTCGAGTTTCCAGTGCTGCAAGACGGTCTGCAAGAGAGGCATTGCAGGTTGTGTCTTTTATCTTATCAATCATTTGTTGAACAGATCTAGATACAAAATCTAACTTGCATATGTCCGTGCAGATAGCTGTTCGTGCTGGTGGTTTCTCAGCTTTAGTTGTTGTGGGTATGGCTGTGATCGGCATAGCCATACTATATTCTACTTTGTATGTCTGGTTGGAAGTTGATTCACCAGGCTCAATGAAGGTTACAGACTGTGAGTGCTAACTTTTCTTGCTCCGTAAATATATATTGGTGTCATGTGAAAACAAATTATTACTTTATGATTATTTATCTTCTCAAGATGGGGGATATTGCTTAGGTTACTGCAATACTGTGCCTCGTGTTGGTTCTTTTTTCTATCCCTTAGTATGAATCAGAATGATTGCAAAAGAGGTGCTTGCTGAAACTTTCTGTGGCTAAGGTTTTTCTGCTATGATTTTGCAGTGTTAAATCTCTTTTTACTAGATTATAGGTTTCAGGATTGATGAAGGATATTCAGTTTTATGATTGATTTGCTACTAATGTTTTCTGTTTTGAATATAAAATTATACGGTTCTCATAGTGCATGTTAAAGAAATATCTAAGCCTAAGTATGAAGTTTGGTTGTTCTGGTTGCATTGTCGTACTTGAGGTCGACATTAAGTTTCATTTTCAACAGTGAAATGTTATTCTAACACCTAAGTGACATTTATCAGTCTGATGTAGGCATATATGTTTGGTTTATTTTGTGGCCATTTTCCTATTGTTATGTATATTTTCTTTGGTTTCTTCAATCATGTTTTACTGTTATTTAATATCCCTTGGCTGCCTGTTTTCTACTCCAGTACCTCTTATCCTTGTGGGATTTGGTTTTGGAGCTTCTTTTGTTGCCCTATTTGCTCAGTTGGGCGGTGGAATATTCACAAAAGCAGCTGATGTTGGGGCGGATCTCGTTGGAAAAGTAGAGCAGGGAATACCTGAAGATGATCCACGGAACCCTGCTGTAATTGCAGATTTGGTATCCTCCTTTCTGAATCTCTCTTTTATTTAAAATGTGGGTTATCTTCAATATTTCCTATCTAATGTTGTTTAACATATGTTAAAATTTTAGATGTACGTCAAGTATATCGATTTAAAAGGAACTGTTAGGAGAAGTGAATTTTTATTGATGAGTATATGGTTATAAACATACTATTCAGTCATCAAATTTTCAACATATACAATCTATTTACTCTACAACTATTTCCCAAGTAGTGGACCATTTCACACCCTTTTTGTCCATAGTCACACACACTTTAAGCAATTAGTCATACATGAATCTGTATACATTCTACTCTTTTTTCTCTTATAACTTTTCTATTTGCCAAGTTGCTAATTCCATTTCATCACGTGACTATTTTATTCCTGCATATAAGGTTGGAGACAATGTGGGTGATTGTGCAGCCCGAGGTGCTGACCTTTTTGAAAGTATTGCGGCTGAAATTATTAGTGCTATGATTCTTGGGGCTACAATGGTTCAACGTTGTAAGATTGAAGGTAAGTATATATGTTTCCTTTGACTTTTAAAAGTAATTTCACCTATTCTATGTGTACTCTAAGTACACTTGTTTTGTTAAATTTCTTAACTCAGTAGTTGCTTCATGCAGATGCGTCTGGCTTTATATTGTTTCCTCTTGTTGTCCACTCATTTGACCTGGTGATATCATCAGTGGGTATACTCTCCATTAGGGGGACACGTGACTCTTGTGCGAAGACCCCTATAGAGGATCCAATGGCAATCCTTCAGAGAGGATATTCCGTTACTATTGTTTTAGCTGTTCTAACATTTGGCGTGGTAATGCACCGTACACCATTTATAGGTTGCTTTTACAAAGTACTTGTTGGAGCCACTGTTCCATAGTTTTTTTAATTCCTCATATGACAATCATAAATGTGCTCTCATTTACTTAAGTAATAATGCATGACTGCATTGTTGTACTTTACTCTTCTTGGTACTGATCATTGATTTGGTTGGTGGTTCTGTGTGATACCTTTCAGTCTACACGGTGGCTGCTTTATACTGAACAAGCTCCTTCTGCATGGTTTAACTTCTTCTTATGTGGGTTAGTTGGTATCATCACAGCATATGCTTTTGTCTGGATCACCAAGTATTACACTGACTACAAGCATGAACCTGTGCGGACATTAGCTTTATCGAGTGCTACTGGGCACGGGACAAATATTATAGCTGGTATCAGTTTGGGCCTAGAATCCACAGCTCTTCCTGTTCTCGTTATAAGTATATCAGTTGTTTCAGCATACTGGTTGGGTCAGACATGCGGACTGGTGGATGAATCTGGAAATCCAACTGGTGGTCTGTTTGGTACTGCAGTGGCAACAATGGGAATGCTTAGCACTGCTGCCTATGTTCTTACAATGGATATGTTTGGCCCGATAGCTGACAATGCTGGTGGAATTGTTGAGATGAGTCAGCAGGTAATTCCTGACAGCAGGAAACATTATCTGGAAAACGAATTCTTACAGACAGTTGAAATTCGAAAGATAATTTTAGGCCAGACTCTTTCAAGGATTTGCATACTACCTCAAGAGCAATATGTCTAGTTTGTTTATTTTGTGGTTTTCAATATTGTATCTTGCAGCCAGAAAGCGTCAGGGAGATCACTGATGTTCTTGATGCGGTGGGCAACACTACAAAAGCTACCACTAAAGGTTTTGCCATTGGATCTGCTGCACTTGCTTCTTTTCTTCTTTTTAGTGCTTATATGGATGAGGTAGAAACCTTTGCCCGGGAACCTTTTAAACAGGTAGATGCGACCATGAATGCAATTGTTTTCATCTCATTTCAAATGATTACGTGTTCCTTCTTTACCCTCCAACTACATTCTGCTATCAGGTTGATATCGCGATTCCAGAAGTTTTCATCGGTGGGTTGCTGGGCTCCATGCTTATCTTCTTGTTTAGTGCATGGGCTTGTTCTGCAGTCGGCCGTACTGCTCAAGAGGTTGTTAATGAAGTAAGAAGACAGTTTATTGAGAGGCCTGGCATCATGGTGAGACATTTCTTCTACCGGTTTTCTTATCTGTGCTTCTTTGTCTACCAATTTTGATCGAATTGTACTTCGACTCTGGCTCATTGATGGCCATATGTTTTACCGTAATCACACAGGACTACAAGGAGAAACCAGATTATGGTCGTTGTGTCGCCATTGTAGCATCTGCATCCCTGAGGGAGATGATTAAACCTGGTGCTTTGGCTATTGTATCACCTATAGCTGTTGGTAGGTTAATCATTATTGTTGTTAATTCCCCCAACCACAGCTATCTTTTTTTTCTCGTTTTATTTTAAATGATGATGTATGATTGGCTTATCTTTTATGGCAAATGCTTGCAGGTTTTGTTTTCCGGATTTTAGGGTTCTACACTGGGCAACCTTTACTGGGAGCTAAAGTTGTTGCTGCCATGCTTATGTTTGCCACAGTGTCGGGAATTCTTATGGCTCTTTTCCTGAACACGGCAGGTGGTGCATGGGATAATGCAAAGAAGTACATAGAAACTGGTGCTCTCGGGGGCAAAGGAAGTGACTGTCATAAGGCAGCAGTTACTGGAGATACGTAAGTCTTCCCTTTACATCTTTATACTCATAAATATGACAGTTTAGGCTGTTTGGGGTCTGAGCAGAGCACAGGATCCTCAATTATCATTTTGAACTTTTAAGATTTGCAATATATATTGTGCATGCTCCGATTCATGTCTGATATTGATATATGTTTGCAGGGTGGGAGATCCGTTCAAGGACACTGCCGGACCTTCTATTCATGTTCTAATAAAAATGTTAGCAACAATAACACTTGTTATGGCGCCAATCTTTCTGTGAGAGCTGTTGATAAGAATTTGACTCATTAGATAATTTTGCAGAATAGGCATTTGATAAGATGTAGATGTTGCGGTATCTGATTAGTAAACTACCTTTACCCATTACAAATAAAAGATAACGAACTCTTACTGTATAATATGCGTTTTTAGTTTATGAGTGATGTTATAAGGTTGACTGTCGACCTGTGACTTGATTCAAGTTTTAAAATGAGGTGGTTTTCCTACTGAAAATTCGACGGCTGCTTTAAATTGAAATTTTAATCCAGTTGATCAATTATTGCATGGGTTTTTTAAATGTTACAGGTAATTTGCTTTGAATGAAAATGTTTGATAAGAAATCTCGAATAATTACATGTGTCTACATTTAAATTATGCACGATTACCATTTAACTATACTAAACTTTAAAAGTTTTTTTTATAGATACATCGGCTATTTTTTTTTGTTACATTTATAGTAACTTTTGATGTTATGTATGTTTCATAAATATGAAATAACCCTTTCATCCTCAATTGAATACCAAAGTGAACATATGTTTTAGTGACACATTTATCTTTCGAATAAAAAATAATTTTGTTTGAAATGTACATTACTTCAACCTCACACTCCCTAAACTCTTTGGTTCTTTGGTCGACAATCGACTTCGACGTCATCGGTGATGGAAGGTGCTGTCGCTATGAACCCAATCCGCCGTTCAGGCGCTGCCGCTAGAAACCAGAGTAAACTCTACCAATTATTCTCCAAATCCTCTATCAAAGCACAACCACGAGCAAAACAAAACATAAACTCATACTAACTGAATTGTGAAAGAAAATTGAATTATTGTTCTAATCATAAAACTCGCATTCTTGATTTAATCTAGTTCAACACTTTTTCCTATAACAACCTTCAATTAAAATCTACGAATTCATATATGGATTTCCAATTTTTTAGAACTCAACATCACGTCAGAATATTAAGTATGACAACAAACAAAACTTGAATTCCATAATTCCAATTGGTACATAACATTTGAATCAAACCCTAAACAATTGCACAATCCCGATTCAATTTCTAGGGTTTGCTCGGGTTTCCAGCGGTGGCGCTGTAACGGCGGCTCAGGTTCACAATAGTGCCACATTCCATGGAGCTCGCTGATGACGTTTGAGTTTATTGTTGCTGAAATTCTGTTATGTGGCACGGACAAGATGTCGAACACAATGTCGTAACAATTGTTTTGACTTGTCTTAATCACAAGTAAAGGACATGAAATAATAAAGCAGTAAACAGAAGATACACAATATGTTTACCTATTTCGGTGACTCCGCACCTACGTCTGGGGGCACTCTGCCAGTGGAAAGGTTTTCACTATTCGGTAGTCAATAGTACAACTTCAAGCATCAACTAGCTATCATACAAGCTATAGTCCTAAGCTACTATAGATCTCATCGTGAACCACCTCGACCAGGGACTCCCCCTATCTTTGAGATTCCCTCAATTCCACCCTTCGAGCAAGCATATGCTTGGTATTGTTGTCTTTGACAATTTCTTCGTGAGTCTTCAATCACGAACAAATACCCACAAATCACAAACACTCAAATCTTCTCGAGTTGATGTATGTGATTGACAATGTCCTCTTTAAATTGATCAGTCTCTCAATCCGCTAGTTATACGAGCTTTGAGAATTTAGCATAGAGAAAGGATATAGTTGCAAAGGGGGTAGATACCGCTTTATATAGCAACTCCTATTGCCTAATCAGACTCCTGTTCCGATTAGGAAATCCTTGCCACCTTGCGTTTCTGGCAAGTGACAAGTTGGCATTACCGCCTTCAATAAATCTTGCTGACGTGTCTTCCTTCCAGCTGGACCTTGCCTAAATCATTCGTGACTTTACGTGCACTGCTTCTGTGAATAAAATAGGAAGTCTTCGATGTCTTGCCTTATCTCGCGAGTATTATGTCACGCCAATTGTGTTGTAACATGTTGGCTGACATCTTGACCTTGCGCTAAAAAAATATGCCAATACTAAACGTAGTAACAATCTCTCCATTTGGCAAATTTTTAGGCAAGGATATTATGACGACAAGCTTGGGGCGAGCACCATTTTCGGCTAGTAGCGTCTTCTGCTATGATAACCATTTTAGCCATCATTAGTCGTTCTTTAGTACATCGTCGTCTTTCCTTGCAAGGTTGCAACATGTTGTGACACATGTTCTCCAGCGGCTTCATGATGTTTTATGCAGCAAGGCACATAACAAGTGGCAACATGTTGTGACACATGTTCCAACATGTTGTGCAACAAGTCACCAAATTTTTGATGACCTGAAAATGCCTTAAAGGCCAATTTCTCCTCCTGATTGCCTCAAGGGCAAAGGACAACCAGGAACATAAAATAAGGATTCAAACAAGGAGAATAAACAAAACAAGCTCGAAACATGAGCAAACCAGCCCCTAAACACGAGGCAATCATCCAGCTCCACCAAGGAGCAAAAATATTCAAAAGTAATTTAACCTGGACACACCCCGGGGATTCATATGTTCTAAGAAAAATAAGTTTTTTCGGTAGATAGTGAGGTTCTTAACTAAGAGGAGGAAGAGTGGGCAACATCTTCTACATCATCGGGTCCCTCTGGTGGGGCAGCAAGCAGATCATGGAGGAACTGTTCATAAGTTGCCTTTCTGCTTGTTAGAGTAGCAATGGTGCCTTCCAGATCGGTGATCCCTTCCATAAGTTCGTGCACCATTATGTCTCTGATGGACCCGGTGGCTCTTGAGCTGCTTCCGGCTTCATAAGTCTTTGCAGAGGGTCGTGGAAGATCCTTGACATGCTTCCCTTCAAATAGCTTTGGGCTAATGTTGAGTTCCAGATGCCTCTTCCCAATCAAATCATTGTCCCGAAAAATGTTGGGACATTGTTGAATCATCATTCCAGAAATAAGTGAGGGAAAGCCAATGGGCAGTTTAACTGCACTAGATCCCGCATGTCTAACTAGATGTTCAACGACAAATGATCGGAAGTCAAGTGGATAATTCATACCTATCTGGTAGATGAGTTTGGCGAGATCTGCCCTTATGCTAGACCCATGAGAGGAGGGTGCCCAGTTTGCTATACCGATCCGATAGAGAATAAAGTATTTAGCTGTGAGTTCTGAGGAGGACATAATACCTTTTGTTGGCCAAACTTTCTTTCTGCCCCCAGTGATCTCTTGGGCAATGCGGTCCATGGTTGGATCACGTTGAGTTTTGTGGACTGCCTCTCTTCCTAGATAGATGTTGATGGCCTCGGGGGTGAACTCAAAACACTGTCCTCTCACATATACATGGCGATACTCTGATTTTGATGGATCACAGAACGCATTGGAGAGATTGACATAGAACTCTCTTACGAGAGCAGGATAGTAGGGACCTATGTCTGAGACAGTCCTTAAAAGCTTCGCTCCTTGCAGTAGTTCCATGATGACCCTCATCCTCTTTGTGTCGACCGAGATTTCTCTTTTTGGATAGATGGTGCGATTGTACACATACTTCCATTTGCTGGCCCCTTCGACAAAGTGAAAAGAGACGTTGTCCATTGGCACATCATGGACATTTTTGGGAAGCCTCTGCCTTCCTATGTTTTTCATGACACTTTTGGGCGAGCAGGTCGTCTTTTTTGTCGATCTCTTCCTTTTCTTCTGGAACCATAGGCACTGTGGTCTTTTTCTTCTTGCTTTTTCCAGGTGTTGAGACAACTTCATCCTTCTATGGAGCCTTTCTCTTCTTCCTCGTTTCTGTCTCCTCATTCTTCTTCCTTCCTTTCCTCTAGGTAATCAAACTTCCCAAAGGAGCGTTGTGCTTACTTTGAGATTCCGTTTCTTCGGCCGAATCGCCAACAATAAACTCCATGGTGTCATCAGGTATGATTAGGATATTGGAGTGTTCTGCTCCTCAGTTTTCTCTTCTCCCCTTTCCGTCTCAGGTAGAGATTCCTCAGAAGTTGGAGTTTGAGGCATAGTTGGAGTAGGATTTTTATAGTTACCTGATCTTCTTTTTAGGGGAGAGATATCTTCGTCACTTTCTTCGTCCGAGACATGAGATGGTGTAGAGAATGTCTTGGCTTGGTGTTGTTTAGATTTTTCTCCAATAGATTTTATTCTGCGCATTTTCGCCCAATTTCTGTCTTGAGCGGCCCTTGGGGCGGATATCTTATTTACTATATGTTTGATTCTCACCATGTTCAAGTTTTTGATTCTTCGGGAAGATTGAGTGAGAGGTTCTCGATCGACTTGATTTTGATGTTGAGAGGAATAGATCGTGAGCTGGCAAACCCTAACCTTTTGGAGAGTGGTGAGAGAGACCGAGAAACAGGGAAAGATGCAGCGTCTCCTGTTGTGTAGTCGAAAAGTCTGGCTTGGATTGGCTGCACGTCTTGTCACTAGATGTCAAAGAAAAGAATTTTGTTTCCTTTAGTTAATTCTTTTATTTTGGAAACAAATTGAAACGGGCTTGGAGAATTTGACCCAGATTTGATATTGTGGACCCTAGTTGTTCTTTTAGAGAGAGAAAAAAAACAAATAAGCAAAAGCTCTCTCCTTTTTGATGGGTCTTTACTCAAGACAACAAAGTCCAAGAGATGATATTAGACTTTCAAACAAATTTGTGTCCAAGGCTTTAGTGAACATGTCTGCAAGTTGTTTTTCCGTTGGGAGGTACTCAAGCTTGATCTTCTTGTCTTTCACAAGCTCTCGAATGAAGTCATACCTGATGTCAATGTTCTTAGCTTTAGTATGTTGCACATGATTTTTCGAGATGTTGATGACACTGATGTTGTCACAGAACAATGTCATGACATCTTGCTTGACACCATACTCTGCAAGCATCTGCTTCATCCATAAGAGTTGAGTGCAGCTACTTCCAGCAGCAATATACTCAGACTCCGCAGTGGATAGGGCTATACAATTTTGTTTCTTTCTAAACCAAGAGACAAGATTATTCCCAAGATAGAAGCATCCTTCCGAGGTGCTTTTTCTATCAGGAGTGCTTCCTGCCCAGTCAGCATCCCAATACCCAACTAGTGTTGATGGTGTGTCGAAGGAATAGAGTAGTCCTAACTCAGTTGTTCCTGATATGTACCTTATAATTCTTTTTCCTTGAGTTAGGTGACTTGTCTTTGGATTTTCTTGGTAGCGAGCACAAATTCCCACCGAGAAGGCAATGTCAGGCCGACTTGCTGTTAGGTATAATAGGCTTCCAATAATTCTTCGATAGAGACTTTGATCTACAGTCTCACCTTGATCATCTTTGGTAAATTTTGCATGAGTAGCAATGAGAGTTCTCTTGTGTGAAGATTTTTCCAAACCAAACTTCTTTATAATGATTTTGGCATACTTTCTTTGGGAGATAAAGATGCCATTATCCATCTGTTTGATCTAGAAGCCTAGAAAGTAGGTTAGCTCACCAACCATACTCATCTCGAATTCAGACTGCATATGTTGGACGAAACGTTCCACCATCTTGTCTGACATTCCTCCAAACGCAATGTCATCAACATATATTTGAGCAATCATGATGTTGCTTCCTTCCCTTTTTACAAATAGAGTCTTGTCATCTCCCCCTCGAGTATAGCCATTTTAAACTAGAAATTGAGTTAGACGTTCATACCAGGCTCGAAGTGCTTGCTTGAGTCCGTAGAGGGCTTTCTTAGGCCTGTAGACATAATGTAGAGAGTTGTGATCTTCAAACCCCTTTGGTTGAGCAACATAAACCTCTTCATTTAGGTATCCATTAAGAAACACACTCTTTACGTCCATCTGGTAGAGTTTGAATCATAGCTGACAAGAAATACTGAGAAGAAGTCTGATAGCCTCAAGTCTAGCAACAGGGGCAAAAGTTTCATCGAAGTCTACCTCTTCTACTTCTGTATACCCTTGTGCTACAAGTCTGGCTTTGTTCTGAGTGACGTTTCCTTGCTCATCAGACTTGTTCTTGAATATCCACTTTGTCCCAATGACATTGACGTTGTCTAGATGGGTACCAACTCCCATACATCATTTCTTTCGAATTGAACCAATTCCTGTTGCATAGCACATACCCATTATGTTGGGGTCCGGGGCACCCATATCACCGTCATCGCAGCGGAAGCAAGACTCCCAAGATCGACAACCCAAGTTAGATTCTTAAGCAAAAGAGTTTTTGGGTTTTACCATGAATCTGCCCAGCAGAAAAACGCGACTTTGAAGCTTCATATCTCGAGCTATAGATGTCTAAATGATTCGGTTCTTTCTGGAGAGTGAAGCCCAACAAATTCTCTACAACTTTCATCCTGTACACTTTGCCCAGTTCGGACGGTAACACCTCCGTCTGAAGCAAAATAGTTTACTGGACGGAGCTGGACAGTGATGGTCAGATTCTTCGGTTGTTGCTCGAATCACCAAGTGACCACCGGATATATCATGGCCGGACTTGAGCCTCCTTAGGCGCCTACGTACCTGTATGACGGGATCAAAGTCCACGTAGTTCAAATAGAGATCCCGAGATTATTTGGGCAGAGCTTCGGTAAGAAATGAAGAAGAAGACACACATGAAAATGGTGGAGAGCTCTTGGTTTTATAGAGAAGATGGATGAAATGTGGTCAAGTAATTTACTTTTCATTATCGCCACATAATGGGATTAGGATAAACTCATCTAGTCATCATCCATTAACCAAGATTAGTGGACAAAAGGACCCACCCTTTGTGCCACTTTGGGCCTTATTGGGCCGAGATCCCGAAATTATTTGGGCAGAGCTTCGGTAAGAAATGAAGAAGAAGGCACATGAAAATGGTGGAGAGCTCTTGGTTTTATAGAGAAGATGGATGAAATGTGGTCAAGTAATTTACTTTTCATTATCGCCACATAATGGGATTAGGATAAGCTCATCTAGTCATCATCCATTAACCAAGATTAGTGGACAAAGGGACCCACCCTTTGTGCCACTTTGGGCCTTATTGGGCCGGCCACATAGGGCCTCATGGGCCGAAGCCCAATTGCTTCGGCCACGTGGTTCCGTGCCGTGTTCAATCTTTTCTCGTCCTCTCCTCAAACTTATCAAACAAAGTTTGATACGACATCGACGAAAAAATAGGTTTTTCTCGATTCGCATGCCATTTTCAAGCATGGGCCCACGACCCAAAACACCCGGTTTCAGCCATGGCTCGTGTCTTACAGACTTACCCTTTCTCTGCCACTTTATTTCCTTAGGATTATATCCTTTAGTGTGATCCTTTAGGCTCATGCTCCGTTGGTAGATTAGCGTAAAATTTCATTTTACCCGATCCATCATCAATGTCTTCTAGTATGACATTATGATTACCCAACGTGCATGATGATTGATTATATCAACTTAACCTCTTGTAGTACATGTCACTATCCTTTTATCTCCCGCTATCCCGATTGATCATGAGGCATAGAGCCGTCACCCTCATTTAACCAATCATGTTTCTTGATCTGTGAGATGACTGAATACTTATAACCCATATCATTGGCATGGCCATGCACTCCCTTCAGTCAATCTCGATCAAGTGGCCTAAACAGATACCTATCCTATAGCGTAGTATGAGGGATAAATCCCTTAGCCGCCTTTCGTATAACTCGTGCAGTCTGTCCCCGTGCCAATCATGTCTGTTATGACTATCCAGTTATGGACAACGTTAGGAACAAGTCAAACCTGGATCTTTACTGCATAGCGATCACAAAGACTCCTCGGTCTAAGGATAAATGACAAGCTACCACAACTGAATGTGTTCATGACTGTATCTATGCAACACCATTCAGAGCGGGTCGTCCAATATCAATCCCACATGATATCTATGATCTGGTTCCAGGATCCCACCCAATGTCAAATAGAACTATACCATAAAGAACCATCCTCATACTGGTCGCTTCATTGAAGCATATTTGACCAGGGACACCGTTAAGTGTGATCCGTACAGATCTATGGTTCTACTACTTTGGTGGACATAGATCAGATCATACTTAACATATTACTTCAACACAGAAGTAATATAATGCCGATTTTATTCATTACCATCGACGATCAAACAAGTACACAAACATTTACAGACTAATACCAATTGGACTAGGGCACAAAATGTTATCACAGTATTCATCGTTGATGGCTTCTTGCACATTCTTAGGTTCGATTTTTGAAACAAAACAGATGTTGCCTATCATTTCCCTGTAGTTCACCAGAGCCTTTTGACGAGTACACACACCTTCATTGACATCACCAATTATATCCTGGACTGGGTGATTCTTCTAAACTTTTATGGATGGAATTCTCTGTTCTGTCGTGGATGGGTCTTCTTTGTCAGCAACGAAGTTATCTTCGTCTTCAGGTTCTAGGTCATGAGTTTTGTCACTGCCATGTGGTATGACATATGAAGTACTTGTGTTTACTTCTTCGTCATCATTGATTTGTTCAGGGCTATCATCAACAACCACGTTTATAGACTCCATCATGGTCCTGGTTCGTTTGTTGAACACCCTAAAAATGCGATTGTTTCTAGAGTATCCAAGAAAGATTCCTTCATCGCTTTTGGGGTCTAGCTTTTGTCGAGGTTCCCTATCAGCTAGAATATAGCATAGCGACCCAAAAACATGGAAGTATTTGACTGTAGGTTTTCTCCCACTCTATATTTCATAAAGTGTGACCGAAGTACCTGGTTAAAAGGTGACTCTATTATAAATATGACAAGCCGTGTTGAGTGCCTCTGCCCAAAAGTGTGTGGGGATGTCTTTGGCTAACATCATGACTCTAGCCATCTCTTGAAGAGTTCAGTTCTTCCTTTCTACAATCCCATTTTGTTGAGGTGTAATGGGAGCAGAGAATTCATGGCCTATTCCTTCAGCATCACAAAAGTTTGCAAGACTTATGTTTTCAAATTATTGTCCATGATCACTCCTGAGTCTCACTACTTTGCCAATGGTTTCTCCTTTCCCCCTTTGAACTTTTCGACAAAGGGATTCGAAGACTGAGAATGTATGACTTTTCACGAATAAACTCAGCCCAAGTGTACCTTGAGAAGTCTTCCACTCATAAAAATATATATTTCTTACCTCCAAGACTCTCTACTTGCATGGGTCCCATAAGATCTACGTGTAAAAGTTCTAGGACCCGAGAGGTGGTAAGATGTTGCACCTTCTTGTGTGACGTCTTGACTTGTTTCCCTATTTGACATTCTCCGCGGATTTTTCCTTAAATGATCTTCAGATCTGTAACTCTAGCAATATCTTTTTCAGATAGAATTTTCTGCATGCTCCTCAGATTTATGTGTCCAAGCTTTTGGTGCCAGAGCTTAGTTTCTTGTGCTTTGGATATGAGTCATATAGTAGATAGGGGAGCTGTTGTTGGAGACCATAGATAACACTTATCTTGTGACCTAAGTCCAGTCATGAGTTCCTTTAGTTGAGTGTTCACTACTGCACACTTGTCACGAGTAAATTTAACCTCGAGGTCTAGATCACAGAGTTGACTGATGCTTATCAGGTTGGCATTAAGTCCTTCTACTAGTAAAGCTTTCTTAAGACAAGGTGAGTCGGGAAGGTTGAGTTTCCCTTTTCCTCACTTTGGCTTTTACCCCATCTCCAAAGGTGACAAAACAGTTTGAGCATGGTGTCAAGGTAGAAAGGAATGAGCTATTACCAGTCATATGCCGAGAGGAGCCACTATCAAAGTACAAAACATTACTGGTAGAGGATTTTAGTGAGGTGTAAGCAATATTAGCCCTATATTGTACTTCCTTTACCCGCCATTCTTTCTGTAGTTTGGGTTGGTGGTGTACCTTTTTATTTCTCCATATTTGTTGAGTTTGAGCTTTGGTTGTCCTGCGTTTCACATAGCTCTTTCCATAGAGATGATAACAGAATGGTCGGATGTGACGTCTTTGTCCACAGTGATGGCATGTCCAATTATGTTTTCTTTTCTTTGAGCTGTCATGGTTGTGTTTCTTTTGTGGTCGGGTACTACCAAATGTCTGTGACATCTATTGAGACATGTTTTTTGCAGTTCTTTGAGGAACAAAGGTGGTCTGTGATGTTGACGCTCCTTTAGAGTAACCAAGTCCTTCCAAGTTGTTTGCTGACTTCCTAATAGATAAGATTTGGTCCAAGGTGTCAGTGCTCGGGTTCATCATCTTGATGGATTTGGTTATTAGCTCTAGTTCCCCCTTTAGATGAGTGATTTCTTTTTTCAGATCAATGATGGTTTCAAGAAGTTTTGTCCTGTCTTCATTGAGAGAGAGAATAAGTGTGTTCTGTTTCTCAATGACTTGAGAGTCTTCAAGAAACTTGACATACCACTCATTATACTTGTTGTTGAGGGTCTCATCTGATAACTTAGCATCTAAGGCGAGTTTCTTCAAGGGTTTAGTGGATGTAGAGGCAGTGAATGCTACATAGTTACTTATTAGTTCGGTATCACTGTTTCCTTCTTCTTCATCCGAGAAAGATGCAGTATATCCCTTCTTTTGCTTTTCAAAAAGTTTTGACATTCACTCTGTACATGCCCATAGCCTTCACATTCGAAGCATTGTACCCCTTTTTCCTTTCTGCTTTTTCGCCTCGTCTGCCTTCTTTTTTCTCAGCATGTTGAAACTTTTGTTGAGGTTTATCTCTAACATCACGTGTGACATTCTTTCCCGCCATCTGGTTGAATTTTTTCATGACTCGATTATAGTTCTTGGTAAGCATAGCGATTGTGTCATCAATATTGCTGTCAGAGTCTGAGAGTACTTGCTCCTTCTGAGCATGAGTTGATCTTTTGAAGGCTACGCCTTTGTGCTTTTTCTCTATGGTTGGAAGGGAGAGTTCGTAGGTCATGAGGGCTCCCATGAGTTCATCAAATTTCAGGATTTTTAGATCGTGACATTCTTCTATGACAGTGTTCTTCATCTTGAATCTAGAGCTTAGGGCTCTTAGGGTTTTTCTGACTAGATCTTTGTCTGTCATTGGTTTTTGAGGTGAGTAGGACTCATTGACTAGATCTCTGATTTGTACGTTTAACTCAGCTATGATCTCATCCTCATTCATAGAGAGAGCTTCAAAGTTTATGGTGAGATATTGTAGTTTTTGCTCTCAAAATTTGGAGGTTTCCTCATAGGTACTGGCAAGAGTATCCTAGGCAATTTTGGGACTTGTACATGTGTTGATGAGTCTAAAGACATTCTTGTCAACTCTATTAAATACAACATTGAGTGCTTTAGAGTAACTTAGGGCTGCTTCATCTTCTTCGGTACTCCAGTCTTTCTCGGGTTTAGGTCTGGTTAGATTTCCTTGAGCATCAACATACTGTGGTTCCTCCCAACCATTGATATCAATCTTCCAGGTTTTGCTGTCGAGGGATTTCATGAAAGTACACATTCGTGCTTTCCAGTAACCATAATTGGTTCCATCAAGCACTGGTGGTCGATTGATCGATCATCCTTCCTTTGAGTCCATATTAGCTACACATAATCTTTGCAAGAAATCGCCTAAGAGTCAATGTGCCTCCTCTGATATCTATTGAAATTTTGTTATGTAGCACGAACAAGATGTCGAACACAATGTCGTAACAATTGTTTTGACAACTTGTCTTAATCACATGTAAATGACATGAAACGATAAAGTAGTAAAAAGAAGACACATAATATGTTTACTCAGTTCGGTGACTCCGCACCTACGTCTGGGGGCACTCTGCCAGTGGAAATGTTTTCACTATTCGGTAGTAAATAGTACAAGTTCAAGCATCAACTAGCTATCACACAAGCTATTGTCGTAAGCTACTATAGATCTCACCGTGAACCACCTCGACCAGGGACTCCCACTGTCTTTGAGATTTCCTCAATTCCACTCTTCGAGCAAGCCTATTCTCGGTATTGTTGTCTTTGACAATTTCTTCGTGAGTCTTCAATCAAGAACAAATACCCTCAAATCACAAACACAAAAATCTCCTCGCTAGATGTATGTGATTAACAATGTCCTCTCTAAATTGACAATTTCTTGTGTTTTTTGTAAATGGGCTAAGTGTTAGGCTGGGCTCACAATTAAATATCTATCTCTACAATCTTCTTCTTCTCTTTCTCTCTCTCTCTCTCTCTCTCTCCCTCCCTCCCTCCCTCCCTCCCTCCCTCCCTCCCTCCCTCCCTCCCTCTCTCTCTCTCTCTCTCTCTCTCTCTCTCTCTCTCTCTCTCTCTCTCTCTCTCTCTCTCTCTCTCTCTCTCTCTCTCTCTCTCTCTCTACCCTTCTAAACCCTGTTGTTACCTTCAGTGTTGGCAGATTTTTTAAGTTCAAGGTTAGATGTCAGTCAACATATCCCAACATATGTAGTATGACATTATGTGCGCAGAATTAGTCAAGTATAGCAGCGTTCCTGTTTAGACAGAGAACATCAGCGCGCGTAAGTTTTAGGCAACGACTAAATAAGGCAATCTCCATATAGCATCAAGACACATAAGCAAGGCCTGTAGGCGGTAACGCCGACTTTCCAAACTTGCACAAGACGGCAAGGGTTTGGATTTCCTAATCGGTATTGGAAACCGATTAGGCTACACGAGTTGCTATAAAAGCAGGTGCTTTACCCCTTAGCAACTCATCTGTTTTTAACGTCCTTCCTGTGCTAAATACTCAGAGCTCGTGACCGTGTAAGACTAGCGGATCCGATGCTGTTTTATTTAGGACATTGTCGATCATAAACATCAACTCGCAAGGATTTGAGTGTTTGTGATTTGAAGGTATTTGTTCGTGATTGAAGACTGACGAAGAAGATTATCGAAGACAACGCAACCGAGCATAGGCTTGCTCGAAGGGTGGAATTGAGACGTTCTCTAAGACAGGGGGAGAGGCCCTTGGTCGAGGTTGTTCACGGTGAGATCTATAGTATCTTAGGACAATAGCTTGTGTGATAGCTAGTTGATGCTTGAAGTTGTACTATTGACTACCAGATAGAGAAAACCTTTCCACTGGTAGAGTGCCCCCAGATGTAGGTGCGGAGTCACCGAACTGGGTAAACATACTGTGTGTCTTCTATTTATTGTTCCGTTATTTACTTATACGTGAGCAGACAAGTTGTCGAACAAATTGCCACAACATTATTTTCGACATCTTGTCCCTGCCACAACTCAGAATTTCAATTGGTATCAGAGGAAGCACCTTATTTCTTAGGTGAGATTCTACAAATATTCTGAGGAGACAAGATGGAGTCAAAGGAAGGAGGATCAATCAATCGACCCCCCGTACTCGACGGAACAAATTATGGGTATTGGAAAGCACGCATGTGTGCCTTCATGAAGTCCCTGGACAGCAAGACCTGGAAGGCAGTAATCAATGGCTGGGAAGAGCCCCAATACTCTGATGGTTCTGGGAGCATTACGGGCCCTAAACCCGAAAAGGAATGGAGCCCCGCTGAAGACGTAGGTGCCCTAGAAAACTCCCGAGCACTAAATGTGGTATCCAATGGAGTTGACAAAAACGTCTTCAGATTCATCAACACATGCACAAGTGAAGAGAAAGTCTGGGATACCCTTTCCGTAGCATATGAAGGAACTTCTAAGGTACGAGAGCAAACACTACAATATCTCACCACCAACTTCGAATCTCTCACTATGAACGAAGATGAAACAATAGCCGAGTTCAACGTTCGAATTCGAGATCTAGCAAATGAATCCTACTCGCTTGGTAAACCTATGACCGATGAGGATCTGGTAAGAAAAACCCTAAGGGCTCGAAGCCCCACATTCAAGATGAAGATCAGTGCCACAGAAGAAGTGCACGATGTAAAAATCTTGAAATTTGATGAGCTTATGGGATCCTTAATGACCTACGAGCCTTTTCTTCCTAGTTTGGAAAAGAAACACAAATGCATAGCTTTTAAGAGCTCAACTCAAATACAAAAGGAGCATATATTCTTTGACTCAGACAACAAAGTCGATGAAGCAATTGCCATGTTGGCCAAAAACTACAACCGAGTTATGCGAAGGTTAAACCAAATGGCAGGAAAGAATGTCTCTCGAGATGTAAGAGACAAGCCTCTACAAAGGTTCCAGAAGATTGAGACCTCAGACAAAGAAGGCAGACAAGAACGACAAGGAAAAGAAAAAGGAGTTCAATGCTTCGAGTGTGAAGGTTATGGACATGTACAGAAAGAATGTCCCAACTTCCTCAAGAAACATAAGAAAGGGTTTACAACATCATTATCCGATGAAGAGGAAGACAGCCATAAAGAGCAAACAAGTAACTACGTGGCCTTTACTGCCTCCACATCCACTGGAATCTCAAAAAAGCCTGTCTCAGATGATGAGCTATCTGATGAGACTCTCAATAATGCCTACAATGAGTGGTATGTTAAGTGGCTCGAAGACTCCGAAGTACTGGAAAAACAAAATACAACCATTCTCGCTCTCAATGAAGATAAGACGAGACTTCTAGAAACCATCATTGACCTTAAGAAAGAAGTCGCACACCTGGACGGAGAACTGGAGCTCAGGACCAAGTCAGTCAAGATGATGAATTCAAGCACTGACACTTTGGATCAAATTTTGTCCATTGGAAAGCCATCAAAGAACATGGAAGGTCTTGGTTACTCAAGTAAAGGCTCAACTTTCAAGAGTGTTTTCGTCCACCAAAAGGCTACGTACAACATGTCACAGACATCTGGCAACAGTCAGTCATAAAAGAAACACCATCATTACAGCTCAAAGAAGAACAGACACAACCGTGTCTGTCATCACTGTGGACGAAGAGGTCACATACGACCGTTCTGCGATCGCCTCTATGAAAAAAGCTCGGTAAAACAAAGGACGTCTATCAAGAAAAAACCTCGACAAGAATGGCGAGTAAAAGAGGTACAATATCGAGCTAATATTGCATATACATCTTTAAAGACTTCTACCAACAATGATTGGTATTTTGATAGTGGTTCATCTCGTCATATGACTGGTAGTCGCTCCTTTTTGACTACCATAACACCATGCTCAAATTCCTACGTTACTTTTGGTGATGGTGTAAAAGCCAAAGTCTTGGGAAAAGGAAAGCTAAACTTCCCTAACTCACATTGTCTAAAAGAAGCGTTACTGGTAGAAGGGCTTACAACGAACCTGATAAGTATCAGTCAACTCTGTGATCTGTATCTTTGTGTCAACTTCAATGTCGACAAGTGTGTGGTACTCAACCAGCAAAAGGAAGAACTGATGAAAGGTCTCAGGTCACAAGAAAATTGTTATCTATGGTATCTAAACTCAGCCCCTGTATCAAACAAATGCTTTCTGTCTAAAGCACAAGAGACAAAAATCTGGCACAAAAGCTTGGACACATCAACCCGAGGAGCATGCAGAAAATTCTTTCTGAACAAACTGTTATTGGAGTCCCAGATCTTAAGATCGTTGATGGCAAGATCTGCGAAGAATGTCAGATAAGTAAACAAGTCAAGAGGCCGCACAAGGAGGTTCAACATCTTACCACGTCTCGAGCTTTAGACCTTCTACATGTCGACCTCATGGGACCAATGCAAGTCAAGAGCATAGGAGGAAAGAAGTATGTTTTTACATATGTCTGATAGCATTTGTGCCCTAGTCCAATTGCTATTAGCCTGTAAACGTCTATGTACATTATCATCATTTGTAACATATATATAAAACGGCTTTGTATTACTTATGTGTTGAAGTAATATGTTAAGCATGATCTGATTTATGACCACTAAAGTAGTAGAACCATAAATCTGTACGGATCACACTTAACGAGTCCCTGGTCAAAACATGCTTCCTAAGAAATGACCAGGATGAGGATGGTTCTTAATGACGTAGTTCTACTTGTCATAGGGATTAGGGATCCTGGAACCATATCATAGATATCATGAGGTGATTGATATCGGACGACCCGCTTTGAATAGTGTTTTCATAGATTAAGCCATAAACATATTCAAATGCGATAGCTTGTCACGGCATCCTTAGACCAAGGAGTCTTTGTGATCACTATGCAATGAACGTACGGCTTTAACTTGCGCCAAACGCTTTCTGTAAAAGGATTGCTATAAAGGGCATGATTGGGTGGCGGAACGGGTTGCATGAGTGACACGAAAGACGGCTAAGGGATTTATCCCTCATACTACGGTATGGGAAAGATATCCGTTAGAAGGCCTCTTGATGGAGACTGACTGAGAGAAAGAGCATGGCCATGCCAATGATACGGGTTATCAGTTCTCAGCCATCTCGCATATCAAGTAACAATGATTGATTGAACAAGGGAGATGACTCTATGCCTTGTGATCAATCGGGATATCTAGAGATAACAGGATGGTGACTTGTACGCACAAAGGTTAAGTCGAATCATCGATGATCATGCACCTTGGGTAATCATAATGTTTTACTAGAGACCACTTATGATGGATCGGGCAAGAGCGATCTTTTGCGCCGATCTGCCAACGGTGGCATGAGCCTAGAGGGTCACACACATACAAGGCGGATAACTTGAGACAAGGAAACATTGATGTTTCTTGAGGAGTAATATATGGACAAAACTGGAGGTTTTGTGCCATAGGTTCGGTTTGAGAGAATAATTAGCGAATCGAAAAAAATTGAGTTTTTCGTCGATATCGCGTCGGACTTTGTTTGATAAGTGACGACAGAAGGGTCGGGCGATTTTTGGACACGGCATGAGACAACACGGGAGGGCCCATTGGGCTCGGCCCATGAAGCCTCATGGCCGGCCCATTAAGGGCCCAACAGGACCTCATGGCCGGCCCACATGGTGGGTCCATGTGTGGGGGCCACACAACACCATGCTTAGTTGGTGATTGTGGATTAAGAGGTGAGTGATTTAAGGGGTATGGGTTAAAGCACCTTTAAGCCCATACCAATCACTTTTGACCCATGCTTGTTGGATGATGAATTGAAATATCTAGCATTCATTCATTAATTCAAGAATCACACAACTCTCACAACACTCTCTCCTCTCTTTGCTCTCTTGTTCTTCATTTAATTGTTCTAGTAGGCAATTAAGTGAGGAATCATCAAGATCATCCCCTTGGTGTGGAATTTCTTTAGAGAAGAAGATCCGAACGTTCTTCTTTATCGATTCAACGAAGACTAAATGCAAAATGGAGAAACTGTCCAGATTGTCCAGTTCCGATGACCGACAATGCGTGAGTCATAACCGCTTCGTCCGAGCTCCGATTGACCTGAAACTTGCGGCGTTGGAAAGATAAGTCCAAGGGCTACAACTTTTGTGAAATACTGATTTTCAAAAAGAGCGCTGGTTTAGGAGATACAAGGCCGAGAAGGAGACTGGTCCGCTGAGTCTGTCCAGCGAGACGGGAAAAATGTTTTGCTCCAGACGGAGGTCTTCTCGTCCGAACTGGGTTTAGAGCAAAACACAAAAGATGTAGGGAATTGGCTGAGGTTTAATCTTCAAAAAGAACCGAAGCAATTGGAGATTTTTAGCTCGAGATATAGAGCTTCAAAGTCTCGGTTTTCTGCCGGGCAGATTCTGGTAAAACCCGAAAACTCGATTTCCTAAGGATCTAACTTGGTAGTCGATCTTGCGCAGGTTAGGGGCGGTTTATAGGTTGCTTCCGCTGCCATGAACGTAATTAGGATGCCCCGGGACCCAACAATGTCAACAACTTCTCAAGATTTACTTGGGTTGACTTTATTCGAAAGAAGTCAGACATATTCTCTGTCTTTTACGCTCTATGCCGAAAAGTCCAAAGGAAGAACAGAACTTCACAAGAGATGGCTCATGTCATGATGCTAGCCAAAAACATACCCCCACACTTCTGGGAAGAAATGTTGAACACGGCTTGCCATATTCACAATCGTGTCACCCTCCGTCGAGATACTACGATCACACTTTATGAAATATGGAGGGGGAGGAAATACTTCCGTGTTTTTTGTTCGGTATGTTACATTCTCGCCGATAGGGAACCACGACGGAAACCTGATTGTGACGAGGGTATTTTTCTTATATACCCTAGAAATATCTTTCGGGTATTCAGCAAAAGAAACAAGACCGTGATGGAGTCCATAAACGTAGTCTTTGATGATAGCTCAGAACACCCTAATGATGACGATGAAGTAATTATGCATACTCCAAAAGTCGAACGAGATGTCACTTACAAAGCATGTGACATTGAACAAGAAGAATCGACTCCAAAAACTGATCAAAAAAATCCATCAATGACAATTCAGAAGAATCACCCACCTCAAGATGTAAGTGGTGACATCAACAAACGAGTAAGAACTCGGCGAAAGCCGCCAGTAAACTATCTCGACATGATCAGTAACTTGTGCTTCGTTTCGAAGATTGAACCCAAGAACGTACAAGAAACCATAAACGATGAATACTGGGTGTGTGCCATGCAAGAAGAACTGGTACGGTTCGAAAGGAATGAAGTTCGGGAACTGGTATCAAGACCATGCAATGTCAATGTCATCGGGACAAAGTGGATCTTCAAGAACCAATCAGATGAGCAAGGAAACATTACTCGCAACAAGGCGAGACTTGTAGCCTAAGAGTATACACAAGTTGAAGGGGCAGACTTCAATGAGACTTTTGGCCCCGTGGCCAGACTTAAGGCTATCCGACTTCTTCTAGTTTGTCATCTACGATTCAAACTCTATCAGATGGACGTAAAGAACGCTTTCCTCAATGGATACCTAAAGGAAGAAGTCTACGTTGCTCAACCAAAAGGATATGAAGACCACACTTTTTCAAACCATGTCTACAAACTTAAGCAAGCCCCTAGAGCCTGGGAAGGAAGCAAAATTTTGATTACTCAAATCTATGTGGACAACAATGTTTCTGATAGAATGTCAGACATGATGGTGCAACGTTTTGTACAACATATGCAATCTGAGTTCGAGATGAGCATGGTAGGTGAACTAATCTATTTTCTAGGATTTCAGATCAAACAGATGAATGGTGATATCTTTATATCTCAAAGCAAGTATACAAAGACCATTGTGAAGAAGTTCGGTTTGGAGAAGTCTCCCCACAAGAGAACTCAGATTGCTCAAGCCAATCCAAAGACAAGTCAGATAGCTCAAGCAAAAAGAATTATGAGGTACATATCAAGAACTATTGAGCTAGGTCTATTATATTCTTTTGATAAATCATCTACACTTGTTGGATATTGCGACATTGACTGGGCTGGAAGCACATCTGATCGAGAAAGCACCTCGGATGGATGCTTTTACAATAATATGGGTTCATGGTTCAGCAAGAAGCAAAACTGTGTTGCTCTATCTACTGCTGAATCTGAATATATTGTCGCCAGGAGTAGCTGCACTCAACTATTGTGGATGAAGAAGATCCTTGTAGAGTATAATATCAAACAAAATGTCATGACATCTTCACAAAAGCGTTAGATGCAGATTGATTTGAAAGTCAAAAGTCCTCCTTTAGACTTTGCTACCTTGAATAAGGCTCATCAAGGAAGAAGAAGGGAGAGAACTTTTTGATTTGTTTTTCTTTCTCTCTAGAAAGACTACTAGGGTCCACAAAATCAAATCCGGGCCCAATTATCCAAGCCCGTTTAAGTTTGTTTCTAAAATAATAAAAAAAGGGAAGAAGAAGGGGAAACAAAGATCTTTTATCATATGGTGACAAGACGTGGAACCAATCATGGCCCGACTCTTCGGCTACACAACAAAGAAAACGCTGCCTCTTCCCCCAGTTCTCGGTCTCTCTCTCCCAACAAAACACTTAGGTTTTACATTGCTCCCGATCTAACACACTCTACACCAAAAACAGATCTCTCATCAAAACCTCTCTACCAAAACAACAATGGTGAGGATCAAGCATGTCGCAAAAAGAATCAGAACCCCTAGACAAGTTCGAAATCAGTTTGGGGTCAAGACACGCGGAGCTAGGGTTACGGAAGAAGGACCTCAAAATCCACAGAGCGAGCCATTGACGGGCAGAAACAAAAACACACCAGACTTGGGTAAGGAGCAGGATGCTTAAACACCCCTCGACTCCCCTGATGAGACTTTGGAACAGAGTAATGAGGATACATCAGAAGAAACCCACACGAAGAGTGAGGACAATATCACTCTCGGAAATCTAATGGCTAGGAAAAAGGCTGAGAAAAGAAAAGAGCTGGAGGATGAGGAAGAAGAGAGTCCAGAAGAACCCCTGAAAAGGAAAAGGGAGGGATCCTGAGATAGCTGAGGCACCTGTCATAACGACAGAAAAAACCAAGAAGTAGTAAACCACACTGCCTACAGTAAAAGTTCCTTTTACACCAGAAGAGGAGGAAGAAGAAAGCGAAGAGGAGAACTTGTCAGATTTCCCAAATCGAAGCACCAGAAAAGGGGTAGGAAGACAAAGAATTCCTAAAGACGTTCCGGATGTACCAATAGACAACATCTCGTTTCATTTTGCCGAAGGAGCCAGGAAATGGAAATATGTGTGCAACCACATCATATACCCAGAAAGAGAGTTCTCTACCGAGGCCAAAGAGATGAAGATCATCATGGAGCTACTACACGGGGCAGACCTCCTCAAAACCATGTCAGACATTGGTAGCTACTATCCCTCTCTCGTAAAGGAATTCTATGTGAATCTCCCAACCACGTTCAATAACCCAGATGATCCAGAGTATAGAAGGGTGTTTGTAAGGGGGCACTGTTTTAAAATCACACATGAGGTAATTTACGTCCATCTGGAAAGAAGTGTAGCAAATGTCACGACAAGGCTCCCACTTATGGACCGCATCACTCAAGAAATCTCTAGAGGAAGAAAGAAGGTTTGGCCAACCAAAGGATCCATGGCCTCATCGGAACTCACGGTCAAGTACTCTATTCTCTACCACATTGGGATAGAAAGTTGGGTACCCTTCTCTCACGTCTCTAGCATCAACGCGGATCTGGCCAAAGTCATCGACCAAATCGGTATGGATCTTTCTCTAGACTTTGGGTCACTTGTTATTGAACGTCTAACAAAACATGCGAGATCATATGCTATCAAGTTGCCCATTGGATTTCCCTCTCTTATAAATGGCATACTTCTTCAACAATTTCCTACCATTATTCGTGACAATGATGTTGCTAGCAAACGTCCGTTTGTGCATCATATTAGCCCAAACCTGTTTGAAGGTAAGCATATCAAAGACCTTCCACGTCCGGCTACAAAAACCTTTGAAAGAGGAAGCAGCACTAGCGCAACCAGTCCCATCAAAGATAGGACGGTACACGAGCTAATGGAGGGTATAGCTGATCTAGAGACCATCATCCGCACTCTAGCAAGCCGGAAGGCCACTTATGAGCAGCTCCTCAACGACATGTTAGCTATACCTGAGGATGCCCCCACTACTGAAGAAGAAGTTGCTACCTCCTCCTGAAAACAGACCAGTTACATAACTTGTTCCTACAAAACTCATTTATTTCTTGAACTCTTGAATCCCCGGGGACTGTCCGGGTTACTTTTTGTGAACAATGTTTTTGCTCCTTGGTGGAGCTGGATATGTGCCTCGTGTTTAGAGACTGGATATTTTGTGGTTTAAATTCCTTTGTGCTTACCCTTAGCCATTTTTGAGGTAATCAGGGGGAGATGATTTGGACCTACATGGTCAACCTATGGTCATCAAGATATTGGTGATCTGTAATAGTGTTTGGCCTGGTCTATAACATGTGTAACTACATGTTAAAGTAGTGTTGGCTGAAACATGCGTCACAATCATGTTCAGCTTACTTTGTGACTTAAGGAACGACATGATTAGAACATGCATAATAAACATGCTACAACTTGTCGGTACATCATTAATTGGAACATGCGTCACAAACATGTTGCAACATGATGAACACTCCTTACCACAAAGAGACAAAAGACGAAGACTTACACTATGTACCTTGCTGATAAAGGACGAGAAGACTCAACAAGAAGACGTGATCTGCTGCAACATACATAAGTCAAACATGAAGATTGAAAATGGCTAAAGAAGATCGTCATAGACGGGAGATAAAACTCGACCAAAGATTGCGAAGAACAGAAAACGTGTCATCAAGATGTGCTTGCCTAAAAAATTGCCAAAGGGTGGAGATTGTTGCTACGTTCAGTGTTGGTAGATTTTTTTAAGCACAAGGTAAGATGTCAGTCAACATATCGCAACATATGTAGTATGACATTATGTACGCAGAATTAGTCAAGTACAACAACGTTCCTGTTTAGACAGATAACATCAGCCCGCGTGAGTTCTAGGCAACTACTAAATAAGGCAATCTCCAGCTAGCATCAAGACACATCAGCAAGGCTTGTAGGCGGTAACGCCGGCTTGCCAAACTTGCCAAAGACGGCAAGGGTTTGGATTTCCTAATTGGTATTGGAAACCGATTAGGCTACACAAGTTGCTGTAAAAGCAGGTGCTTTACCCCTTAGCAACTCGTCTATTTTTAACGTCCTTCCTATGCTAAATATTCAGAGCTCGTGATCGTGTAAGACTAGCGGATCAGAGGCTGCTTTATTTAGAAGGACATTGTCGATCACAAATATCAACTCGCAAGGATTTGAGTGTTTGTGATTTGATGGTATTTGTTCGTGATTGAAGACTCACTAAGAAGATTTTCGAAGACAACGGAACCGAGCGTAGGCTTGTTCGAAGGGTGGAATTGAGACGTTCTCAAAGACAGGGGAAGAGGCCCTTGGTCGAGGTTGTTCACGGTGAGATCTATAGTAGCTTAGGACAATAGCTTGTGTGATAGCTAGTTGATGCTTGAAGTTGTACTATTGACTACCAGATAGTGAAAAGCTTTCCACTGGCAGAGTGCCCCCAGATGTAGGTGCGGAGTCATCGAACTGGGTAAACATACTGTGTGTCTTCTATTTATTGTTCCGTTATTTACTTATACGTGAGCAGACAAGTTGTCGAACAAATTGCCACAACATTATTTTCGACATCTTGTCCCTGCCACAACTCAGAATTTCAAACCCTAATATCTCCTACCTCCTTGTTACAACCTTAATACTCATATCACTGTACCAAATTCAAACAAATCAGACCATGGATCCCCCTTCTACTGATGTTTAGTGCCGGCTCAAATGTCTAGCCAAAGAAGCGATGGCTTTAGGTTCCATATTACATAAGGCGTCATTTTTTCTCTTAAAATGGTGGTATATTTTTCAAATTTTCAAATATAAAATTATATGACATTTATATGTAATTAGATTAAATAAAATCATTTGAGCCCAATTAGACTTATGATTATTAATTAAGTGACTTAAATTAAATCGGCCCATATTTTACTTATACCAATTTTCGTAACCGTCTGGTTTATAACCTAGACTGACAATTGTCTAATCTGTTCCGGTTTAGCTTAGACCAGCCCGGTCAACTTAACAGGAAAGTGAATTTTCAACTTTCTTATCTCTTCTCATTTGGACTTTCAAAGTTCACTTTTTCCAAACTCATTGTCTTAAGTGTGTGACCCTCTAGGCTCACGACACGTTGGCAGATCGACGCAAAATTACCATTTTACCCTCCCTGTCATAATTGGTCTCTAGTAAGACATTATGATTACCCAACGTTCGTGATCATCGATGATTCGACTTAACCTCATATCGTCCAAGTCATTATCCTTTTATCATTAGATATCAAGATTTATCATTAGATAAGGTCATCCTTATTTAATCAATCACTATTTCTTGATCTGTGAGATGACTGAATCCTGATACCGTGTATCATTAGCATGGCCATGCATTTCCTTTCAGTCATTCTCATGAAGTGGCCCAAACAGATATCTCTCTCATGCCGGAGCATAAGGGATAAATCCCTTAGCCATTTTTGTGTTCCCTCATGTAATCCATAACTGAGCCAGTCAAAACCCTTGTGATTACCCTTTTACAGATAACGTTAGTGAAATTCGGATTAAAACAGTTAGAGAAGATGTCAAGAACAATGTCGAGAACAATGTTAAGACAATGTTCTTAACAACTTGTCAACAAATAGATTCGGACAAGCACAATATAAAGTAGTAAACAACAAACACCGACACACAAGATTGTTTACCCAGTTCGGTGCAATTTCACCTACGTCTGGGGGCACTCTGCCAGTGGAAAGGTTTCACTATATGGTAATGAGTCAAAACATACGAGTATACATGATCATCACACAGATCAATACCCTATGCTACTATTACTAGTGCAAACCTATCTTAGGGACTCCCCTTGAATCCAAGACTCTATCTTGATTCCACTCTACGAGCACTCGCACTGCCCGAATGTAACAAGTCGATGTTACGCACCTGTACGTGAACCTTCAATTACGCCTTCACATAAAACCCTCAATCATTCACACTTGATCTTCAAATTCTGGTAGTGATACACAAACATCTTTCGTGGAATACACAGCCTCTGAGCCCGCCAATCCTTCACGTCTAAGAGCTCTGTGTATTTCACCGAAGAAACTACAAGGAGTCGCACGCTGCTAAGGGTGGAGCCTCAGCTTTTATAGCATCTGCAAATAAACCTCGAACAAATTAGGGTTTCCTTAACCTGATCGATCTTGGTTTCCTTATACCTTATCATCGATATCTTTGTAGAATCTTTATCACGGCAGGAATCCATTCAGAATCATGACTCAATCAAGACTTCCCAAAAGTCTTGTACAGAGCTAGAGATTCTCCAGACTTCTAATTGCAATTGGTTTCCTATTTAAGGAAAATTTCCAATGGTGCGATCCACAAGATGTCACGCAAGATGTTGAGACTAAACGATTGATATCTTTCCTGACCAAATTCTCGACTGATAGCATTTTTGTGCCCTAGTCCAATTGCTAGTAGTCTATAAATGTCTATGTATACTAATCATCGTTTGTAATAAATAAAACGGCTTTGTATTACTTATGTGTTGAAGTAATATGTTAAGCGTGATCTGGTTTATGACCACTAAAGTAGTAGAACCATAAATCCGTACAGTTCACACTTAACGAGTCCCTCATCAATATACGCTTCAATCGAAGCGACCAGTATGAGGATGGTTCTCAATGATGTAGTTCTGCTTATCATAGGGATGTGGGATCCCGGAATCATATCATAGATATCATGAGGTGATTGATATCGGACGACCCGCTTTGAATATTGTTTCATAGATTAGGCCATGAACATATTCAAATGCGATAGCTTGTCACGATATCCTTAGACCAAGGAGTCTTTGTGATCGCTATGCGGTCGACGTACGACTTTGACTTGCGCCTAACGCTTTCCGTAACAAGATTGCAATAACGGGCATGATTGGGTGGCGGAACGGATTGCATGAGTGACACGAAAGATGGCTACGGGATTTATCCCTCGTACTACGGTATGGGAAAGATATCCGTTTAGGCCGCTTGATCGAGAGTGACTGAGAGATAGAGAATGGCCATGCCAGTGATACGGGTTATACATTCTTAGTCATCTCGCATATCAAGTAAAAATGATTGATTAAACAAGGATGACGACTCTATGCCTTGTGATCAATCGGGATGTCTAGAGATAATAGGATAGTGACTTGTATGCACAAGATTAAATCGAATCATCGATCATCATGCACCTTGGGTAATCATAATATCTTACTAGAGACCACTTATGATGGATCGGGCAAGAGAGATCTCTTGCGTCGATCTGCCAATGGTGGCATGAGTCTGGAGGGTCACACACATACAATATGGATAAATTGAGACAAGGAAACATTGGCGTTTCTTGAGGAGCAAGACATGGGCAAAACTGAGGGTTTTAGGCCATAGGTTCGGTTTTGTGAGAATGATTAGCGAATCGAGAAAACTTAGTTTTTCGTCGATGTCGCGTTGGACTTTGTTTGATAAGTAACAACAAAAGGGTCGGATAATTTTTGGACATGGCACGCGACCGCATGGGCGAGCCCATTGGGCTCGACCCATGAGGTCACCAAGTCGGCCTAACAAGGCCCAATAAGCCTCTTATGGCCGG
This sequence comes from Geranium rotundifolium, assembly GCA_963920655.1. Lineage (NCBI taxonomy): Eukaryota > Viridiplantae > Streptophyta > Magnoliopsida > Geraniales > Geraniaceae > Geranium > Geranium rotundifolium. The sequence goes on from OY987319.1 coordinate 26,456,663, forward strand.
CCACATTGGTGGGTCCAAGTGTGGGGTCCACACACCATGCTTAGTTGGTGTTGTTGATTAAGAGGAGAGTGATTTCAGGGGATTAGGTGATGACTTGCCTTTAACCCATGCCTTAATCACTTGTTACTTTAATCAACCATGCCTTATGAGTTGAAGAAGTAGACAAATATCTAATTAATTCACTCACTCTCTTACTCTCCTCTCTTTGCTCTCTTGTTCTTCACACATTAGTTCTAGTAGGCTAAGTGTGTAGGATCATAAGGATCATCCTCTTGGTGTGGACTTGCTCTAGAGAAGAAGATCATCTAGTTCTTCTTTCTTGATTCAACAAAGACTAAAAGGTAAGCTCTTGTGGAATAGATTTTGCCTTGAGATTTAATGGTTGATGTTCTTGGAAAGTTTTTGGAGTTCTTATTGATTATGCTTCCGCTATCTCGATGACCTTGAACGATCCAAAACCCTACATCGACATCTTTCCCAGCGCCAGAGTTTCCTTTCTTCTTTTCTTGCCTTGATGGAATTTCCTTTCTTCAGTGTCTTTCCCAGCGCCGGAGCTCATATGCCGTTGGCAGATCAGCGTGAAATCCCATTTCGTCCTATCTATCATAAGAGACATTATTTATGATTACCCAAAGTACATGATTAAAAATTATTCGACTTAACCTCTTGTCGTCTATGTCACTATCCCTTTGTCACTAGATATCCAGATTGATCATAAGTCATCATTATTTAATTAATCATTGTTTCCTGATATGTTAGATGACTGAAAATGATATCCCGTATCATCCGCATTACCATGCAATTTCTTTCCGTCATACTCATCAAGTGGCCCAAACAGATTTCGTTCCCATACCACAGTGTGAGGGATAAATCCCTTAACCGTCTTTCGTATCACTCATGCAGCCCGTCTCTGAGCCAATCATTGCCATTATGGCTACCCTGTCACAGATAACGTTAGGAATATGTCAAACTAAGATGTCGACTACGTAATGATCACAAAGAATCCTAGGTCTAAGGATATAATGACAAGCTAAGACAACTGAGTATGCTCATGACTGTATCCATGCTGCATACTCAGGCCGGGTCGTCCAATATCATTTCTCAAATTATATCTATGATCTAACTTCGGTAATCCTATTGCCAATGATCAGTAGAGCGTGATCATAAAGAGTCATCCTCATACTAGTTGCTTCTAATAAAGCTTACTTGACTTGGGACACGTTGAATGTGATCCATGCAGACCTATGGTTCTACTATCAGTGATGACACACTCGATGACACATATCAGATCACATTCAACATACGATTACAACACAATGATAATATAATGCCGATTTATTATTGTAGTGATGATGTAACAATTACATATAAACTGAGATTGGCCTAGGGCACAAATCCTACATTAATTAGATATGATTTTGAGAAGAACAATTCTAGTAGATTATTTTTCGTTAAGCTTCGATCAAGAATTGCTCGTGTCGATACCGATAGAGAGTGCATCCCAAAGAAGATGCTTTTGATTAATTCGTGAAGAACCTGTGCACTCTCGAAAGTTTGGTACAACCAGATCTACAAGAGGTAATTGAAAGTTTTTAACCCTTTCATCAATTGAGCTTAAACTTGCGGTAGATCCTTGGTAGAAAACGAGCTAAATTTTTGTTATTTACTTCCGCTGCACATGAATGAGATTCCTCGTTTCCCAACATAAAGCGCGACTGGTTGCAAAATATTTCAGACAAACTCATGGTATAGACTATGATGAAACCTTCTCCCTAGTTGCGATGGTTAAATCAGTCCGAGTTCTACTTTCCATAGCCGCATACTACAACTATGAAATATGGAAGATGGATGTCAAAACTGTGTTCCTTAGAAGAAAGCTAACCGAGGATGTATATATAACACAACATGAGGGTATTGTCGATCCGAAGAATGATTGGAACGATATGCAAGCTACAGAGATCCATTTATTGATTGTAACCTTCTCGGAGTTGGAATCGTTGCTTTATGGAAGCCATAAAGGAGTTTGGCTTTGATCAAAACGAAGATGATTCTTGCGTATACAAGAAAGCTAGTGGGAGTCCAGTCGACTTCCTAGTGCTGTATATAGATTACATAGCCGTAAATGGTTACGTCAATGCTAGTTTCCAGACTTACCAAAATGATTGCAAATCACAGTATGGAATATGTGTATGTTTTGAATAGTGGTGCTTTTAGATGAAACAACTCCAAGCAGGAAACTGTTGTTGATTCTATAAACAAAATTAATTTGAGTGTATTACTGCGTAGAACACTGCAAGTAAGGCTGTATGGACATGAAAGTTCAGGACTGTATTGGACGTAATTAAAAACACGTCTAATCTAGTGAACTTTTTGTGTGACAAGACATGAGCCAGAACACAAGCTAAAAAACATATACTCCGACGTTACCGAAAAGGGTGACGCGAAGATCTGCAAGATTGCTACTGATGATATTACATCCGATCCTTTGACAAAAGGCTCTCTCACAGCCGAAGCATGAGGTCAATTAAGGTCAAAGGGAATAAATTCGAATGTGGATTGACGCTAAGGGCAAGTGGAAGACTGTAGGAAATATGCCCTAGGCCAATCACATTTCCGTGTAATATTATATCATCATTAGAATCAATAAATCGACATTTCATTATCAACGTGTTGTGATAATGAGTCAAGCATAATTTCATCTAATGTCATCGAGTGTGTCATCATTAATAGTAGAACTATTATATAAGCACAGAGTTACACTTGACATGTCCCTGGTCAAAGTGCTTATAAACTGACTAGTACGAGGATGACTCTTGATCTCGCTCTACTTATCATAGGTATAGGTTTACCAAGTCAGATCATAGATATTACTTGGGAAGTGATATTGGACTACCCGACCTGAGTATGGGACATAGATAAAGTCATGAACATGCTCAAGTTATAGTAGTAACATTGAATCCTTACAGACCTTGAAGTGTTTGTGGATTCATATATTACAACTCCCATAGTTTTATATGCTCATCTGCGTTGCCCGTAACTGGCTACAAAAGAGGTATGATTAGCTATGCGGCGAATCATATGAGGGATGCAGTTGGCGGTCAAGAGATTTGTCTCTCACAACCAGTGGGAACGAAATCTGTTTAGGCCTCCTGATGAGAATGATTGAGAGGTAGTGTGTGGCCACACCAGTGATAAATGGAGTTATCATTCTCAGGTCATCTCAAGATTAAGAAATAGGTTTGAATGAAATAAGGATGACATCTCTATACCTTATGTTCAAACAAGATATCTAGTGAAAAAGGGATTATGATAGTTATAACAAAGGTTAAGTCGAATCATCTATCATCATGATCACTAGGTAATCATTATGTCTTACTAGAGACCAGTTATGATGAATTGACCAAATGGGATTTTGGACAATTTACCAATGACTCATAAGCCTACAGGGTCACACACAAAGAGCAAGCCCGAAGCAAATATGGACTTTTGAAAGCCCATCGAAACAAGTGGAGAATAGGACATGTGACCACAAAGGGTTATGGGTCCGTGACAAAGGACTGGCCACGGACTTCCCCAAGTGGCCACGGGCCCGTGGACATGGTTGGCCACGGGACAGCCAAATGGCCACTTCCCCATGGCGGGTCCGTGGTGGAGGACTTTGCCAGTTTGTGGCTAAATCGGCCATGGCCCCGTGGGAGGTCCGTGGCGATGGTACTGTTCATATTTTCCCAATTTCCTGATACGAATTTAACTTGTATTAGGAAATTTGGGGAATTATGAAACACGAATTTTAGGTATTTTCAGAGATTGGAAACTCAGAATAAGGGTAGGATTTATTGGAAACAACATCTAAACCTAGTCCTACAAATATGTTGCATCAGATTACTTTAAACACTGACGCGATATTCGCAACATTAGCAACACCACTTTAAACTCCATATCTAATTGATTTTTTAATTAGATCTGATTTGAGAAGATTAATTCTAGTAGATTGATATTCGTCAAAGCTTCTATAAAGACTTGTTCATGTGGATACCAGTAGAGTGATAGCATTTTGTGCCCTAGTCCAATTGCTAGTAGCCTGTAAACGTCTATGTACATCATCATCGTTTGTAATATATATAAAACGTCTTTGTATTACTTATGTGTTGAAGTAATATGTTAAGCATGATCTGATTTATGACCACTGAAGTAGTAGAACCATAAATCTGTACGGATCACACTTAACGAGTCCCTGGTCAAAATATGCTTCGATAGAAGCGACCAGTATGAGGATGGTTCTTAATGACGTAGTTCTACTAGTCATAGGGATGAGGGATCTTGGAATCATATCATAGATATCATGAGGTGATTGATATCAGACGACCCGCTTTGAATAGTGTTTTCATAGATTGAGCCATGAACATATTCAAATGCGATAGCTTGTCACGATATCCTTAGACCGAGGAGTCTTTGTGATCACTATGCAATGTACGTGCGGCTTTAACTTGCGCCTAACGCTTTCTGTAACAGGATTGCAATAACGGGCATGATTGGGTGGCGGAACGGGTTGCATGATTGACACGAAAGACGGCTAAGGGATTTATCCCTCATACTACGGTATGGGAAATATATCCGTTAAAGGCCTCTTGATCGAGACTGACTGAGAGTAAGAGCATGGCCATGTCGGTGATACAGGTTATCAGTTCTCAGCCATCTCACATATCAAGTAACAATGATTGATTAAACAAGGATGACGACTCTATGCCTTGTGATCAATCGGGATATCTAGAGATAATAGGATAGTGACTTGTACGCACAAGGTTAAGTCGAATCATCGATCGTCATGCACCTTGGGTAATCATAACGTCTTACTAGAGGCCCCTTATGATGGATCGGGCAAGAGAGACCTTTTGCGCCGATTGGGAAAGTCCACGAAATTGACTATGAAGAGACCTTTTTTCTCCAGTAGCTATGGTCAAATCTATCCGCATTCTACTTGCCGTAGCAACTATGAGTTATGGCAAATGGACGTCAAAACCGCCTTCTTCAACGGGAGGTTAGCTGAGGACGTTTATATGTCCCAGCCTGAGGGTTTTTGAGGATCCTAAGAATAAGGGAAAGATTTGCAAGTTGCTCAAATCAATCTATGGTTTGAAGCAAACATCTCGGAGTTGGAATCAGCGTTTTGATGAAGTAGTAAAACGGTTTGGCTTCGTCAAGAACGATGATGAACCTTGCGTATATAAAAAGGCAAGTGGGAGCAATATAATCTTTTTAGTGCTTTATGTTGATGACATACTGCTCATTGGAAACGACGTCCCTACCTTGCTCTTAACGAAGACTTGGTTAGGTGAGTGTTTCGCAATGAAGGACTTAGGCGAGGCCTCTTACATCTTGGGAATCAAGATATATAGAGACCGTGCCAAGCGGGTCTTGGGCTTAAGTCAAAGCACTTATATAGACAAGGTGTTGAGACGATTCTCAATGCAAGATTCAAAGAAAGGATTGCTGCCCATGCGTCATGGCGTAAAGCTTAGCAAGAAGCAGAGTGCTGAGACACCTGCAGAGCTAGCAAGAATGAATGAGATCCCATATGCTTCGGCTATAGGGTCCATAATGTATGTCATGATCGTTTGCCCTAAGCTGTACCAGTAGACATCAGTCCAAACCCGGTGAGGAACATTGGATTTCCGTCAAGGCGATTCTCAATTTTTGAGAAAAACCAAAGATGCTTTTCTTGTATACGGGGGAAGAAATGATGATCTAGTCGTCAAAGGATATGTCGACGCTAGTTTTCCAGACAGACCGCGATGACTTTAAAAGTCAGTTGGGTTATATGTTTATGTTGAACGGTGAAGCTTTCAGCTGAAAAGCAAGAAGCAGGACACCATTGCCGACTCTACGACCGAATCTGAGTACATTGCTGCATCGGAAGCGGCAAAATAGGTTGTATGGATCAGGAGTTTCATGACTGGGTTAGGTGTAATTCAAAACTCATCTAACCCAGTAGACTTATATTGTGACAACACCGGGGCCATTGCGCAAGCTAAGGAACCTAGGGCACATGACAGATCCAAACATGTACTCAGGAAGTATCACATCATCCGCGACATTGTTGCTAGAGGTGACGTGAAGATCCACTACGTTGCAACTGATGATAACACAGCCGACCCCTTGACCAAGGCTCTTCCTCAAGCAAAACATGATAAACATGTTAGGTCAATGGGTATAGACTGGGACTTAGATTGGAACTAGGGGCAAGTGGGAGATTGATAGCATTTTGTGCCCTAGTCCAATTGCTAGTAGCTTGTAAACGTCTATGTACATTATCATCGGTTGTAATATATATAAAACGGCTTTGTATTACTTATGTGTTGAAGTAATATGTTAAGCATGATCTGATTTATGACCACTAAAGTAGTAGAATCATAAATCTGTACGGATCACACTTAACGAGTCCCTAGTCAAAATATGCTTCCATAGAAGCGACCAGTATGAGGATGGTTCTTAATAACGTAGTTCTACTTGTCATAGGGAGGAGGGATCCCGGAATCATATCATAGATATCATGAGGTGATTGATATCGGACGACCCGCTTTGAATAGTGTTTTCATAGATTAAGCCATGAACATATTCAAATGCGATAGCTTGTCACGATATCCTTAGACCGAGGAGTCTTTGTGATCACTATGCAATGTACGTGCGGCTTTAACTTGAGCCTAATGCTTTCTGTAACAGGATTGCAATAGCGGGCATGATTGGGTGGCGGAACGGGTTGCATGAGTGACACGAAAGACGGCTAAGGGATTTATCCCTCATACTACGGTATGGGAAAGATATCCGTTAAAGGCCTCTTGATCGAGACTGACTAAGAGTAAGAGCATGGCCATGCCGGTGATACGGGCTATCAGTTCTTAGCCATCTCACATATCAAGTAACAATGATTGATTAAACAAGGATGACGACTCTATACCTTGTGATCAATCGGGATATCTAGAGATAATAGGATAGTGACTTGTACGCACAAGGTTAAGTCGAATCATTGATCGTCATGCACCTTGGGTAATCATAACGTCTTACTTGAGGCCCCTTATGATGGATCAGGCAAGAGAGATCTTTTGCGTCGATCTGCCAACGGTGGCATGAGCCTGGAGGGTCACACACATTCAAGACGGATAACTTGAGACAAAGAAACCATAACGTTTCTTGAGGAGCAATGCATGGACAAAACTGAAGGTTTTGGGCCATGGGTTCGGTATGAGAGAATAATTAGCGAATCGAGAAAACTGAGATTTTTCGTCGACGTCACGTCGGACTTTGTTTGATAAGTAACGACAAAAAGGGTCGGGCGATTTTTGGACACGGCACGAAACCACGTGGGCGAGCCCATTGGGCTCGGCCATGAGGTCACATCACCTGGCTAACAAGGGCCCATTTTGGGCCCAATAAGCCCTACATGGCCGGCCACTTTGGTGGGCCCAAAGGTGGGGGCCACAACACACCATGCTTAGTTGGTGATTGTTGATTAAGAGGTGAGTGATTTAAGGGGTATGGGTTATGACACCTTTAAGCCCATACCAATCACCTTTTGACCCATGCTTATGAGATTGATGAAGTAGAGAAATATCATATGATTAATTACACAATTCACAACTCTCATCAATTGCTCTTGCTCTCTCTTCTTGCTCTCATGTTCTTCACTTAATTGTTCTAGTAGGCAATTAAGTGAAGGATCTTCAAGATCATCCCCTTGGTGTGGACTTGCTCTAGAGAAGAAGATCCGAAAGTTCTTCTTTATCGATTCAATAAAGACTAAAAGCAAAAATGGAGAAACTGTCCAGATTGTCCAGTTCCGGCGACCGACATTGCGTGAGTCATAGCCGCTTTCTCCGAGCTCTGATTGACCTGAAACTGGCGGCGTTAGAAAGATAAGTCCAAGGGGTACAACTTTTGTGAAATACTGATTTTCTAAAAGAGCGCTGGTTTGGGAGATACAAGGCCGAGAAGCTGACTGGTCCGCAGAGTCTGTCTAGCGAGATGGGAAAAATGTTTTGCTCCAGACGGAGGTCTTCTCGTCCGAACTGGGTTCCGAGAAAACGAAAAAAGATGTAGAGAATTGGCTGAGGTTAATCTCCAAAAAGAACCGAAGTAATTGAAGATCTGTAGCTCGAGATATGGAGCTTTAAAGTCTCAGTTTTTCTGCCGGGCAGATTCTAGTAAAACCCGAAAATTCAATTTCCTAAGGATCTAACTTGGTAGTCGATCTTGCGCAGGTTAGGGGCGGTTTATAAGTTGCTTCCGCTGCCATGAACGTGATTAGGATGCCCCGGAACCCAACATAGAGAGCGCATCTCGATGGAGACGCTAGAAGCGAACTACACAGACTTTGATTCTTGATGAGGCAAGATACGTAGGCCACTCAAATATGATTTGGGTTCAAGTTCGGATTTGCAAAGAACCTGTGCACTCTCAACGGTTTTGTAAAGCCGGATCTACTAGAGGTAATTGAAGATCTCTAACCCTTTCATCAATTAAGCTTAAACATGCAATAGATCCGTGCTAGGAAAACGAGGTTCATTTTGTTATTTACTTCCGCTGTGTATGATTTGAGATCCTTCGTTTTCCTTCAGTTGGGACGTCACTTCATTATAAAAATGAACCACCAGAATCTATGTTTCCTTCTTGACCAAAGGACCTCTAAACATGCCCAACTTCAATGGGTCATTAAAATTCTGGGCTACGACTACGAGGTTGTCTATCGTAAGGGGTCTAGAAACATTGTAAACCAGAAAAAGGTCGTTGGCCACTACTTCTTCCATGTCCTCGGATCTGTTGGACAATGTTAAGCCCTCTTGAACTACTGACCCGCACTTGACAACCCTTGTTACTACCCTAAAAACTCTATCTCCCAACTAGAAAGGTCATTATTTATGGAATCAACATCTGCTATATTATAAGGGTAAACTACTAGCTAGTAACGACAAAGCCCTACGTTTTGATATCATGCAATATTTCCACGACAGCGTTGTTGGGGATTATTCAGGTGTGCTAGCTACTGAACATCATATTGCCGCTCATTTTCACTAGAAGGGCCTTAAGGGTGACATTCAGATTTTGATTCGGGGTTTCACTGTATCCCAAACCCACAAATATGATATTGCTGGCTACTCGGGATCCTACAACCCCTCCCTATTTCTACGAGGGTGTGGTAAGATATTTCTATAGAACTTATTAAGGGTCTCCTTAAGCCACACGGGTTCGACGTAATTTTGGTGGTGTTGGACAAATTGAGTAAGCCTTCACATTTTATTTCTATGAAGCATCCATTTACGGCTATCACTATGGCTCAAGCCTTCTTAGATAACTTATAAAAACTTCACGGGATGCCCACATCAATTGTGAGCGATCACGACAAAGTTTTCATTAGTGCTTTTTGGAAGGAGTTGTGTCGCCTACAACACATCTCGCAAAAACTCTCTATTACTTATCACCAACAGTCTAATAGCCAGGCCAAGGTTGTTTATAGATTCCTTGAAACCTATCTTTGTTTTATGTGCAGCGACAATCCCAAGCTATGGTCGGCAAGCCGAAATCTACCCACTCCCGAGTACAAGGTAAGTGCACCGGTCGTCAAGTAATATAGGGCGTTTTAAAGCCCCGAGATATCGATCCCACGAGGACTGTTAAATGTTGAACATTGGAGTAGAAGTGTTTAATGTGTCAGGTCTAAGCGATCAAAAATTGGTTTTGGTTTTGAAAATTTACACTAAAAATCTCAACATAAGCATGCAATATATGAAGTCGTGAAAAATCACAATTGCAAGCTCACGAAATATGCAATTAACACGAGAGTAAACAAATATTATAAAGGCGATCGGGGAGTTGGGATTTCGGGGATATGTCATTTAATCAATTTTATCAAATTTGATTATTAATTACAGGAAAACATATTTAAGAAATGGAAATTAAGTGTCGAGAATTCCAAACCCACCCCATACATATCTTTCGTTTGCAAGGGTTTCGTCTAATTAAAATGTATTAGTATGGCCGTTACCTAAAATACCTAATTAGGTTCGTCTTAAAGGTTGTGTAGGAATCTCCATCCTTCAGATTGGTACCCTATTGATGCAAACCGTACCCGCGACATCTGTACCCCAGTCCTAAGTTGCAATTACAAAGTCGCCACAAATCAAACTACAACCCCAAGATACACCGTGTAAGTTCGACCCATAAATGCTACAGTCAACCTAGGTCGATTTCTATCGCCTCTCTTCTTAGATTTGATCTAAACTGAAGTCTACCCGGGAGAGCTAGCATAAAGTTCACATTTAAGGTCTTAATCCTTTAATCAACCAAATTAATAACCCCGTTCATCCCTTTCCCCGATCTAAATACTTAGCTACTCATGGCATTAAAAAATTAAAAACATAAATCAACAAATCCATCAAACTCATCATCTCATCCATGGAAATTAACATCATTTTTAACATGTAATCAAACCAACACACAATCTCATAAAAAAATACCTCAATTAAATTTCAATCCGAATCTCAACACAATCATACAAATCTCAATTACAATATGAAAATAAAAACCTAACAATCTACTACCAACCTCACAATTGCTTCCTTGAATCTTCCTCTTCGTCACCTCAAAGTCATCTCCAAGTGATCACCCATAAACTTCCTCTCTCTCTAAACCTTAAACCACTCTAACCTAACTCTAATTCTGAAAAATGGGTGATAATTTCATAGGCAGGGGGTTGGGTATTTATAGGAGGGAGAAAAATCCATTTATAAATAAAAAAACCCAAGATTTTAGGAGCTGATTTGACCAGCCTACCGTGTGAGCTTGTCGGGTGGGACCCGACAGGTTGGTTTGTCCTCTCGCGCGGGTCGTCGAAAAACCCCACGGGTTGCCGGGTTAGCATGAACATGCCGGGTGACATCCAGCAAGTCAACTCGGCAAGCTTCTCAAGCTTGACCGGGTGAGCTTCTTGCCTTCTCCCTTCCATGTAGCCACGAGTTGACGGGTTAAACCGAACCTGCTAAGTTGCCTCCGACAACCTTCTTCTCGTTATCCCGACTTCACGTTTTTTGGCTTCTTTTATCTCCTTTTCGATATGTTTTCATCAAAAATACTCTCGGATTATTTGTGAGGTAAAGTAGCTTTTTATTCACCAAAAACTAATAATTTGAGACAAAATGGAGATAAAAATGAGAATATTTGACTTGGTTGGATACATAATATTCGACCTCATCAGTCGTGTTTGTTTTGAGCATTGTATACAATATAATCTCCCTCGAAAGACTTAATTTCTTTATCATGCATATTATTTAATCAAGTTATCAATCATGCATATTCTTTTAAGTTCATCATACATTCCATGCATATAAATTTAAACATTCATTCTCATGCTTATCTAATAATCATAAAGTAAAAGTGCATAACATAGCCCAAAATTAAGTTGATCTTTATAGACGACCCTATAAAGATCAAAAGTCAACGCCAGGGGTGAAGAACATATGGCTCCTGAAAAAATCCTTCTTACTTGTGCGCCACCACTGAGTCTCCATCCTTCAATATCTCTACGCCATCACTAGACTCCTTAGCCACCATTAAGACCACCATCTTCGAATCTTTTTGTGTTGCTCCAAGTAGTGCATAAATTTAAATAATTACAATAATAGAAACGACACGCATGACGTATTTAAATTACATTCCCAAAACTTTTAAAAGTAACACGCAGGTCTTAATGGGCTATGCTTTGCACCATGCAATGTCATTCATCACACATCTGTTATCAAACAATCATGTTATCAAATATCGATACGATATCAGTTTATTAAAATTCCAATTTTAATAATTACTGATTATCGATCAGGTCGGGTCAAGAAATCACATCCACGCGATTTCTACGTGTATGTGGCAATCGCCACATACCTTGTGGTGATCTCCAAATAGCTTGTGGCGGTTATCACATTCAAATCCTAGGTTTAGATTATGGCTTCAATCCAATCGAACCTTAATGTGTAATTTCGAAATCTCAACCTTAATTCTATGAATCAAACTTTCTTGTTCGTCATGATCAATTTCATACATATGAAAAATTGATCAAATCATTATTCATTTAATCCTAATCATGCAATTCTAACCAAGCAATCATGCATACAATATCCAATATCATCATGCATAATTCAATCAAACTTAAATTTCAACTTGTCTCTGATACCATTGTATGGAAACAAGGGATTTCATTCATCCACATCGGAAGTAAATAACAAAAATTTAAACTCGTTTCCTAGCAAGGATTGATGTGGGTCCACCGGATTTCACTTTTACACAGATTTACCCACATTTAGTGCCTAATTTTCCCTCGTTACTCGGTTTATAGAGCCCTAATTGTACTACTTTACGTCTTCGGGTATGTTTGGTACACTTGTGCAGGATTTGGGTGAAAAAGGGAGCAAAACAGGACAAAACGGGCTAATTGGAGCATCATGGCAAAGGAGGCGGTAATCGCCACAAGAGAGGTGGCGATCGCCACACAAAGAGGAAGTGGCGATGGTGTGGCGATGACGTGGCGATCGCCACACCCATGTGGCGATGACGTGGCGATCACCACTTAGGATCGCCACGTCACGATTTTTAGATCTATAAATACCTACCTCAGCCAGAGCAGAAGAAATAGGATTTTTAGGCAACCTCCACTGTTCCTAATCTTAACAAGGACGAATTCGAAACACCAATTTCCATCACCCATCACCAATAACGCGAAGCTAGCAAAGGAGCATCAATTGAAGAGTATAGTTGAAGATTGCAAGCATTCGATCCAAGACTTAATGCTTAGAGTTTGCTTGTTCATCTTCCCTTCTTGAGCTTTTACCCTTTTTCTTCTTGCTTGTTGTATTTTGCACCATGATTATGGGCTAAAAACTCTAATCATGGGTGCTAGACTTATGACGATTGGTGTTTGATTCTAGATTGCCTTTTAATTGAAATTATGCATGAACTTGTTATATCTTGTTTAGTTCTTATACATGTGTTAAATTAGCTACGTAATACTTTTTATTTGAGTTCGAGGTTGATCCCGAGAGGGACAATTGAGAATTGACTGTAAGTTAGATTGAGGAATCGGTCTCCTATAGTCAATTCTTTGGTTCGAAAATCGCTGTTTGTATTGCTGTGGAGGAATAGGTTTAATTACCGAGAGGGTTGCCTAATCCGAAATTAGGCACTATCAAATGTCGAGAGGCGGGTACTGTAATTATAGCGTAGGCCTAATAAAATTGCATGATTGAGATTAACTGTTAAATCTTTGATTGGCACTAAGCCATCGGCCTAGCACCCGTGGTTGTTAGTTAACTGTTCACAACCCACCTAAACACACTTGCATATTTTGATACTTGTTACTTATTGCCTAAAATTTCACCAACACACAAAAATTACAGACTTTGTCATTTAGATTTCCTATTCTACAATTCGAACACAAGATAATTGAGGAAAAGACCCTATTTTGATCCCAGTGGACATCGACCTGGAAAATTGCCGGAATACAAATTTACTTGTTCGACTAAGGGCGCCTTACAGCGTTCCATCAAGTTGGCACTGTTGCCGGGGATCAAACGGTTTTTAATCAATTAAATTGGATTTGATTTGATTTGTTTTTATTTTTACAAACAATAAGAGCTTACAATCTCGTGTTCTTTCTGACAGGAACGTGTTAGTGTATGACCAGGTTATCTGGGCCTCCTCAACACGAATACAATCTAGAGATAGAAGCCCTTTGTAGAAGGAACAATGCGAACATAAAGAAAGAAGTAATGAATTTACTAAATCAACAAAGATGAGAGGATGGTATGAACAATGTAAATGAAGAAGACCCAAATCCTCAGAGGGATCAAGATAAGGTGTTGGACAGAAACAACTGGAACGAAGAGTTAGATGATCAGGAAAACGAGAACGATGAATTTAACAACCAACCCCAAGATCCAAACAAGTTCATAATCAAGCTCTAATTCAGCAACAAGGTCAAGGTAATGGAGGCAGAAACCTGAACAATAATCCTCCTCAAAATTACAATCAAAGACCACCACAGTCACAAGTACATGTAGGAAGATATCAAATGAATCAGCACCGTCGAATGCAACTCCCTCCTGTAGCTTTTGAGATCAAGCCTGTAATGATGAACTTGTTGGCAACTCTAACCCAATTCAATGGGTTAGCCATTGAAGATCTGCACCTCCACCTAAAAAACTTTGCAGGAGTGTGCGAATCAGTTGGAGGAAAAATACCACTAGACCAAGTAAGCTGATGGCTCTTCCGATTCTCTCTAGCAGGAGGAGCACGTGAATGGTATAACAACCTGACTAGGGCTGAAAAGGAAAATTGGGACATACTACAAGACCTCTTCTTGGGAAAATTCTTCCCTATGAGAAAAACATCAGAACTGCAGAGTAACATATTTCGATTCCAGCAATTTGATAGTGAATCTCTATATGATACTTAGGAAAGGTTCAAATCACTTTTACGAAAATGCCCGGATCATGATATTGTACCCAAATCGCCGAACGAACTATTTTTCAACGGATGTTTCCCCACAACTCAGATGGTGCTCAACTCAGCAGGTAACTGTTCCATATTGGCTAGAAGAACGCCCAAATATATGATCTCATCGAGACCTGCGTAGAAGCAAATCACCATTGGTTTGAAGAGAGACGCCAAGGTGCAAGACATGTGGCATTAGTACAAAGGAGTGAAGACACGACGGATCAAGATGCCAAATTAGATGAGATCATGAACTACATCATAAAGGGGAACACAGTCACCCACATGGACACACCTGAGGAGACCCGATGTGATATATGCGGCGACCTAGGACACACTTATGAGGATTGCGGTCTCCAAATTTAGTGTGTAGCATATATGCATGAACAGATACTGAAAAACCACCAGTTCAATCACGTGACGATACCTGAAGACAACAATCGCCAGCCGCAAAACAATTCTGGACACAATGGAGGCTAGAGAAATCAAGATCGAAACGGGTATCCCAATTCAGGATACAACAATGTATAGAACAACAGAGGAAACCTGAACATCAACCAAGGATATCCGGGAAATCTGGGGAACTATAGAAACAATCAGCAAGTAAGCAATACAAGGCAACCATACCCGGATTAAGGAGTGAAATTCTGGTTAGATGCAAGATGTCTATCACAATGTCGAGACTAAGTGTGAGACATCTTGCTGGTGCAAAGTCAACGATAAAATAACGAACAGAAAGTAAATGACACAGGAGTTGGTTACCCAGTTCGGTGCAACATCACTTACATCTGGGGGTACTCTGCCAGTGAACAAGTTCCACTATATGTAATCAATCACACATACAAAACTTCACGATTATCACACAAATCTAAGCCTTATGGTATTATTACTAGTGTGAGCTTAACCTAGGGTCTCCCCCTGTCTTTGAGCCTCTGACTCGAATCCACTCTTAGAATAGATCCCACTGTTCCGTTCTCTCCTGTGTCGTTTCTTCAAAAGCATGCACGCAGCTCCAGTGGTGCGAGTTCGTCCGGTTCAGTCAAACAATCTTTCTCTCGAATATTTGCTTGAACACACAAGCTATAATCTTAGTTATAACATACATCTCCCTAACACGCTAGTCCAACACGCTTAGGAACTCTATATATTATGAACTAAGAAATAACTACACAATACCAACCTCTACGGGTGGGACGATCACCTATATGTAAAAGTTGGACGAGGATCTATTTAGGGTTTCCTAAAGGATCTCGTATGCGCCTTGCCAATTACATCTCTTCCAAGGTTCATTTTGCTGCTGCACAACTGATGCGAAAAGAATCCTTCTGATATTCGAAGATCTTCTAATTAAGGAAACTATAGAAAGTCTTCTGGCGAGATGTTCGATCGTGATGTCCGAGACTTCTGAATAGACATCTTCTGATTTGAGTATCGGCTTCTTAGGTCGCGACATATGGATATACATCTTTCCGTCATATAAAATAGCCAACATCCGTAGGAACCACAATCTCCCCCTTTGGCTATTTTTGGGGCGAGCACTCCTTTATTCACGTGTCCTGGAGAGAGAGTCTTCAATCCTCTTGACAGTAGCTGAAACTGAATGATGTCTGAGACATATAGTTAGACATGATGTACCATAAGATGTCAAGACAAGAAAACAGGCAATAATATAATGCAAGTAATGATGTTTTCTTCAGTGAGCTCCATCTTGGTGTTCTTCTTGTCCTTCTCCACGTGAAGCTAGTCTCAACTAGCCATACTCCCCCTGATTGCCTCAAAAATATGAAAAGAAGGCATATGCAATTAAACCAGATATGTTCACAAAGAAAAATATAACATGAAGCGAATAAAGAACCAAACCATAAGTACTAAGGCTTTAACTCCAGCCTTACATATGTTCTATTCGGACTTTCCCCCGAGGTTAATAAGTTTGTAACAATTATCCCAAAAAATAAATTGTTCAAGAGCAAGTTTCATAGAAATGGTAACCAATTAAATGTTGTCGAAGCTTGACTCCTCATCATCTTCTTCATTAGCGGTGTCTTCTTCAGCAGGTATGTCCTCAACTTTCTTCTTTCCCTTCCTGTCTTGCAAGAGACTCTTGAGCAGTCCTTAACATATAGTCTTTCTGGAGAACATGATGTCTATAGTGTTCTCCAGGAACTTTATTTTCTCGCGCAGCTCTGTCACAACATCTTTCTGGACATCAGAGGATCCAGACGTTTCTTTGACATTCCACCAGAAGGATGTCCAATGTCCGGAACATGAGATCCTTCAAAGAGTTTTGGGATGAACGAGAGAGTGCCAGGCTTCTTTCCGGCCACATCAGAGCTTCAGAGCAGCTTGGGGCGTTAGCTCAGGATGATCCCAGTGATAAGCGAGGGAAAGTCGATAGACATTTTGACCGCAAAGGATTTTGCATGCTTCATCAAATGGTCAATCACGAATTTTCAAAATTGAAAGTGGAACGCGTACCAATCAGGTATATCAGCTTAGCAAGTTCAGTAGTAATGATAGAGTCATGTGTGGAAGGCGCCCAATTTGCGATGCCGATTCGAAAGATGACCGAGTATTTTGCAGTTAGAACAGAGGAGGTTAGCTTGCCCTTTGTTGGCCAGATTCTCTGTGTACCCGCAGATATTTCCTGTACAACTTTGTTTAATGATGGGACATCATCAGAGACATCCAAAGTGTCTCTTCCCAAAAAGTTATTAACAACCTCTTTAGTGAAGATCCAAGACTTTCCTCTAACATACACTTTTCTATACTCCGAACTGGAGGGTATGTCGAAAGTAGGAGATATATTAACTGTGAATTCTTGGAAAAGCATGGGGTAGTACGTACTAATGTTTGAGACACTCTGTAGGAGCCCTATATCTGTAATAAGCTCTATGATTTCCTCCAGCTTCAAAACTCTTGGTGACAGTTCCCTTTCAGAGACAACTTTCCTCATTGCAACATAGATCCATTTTAGGGCATACTCGGCATGATGGAAGGAGATACTATCAATTTTAGCATGTGGAACATTCTGTGGTAGCTTTTGTCCCCCGAAATACTTAGGCTTGACTGGGCTTTTTTCTTCACCCTTTAATTTTTCCTCTTCATCTCCTGAGGTAGGCTCATCCACAAGATGTCTCGACATCTTTTGAGACTTTTTCTTGGCTGGACTCGTTGCCTTGTCAGCCTTTCGCTTCTTTCCATTTTTTCCACCAGACTTCTTTTCAATGATGACCTTCCTTTTCTTGGTGGAACCCTTCTTTTCAGATACATCAGCCTCAACATAATTCTTTCTCTTTTCCTTGAGCTTGGACTTGGGCTTGGACATAGCAACAAGTTCTTTCTTAGAGACCTCAACCTCTTCTTCTCTATCAGACTTCTCAGAATCTTCCTTCTCGTGAGAAACGGTTTTCTCACTGTCTTCAATCTCTTGCCTCAGATTGGCAAGTACTTTAGCCACAGAGTTACTTAGACCAGTAATGTCATCTTTTTCAACATGAACATCTTTCTGCACATCTTTCTGTTAGAGTTATGCCCCAGTCCAATATACAAGTGATTTACAAATGTAATGTTTTATCATCTTTCCGAATAAATAAAACGGCATATATTACTAATGTGTTGCAGTAATATATGAAATGTAATTTGATTTATGTCATTATGTGTGTAACCACTAATAGTATAACTATAGATCAGAAAGAATTACATTTGATGAGTCCCTGATCAGCTAAGCTTCTTTAAGAAGCGATCAGTATGAGACCAACTCCTTGTGATCACGCTCTACTTATCATGGCAAATTATGTGCCAGAGTTATATCATAGATATCATCAGATCGATGATATTGGACAACCCGATTGTGAGTATGCTGCATAGATCCAGTCATGAGATACTCACATATTGTAGATTGTCATTATATCCTAAGACCAAGGAGTCTTTGTGTACACTATGTAACGAATACCTAAGTTTGACCTAGTCTAACGTTATATGTAAAAGGGCAACTATAACGACTTCGATTGGCTTTGATATTTATTGCACTAGTGAACTCGAAAGGCGTCTGAGGGATTTATCACTCATACTTCGGTATGAGAAAGATATCTGTTTAGGCCACTTGATGAGTATGACTGAAGGAATAGCACGGCCGTGCAGGTGATACCTTAGTATCAGTTTTCAGTCATCTCAGATATCAAGAAACAGTGATTGATAAATTAGGATGACCATTCTATGCCTATTGATCAATCTGGATATCGGTTTGATAAAAGGATATTGACATGTACGATAACAGGTTAAGTCAAATAATCGATAATCACGAACGTTGAGTAATCATAATGTCTTGCGTGAGCTTAGAGGGTGACACGCATTAAGCACGATACATGACAACCTATTATGGATGGAAATTGAAAACGATTCGGTAGTTTTCTGGCCTAAGGTTTTAACCAGACGGTTGAAGAAATCAATTCGAAGAAATTGAACCGTTTTGTCTAAACCGAAATTAGAACTCAAGTTAATGGGTTTAATTTAGGTTTTAGCTAAACGAGCTTAAAGCCCATTTAGGGATTCAAGTGATAAATGAGGAAGAAGTGAAAATAGGAGTTTAAGAATGATAGATATGCAATTATTAATTTGAAATTCAATTTTAATTCAAATTAAAATTCCAAAATGTCTTCCATCTTTTTCTCCAACTATTGGCAACCACTTCCCATCTTCTTCTCCCTCCTTTGGCTGAATCCTCTCTCCATCTTCATCCACCATTTTTGTAAAGCTTCTCAAGAACATTCATACCAAAAGTGTGAGAGAAAACCTTCTTTGGTTGTGGTGCTTGTGTGGACCTAATAGAGAAACACTAAGCTTGTGTTTTCATCGATTAATAGAGCTATTTTTCAGATTCAAAAGATTGATAGCATGTTGAATTTACATTAAGATCCAAGTTTGCATCGATCACCATGGTTACATAACTTCCGCTGCATGAAATTTATCGGATGGAACCCATGGTGATCTCTTTCAGTGGTATCAGAGCATGGTTGTTATGTACTTTTTCAACAAGTTTAATTCTGATTTTTTTTGAGTTTATATGTTCATCACCTTAGCATGCATGTAAAATGAAAAAATTTTAAGATCTGATTGATTTTGGAAAATTAGAAAATATTTTTTTTGGTGTTTTGGGTTAGCCATGGTCGAGCCATGGCTGACCAGGGTCGAGACCCTTGGTGGACCATGGAATGCCCTAGGGCAGACCATGGTCGGCACCAAGGGCCGACAAGGGTCGCCTTCGGGCGACCATGGTCGCTGCCGCGGGCGACCACGGTCTGCCCATGCGGGTGGCCATGGCAGCCCTCTCGGGCCACCATGTTGGATCGCCCGCGGTCTCGTGGTCGCCCGCGACAGCGACCATGGTCAGCACCAAGGGCCGACAAGGGTCGCTTACGGGCGACCATGGTCGCTGCCGCGGGCGACCATGGCAGCCCTCTCGGGCCACCATGGTTGCCTCTCGGGCAACCAGGTCTGCCCTAGGGGCGACCATGGCAGCCCTCGTGGGCTACCATGGTCGCTCCTGCGGTCGACCACAGTCAGCCCCGCGGGCGACCTCGGCAGCCCTCGCGGGCCACCGTGGTTGCTTCCGCGGGCGACCTCGGTTGGGCCGGTTCGGCTCGACCAGATTCTAGCTGAACCGGCTGGTTCGCGAGAATAACTTGAAACCCTAAAATTTAATTTTCAGATTTGGTTCGGTTTCGATTAACCAGCGAGAACCGGTTCAAAATTCAATTAATTAATTAAACTGTTGGGTTTCGATAAACCGGAATTTTTCCACACTTAAGAAAGATAAAATTTGGAAAATTTATTTGTTTGATAAGCATGTTGAGTGTACACATGATCTTTGCTAACATGATGTTTTCCACATGATGCTAGCTAAGCCATCTAGACTTGCATTTTAATTTCAGTTTTGCAACCTGCGTGTTGCTTAATTTTGGGTTGTAGTAAATGCGGCCTCCGTGTCGTGATTTGTATTTCATTTTATTTATTTAAATTTGTAATCACGAAGACCGACACAAGAAGCAAGGCAAGAACAAGACTCGGATTGGTGGAGGCTCGAAGCCAGTGGGCGTTCACAAGAATAGAGCAAGTTTGGATCTTGAAGACCATGTCTTTAGGATCAGTATTGCTAGATTCTTAGGAACTTAAGATGGGCTTAGCTATGCATATATTTATCGTTACATTTATATGTTTAAATGTATGAATGTATGATAGTTTAAATATACAAGTTCATGTATGATTTGCTATCACCCACATGCAAAGATTAAAATCAGAATTTAATCAGACTCGCATGTAACCTGCTAAGGGATCATCTTTGCATGTATTTGCAATTGATGATTCCAGATTAAGATTGTATCGATATATAATCAGACTTTTATAATTCACTTAAACGCAAATAATTACAAGTCAAGCATGATACCATCCAAGTTTGGGCACTCAAAAGGGCTTTGACCCTATGGATGTCGGTACGCCTCCGCGTAACATTTATAGAGAAAAGGTCTGGATGAGATGGATAGTTCTGTGTGGGTGCGTGCGCCTCCGCGTAGTAGCCACATTAGTTCTATCCATAGTTTAAGCTTGGTAGACTTGTCTACGATTGTCAGCTAGGGCTGACCTAGGGTATCAGTATAGGGTTTGCCGTGTACTTTTAATACAGACCCTAGTCAGGAACTACATAGTCTTGTAGATGGATGTATTCCTACCTTAATGCTCTCAATTGGAACAGTGAGCCTCCATTCACTTTAATTGAGGGTATGATAGGATCCAAGTTCATATTCTAATGTTAGAATCCGACAAGTGTTTTATAACTTAATCTCCAACTTGAACTTTAATTAATTTCACCATGTAGAACTAAAAGGCAAACACAACACAAAGGAGTAATAGTGCACTAAGAGTCCAGTTTAAGGACAGGCTCAAGAGCGTGAATTACTCAGATTGGAATAGAAACTTGAGGCTTGTACTCAAGCATGAACGCAAGTAGTATATCCTTACCAACGAACCTCCTGCTGAGCCACTGCTAAACGCCGGTAGGGCATTAAGGATACTTATCAAAGTTCCTTAGTAACCAAATCGACGTGTCATGCATTATGGTGGGCAGTAGGATGCCAGAGTTACAGAAGTAGTTCAGGAACGTTTCAGATGACCCTCATACCTTGAAGGCAGAGGTCAAGGAAATGTTCAAGGAGAAGCTCGTGTCGAAAGATATGATACTTTCGTAGAACTTAACTCCTGCATACTTAAGGCTGGAGCCCTGTTAGTCCCCATGTCACGAAGATTTAATGTCTTCAGGAACATCTAACCAGACTCGGTTTTGATGATCAGGTGGAAATGGCTGCGGATTTTATGTTCCAGTCACTTCCAGATACATATAGTGATTTCATAGTAAATTACAATATGCATGACATGGACAAGTCCTTAACAGAGCTTCATGGGATGCTTGTGACCGCTGAAAAGAAACTCAAGGGCAAGACCAAGGACGTCCTTATGTTCAACAAGAAGGTCAGCTTCAAGAAAGCCGACCAGGGTAAGGGTAAGGTTCCTAGGCATCTTGCAGGGCAGATCAGATACCCCAAACGTCCAAAAGTTCAAGCGGCTCCCAAAGCTGCTGTGAAAACTAAGGACAAAATAGAGAAGGTCAGCTATCACTGCAATAAGCCAGGACGTAGGAATAAGGGATTGTAAACAAATACAAGGATCACGTGAAGAAGAGTGGGTATCCACTTCTTCAGGATCAGATATTTACGTTGGTAATCTTAATCGGTATAACGTAAATAAGAAAAGGCTTAAATATGATGATTTAAACCAAGTTATAATCTGGCATTGTCATTTAAGGCACATAGGCGAGAAACGCATTTCAACACTTCACAAGTTTGGACTTTAAGTCCGTTTGAATTCACTCAAACTGAAAGATGCAAGTCTTGCCTAATGAGCGAGAAACGCATTTCTACACTTCACAAGTGTGGACTTTTAAGTCCGTTTGAATTCACTCAAATTGAAAGACTCAAGTCTTGCCTAATGAGCAAAACGACAAAGACACCTTACACAGGTTTATGTGCAAGGCGAGTGATTAATTAAGTCTAATACATTCCGACGTATATGGACCTATGAGTACTCAGGCCAGAAGAGAGTTGAACTAATACTATACTCTGGAAATGGCCGCATTCATTTTTTATCTGGCTCCGATGAAGCCAACGATAGTACACCTTCTGATAGTCATTCTGTCTCCCATTACTGTGGATGCGTACGCCTCCGCGTAGCATTCATTGGGATGTGAGCTGAATAAGGTAATCAGTTCTATTTGGATGCGTGTGCCTCCGCGTAGTAGCCAAATAAGAGCTCGACCAGAGTCATAGAAGGTACACCACATGACACTCATTACGTCTCCCGTTACTGTGGATGCGTGGGCCTCCGCATAGTATTCATTGGGATGGGAGCGAGATGAGATGGTCAGTTCTATTTGGATCCGTGCGCCTTCGCGTAGTAGCCAAATAAGAAATGGGACATAGTCATATATGGTATGGAAAACATCCTAGTATGTTTTTCCTAAAAGATTTGGGTAGCAGAGATGCAGGCACCCAAATCAGACAAATGTGTCTTCGTAAGGTATCCTTAAGAAACTAAGAGATACAACTTCTACATACCCAGCTAATACAAAGTCTTTGTTGCTCGAAGAAGGGTATTTTTGGAGAAATGTTTTATTTCCAAAATAGCTAGTGGGAGTCCCGTGCATCTCGAAGAAATTCGGAAGCAATTTAGGAGCCTGCTATGTAAGATGTAGAAGTACTGGAGCCTCAGATGGTCGCAGATAAAGAATCAATCTCTACAGAAATTCCAGATGGTCTAAGGAGGTCTGAAAGATCTCGTCATGTTCTAGACAGATTTGGTTTCACAGCCACTGATTGAAATGACTTGATATTGGTGGATGAGGATGATCCAGAAACCTTCAGATGAGCTTTGACCAGTCCAGACTCCGAAAAATGGCAGAACGCCATGAGTGAGGAAATGAAATCTATGTATGAAAACCAAGTCGGGTGCTTAGTGGATCAAACCCCTAGGATAAAACCCATCGGTTCTGAGTGGGTCTATAGGATCAAGACCGACATGGATGGAAGTCCTCCGACCAATATGGCTAGGATGGTTGTAAAAGGTTATCGTCAGATTCAATACATGGATTATGATGACATCTTTTCACCAGTAGCAATGGTCAGTTTAATCCGGATTATTATTAGCCATAACTATGGCAGATGGATGTCAAAACCCCTTCCTTAGCAGGAATTTACTAGAGGGCGTGTATATCACACGAGCTGTGGGTTTTGTAGATCTAAAGAATCACGGAAAGATAAGCAAGCCACAAAGATCCATTTATCGATATAAGCAAGCTTCAGGGAGTTGGAACCTTCATTTTGATAAAGCTGTAAGGGAACTCGGCTTCATCAAAAACAAAAGTGAGCCTTGCGTACTTAAGAAAGCGAGTGGGAGTAATATTGTATTCTTGGTATTTATTCATCGGGAATGACATCCCGACCTTGCCACCAAAGCTTGGTTGGGGAAGTACTTATCGATAAAGGACTTAGGTGATGCTACATTTAATGTAGGCATCAGGATCTCTACAGATCATTCCAAAAGGATTTTGGGCCTAAGTTAGAACATGTTGCTAAGTCAGAACATGTACATAGGTAAATAGTTGAGAAGACTCTCAATGCTTAATTCTAAGAAAGGATACAAACCCATGCGTCATGGCATTAAGCTCAGCAAGCTACAGAGTCCTAGAACTCCTGATAAGCTGAGCAAGATGAGTAAGATCCCTTATGCTTCGGCTGTGGGATCCATCGAGACTGGAAGTCTCGGTTGCACTAAGTTGTACCAGCAGATTCCAATCTAACCCCGGCCGATTACACTGGATTGCTGTCAAAGGTCATCCTCAAGTATTTGAGGAGGACCAAGGATGCATACCTAATGTATGGGGATATAGATAGAGAATTAGCAGTCAAACAACAAGTCGATGCTAGTTTTCAGACATATGCAAATGACTTCAAAATTCAGTCAGGATATATTTTGTGTTGAGTGGTGGCGCTTTCAGCTGGATAAGCTTTAAGCAAGCCAAAATTGCCAACTCTACAATGGAGGCTGAGTATATAGCTGCAACAAAAGCAGCTAATGAGGCCGTATGGATTAGAAACTTTCTGATCGGATAAGATGCAACACCGCGAGCGTCTGATACGATAAGCTTGTTGTGGGACAACACAGGTGCCGTAGCTATTGCTCAAGAGCCCAAATTCCACAACAGATCCAAACATATACTCAACAGGCATCACCTCGTGAGAGTTATCACATATAGAGGTGATGTGGAGATTAAACACAATTCGACTGATGATAATATGGCCGATCCCTTGATAGAGGCTCAGCCGCAGCCTAGGCATGAGGAACATGCAGAGTCTATGGGAGTAGATCAGAACTTAAATTGGAACCAGGGGCAAGTGGGAGATTGTTAGAGTTATGCCCCAGTCCAATATATAAGTGATCTACAAATTTAATGTTTTATCATCTTTCCGAATAAATACATCGGCATATATTACTAATGTGTTGTAGCAATATATCGAATGTAATTTGATCTATGTCATTATGTGTGTAACCACTAATAGTAGAACAATAGATCAGAAAAAATTACATTTGATGAGTCCATGATCAGCTAAGCTTCTTTAAGAAGTGATGAGTCCCTGACCGACTCCTTGTGATCACGCTCTACTGATCATGGCAAAGTATGTGCCGGAGTTATATCATAGATATCATTAGGACGATGATATTGGACAACCCGATTGTGAGTATGTTGCATAGATCCAGTCATGAGATACTCACATATCGTAGCTTGTCATTATATCCTAAGACCAAGGAGTCTTTGTGTACACTATGTAACGAATACCTAAGTTTGACCTAGTCTAACGTTATATGTAAAAGGGTAACTATAACGGCTTAGATTGGCTTTGATATTTATTGCACTAGTGAACTCGAAAGGCGTCTGAGGGATTTATCACTCATACTTCGGTATGAGAAAAATATCCGTTTAGGCCACTTGATGAGTGTTGCTACGTTTAATAGTTGGCATGATTTTTTAGCGCAAAAGTAAGAAGTCGAGTAACATGGTTTATGACATGTGGAGCGACTTGTTACGAACCGCAGATTAGGAAAGTCTGAAGCTTTCCTATTTCAACGAAGCTTGGAGCGAAAGAAGAAAGGCGGCACGAAGACTTGAAGCGCAAGAGAGTGACGTCAACAAAGTCAAACGACTTCCAGCTGGCAGTTACACGTCAGCGAAAGGAGGCAACTAAGGCGGCAACTAGACTTGCCTTATTTCAGCAGGAAGTCAGAACAGGCAAGACGACTTCCAGCTGTCGTGGAAGGCGGCAACAACTTGCCTGACTTTCCTGTTCCTGATCCAAGAAGGATTAGGAATGTGAGCTGCTATAAAAAGCCCTTGGCTTCCCATTAGCAGGATCCGTTCTTGTTCTAACACTTGCAAGATTTCTCAGAGCTCTTAACCATGCACCATCGGCGTGTTGAGAGTCTGATGAATATTCATTAGAACGGACCTTTTGCTCCGATCAAACCTTGAGTCGCGAAGACTAAGTGTTTGGATCGGTTAGAGTTTTTGTTTGTGATTGAAGACTCACAACTCCGTCCAAGAAGACAACGACACCGAGCATGGACTTGCTCGAAGGGTGGAATTGAGGGAATCTCAAAGACAGGGGGAGAGGCTCCGGGTCGAGGTGATTCACGGTGAGATCTATAGTAGCTTAGGACAATAGCTTGTGTGATAGCTAGTTGGGCTTGAAGTTGTACTATTGACTACCTGATAGTGAAAAACCTTTCCACTGGCAAAGTGCCCCCAGACATAGGTGCGGAGTCAACGAACTGGGTAATCATCTCTGGTGTCGTGATTATTATCTGTCTATTACTTTGCTTACTGTTTCCACAAGAAGTCGATACACAAGTTACAGACTTTGTGTTCGACTTCCTGACTCGGCTACAATTCAAAATTTCAATTGGTATCGGAGGAGGCACCTTAATCTCTTACATGATTTTCCTGCAAATCTGAGTAGCTAATATGGATTCAAAGGAAGGAGGATCTGTCAATCGTCCGCCGGTACTCGACGGAACAAACTATGGGTATTGGAAAGCACGAATGTGTGCCTTCTTGAAGTCGCTCGACAGCAAAACCTGGAAGTCTATCATCAATGGATGGGAGGAACCTTACGATGCTGATGCACATGGAAATCAAACAAGCATCAAACCAGAAAAGGAGTGGAGCATGAAAGAAGATGAAGCTGCCCTAGGTAATTCTCGTGCACTCAATGCTATTTTTAATGGAGTAGATAAAAATGTGTTTCGACTCATCAACACATGCACAAGTGCCAAAATTGCCTGGGACACGCTTGCTGTTGCCTACGAGGAAACTTCAAAAGTCAAAGAGCAGAAGTTACAGTACCTCACTACTAACTTTGAGGCTCTGACCATGAATGACGACGAGACTATTGCGGAGTTTAATGTGCGCATCAAGGATCTGGCCAATGAATCATATTCACTTGGCAAGCCTATAACCGATGAAAAGATTTGGCCAGATGACAGGAAGAAAAGCCTGTTGCGGGTCCGAATGTGACCTCGCAATTACACTTTTGACCCGCATTTGAGCACCGGATTGTCCTCGTTTCGGCTTTCTAGAGCCATTAATTTGGTACTTTCGATCTTTTGTGTGTTTTTGACATTTTGTAGGTGCAAGGCACAATTAGAGCATAATTGGAGCTGAAAATCGGTTAAGAAAGTTCTGCACAACAGCTGAAACTTCCCGGGGTGTAGATTTCTCGTTTGAAGTCCGATTGGGGCCCATAATTTGTCGATTTGAGCGGATTGTGAAGATCTAATCCATTGGTAAAGATTTCAATGGGTCACGATCGTGGCTAGGGGAGGCACGATCGTGCCTAAATTAATTTTTTGGCCGAATTTTGCTCGAAACTTACTGTGGGCTCCCACGATTTGAGTCACGATCGTGCCTAGGTGAGGAACGATCGTGCCTACCAAGGCAAGATCGTGACTAAGGCGCGAAACTGCTAATAAAGTGCAGAAATTAGATATGTTTGAGGGTGGGGAGTTAGGCAAACACCAAAAAACGAGTTGAGGAGGTTAGAGGTGAGTTTGAGAGCTCCAACCTCTTGTTCTTCATCAAACTTGAAGATTTCTTCATCTCTTCTTGACACTTTGGAGAGATTCCTACCATCAAATCCACCGAGCTTGAAGATCCATCTTGCTCAAGAACACCAAGAGCAATTTCTATCCCTATTTACTAGTTTATTTTGATGTTGTTGTTTAATTTTGTTGATTCTATGATGATAGTTGGATTGAGCACCATGGTTGTGGGCTAAATCCCTTTGCCATGGGTGTTAGACATTTGTGATGTGATTATTGATTTTATTGAGGTATTAGTTCTAGGATTGAAGACTTTGTTGTGTGGATTGTTGTTTGAATGCATGTATTGTTTAAGTGACTCTTTACAATATATGTTTGAGGAGTTCTATCCGATACCGAAAGGGAAGGAATAGAATCCGGACCTAGCATCCACCGAGGGTTGTAGGCTCAAGACCGTGTCTTAGCACCTCATAATAACCCTTAGCTTATTATTGTCAATCTAATGCGGTCTCGAGTTGTTCTCAATACCGAAAGGGCACGAGGAGACTCGGGATTAGGCTAGCCTCATTACCGAAAGGCGAGGTCGGCATTTAAGACATAGGCTCAACATTAATTTCGATCCAAAAGAATTAAAACTCGCAAACTTATTTACATTGCTATTTGTCTAGCACCCTAGGCGCTTTACTTCCATTGTTATCATGTTGTTGCTATTTACTTGTTGGTAATAAATACAAACACTCAAAACAACCTACGACCCTCATTAGTCCCTGAGGATTCGAATCGGTATCTTACCGGTTTATTTGTACTTGCCGCGACCGCGTGTTGTTGCGCGAGAGAGGGGAGGCCGCTTTTTCCCCCAACAAAGTCACCCGAGAAGTCAGAGACAAGCCACAGCACAAGTTTCAGAAGCTCGACAACACGGCTAACGATGGAGGACGAGGAGAACGATCAGGCAAAGGTGCTCAGTGCTTTGAATGTGAGGGATATGGACACATGCA
The DNA here is from genome assembly GCA_963920655.1 of Geranium rotundifolium. Taxonomy (NCBI): domain Eukaryota; kingdom Viridiplantae; phylum Streptophyta; class Magnoliopsida; order Geraniales; family Geraniaceae; genus Geranium; species Geranium rotundifolium. Next base: position 26,485,390 of record OY987319.1, read on the forward strand.
AAGAGAATGTCCCAACTTCTTGAAGAAACAGAAGAAGGGATTCAATGCCTCTCTAACTGACGATGAAGATGAGGAAGACAGTGACCTTGAGCATACAAGTAACTATGTGGCTTTCACTTCCTCCACAATAGATCAAATAGCTGAAAGCTCAAAGAAGTATGACTCTGATGATGAGCTATCCGATGAGACTCTCAACGACGCTTACAACGAATGGTATGTCAAGTGGCTTGAAGACTCTCAGGTAATCGAAAAACAGAACGCTCTCATTCTTACTTTTAATGAAGACAAGTCAAGACTTCTCGAGACAACTGTTGATCTCAAAAAGGAAGTTGCTCGACTGAAAGGCGAGTTAGAGCAGGTCACGAAGTCAGTAAAGATGATGAATCCAAGCACGGACACTCTAGATCAAATCCTGTCAATCGGGAAACCAGCCAGGAATATGGAAGGTCTTGGATATTCGAAAGAAGCCTCATCATCGCACACCATCTTCGTTCCTCAGAAGTCTCGTCAGAAGTCACCTAACTTCACGGCTGACCAGACAACCAAAAAACCTCTTTCTCTGGCAGCTTCAAAAACCCAGACCAAGAGACACAACTGGGTTTGTCATCACCGTGGACAAAGAGGACATATTCGACCCTTCTGCTATCAGCTATATGGGAAGAGCTCGGTCAAGAAAAGGACCACCATGAAGAAAAGCCAACCTCAGAAGGAATGGCGAGTCAAAGAGGTCAACTATCAAGCTAACATCGCTTACACAACTTTAAAGGCCTCAACCAGCAACGATTGGTACTTCGATAGTGGATCCTCTCGATATATGACGGGTAATAGCTCCTTCTTGGTCACTTTAATACCATGCACGAATAGCTTCGTCACTTTTGGAGATGGAGTAAAAGCTAGAGTACTCGGGAAAGGGAAACTTAATCTTCCCGACTCTCCATGTCTGAAAGAAGCTCTGCTAGTAGAAGGCCTCACAGCAAACCTCATCAGCATAAGCCAGATATGTGATTTAGATCTGGATGTCCACTTCACTCGCGACAAGTGCTCGGTCAAAGAAGAACAAAACAAGGAAGTCATGATAGGCCACAGGTCCCTTGCCAACTGTTATCTATGGTCGCCAACAGTCAGTATCCTGCCAACCAAGTGTCTTTTATCCAAAGCTCAAGAGACAAAACTATGGCATCAAAAACTTGGCCACATCAATTTGAGGAGTATGCAAAAGATTCTCTCAAGATCATTGAAGGAAAAATCTGTGGAGAATGCCAAATTGGGAAACAAGTCAAGACGTCACACAAGAAGGTACAACATCTTACTACTTCTCGTGTTCTAGAACTTCTTCATGTTGACCTTATGGGACCCATGCAAGTAGAAAGTCTAGGAGGGAAAAAGTACATATTTGTATGCGTAGACGACTTCTCAAGGTACACATGGGTAGATTTCATTCGAGAGAAGTCAGATACCTTCTCAGTCTTTGAAGCCTTATGTCGAAGAGTTAAACGAGAAAAGGGAGAAGTTATTGGGAAAGTCGTTTGACTTCGGAGCGATCATGGAAAGGAGTTTGAAAACATCAGCTTCGCAAACTTTTGTGATGCTGAAGGAATTGCCCACGAATTTTCTGCTCCCATCACTCCTCAGCAAAACGGAATCGTTGAAAGAAAGAATCGCACTCTTCAAGAGATGGCAAGAGTCATGATGTTAGCCAAAGACATCCTGCAACACTTCTGGGCTGAAGCTTTGAATACGGCATGCCATATTCATAATAGAGTGACTCTCCGCCCTGGAACTTCGTTCACTCTTTATGAAATATGGAGGGGGAGAAAGCCGAATGTCAAATACTTCCATGTGTTTGGATCAGTCTGCTACATACTCGCAGATAGGGAACCGCGACGCAAATTGGATCCCAAAAGCGAAGAAGGCATCTTCCTCGTATACTCCAGAAATAGTCGGGCTTTTCGTGTATTCAACAAACGCACCTGGACTATCATGGAATCCATCAATGTCGTGATCGATGACAGCAACGAGCAATCCAGTGACGAGGACGAAGAAGTCCTAAATCTCTCAGGAGAAGTCAGACCAGAAGTCAGAGGAGAAGTCAGAGCAAAGGTCAAGGACGATGAGCGCAACAAAAAGTCTGAAAACGAAAGCCAAATCATCCTGAATGAAGAGGCAACTCCTACAAGGCAAAAAGCTCCGTCAAGAAGAATTCAGAAGTATCATCCACCCCAGGATGTGATTGGAGACATTAATGAAGGAGTTCGGACTCGACAAAAGGCATCTCTTGACCACCAAGAGCTGATAGGTAACATGTGCTTTATTTCCAAAACTGAGCCAAAGAATATACAAGAGGCCATCAATGATGAATACTGGGTCTGCGCGATGCAAGAAGAATTGGTTCAGTTTGCAAGGAATGAAGTCTGGGAACTTGTACCCAAGCCTGACAATGTCAATGTCATCGGGACAAAGTGGATATTCAAAAACAAATCTGACGAACAAGGAAACATCACTCGAAACAAAGCGAGACTAGTGGCTCAAGGGTACACACAAGTCGAAGGAGTCGACCTTGAAGAAACCTTTGCTCCGGTGGCCAGACTGGAAGCCATACGACTTCTTCTCGGCATCGCATGCCATCTGCGCTTCAAACTCTATCAGATGGATGTAAAGAGTGCCTTTCTCAATGGAAATCTGAATGAAGAAGTCTATGTAGCCCAACCAAAAGGATTCGAGGACCATGACTCTCCGCACCATGTCTACAAGCTAAAGAAAGCTCTCTACGGTCTCAAACAAGCTCCACGAGCATGGTATGAACGTCTTACCCAATTTCTTGTACAGAATGGCTATATTCGAGGGGGAGTAGACAAAACTCTCTTCGTGAAGAAGGAAGGAAAGGACATCATGATTGCTCAAATATATGTTGACGACATTGTATTTGGAGGGAAGTCAGACAAGATGGTGAAACGCTTCGTTCAACACATGCAGTATGAATTTGAGATGAGTATGGTCGGAGAGCTCACATATTTCCTAGGCTTCCAGATCAAGCAGATGTCAGATGGAATATTTATCTCCCAGAGCAAATACGCAAAGAACATTGTCAAGAAGTTCGGGTTAGAAAAGGCTTCACACAAGAGGACTCCTATTGCCACACATGCAAGTGCACAAAGGACGAGATGGGAGAACCAGTTGATCAAAGTCTTTATCGAAGCATAATAGGAAGTCTCCTCTACTTGACAGCAAGTCGACCCGACATTGCTTATTCTGTGGGAGTCTGTGCTAGATATCAAGCCAATCCAAAAGTCAGTCACTTGGCTCATGCAAAGAGGATCATAAGGTACATCTCAGGAACCTTTGAATTGGGATTGTTATATTCCTTTGATACCTCTCCTACTCTGGTTGGATATTGTGATGCTGACTGGGCGGGAAGCACGCCAGATAGAAGAAGCACCTCTGGAGGTTGTTTCTACCTGGGGAACAATCTTGTATCGTGGTTCAGCAAAAAGCAAAATTGTATTGTTTTGTCTACTGCTGAGTCCGAATATATCGCAGCTGGAAGTAGCTGTACTCAGCTTCTCTGGATGAAACAAATGTTGGCAGAATATGGAGTCAAGCAAGAAGTCATGACTTTGTTCTATGACAACATCAGTACAATCAACATCTCGAAGAACCCAGTGCAGCATAGCAAGACAAAGCATATTGACATCAGGCACCACTTTATTAGAGAGCTTGTAGAAGACAAAAAAATAAAACTCGAATACCTACCCACCGAGAAACAAGTCGCAGACATATTTACAAAGGCGTTGAATGCCAAAAGGTTTGAAAGTCTGAGGTCGACCCTCGGACTTTGCTGTCTAGAATAGTCAGAAGTCAAGCAAGAAGAGGAAGAGCTTTTGGTTGATTTTACTCTTTCTCTCGACCAGGACCAAACAGGGTCCACGAAATCAAGCCGGGCCCAAATCATTACATCAGAAGCCCGTTAGTCTTTTTGAATTTTGAATTATTACGATCTGACTATCCACCTATCAAAAATCATTATGTTCAACTTCCACAGACTCTGCACCTTCTTCTCCATTTGAAATCGCTAGGGTTTGTCAGATCAAAATATTGAGCAAAGAATCTGCCCACTCCTCACAAAAACAAATCCTAGCTAAATGGTTGGTACCCGCAGCGGCAGAATACCATCTGCTTCAAAAACACTTTGAGCAAAGATGAGGGCAAAAACCATAGCCAAGAATTTATCTGCCTCCAAACCGACTAGAACCAAGCATGGAGTAAGGATCCGAGGAGGAAGAAGGTTAGGGGAAACTTCGGCAGCTCCTCTGGAAGCAACAAGCTCGCCCCCATCTGTCACACCGGAAGACACAATCCCCGTCGTTGAGAAGAACGACGCTCAAGCCGGTTCTGCGAACATTGAAGGAGAAGCTTCTCTCTCGACTCCTACTCCAACACGAGGTAAATCTACTATCCTCTCTGAAGAAAGCCTGCCTGTAGAGGGAATTGAAACCCTTGTTTCTGAAGTCCACGGCACTGGCTCTGAGGACCAACCTAGCCTCTCTAAATCGACACACACACCAGAGAAGTCCCCTCTAGACGAGAACTTGGAAAAGGAAGAAAGTTCTCGTGTCGCCCCGAACAGTGATTCAGGGCGTGATGATAATCCTGAAGTCATTCCAGAAGTCACTCAACTGTTAGAGGAACCTGCCAAAGAAAGTGTCGATATTGAAAACATAGAAAAGGAAGAAGCTGTGCCCAAAAGGGCTGTGAGAAGGAAACTACCAACACAAAGGTTGGTTGATGAAGAAGAAGAACCTCAAGATCAGAGAAGATTGACCCCAAAGAGAAAAGCAAAAGGAGAAGCTTCGGCATCCAAACAGCCGAAGAAGTCAAGAAAGAAGTCAGTAACCACAGCAGCAACCTCTGTCCCTGAAGAAAAAGAATCTGAAGAAGAAGACACCCTAATTGTGCTACCACAGGTGAAGAAGACATTAGGAGGGCAGAAGCTCCCTAAGTATGTACCGAAGGCACCCACAGACAACGTCTCTTTCCACTCTGTGGACAACCCCGTTAAGTGGCAATATGTCTATCAACGGAAGATTTATCCAGAAAGAGAACTTTCCACTGAAGCACAAGGGATAAATGCGATTGTAGAGCTTATTCGTAGAGCTGGCCTGACCAACACGGTCATAAATATTGGCCCATTCTACCCGACTTTGGTTAAGGAGTTTATCGTCAACCTATCAAGCGAGTTCGATGACCCTGAAGATGCTGAATACAGAAAGGTGTTTGTCCGGGGAGAATGCTTTGAAATCTCTGCCTCTACCATCAACACTTATCTTGGCAGAGATGACCCAGAAGTCACTCCGGAAGTCCCGCACTTGGACAAAGTAGCGGTCGAAATAACCGGAGGACGTAGGAAGGGCTGGCCAGTCAAGGACACCATTGCAGCGACCGAGCTCACAGCCAAATATTCTATTCTCTACCGCATCGGTCTGGCTAACTGGGCACCCTCTACGCATGGATCAAGCATCAAAACCGAGCTGGCAAAACTCATTTACCAGATAGGTACGCTGTCTCCTATTGATTTTGGCGCGTATATTATTGACCATCTAGTTAAGCACGCCAAATCATGTGCAATCAAACTTCCAATCGGGTTCCCTTCGCTAATCATCGGCATCCTTCTCCAACAATGTCCTAACATTGTTCGAGAATCGGATATTCCGGGTAAAAAGCCACTGCCTCTAGCCATCAATCTCAAGAACTTTGAAGGGCAGCAGTTGAAGGACCTTGGACTTCCTATGGCCAAAACTCCAGGAGTTGGATCAAGCTCTCGTCCCTCAGGACCAATTGGCGCTAGGATGCAGGAAGAATTGGTGGAAGTGATTGCTGATCTGGAGAAGTCAATTGCCACGCTCTCAACTCGCAAAGTCGCTTGTGAAGTCCTTCTGGAAGACCTCCGATCTACTGCTAATGTTCCTGCTGAAGAAGAAGATAACGACTCCACGTCGTTTTAGTAATTCTCTGAAACTTGATATGATAACTCTGTCCCACACAATATTAAATTCTCGGGGTTTGTCCGAGTTACTTTCCGCACATTGTGACTATTTTTTTTTGGGATATTTTGCTCTTGGTTGAGCTGGATTTGTGCTCATGTTTGAGCCGTTTATTTGCTCATGGTGTGAGCTATTTCTCTTTTACCCTGCTGTTTAGACAAATCTAGGATATGAGATTGCCTTTGACAATATTTTTCGACAAACAGGGGGAGATAAATGTGACGACGCCAGAAGTCGCGCCGAAAGATGTACGCCAGAAGTTACGCCAGAGGTCACGCGCCGAAAAGATGTACATAAAGGTCGCCACTCGAGAAGTTAAGCTCCTGAAGCTGCTCCAGAAGATAAACTAGAAGCCGCACAAGAAGTCGCAACGGAAGTCACGAAACTTGCTGTGTGCGTAACTGCCTCAAGGTGACGACGATGAGCCTGCTTGGAGTAAAGAAGTCACATCACTTGTTGTGCGTAACTGCCACAAGATAAGTCACTTGCTGTGCGTAACTGCCACAAGATGACGATGGGCTTACAAAAAATTGTTTGCCTAAAAAATTGCCAAAGGGGGAGATTGTTGCTACGTTTAATAGTTGGCATGATTTTTTAGCGCAAAAGTAAGAAGTCGAGTAACATGTTGTATGATATGTGGAGCGACTTGTTACGAACCGCAGATTAGGAAAGTCTGAAGCTTTCCTATTTCGACGAAGCTTGGAGCGAAAGAAGAAAGGCGGCACGAAGACTTGAACCGCAAGAGAGTGACGTCAACAAAGTCAAACGACTTCCAGCTGGCAGTTACATGTCAGCGAAAGGAGGCAACTAAGGCGGGAACTAGACTTGCCTGATTTCATCAGGAAGTCAGAACAGGCAAGACGACTTCCAGCTGTCGTGGAAGGCGGCAACAACTTGCCTGACTCTCCTGTTCCTGATCCAAGAAGGATTAGGAATGTGAGCTGCTATAAAAAGCCCTTGACTTCCCATTAGCAGGATCCGTTCTTGTTCTAACACTTGCAAGATTTCTCAGAGCTCTTAACCGTGCACCATCGGCGTGTTGAGAGTCTGATGAATATTCATTAGAACAGACCTTTTGCTCCGATCAAACCTTGAGTCATGAAGACTAAGTGTTTGGGTCGGTTAGGGTTTTTGTTTGTGATTGAAGACTCACAACTCCGTCCAAGAAGACAACGACACCGAGCATGGACTTGCTCGAAGGGTGGAATTGAGGGAATCTCAAAGATAGGGGGAGAGGCTCCGGGTCGAGGTGATTCATGGTGAGATCTATAGTAGCTTACGACAATAGCTTGTGTGATAGCTAGTTGGGCTTGAAGTTGTACTATTGACTACCTGATAGTGAAAAACCTTTCCACTGGCAAAGTGCCCCCAGACGTAGGTGCGGAGTCACCGAACTGGGTAATCATCTCTGGTGTCGTGATTATTATCTGTCTATTACTTTGCTTACTGTTTCCACAAGAAGTCGATACACAAGTTACAGACTTTGTGTTCGACTTCCTGACTCGGCTAGAATTCAGAATTTCAATGAGTATGACTGAAGGAATAGCACGGCCGTGCAGGTGATACCTTAGTATCAGTTTTCAGTCATCTCAGATATCAAGAAACAGTGATTGATAAATTAGGATGACCAATCTATGCCTATTGATCAATCTGGATATCGGTTTGATAAAAGGATATTGACATGTACGATAACAGGTTAAGTCGAATAATCGATAATCACGAACGTTGGGTAATCATAATTTCTTGCTAGAGGCCACTTATGATGAAAAGGGTAAAATAGTAATTTTACCAGTCTGCCAACTGTTCGTGAGCCTAGAGGGTCCCACGCATTAAGCACGATACATGACAAACTATTATGGATGGAAATTGAAAACGATTCGGTAGTTTTCTGGCCTAAGGTTTTAATCAGCAGTTGAAGAAATCAATTCGAGGAAATTGAACCATTTTGTCTAAACCAAAATTAGAACTCAAGTTAATGGCTTTAATTTGGGTTTTAGCTAAACGGGCTTAAAGCCCATTTAGGGATTCAAATGATGAATGGGGAAGAAGTGCAAATAGGAGTTTAAGAAGGATAGATATGCAATTATTGATTTGAAATTCAATTTTATTTCAAATTAAAATTCCAAAATGTCTTCCATCTTTTTCTCCAAATATTGGCAACCACTTCCCATCTTCTTCTCCCTCCTTTGGCTGAATCCTCTCTCCATCTTCATCCAGCATTTTTGTCAAGCTTCTCAAGAACATTCATAGCAAATGTGCATTCAACAACATCTTCATTACTCATGGATCTACCAACTTCCTTCACAGTTTCAGAAATTTCTTCTTGAGTGCATTCAGCACTGTTCAGATATTGATCAGGGTCTTCATCAACTTCCTTCGACGGCTCAGCTTCTTGAGGATTTTCAACAGTAGCAACCCTAACTTCTTCAGATGAAAAAATCGTTTGCAACGGAATAACTTCTACAATTTCAGCAAAATCCCCAATTTTTTCCAATCCCTCTAATATGGTCGACGGAGTAGAAGAGCTACCCACAACATTTGAATCAAGAATTTTGGATTCAGGGATTATAGGGTTACCTAGCATAGAAGAAGTTGGAGCCGCTTCTTCTTCAATGGCACTTGCTCCGACAATGGGAGCCTCAAAAGGTTTAGCAATGGCGATCCCTGTTTTGGTCGGTTTAGGGATATGCTCTTGGGCCTTTTCGTTCTTTTTCTCGCCTTTCTTCTTTTCTGAGCTTGAGCGTGAGGGAGACATGGATTTCAGGCGTAGTATCTTTTTCCTGGCAAAGTCGGCCTACTAGAACCAATGTATGAAGAACAAGAGAGCAAAGAGAGAGGAGAGAGAGAGAGAGGTGGCCGGCCAAGAGGGTGTGAGTGAGAGAGTGTGTGAATTGTTTTCTCTTTTGTCTACTTCATTAACTCATAAGGCATGGTTGATTAAAGTAACAAATGATGAAAGCATGGGTTAAAGGCAAGTCATAACCTAATCCCCTTCAATCAACAACACCAACTAAGCATGGTGTGCGGCCCCCACACTTGGACCCACCAATATGGCCGGCCATGATGGCTTATTGGGCCTTGTTTGGGCCTTTGTTGGGCCAGCTTGGTGACCTCATGGGCTGAGCCCAATGGGCTCGCCCATTTTGTCGCATTCCGTGTCCAAAAATCATCCGACCCGTTTGTCGTTACTTATCAAACAATGTCCGACGCGACATCGACGAAAAACTCAGTTTTATCGATTTGCTAATCATTCTCAACCCTCAGTTTTGGCCATGTCTTGCTCCTCAAGAAACGCCAATGTTTCCTTGTCTCAAGTTATACATATTGTATGTGTGTGACCCTCCAGGCTCATGCAACCGTTGGTAGATCGGCGGAAGAGATCTCTCTTGCCCGATCCATCATAAGTGGTCTCTAGTAAGACATTATGATTACCCAAGGTGCATGATGATCGATGATTCGATTTAACCTTGTGCGTACAAGTCACTATCCTATTATCTCTAGACATCATGATTGATCACAAGGCATAGAGTCGTCATCCTTGTTTAATAAATCATTGTTACTTGATATGTGAGACGTCTGAGAACTGATAACCCGTATCACTGGCATGGCCATGCTCTTTCTCTCAGTCACTCTCGATCAAGCGGCCTAAACGGATATCTTTCCCATACCGTAGTACGAGGGATAAATCCCTTAGCCGTCTTTCATGCCCGTTATTGCAATCCTGATACGGAAAGCGTTAGGCATTTGTGGGAGATTGATAGCATTTGTGCCCTAGTCCAATTGCTATTAGCCTGTAAACGTCTATGTACATTATCATCGTTTGTAATATATATATATAACGGCTTTGTATTACTTATGTGTTGAAATAATATGTTAAGCATGATCTGATTTATGACCACTAAAGTAGTAGATCCATAAATCTGTACGGATCACACTTAACGAGTCCCTGGTCAAAACATGCTTCCTTAGAAGCGACCAGTATGAGGATGGTTCTTAATGACGTAGTTCTACTTGTCATAGGGATGTGGGATCCTGGAATCATATCATAGATATCATGAGGTGATTGATATCGGACGACCCGCTTTGAATAGTGTTTCGTAGATTAAGCCATGAACATATTCAAATGCGATAGCTTGTCACGATATCCTTAGACCAAGGAGTCTTTGTGATAGCTATGCAATGTACGTGCGACTTTAACTTGGGCCTAACGCTTTCCGTAACAGGTTTGCAATAACGGGCATGATTGGGTGGCGGAACGGATTGCATGAGTGACACGAAAGACGGCTAAGGGATTTATCCCTCGTACTACGGTATGGGAAATATATCCATTAAAGGCCTCTTGATCGAGAGTGACTGAGAGAAAGAGCATGGCCATGCCAGTGATACGGGTTATAAGTTCTCAGCCATCTCACATATCAAGTAACAATGATTGATTAAACAAGGATGACGACTCTATGCCTTGTGATCAATCGGGATATCTAGAGATAATAGGATAGTGACTTGAACGCACAAAGGTTAAATCGAATCATCGATCATCATGCACCTTGGGTAATCATAACGTCTTACTAAAGACCACTTATGATGGATTAGACAATAGAGATCTTTTGCGCCGATCTGCCAACGGTGGCATGAGGCTGGAGGGTCACACACATACAAGAAGGATAACTTGAGACAAGGAAACCTTAACGTTTCTTGAGGAGCAATACATGGACAAAATTGAAGGTTTTGGGCCATAGGTTCGGTATGAGAGAATAATTAGCGAATCGAGAAAACTGATATTTTTCGTCGATGTCGCGTCGGACTTTGTTTGATAAGTAACGACAAAAAGGGTTGGGCGACTTTTGGACACGGCACGAAACCACATGGGCGAGCCCATTGGGCTCGGCCCATGAGGTCACGTGATCGGCCCAACAAGGGCCCATTTTGGGCCCAATAAGCCCAACATGGCCGGCCACTTTGGTGGGCCCAAAGGTGGGTGCCACAACACACTATGCTTAGTTGGTGATTGTTGATTAAAAGGTGATTGATTTAAGGGGTATGGGTAATGACACCTTTAAGCCCATACCAATCATCTTTTAGACCCATGCTTATGAGATTGATGAAGTAGAGAAATATCAAGGAATTAATTACACAATTCACACTCTCACATCTCTCTCTCTCTCTGTCTCCTTGGCCGGCCACCCCATTTGCTCTTCTCTTCTTGCTCTCTTGTTCTTCATTTAAATGTTCTAGTAGGCACTAAGTGTAGGATCTTGAAGATCATCCCCTTGGTGTGGACTTGCTCTAGAGAAGAAGATCATAAAGTTCTTCTTTATCGATTCAACAAAGACTTAAAGGTAAATTTCTTGTGGAATAGATTTTGCCTTGGGATTTAATGGTTCATGTTCTTGGACAAGGTTTGGAGTTGCTTTTTGTTAAATGCTTCCGCTATCTCGATGTTAAAGAACGCTCCAAAACCCTACAGTGGTATCAGAGGATGGTTAACCCTCTTAATCTTTGTCTTGTTGAACTTGTTTCGGTTTTATGATAATATGCATGCCATATTTGTTGATAACATGTTTTTAATGCTTTTTGGGAAATTTGCATGAAAAATGTTATTTTGGGAAAATATATTGAATTTGGAATTTTTCGAAAATTATTGGATTTGTCGGGTCAGAGAAGAGACTCTCGGGGAGCCAGATCGGAGGTACCGGACGGAGGTCACCGGAGGCCGGGAGAGGCCGGCGGTGACCGGGGCCATCCCTCCTCTTGGCCGAGGCTGAGAGGAGAGGCAAGCTCGGTTTGGGCTTTTCTAGGCCCAAACCGAGCCGTGGTGTTGGGCTCGGCCCGACTTGGTTCGTGCACGTTGATTATGTTCGTGGATTAACCCGTGATCCAATGTTTCGAAAACTCTTAAATTTGACCGGTTTCGATAAACCATTTTTTGAAAAGGTCTAGTTTCGATAAACCCGACCAAGCAACTTGGCAAAATTAAAACTGGAATAATTGCATATTATTTGATAACATGTTTGTGTGATAACATGTTGGATGATGTGATGAGATGTATGATGCATTAGTAGCCCATTAGATTTTATCGCTTTCACGGTTTGCACACCGTTAGTGTTAGCGTGTAATTATTCTTTCATTCGAGCACATAAAGTGTAATTATTTTTTATCCGGTCTACGACCCGAGTATTAATTGTAATTACTACTCAAAGAAAAGAAGGATGGAAAATCGAGCACAATGACGGTCTTGGAGGAAGTCCAAGAGCTAGTAGGAGCCCGAATGAAAAAGACGAGAAGATGTGGTGACTCGTAGAATCCTAAGATTAGGATGGGCTATTGATGCATATTTAAACGCTTTATGTTTGCTTGCTTGAATTATTTAAATAATTATATGCTTGCATGCTTAGCTTATAAGTTTATAAGCCATCACCTCACATGCAAAAATTAAAATCGATTTTAATTTTTTGCATGTTTAAAGCGTTATGAACCATCATCGCACGGGTTGTGATGGATGAGTTCGATTTTGAAACGTGTTTTCACGGGTTGCAAATGACGACTTCAAAAGAAGATTGTATATGATACAATTAGAAACGTCATGACACGGGTTGTTGATGACGGGTTCGTAATTGTACCAAGATACTTTCGAATTATAAAACACAACCAAATCACAACATAATTTGAGTCAAGTGAGATGCCACCCAAATTCACACCCATGTAGAAACATTTTATCGGTGTCGTGCGCCTTAGCGGAGCATCGATGGAATGGGTTCTATATGGAAATGGTCAACTTTGTGGGATGTCGTGTGCCTTAGCGGAGCATCTTCACAAAATTAACGCATTAGTGAAGGTTGTTTGACTCGACCACGATTCTTGGCCTGAGGTCGAGCTGGGGCATCGGAAGGGTAAGCCGTGTGCTTTTGCACATACCCTAACCAAGAGTTACACGGGTTGTAATTGGATGGACATCCTACCTAAATGAGTCAATTGGAGCGGTGCGCCTTAGGTACTTCAATTGACAAATAAGGGATCTTGATTTAAAGATTCTAAACCTTAGAATCGGATGGTTGGTGTTTAATTCGGATCTTCGTAAATTTATTCAACTTTTTTGATTTAATTTACTTTCTTCGTGTAGAAATGATTAGTAATTCAACAAACTCGTCTAATTTGTCGTTGAGGACTATACTTGAAAAGTGTAAACTCAATGGAACAAATTATCTGGAATAGGACAGAAATTTACGACTTGTGTTAAAGTTCGAACACAGGGAGTACGTCCTTGACAAGGATATCTCGGTGGAGCCAGCTGCCAACGCAACGAGGGTCGTTAAGGATGCATACCAGAAACACCTTAGCGACTCTATCGACATTGCGTGTGTCATGCTGGGCTGCATGGAGGCGGACCTCCAGAAGCAGTTTATGGAGCTATCCCATGATCCGTTTGCAATGTTTGCACAGATCAAGGATATGTTCAAAGAGAAAGTACGTATTGAAAAATACACTGTTCTCCGAGAACTCATTGCCTACAAGATGTCAGCAGGCAGCTCCGTAGGTCCACACGTCCTACGTATGAAGGGACATTTCGACCATATGACTAGTATCGGTATGTCTATGGAAAAGGAAATGGAAGAAAGTGTAGGGTTTTGGAGCGTTCTAGATCGTCGAGATAGCGGAAGCATTATAAGAAAATCTACTCCAAACCTTGTCCAAGAACATAAACCATTAAATCCCAAAGCAAAATCTATTCCACAAGATATTTACCTTTAAGTCTTGTTGAATCGATAAAGAAGAACTTTCGGATCTTCTTCTCTAAAGCAAGTCCACACCAAGGGGATGATCTTGATGATCCTTCACTCAATTGCCTAATAGAACAATTAAATGAAGAACAAGAGAGCAAGATGGAGGAGAGAGAGAGAGGTGGCCGGCCACTAGAGAGAGAAGAGAGAGCTTGTGAGTTCTTGTGATATTTTTGTGTAATGAATCAATTAATCATATTTGAATTCATCACCCAACTCATAAGCATGGGTCTTAAAGTGATTGGTATGGGCTTAAAGGTGCTTTAACCCATACCCCTTAAATCTCTCACCTCTTAATCCACAATCACCAACTAAGCATGGTGTTGTGTGGCCCCCACACATGGACCCACCATGTGGGCCGGCCAAGAGGGCTTGTTGGGCCCTTGTTTGGGCCGGCCATGAGACCTCATGGGCCGTGTCCAAAAGTCACCCCACCCTTTTTGTCGTTACTTATCAAACAAAGTCCGACGCGACATCGACGAAAAAACTCAGTTTTCTCGATTCGCTAATTATTCTCTCATACCGAACCTATGGACCAAAACCTTCAATTTTGTCCATGTATTGCTCCTCAAGAAACGTTAAGGTTTCCTTGTCTCAAGTTATCCTTCTTGTATGTGTGTGACCCTCCAGGCTCATGCCACCGTTGGCAGATCGGCGCAAAAGATCGCTCTTGCCCGATCCATCATAAGTGGTCTCTAGTAAGACGTTATGATTACCCAAGGTGCATGAAGATCGATGATTCGACTTAACCTTGTGCGTACAAGTCACTATCCTATTATCTGTAGATATCCCGATTGATCACAAGGCATAGAGTCGTCACCCTTGTTTAATCAATCATTGTTACTTGATATGTGAGATGGCTGAGAATTGATAACCCGTATCACCGGCATGGCCATGCTCTTACTCTCAGTCAGTCTCGATCAAGAGGCCTTTTAACGGATATCTTTCCCATACCGTAGTATGAGGGATAAATCCCTTAGCCGTCTTTCGTGTCACTCATGCAACCCGTTCCGCCACCTTATCATGCCCGTTATTGCAATCCTGTCACAGAAAGCGTTAGGCGCATGTTAAAGCCGCACGTTCATTGCATAGTGATCATAAAGACTCCTCGGTCTAAGGATGTCGTGACAAGCTATCGCATTTGAATATGTTCATGGCTTAATCTATGAAAACACTATTCAAAGCGGGTCGTCCGATATCAATCACCTCATGATATCTATGATATGATTCCGGGATCCCTCATCCCTATGACAAGTAGAACTACGTCATTAAGAACCATCCTCATACTGGTCGCTTCTAAGGAAGCATGTTTTGACTAGGGACTCGTTAAGTGTGATGGTTCTACTACTTTAGTGGTCATAAATCAGATCATGCTTAACATATTACTTCAACACATAAGTAATACAAAGCCGTTTTATATATATATTACAAACGATGATAATGTACATAGACGTTTACAGGCTAATAGCAATTGGACTAGGGCACAAATACTATCAATCTCCCACTTGCCCCTAGTTCCAATCTAAGTCCCAGTCTATACCCATTGACCTAACATGTTTATCATGTTTTGCTCGAGGAAGAGCCTTGGTCAAGGGGTCGGCTGTGTTATCATCAGATGCAACGTAGTGGATCTTCACGTCACCTCTAGCAACAATGTTGCCGATGATGTGATACTTCCTGAGTACATGTTTGGGTCTATCATGTGCCTTGGGTGCCTTAGCTTGCGCAATATAAGTCTACTGGGTTACACCTAACCCAGCCATGAAACTCCTGATCCATACAGCCTCTTTTGCCGCTTCAGATGCGGCAATGTACACAGCTTCTGTCGTAGAATCGGCAATGGTGTCCTGCTTCTTGCTTTTCAGCTGAAAGCTCCACCGTTCAACATAAACATATAACCCAACTCACTTTTAAAGTCATCGGGGTCTGTCTGGAAAAACTAGCGTCGACATATCTTTTGACGACTAGATCATCATTTCTTCCCCCGTATACAAGAAAAGCGTCTTTGATTTTTCTCAAAAAATGAGAATCGCCTTGACGGCAATCCAATGTTCCTTACCGGGTTTGGACTGATGTCTACTGGTACAGCTTAGGGCAAACGAGACATGCGGTCTCGTATATATCATGGCATACATTATGGACCCTATAGCCGAAGCATATGGGATCTTATTGGTCTGAGGATTTCCATCCATGTCAGTCTTGATCCTATAGACCCACTCAGATTTCCTCAACCGTCTGGTTATTAAACCTAGGCCAGAAATCAACCGAATCGTTTTCAATTTGACTAAATCAAAAAGAGGATTCTCCCAATTTCCATCCAAGTCTATTTTGCTATATACTTTACTAAAAGTGTGTGACCCTCTAGGCTCACGACCCGTTGGCAGACTGGTAAAATTACTATTTAACCCTTTCCATTATAAGTGGCCTCTAGCAAGACATTATTGAAAGGGATTCCCATGGGTTCAAAACAATAATTTCATGGAGCGGTATGAATTTAACCATGGGAATCGATTAAGAACTATTGATCTTATTGAGAAATTCAGCATGCATTCAATCTTTTCAAAACTGAAAGGTTACCTTTAATCGATTGAAAACACAAGAGTAGTGTTTCTCTATCAAGTCCACACAAGCACAATAACCTTGGTTGGTTTTCTCTCTTTTTCTTGCTAATGAAATTGAAGAGAAGAAAACAATTTGGCAATCGTGGAATGGAGGAGGGAGGGTCGGCAATGTGAGGGAGAATGGGAGAGTGATTGCTGAAAATTTGAGCCAAATAGGGTAAGAAAATATTGTGTAATTATCATAAAAATTTTATTTCGAAATTCAAATTAACAATTACAAACTTTACCCATTTAATCTCATAATCACACTCTTGCCCTATTCATGAATTAAAATCCTAAACGGGCTTCAAGCCCATTTAACCAAATCCAAATTAAAACCCATTTAATTGACCTATGGTTTAGCTAAACTGGTCCAATTTCCCTAACTCGAATTCTTCAACCGTCTGGTTAATAAACCTAAGCTAGAAATCAACCGAATCATTTTCAATTTGAGTAAACTGAAAAGCGGATTCTCCCAATTAACATCCATGCTTATTTGTCACGTATTGTACTTAAAGCGTGTAACCCTCTAGGCTCACGGCCCGTTGGTAGACTGGTAAAATTACTATTTTACCCTTTCCATCATAAGTGGTCTCTAGCAAGATATTATGATTACCCAACGTTCGTTATAATCGATTATTTGACTTAACCTGTTATCGTACATGTCACTGTCCTTTTATCAAACCAATATCCAGATTGATCAATAGGTGTGGAATCGTCACCCTAATTTATCAATCACTATTTCTTGATATCTGAGATGACTAAAAACTGATACTAAGGTATCACCTGCACGGCCGTGCTATTCCTTCAGTCATACTCATCAAGGGGCCTAAACAGATATATTTCTCATACCGGAGTATGAGTATTAAATCCCTTAGACGCCATTCGAGTTCACAACTGCAATTAATATCCAAGTCAATCAAAGCCGTTATAGCTACCCTTTTACAGGTAACGTTAGACTAGGTACAACTTAGGTATTCGTTACACAGTGCACACAAAGACTCTTTGCTCTTAGGGTATAATGACAAGCTACGATCTTTGGGTATCTCATGACTGGATATATGTTGCATACTCACAATCGGGTTCTCCGATATCATCGAACTGTTGATAATTATGATATAACTCCGGCACACACTTTACCATGATCAGTAGAGCATGATCACAAGGAGTTGGTCTCATACTGATCGCTTCTGAAGAAGCTTAGCTGATCAGGGACTTATCGAATGCAATTATTTCTGATCTACAGTTCTACTATAAGTGGTTATACATATAATGATATATATCAAATTACATTAGATATACTACTACAACACATTAGTAATATAATGCCTTTTATTATATCGAAAAATGATATACGTTACATTAGATATCACCATTATCGATACACTCTCTGATAATGTGATACTTCCTCTGTATGTGTTTAGTTCTGTTGTGGAAAATGGGCTCATGAGCTAATGCTATGGCCCACGTGTTGTCACACAACAAGCTTACCGGATCAGATGCTCGCGGCATTACATCTAATCCGGTTAGAAAACTTCTAACCCATACGGCTTTCTTAGCTGCTTCTGCTGCAACTATGTATTCAGTCTCTGTTGTAGAATCGGCAGTTGTGGCTTCCTTGAAGCTTTTCTAGCTGAATGCTCCACCATTTAACACGAATACAAATCATGCCTGAGACTTGAAATTATCAAGATCTGTCTGAAAACTAGAATCAACATATCTGTCTGAAAACTAGCATCGACATTCTCCATCCTTCCCACATACACTAGGAATGCGTCCTTAGTTCTCCTCAGAAATTTAAGGATACTCTTGACAGCAATCCAGTGCTCCTGGCCTGGGTTAGACTGATATCTGCTGGTACAGCTTAGTGCGAACGAGATGTCCGGTCTCGTGCATATCATGGTATACATGATGGATCCCACAGCAGAAGCATATGGGATCTTACTCATTTTTCTCAGCTTATCAGAAGTCGTAGGACTCTGTTGCTTGCTAAGCTTATTGTCATGCCGCATGGGTATCTATCCCTTCTTAGAATCAAGCATTGAGAATCTTCTCAACACCTTATGTATGTAAGTGCTCTGGCTTAGGCCCAATATTCTCTTGGGTCGATCTCTGTAGATCTTGAGGCCCAGAATGAAAGCAGCATCACCTAAGTCCTTCACCGGGAAGCATTTCCCTAACTAAACTTTAACCTCAAGCAAGGTTGGGATGTCATTCCAGATGATCAATATGTCATCGACATATAGCACTAGGATTACAATATTACTCCCACTTGCTTTCTTATATACGCAAGGTTCTCTCTCGTTTTGGATAAAGCCGAATTCCCTTACGGCTTCATCAAAACGAAGGTTCCAACTCCGTGAAGCTTGCTTCAATCTATAAATGGATCTAAGCAGCTTACAAATCTTTCCGGGATTCTCTAGATCAACAAAACCCTCAAGCTGTGTCATACACACATCCTCTTTTAAGTTACCGTTAAGGAAGGCGGTTTTGACATCCATCTGCCATATCTCATAGAATGATCCGGATGGATTTGACCATAGTTACTGGTGAGAAGGTATCGTCATAATCGATACCTTCGATCTGGCGATAACCTTTCGCAACCAGTCTAGCTTTATAGGTCTGAGGTTTTCCATCCATGTCGGTCTTAAGTTTATGGACCCATTTATAACCAATGGGTTTTATCCAAGGGGTTTGACCCACCAAGCACCAAACTTGGTTGTCATACATGGATTTAGTTTCCTCATTCATGGCGTTCTGCCACTTTTGGAAATAAATTCCTTTTCCAAAAATACCCCTCCTCGAGCAACAAAAACTTTGTTTTCGCTGGGTTTGTAGAAATATTACCCCTTGTTTCCTTGGGGTACCCCACAAAGACACATTTATCTAATTTGGATTCGAGATTATCGCCTAGCAAACGCTTGACGTAAGCTTCACATCCCCAAATCTTAAGGAAAGCTAATAAGGGTTTCTTCATGTTCCATACTTCATATGGAGTGCTTTCCACTGCCTTTGTACGAGCCTGATTCAAAATGAATGCGGCCGTCTCTAGGGCATAGCTCAAGAAGGAGATAGGAAGGTCAGCCTGACTCATCATTGATCGAACCATGTCAAGCAAGGTCCGATTTCTCCGTTCAGACACACCATTCATCTGAGGTGTCCCTGGTGGAGTCAATTCAGAGAGGATCCCACACTCCTTTAAATGACTGTGAAACTCTTGGTCCAAGTACTCACCGCCTCGGTCAGATTGAAGTGCCTTTATACTCTTACCAAGCTGGTTTTTTGCTTCATTCTGGAACTATTTGAACTTGTGAAAAGTTTCCGGCTTATGTCTCATAAGATAGACATACCCGTATCTACTGAAGTCATCAGTGAATGTAACAAAGTAGTGAAAACCCCTTCTGGCCTGATTGCTCATATGTCTACACACATCGGAATGTATGAGACCTAATAAGTCACTAGCCCTTTCACCTAAACTAGCAAAAGGGGCCTTTGTCATTTTGCCCATAAGGCATAACTCGCATCTCTCAATTGAATTAAATTCAAACGGACTTAGAAGTCCACACTTGTGAAGTGTTGAGATGTGTTTCTGGCCTATATGGCCTAAACGGCAGTGCCATATCACAGTCTGGTTTAAATCATCGGATTTAACCCTTTTATTACTTATGTTATAGATTGAGCTAGTGTCGGTGTTTTGAATATTAAGAATATATAAACCACCAACCAATGATGCATTGCAATAAAATATATTATTCTTGAAAATATTGAATACTCCATTATCAATATAAAAACAATATCCTTCCTTGTCAAGCAAGGAAACATAAATAATATTCCTGCGAAACGCAGGTACACAATGAACATTGTTTAATAACAAAACTAGCCCACTAGGAAAACTGAGACTAATGTTTCCTAATGAAGTTGTTAAGAGTTGATTGCCATCACCAACTCGTAGGTCCGCCTCGCCCCTGCCCACATCTATTCTATTTCCCAGAGCCTGCACATTAACACAAATATGAGATTATGCATCGGTATCAAGTACCCAATAATCTGAAGTAGATAAACTGAGATTGAGCTCAATAACAAATATACCTGATCCTGAAGATGCGGAAGCTCCACTCTTCCTAAGAAACCGCTTGTGTTTCTTACAATCCTTATTCTAGTGCCCCTGTCCTTGGCAATAGAAGCAGACGACATCCTTCTTAGGATTCTCAACAGCCTTTGGAACTGTTGAACCCTTCGGTTGTCGAATCTTCCCTACTAGGTGCATAGGGGCCTTATCCTTTCCTAGGATGACTTTCTTGAAGCTTACTTGCTTGTTGACATAAGAACCTTCTTGGACTTTCCCTTGAGATTCTTTTCAGCAGTCACGAGCATACCATGAAGCTCTGTCACAGTCTTATCCATGTCATGCATATTGTAATTTCCAACGAAATCACGATATGTCTCTAGAAGTCTGCAGAGATTTCCTTATCCAGAGGATGACCGAGTCTGGTCAAGTTTTCCAAAAGACGTTTCATCTTAAGGACATGGGGACTGACAGGAGCTCCAGCCTTCAACTTGCAAGACATCAGTTCACTGAAAGTGTCGTATCTTTCGGCACGCACTTTCTCTTTGAACATTTTTTAATAATCTCTGCCATTAAGGCCTTGGGATCATCAGAAATGTCCAAGAACTGCTTTTGCAAATCAGGCACCATACTGCCCATCATGATGCACTACACGTCGATCCGGTCGCTAAGGAATTTTTGGTAGGTATCCCTTAGCGCCCTTGCGACGTTCAGTGCTGGCTCAATAGGTGGTTCCCGGGTAAGGATATAATCCTTACGTTCATGCTTGAGAACGAGTCTCAAAATCCGGTCCCAATCAAGGAAGTTTACGCCGTTAAGCTTATCCTGCTCAATTAGAGACCTAAGCGCGCAGTTACCAGAATGATTCGTGTTTGCCATTTATATCAACACAGTAAAAAAAAATTTAATCAGTATTAATTACGTGGCTAGAGTTTGTACTTGTAAGTACGTGGCATACCTTATATTGATACCCTAGGTCAGCCCTAGCTGGCAATCGTAGACAAGTCTACCAAGCTTAAACTATGGATAGAACTAATGTGGCTACTACGCAGAGGCGCACGCACCCACACAGAACTACCCATCTTATCCAGACTTCTCCTCTATGAATGTTACGCGGAGGGGTACCGACATCCATGGGGTCAAGGCCCTTTTGAGTGTCCAAACTTGGATGGTATCACACATGACTTGTAATTACTTGTGTTTAAGTGAATTATAACAGTCTGATTGTATATCGATACAATCTTAATCTGGAATCATCAATTGCAAATTCATGCAAAGATGATCCCTTAGCAGGTTACATGCAAGTCTGATTAAATACCGGTTTTTAATCTTTGCATGTGGGTGATAGCTAATCATACATAAACTTGTATATTAAAACTATCATACATTCATACATATAAATGTAACGGTAAATTATGCATAACTAAGCTCATCTTAAGTTCCTAAGAATCTAGCAAAACTGATCCTAAAGACTTGGTCTTCAAGGTCCAGACTTGCTCCATTATTGTGCACTCCCACTGGCTTCGAGCCTTCTCCAAACTTCGAGTCTTCCTCTTGACTTGTATCTTGCGTCGGTCTTCGTGATTACAAATATAAATAAAATAAATAAATTACATATCACGACACGCAAGCCGTATTTACTGCAACCCAAAACTTCGCAACACGCAAGTTGCAAAACTGAAATTAAAATACAAGTCTAGAGGGCTTAGCTATACATCATGTGGAAAACATCATGTTATCAAAGATCATGTGATCACTCAGCATGCTTATCAAACAACAAATTTTTCCAAATTTTATCTTTGTTAAGTGAGGAAAAATTCTTGTTTATCGAAACCGAGCGGTTTAATTAATTAATTGAATTTTGAACCGGTTCACGCTGGTTTATCGAAACCGAACCAAATCGGAAAAATAAAATTTAGGGCTTTAAATATTCTCGCGAATCGGCCGGTTCAGCCCGAATCTGGTCTAGCCAAGCCGGCCTAACCGAGGTCACCCGCGGAGGCAACCAAGGTGGCCCGCGAGGGCTGCCATGGTCGCCCGCGAGGGCTGCCATGGTCACCCCTAGGGCTGACCCTGGTTGCCCGCGAGGTTATCGTACATGTCACTGAATCACACTCTTGCCCCATTGATAAATTAAAACCCTAAATGGGCTTTAATCCCATTTAACCAAAACCAAATTAAAACCCATTTAATTGAGTTCTAATTATGGTTTAGCTAAACCGGTCCAATTTGCCTAACTCAATTTCTTTAACAGTATGGTTAATAAACCTAGGCAAGACATTATGGTTTGCCTAACTCGATTTCCATCATAAGTGGTCTCTAGCAAGACATTATGATTACCCAACATTTGTGATTATCGATTATTTGACTTAACCTGTTATCGTACATGTCACTGTCTTTTTATCAAACCGATATCCAGATTGATCAATAGACATAAAATCGTCACCCTAATTTATCAATCATTGTTTCTTGATATCTGAGTTGACTGAAAACTGATACTAAGTTATCACTTGCACGGTCGTGCTATTCCTTTAGTCATACTCATCAAGTGGCCTAAATGGATATCTTTCTCATACTCATGAGTGATAAATACCTCAGACGCCTTTCGAGTTCACAAATGCAATTAATATCCAAGCCAATCAAAACCATTATAGTTACCGACTCTTTGGTCTTAGGATATAATGACAAGCTACGATCTGTGAGTATCTCATGACTGGATCTATGTTGCATACTCACAATCGGGTTGTCCGATATCATCGACCTGATGATATCTATGATATAACTCCGGCACACACTTTTCAATGATCAGTATAGCATGATCACAAGGAGTTGGTCTCATACTGATTGCTTCTGAAGAAGCTTAGCTGATAAGGGACTTATCGAATGCAATTCTTTCTGATCTACAGTTCTACTATAAGTGGTTATACACATAATGATATAGATCAAATTACATTAGATATACTACTACAACACATTATTAATATAATGCCTTTTATTATATCGAAAAATGATATACGTTACAATATAGATTGAGGAATTACATTGGACTAGGGCATAATCCTAACAATTATGATTACCCAACGTCCGTGACTATCGATGATTCGACTTAACCTGTTACCGTACATGTCACTATCGTTTTATCATACTGATATCCAGATTGATCAATAGGCATAAAACCGTCATCCTAATTTATTAATCACTGTTTCTTGACATTTTAGATGACTGAAATTGACACTAAAGTATCACTTGCATGGCCATGCTATTCCTTCAGTCATACTCATCAAGTGGCCTAAACAGATATCTTTCCTATTCCAGAGTATGAGTGTAATTCATAACCAAGCCAATCGGAGCCCTTATGGCTACCCTTTTGCATGTAACATTAGACTAGGTCAAACTTAGATAGTCATTACATAGTGCACACAAAGACTCCTTGGTCTTAGGATATAATGACAAGCTACGATCTGTGAGTATGCTCATGACAGTATCTATGCTGCATACTCACCATCAGATTGTCCAATACCATCGCCCTAATAATATCTATGATATAACTCCATCACTTACTTTTCCATGATCAGTACAGCTTGATCACAAGGAGTTAGTCTCATATTGATCGCTTCTTAATGAAGCTTAACTGATCAAGGACACATTAAATGTAATTCTTTCCGATCTGTAGTTCTACTATTAGTGATTACACACATAATGATACAGATCAAATTACATCTAATAAATTACTACAACACATTAGTAATTTATGTCGATTATTTATTCGGAAAAATGATAAAACATTACATATGTATATCACTTTTATATTGGACTGGGGCATATTTCTAACACAATTCCCATCAACAGTCGAATGGCTTATAGTCTGGCTACGGTGGCGAAGGTTTCTTCGAAATCTACTCCTTCCCCTTGAGTATACCCTTGAGCCACCAATCTTGCTTTATTCCAAGAGATGTTTCCAAGTTTGTCTGTCTTGTTCTTGAAGATCCAAGTTCCTATCATTTATTGCCTCTTGAATATTCTTTGGTTCCACCTTTGAGACGAAGCAGACATTTCCGATCATTTGACGATAGTTGACAGGAACCTTTTTTCTTGTTCGAACTCCATCTTCAAGATTCCCTATCACTTCTTGTACATGATGGTCCTTTTTAACCTTTCTGGATGGAATTCTGAGCTCTGGAACAGTCGTTGGAACATTAGCAGGCGCAATGTCGCTTCCAGTGTCTGCGACTTCTTCTGACCCATTATCAGGCATATCTGTCTTGACATACCGTGTCTCGACATCTTGTGAGACATGTGGCACGACTGCTTCTTCACCGCCGATGTATTCAAAAATATGGTCAGTGTCATTTATGATCACATTGATGGATTCCATAACTGTTCTAGTGAGATTGTTGAAGACTCGATATGCTCTGCTAGAAAGATCTCTTCATCCCTTTTCGGATCAAATTTTCGATGAGGGCCCCTGTCAGCTAAGATGTAACAAGTGGAGCCAAAAACACGAAAGTACTTGAGGTTGGGCTTTCTCCCCCTCCATATTTCACAAGAGGTAGTGTTCATACCTGGTCGAATACTTACACGGTTGAGAATATGGAAAGCAGTGTTTATTGCTTCAGCCCAAAAGTGTGTAGAAAGATTTTTTGGCGAGAATCATGACTCTAGCCATCTCTTGTACTGTTCTATTCTTCCTTTACACTGCTCCATTTTGTTGAGGAGTTATAGGAGCCGAGAACTCATGTGTGATTCCCTCCTCATCACAAAAATCAGAGAAACGACTGTTCTCGAATTTTGTACCATGGTCACAACGTAGTCTGACGATTTTGCCTATATTCTCTATTTGTTCTCGGCGAATTTTCTTGCATAAGCCTTTGAAAATAGAAAACGTGTCAGACTTTTCACGATTAAATTCGACCCATGTGTACCTGGAGTAGTCATCAACGCAGAAAAGTACATATTTCTTGCCACCCAGGCTCTCTGTTTGCATTGGTCCCATTAGGACTATATGAAGAAGTTCAAGTACTCTGGATGTCGTACGATGTTGCAGCCTCTTGTGGGACATCTTCACTTGCTTCCCGATCTGACATTCTCCACAGATACGTCCTTCGGTTATCTTTAGGGAAATAATACCATAATAGCCTCTTCAAATATGATTTTCTTTATACTTTTGAGGTTTAGATGACCCAGGCGTTGGTGCCTTAGTTGGGCTTCGTCTGCTTTGGAAAACATGCATGGTGTTCCGACATTAGTCAATGAAGATGTCCACAGATAACAATTATCTTTTGAACGAGCTCCTTGCATTATCTCGACTCGATTTTCTATGATCACAGAGCATTTGTCACGAGTAAAGTTTACAATTAAGTCGAGATCACATAACAGACTATTACTCAAAAGGTTAGCCGTCAGTCCTTCTACAAGAAGTGCTTCCTTTAGGCAGTCAACGCCAGGGAGTTTGAGTTGTCCCTTTTTGATAATCTTAGCTTTGACACCGTCGCCAAACGTGACATGTCTAATAAAACATGGTTTGAGATTGACTAGCAAGTTCTTGGAGAGTAGAGTGTCCAGCATATCTATGCTGGTATTCATCATCTTTACGTTCTTTATCATTTGTTCAATTTCCCCTTTGAGCCGACTCACTTCTTTCTTCAAATTTAGTATGGTTTCAAGCAACCTGGTCTTCTCTTCTGTGATTGACAGAATTGTGTGTCTCTGTTTCTCCAGGACTTTGGATTCTTCTATGTATTGGGTGAACAGTTTGTCATAGGAAATGTCCATTACCTCATCTGGTAGAAGTTCTAATTCATCCATAGAAAACTCTTGGTTAGAAGAATGTGAAGTAAAAGCAACAAAAATACTTATCTGTTCTTCATTACCGTCCTCTTCTTCGTCATCAGACATGGAGGCTTTGTATCCCTTCTTCTGTTTTTTCTGGAAGTTTGGACATTCTTTCTGGATGTGACCGAAACCTTCACATTCATGACAGTGGATACCTTTTCCTTTGCCTATTCAATCAGAGCTTCTGGTTCCTTTGGAGTTAACGACATCTTTCTGAACCCTCTTGTGGAAGAGTGACTTTGACATTTTGATAGACATGTTTCCCTGCTCCTTTTCTGTTAGGATTGTCCCGAGTCCAATGTAATTTCTTAATCTATATTGTAATGTTTATGGTTTTTCGATCTAATAAAAAGCATTATATTACTAATGTGTTGTAGTAATATATACCGAATGTGATTTGATCTCTGTCATTATGTGTGTAACCACTAATAGTAGTACTGTAGATCAGAAAGAATTACATTCGATGAGTCCCTGATCAGCTAAGCTTCTATAAGAAGCGATCAGTATGAGACCAAATCCTTGTGATCTTGCTCTAATGATCATGTCAAAGTAGGTACCAGAGTTATATCATAGATATCATCAGGTCGATGATATCGGACGACCCGATTGTGAGTATGCCAACATAGATACTGTCATGAGATACTCACAGATCGTAGCTTGTCATTATATCCTAAGACCGAGTAGTCTTTATGTGCACTGTGTAATGAATATCAGAGTTTGACCTAGTCTAACGATACATGTAAAAGGGTAGCCATAATGGCTTTGATTGGCTTGGTTATTAATTGCATTAGTGAACTCGAAAGATGTCTTAGGGATTTATCACTCATACTCTGGTATGAGAAAGATATCGGTTTAGGCCACTTGATGAGTATGATGGAAGGAATAGCATGGCCATGCAGGTGATACCTTAGTATCAGTTTTCAGTCATCTCAGATATCAAGAAACAGTGATTGATAAATTAGGGTGATGGTTCTATGCCTATTGATCAATCTGGATATCGGTTTTATAAAAGGACAGTGACATGTACGATAACAGGTTAAGTCGAATAATTGATAATCACGGACGTTGGGTAATCATAATGTCTTGCTAGAGGCCACTTATGATGGAAAGGGTAAAATAGTAATTTTACCAGTTTGCCAACGGGTCGTGAACCTAGAGGGTCACACACTTTAAGTACAATATGTGACAAACAAGCTTGGATGGTAATTGGGAGTATCCGCTTTTCAATTTAGTCAAATTGAAAACGATTCGGTTGATTTCTGGCCTAGGTTTATCAACCAGACGGTTGAAGAAATCAAGATAGAGAGATTGGACCGGTTTAGCTAAACCATATAATTAGAACTCAATTAAATGGGTTTTAATTGGGTTTTAGCTAAGTGGGCTTGAAGCCCATTCTTGGTTTTAATTGAGAACGGGGCTTAAGTGCAATTAGGGGAATTAAGGGGTTTATTGTGTAATTATAAAGAAGATATTAAAAATCAGATTTTTATTAATTACACAATATTTTTTCCTAAAACCCCGAGTCAATTTTCGGCACTCTCATCCTCTCTCTCTAGTTTCGGCCGACCCTCCCCTCTACACACCTCGATTGTTATTTTGCTCAATTCTTCACACAACGCTGGCAAGGGTGTGTGAAGAAACCTCATCAAGGTTATGTGCTTGTGTGGACTACCTAGAGAAACACATAGCTTTGTGTTTAATCGATTTCCAAAGGTACATATTCAAATCTAGAAAATAATTTTGCATGCTGAAATTTTAACAATAAGATCTTGTTTTCTTTTGATTCCCATGATTAATTTCAGTCTGCTGCATGAAATTAATTCTTTGGAACCCATGGGAATCCTTCTTTTTGTAACTCTCTTCATGATCTTGTGATAATTTTTTACCATCAAGGCAAGAACTTCATCAGTATCATCTTCAGATTCAAAGTCTACCTGATTTCGAGAGGGACACGTTGAGCTTGTCAAGGCAAGTCCCTTGAGTTTTCTGTCTGGAACGGGAAGCGAGAGTTCAATAGTCATTAACGAACCCAATAGTTCATCAAATCGAAGAGTTTTCATATCGTGCATTTCTTCTATGGCAATCGATTTCATCTTGAATCTTGGACTAAGAGATCAAAGCGTTTTTTCGGACAAGAACTTCATCTGTCATGGGTTTTCCCAGTGAATATGATTCATTTTCCAAGTATCTAATCCGAACATTGAATTCGCTTATTGTCTCATCATCTTTCATGGATAATGCTTCAAAGTGTG
Source organism: Geranium rotundifolium (assembly GCA_963920655.1). Lineage (NCBI taxonomy): Eukaryota > Viridiplantae > Streptophyta > Magnoliopsida > Geraniales > Geraniaceae > Geranium > Geranium rotundifolium. The sequence continues at coordinate 26,513,953 of OY987319.1, forward strand.
TCGTGAGGTATTGAAGTTTTTGTTCTCGAACTTTGGTCGTTCCTTCATATGATGTGGCCAAAATTTCCCAAGCATCTTTTGCTACCACACATGTGTTGATCTACCTGAACACATTATGATCAACTGCATTAAAAATGGCATTCAGTGGACAAGAATTACCTAGGGCAGCCAGGTCTTCTGCATCAGTCCAATCACTTTTTGCCTTGATGTGAGAGACGTTTTGATCATCGGTAGTGGCTGGAGCAACCCATCCATTAATCACGGATTTCCAAGCCTTGTGAACCAGTGTCTTGAGGAATGCGGTCATACGGGCCTTCCAATACCCATAATTTGATCCATCTAGCACTGGAGGACTATTGATGGAGCCTCCTTCTCTAGATCCAGACATGATTTAATACCAGAATTTGTCAAACAGGAACACACCTAGAGAATTAAGATGACTCCTCTAATACCAAATGAAATTATGGTTAAATGTCGAGACTAAGTTTGAGACATCTCGCTGGTGCAAAGTCAACGATAAAATAACAAACATAAAGTAAACGACATAGGAGTTGGTTACCCATTTGGGTGCAATATGACCTACGTCTGGGGGCACTCTGCAAGTGAACAAGTTCCACTATATGTAATCAATCACACATAAAAAGCTTCACGATTATCACACAAATCTAAGCCCTATGGTATTATTACTAGTGTGAACTTAACCCAGGGTCCCCCCTGTCTAGGAGCCTCCGACTCGAATCCAATCTTAGAACAGATCCCACTGTTTCGTTCTCTCCTTTGTCATTTCTTCAAAGGTATGCACGCAGCTCCACTGGCGCGAGTTCGTTCGGTTCAGTCAAACAATCTTTCTCTCGATTTTTTGTTTGAACACACAAGCTATAATCTTAGTTACAACATATGATAGCATTTTTGTGCCCTAGTCCAATTGCTAGTAGTCTGTAAATGTCTATGTATATTTATCATCGTTTGTAATAAATAAATCGGCTTTGTATTACTTATGTGTTGAAGTAATATGTTAATCATGATCTGATTTATAACCAATAAAGTGATAGCATTTTGTGCCCTAGTCCAATTGCTAGTAGCCTGTAAACGTCTATGTACACTATCATCGTTTGTAATATATATAAAACGGCTTTATATTACTTATGTGTTGAAGTAATATGTTGAGCATGATCTGATTTATGACCACTAAAGTAGTAGAACCATAAATCTGTACGGATCACACTTAACGAGTCCCTGGTCAATCTACGCTTCTATAGAAGCGACCAGTATAAGGATGGTTCCTAATGACGTAGTTCTACTTGTCATAGGGATGAGGGATCCCAGAATCATATCATAGATATCATGAGGTGATTGATATCGGACGACCCGCTTTGAATAGTGTTTTCATAGATTAAGCCATGAACATATTCAAATGCGATAGCTTGTCACGATATCCTTAGACCGAGGAGTCTTTGTGATCACTATGCAATGTACGTGCGGCTTTAACTTGCGCCTAACGCTTTCTGTAAAAGGATTGCAATAATGGGCATGATTGGGTGGCGGAACGGGTTGCATGAGTGACACGAACGACGGCTAAGGGATTTATCCCTCATACTAAGGTATGGGAAAGATATCCGTTAAAAGGCCTCTTGATTGAGACTAACTGAGAGTAAGAGCATGGCCATGCCGGTGATACGGGTTATCAGTTCTCAGCCATCTCACATATCAAGTAACAATGATTGATTAAACAAGGGTGACGACTCTATGCCTTGTGATCAATCGGGATATCTAGAGATAATAGGATAGTGACTTGTACGCACAAGGTTAAGTCGAATCATCGATCGTCATGCACCTTGGGTAATCATAACGTCTTACTAGAGGCCCCTTATGATGGATCAGGCAAGAGCGATCTTTTGCGCCGATCTGCCAACGGTGGCATGAGACTGAAGGGTCACACACATTCAAGACGGATAACTTGAGACAAGGAAACCTTAACGTTTCTTGAGGAGCAATACATGGACAAAACTGGAGGTTTTGTGTCATAGGTTCGGTTTGAGAGAATAATTAGCGAATCAGAAAACTGAGTTTTTTGGTCGATGTCGCGTCGGACATTGTTTGATAAGTAACAACAAAAAGGGTCGGGCGTTTTTGGACACGGAACGAAACCACATGGGCGAGCCCTTTGGGCTCGGCCCATGAGGTCTCATGGCTGGCCCAAACAAGGGCCCATTTAGGGCCTAATAAGCCCTCTTGGTCGGCCCACATGGTGGGTCCATGTGTGGGGGCCACACAACACCATGCTTAGTTGGTGATTGTGGATTAAGAGGTGAGTGATTTAAGGGGTATGGGTTAAAGCACCTTTAAGCCCATACCAATCACTTTTGATCCATGCTGATGAGTTGGATGATGAATTGAATTATCTAACTTTCATTCATTAATCAAATAATCACACAACTCATAAAAGTCTCTCCTCTTTCTCTAGTGGCCGGCCACCTCTCTCTCTCTCCTCAATCTTGCTCTCTTGTTCTTCATTTAATTGTTCTAGTAGGCAATTAAATGAAGGATCTTCAAGATCATCTCCTTGGTGTGGACTGGCTTTAGAGAAGAAGATCCAAAAGTTCTTCTTTAATCGATTCAACAAAGACTTAAAGGTAAACATCTTGTGGAATAGATTTTGCCTTGGGATTAAACGGTTTAATGTTCTTGGACAAGGTTTGGAGTAGATTTTGTTAAAACGCTTCCGCTTATCTCGTTGATCTAGAACGCTCCAACTACATAAAGTAGTAGAACCATAAATCTGTACGGATCACACTTAACGAGTCCCTGGTCAATATACGCTTCAATAGAAGCGACCAGTATGAGGATGTTTCTCAGTGACGTAGTTCTACTTGTCATAGGGATGATTGATTCTGGAATCATAACATAGATATCATGAGGGGATTGATATCGGACGACCCGCTTTGAATAGTGTTTCGTAGATTAAGCCATGAATATATTCAAATGCGATAGCTTGTCACGATATCCTTAGACCAAGGGGTCTTTGTGATCGCTATGCAATGTACGTGCGGCTTTAACTTGTGAGAGTTATACCCCAGTCCAATATATAAGTGATCTACAGATATAATGTTTTATCATCTTTTTGAATAAATAAATCGGCATATATTACTAATGTGTTGTAGTAATATATCGAATGTAATTTGATCTATGTCATTATGTGTGTAACCACTAATAGTAGATCTATAGATAAGAAAGAATTACATTTGATGAGTCCCTGATCAGCTAAGCTTCTTTAAGAAGCGATCGGTATGAGACCAACTCCTTGTGATCACGTTCTACTGATCACGGTAAAGTATGTGCCGGAGTTATATCATAGATACCATCAGGTCGATGATATCGGACAACCCGATTGTGAGTATACTGCATAGATCCAGTCATGAGATACTCACAGATCGTAACTTGTCATTATATCCTAAGACTAAGGAGTCTTTGTGTACCCTATGTAACGAATACCTAAGTTTGAACTAGTCTAACGTTATCTGTAAAAGGGTAACTATAACGGCTTCGATTGGCTTTGATATTTTTTGCACTAGTGAACTCGAAAGGCGTCTTAGGGATTTATCACTCATACTTCGGTTTGAGAAAGATATCCGTTTAGGCCACTTGATGAGTATGACTGAAGAAAGAGCACGGCCGTGCAGGTGATACCTTAGTATCAGTTTTCAGTCATCTCAGATATCAAGAAACAGTGACTGATAAATTAAGATGACCATTCTATGCCTATTGATCAATCTGGATATCGGTTTGATAAAAGGACAGTGACATGTATGATAACAGGTTAAGTCGAATAATCGATAATCACGAACATTGGATAATCGTAATGTCTTGCTAGAGGCCACTTATGATGGAAAGGGTAAAATAGTAATTTTACCAGTCTGCCAATTATTTGTTAGCCTAGAGGGTCACACGCATTAAGCACGATACATGACAACAATTATGGATGAAAATTGAGAACGATTCAGTAGTTTCCATTATCTTCTCCAATTTTCAGCAACTAATCCTATCATCCTCTCTCCCTCATTGCTGAATTCTCTCTCCCCTCTCATCCTCCATTGTTGTCAAGCTTCTCTCAAAATTCATAGCAAAAATTTGAGTGAAAACCTTCTTCGGTTGTGGTGCTTGTGTGGACCTAATAGAGAAACACTAAGCTTGTGTTTTCATCGATTAGAAGAGGTAAATTTCAGATTTAATATATATATAACATGTTGAATTTACATTAAGATCATAGCTTGCATTGATCACCACGGTTACATAACGTCCGCTGCATGATATTTATCGATTGGAACCCGTGGTGATCTCTTTCATAACTTGCGCCTAACGCTTTCCGTAATAGGATTGCAATAACGGGCATGATTGGGTGGCGGAACGGATTGCATGAGTGACACGAAAGACGGCTAAGGGATTTATCCCTCGTACTACAGTATGGGAAATATATCCGTTAAAGGCCTCTTGATCTAGAGTGAGTGAGAGAAAGAGCATGGCCATGCCGGTGATACGGGTTATCAGTTATCAGTCATCTCACATATCAAGTAACAATGATTGATTAAACAAGGATGACGACTCTATGCCTTATGATCAATCGGGATGTCTAGAGATAATAGGATAGTAACTTGTACGCACAAGGTTAAATCGAATCATGGATCATCATGCACCTTGGGTAATCATAACGTCTTACTAGAGACCACTAATGATGGATCGGACAAGAGAGATCTTTTGCGCTGATCTGCCAATTGTGGCATGAGCCTGGAGGGTCACACACATACAAGACGGATAACTTGAGACAAGGAAACCTTAACGTTTCTTGAGGAGCAATACGTGGACAAAACTGAAGGTTTTGGGCCATGGGTTCGGTTTGAGAGAATAATTAGCGAATCGAGAAAACTGAGATTTTTCGTCGATGTCGCGTCGGACATTGTTTGATAAGTAACGACAAATAGGGTCGGACAACTTTTGGACACGACACGAAACTACATGGGCGAGCCCATTGGGCTCGGCCCATGAGGTCACGTGACCGGCCCAACAAGGGCCCATTTTGGGCCAAATTAGCCCAACATGGCCGGCCACCTTGGTGGGTCCAAGGGTCGGGGCACACACACCATGCTTAGTTGATGATTGTTGATTAAGAGGTGAGTGATTTAAGGGGTATGTGTAATGACACCTTTAAGCCCATACCATCACCTTTTAGACCCATGCTTTTGAGTTGATGAAGTAGAGAAATATCTAAGGGATTAATTACTCACTCAGACTCTCATAACTCTCTCTCTCCTTGTGGCCGGCCACTCCCTTCCCTCCTCTCTTCTAGCTCTCTTGTTCTTCACTTAATTGTTCTAGTAGGCATTAAGTGTAGGATCTTGAAGATCATCCTCTTGGTGTGGACTTGCTCTAGAGAAGAAGATCACAAAGTTCTTCTTTATCGATTCAAAAAAGACTTAAAGGTAAATTTCTTGTGGAATAGATTTTGCCTTGAGATTGAATGGTTCATGTTCTTGGACAAGGTTTTGAGTTGCTTTTGTTAAATGCTTCCACTATCTCGATGATCTAGAACGCTCCAAAACCCTACAACATATAGCTCCCTAACACGTTGGTCCAACAAGCTTAGGAACTCTGTATATTATGAACTAAGAAATAACTACACAACACTAATATCTACGGGTGGGATGATCACCTATATGTAGAAGTTGGACGAGGATCCATTTAGGGTTTCCTAAAGGATCTCGTACGCGCCTTGCCGATTACATCTTCTCCAAGTTTCCTTTTCCTGTTGCACAGCTGATGCGGAAAGAATCCTTCTGATAGTTGAAGATCTTCTAATTAAGGAAACTCCAGAAAGTCTTCTGGCGAGATGTTCGATCGTGATGTCCGAGACTTCTGGATAGACATCTTCTAATTTGAGCATAGGTCGCGACATATGGATGGACATCTTTCTATCATATAAAATAGCCAACATCCGTAGGAACCACAAGGAGGATACTACAAAAACTTAGGAGGTCAACGAAACAATGAAATTTATGGCAATCCGAGCAACTCCTCCAGACCCCAATACAACAACAATCAAGGAGGTAATAATGGGAGAAATCAGAGTAATGGTGGTTATGGAAATAATAGTGGCTATGGAGATAATGGAGGAAATAACAACCGAGCCCTAGGATATGACAGAAATCAGAACCAAACCTCCCCGTCCAAGGAAGACAGGGCCATAAGAGAACTCAAGGAAATGATGGGAGGTTTCATAAAAGAGAATAAAGATGAAAATCGGTATCATCGAGCTAGTATCGACAGGTTGAATCAAGAAATGGTCAGCGTAGTGGCAACACTACGGAATTTAGAAACACAAGTAGCTCATATCACTGGCCCAAGAGCCGCAGGTTGCTTACCAAGTGATACGATTGATCCAGGAGACAATGGAAAGAGACACGTGAATGCTATCAGTCTACGCAGTGGAGTAACTCTACCAGAACCAAAACAGAAGAATCATGCAGAAACAGAGAAACAAGATCTAATAGAAGAAGGAGAGAAGGTAGATGATGTCATTGTGGAACTCATAGAAGAAACAAAAGAAGCTGAGCTAGAGGCAGTGAAAGAGCTAGAGATCGAAAAGACAAAGAAGGCAGAAGCTTATGTAGCTCCACCATTTAGGCCTCCATATCCCTTAAAGGCTAAGAAGTCTAATGTTGAAGACGCACAGTTCGTTCGATGCATGGACTTTCTCAGACAAGTTTCAATAAATATTCCCTTGATAGAAGCATTAGTAGAGATGCAAAAGTACCATAAATTCTTCAAGGAAATACTATCAAGTAGAGAACGGCTTCAATGCACTCAAATCAAGCTGAATGAAGAGTGCAGTGCAGTTGTGCTCAATAAACTTCCTCCTAAAGCAAAAGATCCAGGGAGATTCGCCATACTAGTTGGAATTGGAAACCATCAGAATCTCATGTCCCTTTGTGACTTTGGAGCAGGAATCAACCTAATGCCTCTATCTGTGTACCAGAAGTTGAAGATAGGGAACATGAAGAAAACATCAGTCTCATTATATCTAGCAGACAGAACCACTGTATATCAAGAAGAAGTGGTAGAGGATGTACTGGTAAGAGCGGGTAAGTTTATTTTTCCAGCTGACTTTGTGGTGTAAGATTTCATGCATATGAAACATGTCCTTTTCTGCTAGAAAGACTATTCTTGGCAACTGCAGATACAATCATCAAGGTGAAAGAAGGGATTCTAGAGATGAGGGTTGGCCAAGAAAGAGTAGTGTTCAACATGAGCAAAACATTTAAATAACCTGATGCTGAGTTCCAGACTTGTTTGAGGATAGAAGCAGTGCAAGAGGCAGTCATTGAGCAGCTGCCGCAAATTTTGGAAAAAGATGATGACTTTACAAGTGCGATGTATGCTGAACAAGGAAGAAAGGTTGTTAGGAGCCTAAAAGATAGACCAAGCAAGAAGAAAGGAGTAGAGTGCATGGGGGTGGAGCTGTTATTCAACTCTGACAGAAAAATTCCAAAAAAGAAGCCATCTATAGTGGAACTACCTGAAGTAGAGATGAAAACATTACCTAATCACTTGAAACATATGTTCTTAGGAGAGAATTCTACTCTTCCAGCCATCATTTCATCAGAACTTATTCTAGAACAAGAGACAAAACTAATTGAGGTCCTGAAAGAGCACAAGAAAGCACTTGGCTGGAGTATAGCAGACATCTAATGGATAAGCCCGTCAATTTGCCAGCACAAGATCATACTGAAAGATGAAAAGAAAACATCAGTCGAGCACCAGAGAAGACTTAACCCAGCGATGAAGGAAGTAGTCAAAAAGGAGCAGATTAAATGGCTAGATGCAGGGATTATTTTTCCGATTTCAGACAGCTCATGGGTAAGTCTAGTGCAATGTGTCCCTAAGAAGGGAAGAATTACTGTAGTCAAGAACGCAATGGATGAACTGATACGCACCCGGACTGTGGTAGGGTGGAGGATATGCATAGATTATAGAAAGCTAAATGATGCAACCAGAAAAGATCACTTCCCTCTACCATTCATTGATCAAATGTTAAATCGATTTGCAGGGAATGAGTTTTTTACTTCTTAGATGGATACAGCGGCTACAATCAGATTTACATAGCTCCAGAAAACCAAGAAAAAATCATGTTCACCTGTCCATTTGACACATTTGCTTTTATGAGAATGCCTTTCGGTTTATGCAATGCACCAGCTATATTTCAACGGTGCATAATGGCAATTTTCCACGATATGACAGATGATTTCCTCGAGATATTTATGGATGATTTCTCTGTCTTTGGGAAATCTTTTGACCAATTCTTAGATCACTTGAAACATGTACTTAAAAGGTGTGAGGAGACAAATCTAGTACTGAACTCGGAAAACTGCCACTTCATGGTGAAAGAAGGCATTGTCTTGGGACACAAAATATCTGGAGAAGGCATAGAAGTTGATAGGGCCAAGATTACAGCGATTGAGCAACTCCCTCCACCGATGTTTGTAAGGAAGATAAGAAGTTTTCTAGGTCATGTAGGATTTTATAGAAGATTCATTCAAGACTTCTCAAAAGTTACAAAGCCATTATGCAGACTGCTAGAGAAAGATGTGAAGTTCGAATTTGATGATAAGTGTCTAGAACCTTATGAAGATCTGAAGAAGATATTGATATCGGCTCTTGTCGTCATGCCGCCTGACTGGTCTAGACTTTTCGAGGTCATGTGTGATGCAAGTGAAGTCGCAGTGGGAGCTGTTTTAGGGCAGAAACACAATAACGTGTTCCGAGTAATATACTATGCAAGCAAAACATTAACAAGAGCACAAGTTAACTACATAGTGATAGAAAAAGAGTTATTGGCAATGGTCTATGCATTTGAGAAATTCAGTCCCTACCTCTTGGGAGCCAAAACTGTAGTTCACTCAAATCACACAACCATAAAATATCTGCTGACAAAGAAGGAATCTAAAGCAAGATTGATTTGATGGGTGCTATTGCTACAAGAATTTGACATAGAGATTATTGACATACAAGGTACAAAGAATCAGTTAGCAGATCATCTCTCGCGACTTGAACATGAGGAAGACATAAAGGGGATGAGCATCAGAGATGCATTTCACGATGAACAGTTGTTCGCAATCTCTACATCTCGACCTTGGTTTGCAGACATAGCCAATTACGTGGCTAGTGAAGTAATCCCTCCTGACTTGACTTCACAACAGAGGAAGAGATTCCTACACTCCTGCAAGGAGTATTATTGGGATGAGCCTTACCTATTCAAGAAGGAAGTGGACTCAATTTTTAGAAGGTGCAGTCCAGAAGAGGAGACGCACGTTGTCTTGGAGGCTTGTCACAACTCACCATATGGAAGACACTATCAGGAGACAGAATCGCATGCAAAGTTCTGCAATCAAGTTTCTACTGGCCTACACTTTTTAGAGATGCTCACGCCTTTGTTAAAAACTATGACAGATGCTAGAGAGCAGGAAATATCTCCAAGAGACATGAAAAGCCACTCACAAGCATACTGGAAGTCGAACTCTTTGATGTTTGGCGTTTGGATTTCATGGGCCTTTCCCAACATCTTATGGGAAGCTATATATCATTGTTGCAGTGGATTATGTCTCCAAGTGGGTTGAAGCTGAAGCATGTATAGCAGATGATGCCAAGACAGTGATAAGATTTGTAAAGAAGAACATTATCTCCAGGTTCAGAACTCCAAGAGTAATTAATAGTGACTGGGGAGCGCATTTCAAAAACTATCTCTTCAGAGCGCTAACCAAGAAGTTTGGAGTCAAGCACAAGATGTCTGTTGCATATCATCCTCAATGTAATGGCCAAGCCGAAGTAGCTAATCGAGAGATCAAGAAGATTTTAGAGAAGATGGTTAACCCGAATCGAAAGGACTGGTCACTCAGGTTAGATGAGGCACTATGGGCCTACAGAACATCATATAAAATTTCGTTGGGGATGTCACCATACAGATTGGTGTTTGGAAAAGCCTGTCACTTGCCTTTAGAAATCGAGCATAAAGCACTTTGGGCCATAGCAAGATGCAACATGGATGTCGACATGGCAGGGCCTAAAAGATTGCTGCAGCTCGAAGAACTCCAAGAGTGGAGACGAGAAGCTTATCAGAGCAATATGATTTTCAAAGAGAAGACGAAAAAGTGGCATGATAGGCATATCATCAAGAGGGTGTTAGAACCGGGCCAACTGGTACTCCTATACAACACTCGATGTATCCTGGCAAGCTCAAATCGAGGTGGTCAGGACCATTCAAGATTCTAACGTGCTATCTCAGTGGAGCAGTGGAACTCCTAAATCTTGCAGATAGATCAACCTTTACTGTCAATGGACAACACGTGAAGCAATATTTCGGAGCAGATGGAGATGTGGAACATAATGGGCCAGAAGGGGTAGAAGATCTCATGTTGGTCATCATAGCTGAGGAAGCAGTTGAAGTCTAGACTTTCGCTGAGTCCAGCTCAAGGACGTTAAACAAAGCGCTACTAAAAGGCAACACAAGGTACGTGTAAAGTTTGATTCAAGACTTGCAAGAGTCTTAAGTGCGGTGTGTAACCAAGTTACACACCACACTAGAGTCTTTTTCTTTTTAGTAAAACTTTAGACTGAGTAAAGTCTTAAGTGTGGTGTTTAACCGAGTTACACACCACCATTGAGTCCGTCTAGTCGGGCTCAGTCCAGCCCTTGAAGTGGTGTGGTGATTTTACCACACCACGATATGTATAGCTGATATTTTCATGTTAAGTGTGCAGGTACAAGACCAAGGAAAAGCCCGGAAAAGAAAAAAAGGAGGGAAGAATTTGAGATGTAGAAGAAAAGGAAATGTGACGATCACCACAATGGTGATGGCGATCACCACATGACCAAAACGGCGTCGCAGTGAGCCAAAAGATACATGTGACAATGGCCACACAAGCAGTGGTGATCGCCACAACCAAAACAGCGTCGTACATAAGAAGGATGTGTGTGACGATCGCCACACTTCAAACGACGTCGCAATAGATAAACGAGGAAGTGACGAATGCCAAATTTTCTATGGCGATCGCCACTCAATAAAATCAAACTTACTGTTGGTTGTGACGATGGAGTGGCGATTGAGTGGCGATGGGTGTGGGATCGCCACGTCAGGCAAAATCAATGTTTTGAAAATCAGGAATTTCAAGGCTAAATTCTGGCGTGTTCCTCCATTAAAACACCTCCAAAACCTTCACAAATCATCCCGAAACCTTCCTTTCATTAATCCCCACCCTAAAACTTTACTCTTAATCCAAAAATCTCACAAAAGCTCAAAGCCTAGGTTCCTCAATCCCTAAATCCGAAAATTTCAAATTTTCTAACTTTTTTCTCATCCTTCTTCATTTAAGCTACAAGATGAGCAAGAGGCCAAGAACTAGAGACCCCACCGAGTATCACACCTCTACACTTAAGGCTAGAAGACCAGTGGTGCCTTCTCCGGACCAAACTCGGAAATTGGACGAAATTAACAAGCCAAACCTTACATTCAAAGATACAAAGGAGAGGAAGCACGACGAGCACAGAACGAAGAAGAAGGTAAAACTTAACAAATTCTTTGATGAGCAAATTATGAGAAAGTTAAGAATTTTTTATTCCCAAAGAGAAAAATCTGCGATACTTGGGTGGCCGATAACTTGGAAGGTCCCGACCTTTGAGGTCCTCACACAAAAATTCATGCCCACCGTCCAAATGATTGAAGAGAAGAAATTTCTTTATTTCCAGCTCTGCAACCGGAAATTTCTGATACAAATGGCAGATTTGACGTATATGTTTGATTTTGAGGGAGAATATCAAAACACCCAAAAGGAGCTGGAGGGGAGTGATGATTCCCTTCCAATGTGGAAGGAGCTAGCCGGACAGGATGTTTACAAATGGAAAAATCGAGCTAGCTGCCTAAAGGATGAAGATAAAGAATTAATTTATGTGCATGGGGTTCTTGCGAACTCCCTCTTTGGGCATAATCATTCTGTGGAGAAGGTAAACGCAAAGGAGTTGCAAATTTTGCATGCAATTAAGCATAGCTACCGTCCTCCGTGGGAAGACTACTTATGGACACATCTGAAGGAACCCATGGGATCCAAATCAATTAATTTCATGCAATAGCAGAAGCAATTAACCATGGATTCTAAACAAGCGATGAACGGATCATCATGTGAAAACTTTCAGCATATAAAATAGGGATAATTCCAAGTTGCTACATCTAGATATTATTGTTTTTCACCTAGGTACACCTATAATTATTTTTTTCACCTGGCTACACCTAAAATGTGCAAAATTTTCACTTTGCACTTTCCGTCCAATTCTGTTAGTTTTAAACGTTTTTTCATGTGAAATGACAAAAATGCCCTTAAGGTTAAATGCGTTATTATAATTGAATTGAAAAGACTAAAATGCTCTCACCTATTCATCTAATTTTCAAACTTATGCCACTCCATCACTCTTCAACCAAAGTCGCGCTCTTTTTCTCTATAGATCTGCTCCAGACCCATAATTACTCCTCTGTTTCTCGAGAAATTGAATAACCATATCTCTGATTTGTAAAATGTCTTCTCTTCGGCCAGATTAGGCCTCCAGAATCTACTTAGATCCTCGGGACTCCCTCGGCATTAACCACTTCGACCGCCTCCCTGACTCGATCCTCCTCCTGGTCTTCAACAAGATCAGCAACGTGAAGGCTCTAGGTCGCTGCTGCGTCGTGTCGCGGCGGTTCAACTCCCTTGTGCCCCAGGTCGAGAACGTCATAATCCGGGTCGATTGCGTCATCTCCGACGACGACACCTCCTCCTCCGCCTCTCCAGACAAGTCCCGCGACCCTTTCTCCAAACTCTCCTGTCTGGTCTTCGGCGACATTGTGAAGCCTCTCCAAGATCCAGGTCAGTTTCTGGGCCCGACGAGGTCAGGCTTCAGGTCTGGGTCGGGGTTTGGGTCGTTTATGTCGATCGAGAACGAGGACAACGACGGCGGCGAGATTGAGCCCATCGGCGTAACCCATCGGTGTAACCCTTGGGAGAATATCAAAACACCCAAAGAGAGCTTGAGGGGAGTGATGATTCCCTTCCAATGTGGAAGGAGCTAACCGGACAGGATGTCTACAGATGGAAATATCAAGCTAGCTGCCTAAAGGATGAAGTTAAAGAATTAATTTATGTGCATCGTGTTCTAGCGAACTCCCTCTTTGTGCGTAATCATTCTGTGGAGAAGGTGAACGCAAAGGAGTTGCGAATTTTGCATGCAATTAAGCATAGCTATCGTCCTCCGTGGGAAGACTGCTTATGGACACATTTGAAGGAATCCATGGGATCCAAATCAATTAATTTCATGCAATAGCATAAGCAATTAACCATGGATTCTAAACAAGCTATGAACGGATCATCATGTGAAAATTTTCAGAATATAAAATAGGGATAATTCCAAGTGGCTACACCTAGATATTGTTTTTTTTCACCTGGGTACACCTAGAATTATTTTTTTCACCTGACTACACCTGAAACGTGCAAAATTTTCACTTTGCACTTTCCGTCCAATTCTGTTAGTTTTAAACGTTTTTTCATGTGAAATGACTAAAATGCCCTTAAGGTTAAATGACTTATTATAATTGAATTGAAAAGACTAAAATGCTCTCACCTATTCATCTAATTTTCAAACTTATGCCACTCCATCTCTCTTCAACCAAAGTCGCGCTCTTTTTCTTTACAAATCTGCTCTAGACCCAAACCAACTCCTCTGTTTCTCTAGAAATCGAAGAACCATATCTCTGATTTGTGAAATGTCTTCTCTTCGGCCAGATCAGGCCTCCATAATCTACTCAGATCCTCGGGACTCCCTCGGCATTGACCACTTCGACCACCTACTTGACTCGATCCTTCTCCTGGCCTTCAACAGGATCAGCCATGTGAAGGCTCTAGGTCGCTGTTGCGTCATGTCGCGGCGGTTCAACTCCCTCATTCCCTAGGTCGAGAACGTCATCGTCCGGGTCGATTATGTCATCTCCGATGATGACACCTCCTCCTCCGCCTCTCCAGACAAGTCCTGCGGCCCTTTCTCCAACCTCTTCCGTCTGGTCTTCAGCGACATTATGAAGCCTCTCGAAGCTCTAGGTCAGTTTCTGCGCCCGACGAGGTCGGTCTTCGGGTTTGGGTCGAAGTCCGGGTCGTTTCTGTCGATCGAGAACGAGCCCATCAGCGTAACCCACCACTTGCCGACGTAGGTTTTGAACAGCTGCAACGAGATTCGAATCCTCCAGATCGAGCTCCCAAGCGGCGAATTGGGTATTGAGGACAGAGTGTTGCTGAAGTGGAAGGCTGATTTTGGGTCGGCCCTCGACTATTGCGTAATTCTGGGCGCGTCCTCGGTGGTTCAACCCAGCCACGACGAGAACGAAAAAGCCCTTGACACAATTTCTGACCATAGGAACATACCAGAGTCCTTTTACGCCAATGGTGACTTGAAATTGAGGGTGGTTTGGACTATAAGGTCCTTCATTACTGCCTCTGGGAGTGCGTGGAGGAGGTTCTGTTTGGCCGGTGAAGGCTTCAACGGAGGAAGAGAAAATGGGTGGCATTAGTTTGAAAATTAAATGAATAGTTAAGGGCATTTTAGTCATTTCAGTCCAATTTTAATAACTCATTTTACCCTAAGGGCATTTTAGTCATTTCACGTGAAAAAAAAAGTTAAAAACTAACATAATTGGACGAAAAGTGCAAAGTGGAAAATTTGCACATTCTAAGCGTAGTCAGCTGAAAAAATAAATTCTAGGTGTACCCAGGTGAAAAACAGCAATATCTAGGTGTAGCCACTTATAACTATCCCTATAAAATATAATAAAAATTTGAAATTTTACCTTCTAAAATCGAATTCAACAATCACAAAAATTGGTTTTATGATCTCTAGTTGTATCCACACAAGCAAAGCACCTTTAGTAAGATTTCTACAATATCGTTTGCTAGTTAGTTTTGAGAAAATTGCAAAAACTTAAGAACAAGAGAGTGAGAGAGAATTCGGCAATGTGGAGGGTGTTGGCCGAAAATTAGGGTTAGAAAAATGTGGGATTATTACGTAAATCAAATATATGATTTTGTAATTATCTTTCCACTTTCCAAATCCTAATTAATTTCTTATTTCAATAATAATAAGAATGGGCTTGAAGCCACCTTAGCTAAGTCCATTAATTAAACCCATTTAAATAGGGTTATAATTAAATGACTTAGCTAGACCCTCCCAATTACTCTAAACTGATTATTGGTTTAGCTAATTCTTACTTGATTTAATTAAATCAAATTGTGAATTTCTCAATTCTCATATTCTTCATAAACTGACTTTTCCAAGTCCCCTTTCGCTATACTTTGCTTAAAGTGTGTGACCCTCTAGGCTCACGACCCGTTGGCAGACTGGCAAAATTGCCATTTTTCCCTTTCCATCATAAGTGGCCGCTAGCAAGACATTATGATTACCCAACATTCCTGAATACCAATGATTCGATTTAACCTCTTATCGTCCATGTCACTATCATTTTATCATACTAATATCTAGATTGATCAAAAGGCATAGAACTGTCATCCTAATTTATCAATCACTGTTTCTTGATATCTGAGACGACTGAAAACTGATACTAAGTATCTCCTGCATGGCCATGCGATTTCCTTCAGTCATATTCATCAAGTGGCCTAAACAGATATCTTTTCCATACCGGAGTAAGGTAGATAAATCCCTCAGCCGTCTTTCGAGTTCACTCATGCAACTCATAACTAAGCCAATCAGAGCCCTTTACAGGTAACATTATACTTGGTCAAACTTAGACCATGGTAACATTTCGAGTTCACTCATGGCTACTCTTTTACAGGTAACATTAGACTTGGTCAAACTTAGAGATTCATCACATAGTGATCACAAATACTCCTTGGTCTAAGCATATAATGACAAGCTACGATATGTGAGTATGCTCATGACAGTAACTATGCCGCATACTCACCATCGGTTCGTCCAATACCATCTCCCTTATGATACCTATGATCTAACTCCGGCACAACCTTGCTGAAATTCTGATTCGTAGCAGAGTCAAGAAGTCGATTAAGCGTCTTTAAGTCATGAACTTCTTCTATGGCCATGATCTTCATCTTAAATCTGGGACTTAGGGCTCAGCATTTTTCTGACTAGATCTTCATCGGTCATCGGCTTGCCAAGTGAATATGATTCATTAGCTAGATCCTTGATACGTACATTAAACTCAGCTATAGTTTCGTTTTCAAGCATGGTAAGGGCCTCAAAGTTGGTTGTGAGGTATTGTAACTTTTGCTCTCTGACTTTGGATGTACCCTCATAAGCAACATCAAGAGTGTCCCGAGCAATTTTGGCACTTGTGCACGTGTTGATAAGTCGAAACACATTCTTGTCTACTCCATTAAATATAGCATTGAGTGCACGAGAGTTACCTAGGGCGGCTTCATCTTCTTTCGCGCTCCACTCTTTTTCTGGTTTGATGCTAGTTTGATTTCCTTGAGCATCAGCATAGTGAGGTTCCTCCCATCCATTGATGACAGCCTTCCAGGTTTTGCTGTCGAGGGACTTCAAAAAGGCACACATGCGTGCTTTCCAGTACCCGTAGTTTGTACCGTCGAGCACCGGTGGTCGATTGACAAATCCTCCTTCCTTTGTGTCCATATTAGCTACTCAGAATTTTTACAGGAAAATCACCAAAGGGATAAGGTGCCTCCTCTGATACCAATTGAAATTCTGATTCGTAGCTGAGTCAAGAAGTCGAACACAAAGTCGTAACTTGTGTATCGACTACTTGCCTAAATTGCAGACCGTAGTTTAAATAATAATCAAGCAATAAGAACGACACCAGAGATGATTACCCAGTTCGGTGCAACGTCACCTACGTCTGGGGCACTTTGCCAGTGGAAAGGTTTTCACTATATGGTAGTCAATAGTAGAACTTCAAGCACCAACTAGCTATCACACAAGCTATTGTCCTAAGCTACTATAGTTCTCACTGTGAACAACCTCGACCAAGGTCCTCTCCCCCTGTCTTTGAGATCCTCTCAATTCCACCCTTCGAGCAAGCGCTTATGCTCGGTGTCGTAGTCTTCTTTGACGGATTTGTGAATCTTCAATCACGAACACAAGAACCCTAATTGATCAAACACTCAATCTTCGCGAATTGATGTTTAATCGAAGAAAATCCGGTCTAGCAAACTAATCAGCCTCTCAACATGCCAATGGTGCACGGTTAAGAGCTCTGAGAAATTTAGCAGATTTAGAACAAGAACGGACCACTGCTAATGGGGAAGCTTCAAGCTTTTTATAGCAGCCCCACATTCCTAATCTTTCTCGGATTAGGAATAGGAAGTCTCATACTTCCTAAACGAATTAGGAAAGCAGAGTTGCCGCCTTTGCTGACGTGTTAGTGACAGCTAGAAGTCGCCTGGCCTGTTGACGTCATTCTCTTGCGCTCTAAGTCTTTCAGTTGTTGTGACGTCATTCTTCTTTTGTTCCAAACGACTCTAAATAGGAAAGCTTCAGACCTTTCCTAATCTTGAGCGTAATGAGCCGCTCCACATGTCGTGCAACATGTTGCACTGACTTCTTACTTTTGCGCTAAAAAATTATGCCAACTCTAAACGTAGCAACAATCTCCCCCTTTGGCAATTTTTTAGGCAAACATACTTTTAAGCACATCGTCATCTTGTGGCAGTTACGCACTGCAAGCGATGCGACTTAAAACACATTGTTAAGCACACATCGTAATCTTGAGGCAGTTACGCACAGCAAGCGATGCGACTTCTGGTGCGTCTTCTGGTTCGTCTTCTGGAGCGGCGACTTCTGTGCGCAACTTCTGTTTGCAACTTCTAGCGCAACTTTTCGTCTTCTTTGCACAACTTTAGCTTATAGCTCCCCCTGTTTGGCTAACAATATTGCAAAAGGCAATCATACAATGATATTCGAATAATAGCAGGGTATAAACCAGCTCAAACCATGAGCAAATATCCCAAACACAAATGTCACAAAGTGCAGGAATTTAACTCGGACAGTCCCCGAGGATTTAAGAAGTTTGTTTGAAACAGGTTATCAGACTAAATCAGAGAAATATTTAAAAAGAGGTGGAGTCATCGACATCGTCGTCATCTTCAGTAGGAGCGGTGCGGAGGTCATGTAGGAGGGCTTCACAGGCAGTCTTACGGGTAGACAGCGCATCAATTGTCTTTTCCAAGTCATTAATCACGTCCACCAATTCTTCCTCCATCCTAGTGCCGAGAGGTCCGGAAGGCCGTGAACTGGAATCAACTTCAGAGGTTTTGGCCATGGGAGGAGCGAGATCTCTCATATGTTTGCCCTCAAAGTTTTTGAGGCTTATTGTGAGAGGCAGAGGTTTCTTCCTAGGTATATCAGTATCTCGGACAATGTGAGGACATTGTTGGAGGAGAAGTCTAGTGATCAATGATGGAAAACCAATAGGTAGCTTGACAGCACATGACTTGGCATGTTTGACAAGGTGCTCAATGACATATGAACCAAAGTCAAGAGGGGATTGCGTACCTATTTGGTAGATGAGCTTTGCTAGTTCTGTTTTGATGCTAGACCCGTGAGTGGAGGGCGCCTAGTTTTCCAAACCAATGCGGTATAGAATGGAATATTTGGTCGTTAGTTCTGCAGCCGCAATGGTGTCCTTGAAGGGCTAGACCTTTTTCCTTCCTCCAGTGATCTCAATAGCCACTTTGTTTAAGTGGGGGACTTCTGGAGTGACTTCTGGATCCTCTCTGCCAAGATAAGCATTGATTCTTGTGGCAGATATCTCAAAGCACTCTCCTCGAACAAAGACCTTCCTATACTCCGTGTCTTCTGGGTCATTAAACTCACTTGAAAGATTGACGATGAACTCCTTGACCAGCGCTGGGTAGAACGGCCTGTTGTTGATGACCGTGTGGGTCAGGCCTGAGCCACGGAGGAGTTCCACAACTGTGTTCATTCCTTGAGCTTCGGTAGAGAGCTCTCTCTCCGGGTAGATGTTGCGCTGGTACACGTATTGCCACTTGACAGCGTTGTCTACTGAGTAAAATGAGACATTGTCTGTTGGGGCTTTTGGAACGTTTTTGGGGAGTTTCAAACCTCCCATAGACTTCTTGACTCGTGGGGGTAAGGCACGAGTTTCCTCCTCTTCTTCTGACTCTTCTACTTCTGGAGCAGGGGTTGTTACTGAAGTTGATGACTTCTTTCTTAACTTCTTCACTGGTTTAGGAGCAGATGCTCCTCCTTTCTCTGTAGCTTTTCTTTTCGGAGTTCATCAATCAGCTTTCTTTTCTTAAGACCTTTGGGCACATATTCTTTCAGAGGCGTTCTGTCCTCTTGTGTAACTTCTACTTCCACAGTCTTGACCGTATCTATTTCTTCTGTATTGATAAGATCGTCTAAAGGTTGAGGAACTTCTGGTATGGCTTCCGTATCTTCATTCAGCCCTGAACTACTGTCCGGAGCGACAAGGGGACTATCGATATTTCGCATGGCTTCGTCTACCAGAGGTTTCTCTGTTTCAAGCGTTGATTTTGGAAGATCAGATAGATTCTCGCAACTTGTGACAGGAATTTCAGGGATAGACGTCCCGAGACTCTCTTTGATTTGATCCTTTTCTACTAGTTCTACTATCGAAGAGATGGAAGGATTACCTTTTGGAGATGTTTGAGTAGAATGCGAGCCCTCCTTTTCAAGGTTTGCAGCCTCGGGTAAGATGTTGTCCTTCTCAACATCGGGGACAACTTCCACAGATGCGATAGTCAGGGGCGAAGCTGTTGCGCCTTTAGGGTTTTCAGAGCCCTCTCCTGGTGAGTTCCCTCCTCGATTCTTTGCCCCATGTTTGTTTGTTGAGGTTTTTGATGCAGACAACTTTCTAGCGATCATCTTTATCCTCAACTTGGTTCGTAATTTCTTGGAGGCAGAAGGAACTCGTCCGCTTCTGGTTCCAAGCATTGAAGTTGTTTCTAAGGGAAGAAGGAGCTGCTACAGATGCACAATGATTTTGACTTTGTGGTGCCCCAAGTGGTTTGGGAAGATGGACGGGG